>JBBDHG010000101.1:390000-990000 GCA_037951165.1 Lophius americanus | reverse complement strand
TGCACCTGCTCTTCAGAAAGGTTCCCAGAGGTGGCCATTCCTGCACGGCGGAGAGGCAGGGTCATTTTCAGCGCAAGCAACCGGGCTCTGAGTGGGGCATCAAACCTGCTGTGATATTGAGGTCGCGAGGGTTAGATGGCGTACGTAACTTCAGCGTATTTCCATGCATAGCTAAAAAGCAAAGCGTGACTGGACTCATTTATTACTACAAATTCAAGTTAGATTTGCAACTTTCAAGGTAAGACTGAAAGTTCTTTAAATGTAATGTTTTATAGCTTAAGGTGAACCGGCCAATTTGTCCAGGATTTGGCAGCTTTTCTCAACAAATAGGGTCAATATATAGCATGTAGCTGTATTTTGCTATAATCCCACAGACATCACAAAATAACCTCAATATGGTTCATTTATTTCCATTTTCAATTTAATGTGTAATAAATGTGTAACAAAGCAATCCGAATTTCCAGAATAACAAGAAATGAGTGCTCCGGTTTATCGACACTCAAATGATAGTTATAGCCTTTAATTCCACGTGGTTGGATTATTGTAATGGTCTCTCAACACGTATGAATCAAAAATCACTCAACATACGTAAAATGTCTGACGAAAACCAAGAGAAGTGACACATTACACCAAAACGTCACACTGGCAATCCATGTCAATTAGAATTCATTCTGAAGATTATATACCTATGATATATTATAGAACTTCCATCCCTTTTTCAAGCAGTGAACAATCTGAGGCAGGACATTGTTGACTGGACCCAGTTCACACTTTAAGACCAAATGTGTTTGAGCTGCTCGGCCTTGAAACGACCTCCATAGAATGTTGTTTTACTTTAAAAAGAGTAAAGCACAGCTCTTATTATACTTGTGTGGTAGTCGGAACTTTAATCATCCATGTTTTTCTTACGTTTTCATTTCTGGTATATTCTTCTTGCCAACTTGTTTTTTTCATCTTTGTGTTTATGTCTGTTGTAAAATGACTTTGTAAGATTTTTTGATGAATGCTAAAAAAATGTATCATTATTTTTTATCATTAAGCCTTAAGTCTTATTTCAACAATGTGACTTAACATTTTATTTGTTTGGAAAGGAAGATAAGTGTAAAAATACGCACTTATTTGACATTTTGTGAATTTGATTTGTTTAATCTGAAGGTTAATTGTATGACACGTGTGAAAGGAGACAAATGTCTGCTCATACATCCATGTTGACACTACTGGTAAGACAGACGCCTTCCACATGACTCCAAAACTGTTACTTCATAAACAAAAGTACTTCACAATCTCTTAATAATCTTTAACATGTTATCCATGTTTTACAGGAGGATTCTGAACAACACTATTATACAAAACGTTTTCCATTTCTAATAAATGAATCCCTTTGAGTCAGGAGGGAGTGTTGTCAGACTTAATTTTCCTTGTTTCTTGTGTTTTTTGAGCCTGACCAGGGCCACGTTTTTACAGATGAACCATATTGATACTTGAGAACTTAAAAACTCTGACTGATATATGACTTAATCTGAACACATGAAGCCAAGACTCCTTTAAATTTAGAAATATTTATAAATGGTATATTTTATTGGGGAAAAATGAACTTGTCACCACTCTGTGGTGGATAAACCGAACCTCAAATATATTTTTGGGATTCATTATTTATTCTTCCTACTTGACAGTCAATCTTGAACTCACTCTGCGGTAAGTTAATATGGTAAAATGTCTTTGCAGCTGTAGGTAAGTGTATTTTAGCATCAGACTGTCTCGGCTTAAGGCCCAGATATTCATGGAGGACAGGATTAACGTCTTAACAGAGACATGTTTTGAGCTAGTGATCTGTCACGCAGTCCTTTTCTCTCTAGACATAATTCAGGGTTGTTTTGATGCGGATGTAAGTCCAAAATTTAACTTAGCTACAATTGAAGTAACAGCTGCATTCAGCTTTCAGCTGCATATACTAAAAGCTCGGAGATAAGTAGGAGGGTCACAGGTCACAGCAAAGTACAAACAACACTCCCCTCAGACGTCTGGTCGACAGACGGAACAGTATAGAAATGAAAATGCAGGATAGGAAGAGAAAAAGCAGTGATATCAGGAGACTCACCAGAGAGCAGCTGCCTCAATGCTCCGCTGTACACTGACATATGAGACAGGCAGTGACCACTGCCACCCCCAACCCCACCACCAATACACACACACCTCAGACCCAAAATAACCCCCCTCCCTCCATTACTCTGTTTTAACCCAGATACAAATTTATACCAACACATGGCCCAGGAGCTTTCAAGGAGAGGGACCAAACCTGCCCAAATGCAGGAATGGGCATTTGACAAAGCTAAGTCTGCTCTCTGTCTTCTCATTATTCAGATTTAGTTTGGATCAGATATTGTGCTTTTTTAGAAGGTGAAGTCTGTCATTGGTATTATTTGAGATGACAATGTATTATTTGAAATGGTTTTCAAGGGCTTCTCTTTAATATTTATAAGGTGTTCCTGCAATTCCATCCCCATCCTGCAGGTGTGGCAAATTATTCATTTTAAATGTAGGCTGTAAAAGATCCGGTTCTTTTCTCATCCAGAATTTTTATTAAGCTGACCTGGAGCCACTTGAGCGGAAGAGGATTAGGGCCACATTTGGCTGTGTGAAAATGTTTGGGGGAATTCTGACTTTATTTTCAGAATTCTGACTTAAATATCAGAAGTATGACTTTGAGCTCAGGATTGGGCTACATGATCATTTTTTTAATGATAAAGTTTTTTTTTTAAATTCTGAGTTTCTATAAAGTCAGAATTCTGAGAATAAAGTCAGAATCCTGAGAATAAAGTCGGACTTCCCCAAAAACTTTCACACAGACATATGTGGTCCTAAGATGAAACGTGACGGTGGTTCTGGTGAGGGCCGTCCAATTCACCCACTGTAATCAACTTGACGGACCAGTGACAGCTCTCCTCCCCAGGAGGACAGAGAGTGGTTCTGGGCGCTCTGAATCTCACGGCCAACTCAGCCGGCTTCGTTCCCTTCAGCTCCTTGGAAGGAGGCTGGCGGCGCTGTGCCAAGCTGAATCCTCCTTCTACTAAACAATAAGTATGATCCTCCATTTGTAACAAATTGAAGTGCAAAATCCTTCTCTATCTTTAGGAACATGGCGGCCTCCATATGAAAATGAGCATCCGCTCCTCCGAGATATAAGCCCTTTTTCTAAATAGACTAAAACATAGATATTTTAGTAGTTATGAATGTTAAATTGCATTTATTTAAAGATATACCCCTACTGTAAATACATTCTGAATTTTACACACTGGATCTTTAATATGTATACATTTTATGTAGACTAAACATTTATAAAGGTTCTCCCCTTTTGCCTGGGTTCTAGCAAGCTTCCTACTAGATCCAAAAACATGCAAACGGGTGAAATGATCATTGTAAATGGTCAATGGGTGAGAATGTGAGCGTGAACCGTCGCTTGTCTCTATTTTCTGGTCTGTGAGGCGTGGCAGCTTGTCCAGGTTGTACCCCGCCTCTCGCATAATGTCACCTGGGATAGGCCCGAGCCTCGCCGCGACCCTGAACCAGAGAATGGAAGGATGGACTACATATGTAAACAAGAGGACACTCACAGAACACACATCTCTTCATCTTTATTGGACAGGTTCAGAAAGGAGGTACAAAAGCAAACATTTGATACAAATAATAAAGACCATAGTTTCATGGCTTTTGAAAATGCCTCTGAAAAACAATGATTGTATGCGTAAACCGCCTGCGCTCCTCGAGAAGTCCAAACCGTTAGACGTTATTTTTACATCAATTCAACGTCTTCATCAAAGTCTCCAAATGTGAGCATCACTTTACTCACTCCATTCTAATAAACCCTTTAATGTCCTGCTCAACTGCTCATTTTGAGTCTCTTCCGCAACTGAACCTCTTTATAATACGACCCAGTGGCAGTATGTATGGGCTAAAGAGTAAGGGACCGAGGATCGAGCCCTGCGGTACACCATAGGTAAAAAAAGGGCCGCCGAGGAGGAGGCAGTTATCATGGTTATTGAGAAAGTCCTATTTGATAAGTAAGGTTTCTTTTGGCCTATTAAAGCAGGTTAGGACATACTATAGAGAATGATGTAACTTTAGTCAACCAAAATAAGTCTAATGAGCGTCAATTAGTTTCCTGAAAACATTCTTTACAAAACGTTGAGCTAATCTTACATAAATTAGCTATTCTCCATGAAATACAAAATTACATCATGAAATAATATTTAAATTCAAATTTGTTTTAAGATTTTCTTTTACTGTTTATGAAAATACTCGACCAAACAATTCAGCTTTTTTATGGTAAATTTAGCGTGTCTGAGATATTAAATTAAGAAATGCCCCAAAGAAATAACATTCCCATAGCTTATTTTTTTAGTGAGGACATTACAGGGTGACATTAAAATGTCAATGCGATCTTTGGCGTCACGTAAACCAGCAAATACACAATAACCAAGTTTACGTTTCTTTCCACCATTTCACTCCATTATCAACCATGACTGAAGTTAAAACAGCATCTGGTTTGTATTTGTAGCAGAAATCACAGATAATTCTGGAAACCAAACGTCACCATGTCTGAGTTGAGAAAGTTGTCTGGAGGCACAGACGACTCTGATGCGTTTCCTCCGCGCCCACATCAACGCTCTACTGACATTCCTACTTGCGACGTTTGTAAATTTTCAACAAAGATAGGCTTGCAAGTCACAACGTCGCCCAAATTTCTTGCTTGAGTTGAACATCTTCAACGCTAGTATTCACAAAGTTGTGTCGCCTGTGAATGAGCGATTATCCGCAATGAACATTTTCTACTTTTCTACACGCAGCTCTGCATCGACTTTATTTGCAATTGTGCCGCGGTGTGAACGCAGCATCATAGTTGCAGATAAACACTTAGACTGTGCAGAAAGTGATGGAAGTAAAGCATTACTAAAATTTCCTTCACATGTCCAACTTAACATGGGGCAGTAAAAAGTATGAACAAGTCAAACATGGCTTGTGTCATAATCCAAATGGTCTCTCTTATATTTTGATTTATATACATTTTGTGGAGTAAACAATATGAAATAACTATCAACAAACTGTAAATACCTTATAATGTAATATACGATCTACCTATACGAAGTAAAATGCATGTTAACTTTTGGTTTAGTCTGACTGCTCGCATCGTATTTACTTGAAACCTTCGTTTTGTGGAAGAGAAGCTTCATCAGGAACCGCATTCATCCTGAATTTAGCAGAACAACCAACCGCATGATTCCTGTCCGCCAACTAAGAGTTAAAGCCGTCATATTCTAAGTCTGCATTAATAAACCACTGATCACAACAGAATGAAGTATAGCAAACTCCATTCCAAGCATTTTTTGTTGTCCTAAGAGATCAGCCATAACATTAAAACCCCCTCCTTAGTATATTGTTTAGGGCCACCTTTTGCGGCCCAAACAGATCTTGACTGCGATGTGTGTCCTTGTTCCTCTAAAGGAATATCATACAGATTACCCCAGAACCTTTGTTTCTAATTCCCTTTCAGTGATTTGAGCTACAGTCTATGGAATTAGACGGCATGGGCTCGTCTTCACGCTGCTGGGTGTCCATTACCAGTTGTCCTTCCTTAGACTGCTTTCATAGTTACTGACGCCTGCAAATCAGGAACACCCAACAAGATCTACATTCCCGGAGCCATCACAGATTGGCCCTTGTCAAACTGATCAGGTTCTTATGCTTTCCCATATTGTCCTGGTTCCAGCACATCAAATGCAAGGATATTTCCCCAATACATCCCACCCACTGACAGGTGTCATTGTAACAAGATTGATGCTATTCTGACATCTGTCAGTGGTTCTAATGTTATGGCTGCCCTGTTTCTATTATGAACAGATGCTGATTCAGCTGGATTTTGACTGTCTGTCCTCCTCAGCTGTGTTTAACGGATGCTATAATGAGAGGGGAGGAGTTCTTCCCTTCCTGGTTGAGACAGGGGCTGAAGATTGGGTACAGGCTCTCGTTGAAGGTGTAGGTGAAGGTGTAGAGATGCAGACGGGCCTTCACGTCGTAGAAAGAAATCTGGCCTTCTTCATAATCCAGGAAGACTCCCACTTTAACGGGTTGGGATTGCAGCATTAGAGGCATTCGAGATGATGCCAAAGCCTTCACCTCACCGTTCTTCAGCCACAAGCACCAGAATCCCCCTTCAGGACTCAACTTGATGTCACCCTTGCGGCGGGCCGAGGCGCTGGCCACGCCAAGAGTCCAGGCTGTCTTGCGCGTGGTGTCCACCTCCCAATAGTGTCGCCCAGAAGGGAGACCCTCCCGGCCTAGGATGAAGAGGGCGGGGCTGAAGCGCTTCGGACCCTCGGAGTGGATAGACTTGCGCTCTTCATATTTCACCTGACGACCATCATCGGACACAACCAGGTTCCTCTGGGCTGTGGCAGGGTCCAAAATCACCTCACCTGAAAGAACCAAATACAGGAGAATAAGAGGCTGGGGCAATAGTTTTTTTATTTGTTTTATTTTTTGTTTGTTTTTCCCAAATGTTTCTTCTTAGCCAACATTTTTATTTGCAGTGTCCTGGTGGAAAACCATAAACATTTGTAGAGATTTTTTTCTAAAAGCATTTTTTCCTCCTCAAAGGAGTTTGTTTTTCCTCCGTTTTAATTTCCCATACTGTATTTTTGTTTTATCTGTATTATTTTTTTGCAAATTGTTTCACATCATGTACAACTGTTTTTGTTTGTAAATTAATTTATTCCATAAAAGTTTCTATACTTAATATGTTTATTTGTAATGCACTTGAGGGCAACCCTAAACCACCCATAATGGATTTATCTTAAACAAAAGCTCCAAATGCTTTTGTGGAGCATTTGGAGAACATCATTCTAAGCTTTAGTTTTACTTGATAATAGGATGAAAAAGTCCATACCCTCCTAAAAATCTCATACAAGAAGAGGAGTCATGACTTACTGCCCCTTAAAGACATACTGATATTCCTGATATACTGAAATACTGAAATACCATGCTGATGATTTCAAATATTACTCACTTGAGTAGTTCTGAACCTTCCGGAGCTCTGAGAGAGAGAGAGAGAGAGAGGGAGAGAGGGGGAGAGGGAGGGAGAGAGGGGGAGAGGGAGGGAGAGAGGGGAGAGAGGGAGAGAGGGAGAAAGAGAGGGAGAGGGAGAGGGAGAGGGAGAGAGAAACATAAAAAAGTTATGAAGACAGCGAGTCATTGATCTGGATTCAAAGTTAAAGCAGATATTATGAGTGTTTGTCAAAGATGTCCATCTAATCCTGATCCGTTAACGCTGAAGCCACACTGCTGTCAATCATCTCCCCACATCCCATCCCGCCCGGTCGGTTGCTGTGTAAACATGGATGTGCAGAGGAGCCGCAATGATGAGTCACTTTTATATTTAAGAGCTCTGGGGCAGAAACCTACGTATCCCTGTTTTGGATTGTACACAGGAAGTATAGTTTGTATTTGACGAGGGTAGATTTTACTGTAACTTTTCTACACAGTTTGAGTCGGATGTTTCAAATTGATGAGACACCAAGAAAATGTTTAAATAGTTCACTTTTATTTTGAAACTATACACTACATATTTACTAACTGCTGCCATTTTCCCTCCTGTCATTGGAATAACCCAAAACCATTTCTTTCACATAGCTGGGTAGGTCTTTTCTCAACACTCCGTCTGTTGTGCATGAACTACTTGACAGATTTTGATCAAATTCCGTACCAGGTTGGAATGAGTAGCGAGCAAGAACCCATTGCATTCTGGGGTGGATTTGGGTAATTCTGGTTTCCTTTTTTGTTTTGCTTTCATTTTGTTGCCTGTCAGCAAGATCAGCAAAATCATAGTAAAGTTTCCTGACAGATTTTCATGTGACACAGAAGAACCCATTAAACTTTAGGGTGAAAGCAGGTAATGTTTACCATTAAGGCTTTGATGCAGTGGTGATGTGACTTTGACATATATAGTCATGACATATGACCTTTTGAAGGCCTTGATGTCTCTTTGACATGTGATGTTTTCTGATAAAGTGGAAACTGGGTTTTCCTGGTCACTTTTACTGTAAACTGTATTTAGAGTCCAGGTTTACTGTGTGGAATTTTCTCTTACAGGGTCAATATCAAAATAACACTTTGCAATTCAGTCCAATGGCTCTTCAGTATCGTCACGTTTTCCTGCAACAGCTCTGTGATGCTGTTTAAAAGTGCCTTTACAAGGATTTGTTTCTCTTAAGGGCCTTTTACTCAATAACGCTTTTCACATAAAAAAAGTAAACTTTTGTTGCTTTAGCCGTTTGAAAACCGGTCCCGGAGTATCTGTCTTCGTCCGCATATTCATTTTTCACAGGTTTTACGCCAGATGCCCTTCCTGACGCAACCCTTCCCATTTATCAGGGCTTGGGACCGGCACTGGAGGAACAATGGTTGTGGATGGTGTGTGGTTGTGGACCGGTTTCCCGGTCCAAGCTACAATCTTGTGAAAATGCCGTTGTTGATGTCTCAGTGTGTCGAAAGCTTTGAAATCATAGCCCCGCTTATCTCATGGCTTTAATGATTTCACCCTAATAGCCACCCGTGGACAGACCAGCAAGAAAAACAATGTCGGACCATCTTGTTTTGTTGTACTAAAACTCCTCCAGCAGGATTGTGCAGCACAACTGCCGACCACACTGACCTGTCTTCAGATCCTTTTCAAGAAGTTCTCATCTAAATGCAGAAATCTTTTGAGACGCAAAGAAAAACAACTTCCTGTTCATTCATGCAGACAGCACAGTCACAGTACAGCACAGTATACGTATGAGTGAGTACGGGATGGCTCCATGTATCAGAAATGCGCTACAGATACATTCCTGTTCCTATTTTCCAGAGAATCTCTGCATATTTGACATCTGAGTGGGAGATTAACGCCGACCTGGTGGCCTCACCTTTCCCATACAGCCTTTTGAGCTCCTCTTGGAACTTGTCGACGAGGCTGCTGACAGAAGAGCGGATGGTTCTCAGGTACAGGTCGGTGTTGATGCTCACTGCCGACCAATCAGCGGGCTCGGGTGCGGGCGGCAGCGTCGTCAGGTTCTACAGGAAATGGAAATTAAGGTCATGCAGGATGTGAAATGACGCCTCAGGGAAAATAAAGGCTTTGAAGTGAAAAGGGTACACTGGACATGATTACTAGTGATCAGCGCCGTCATGTTATTTTCAAAAGCTTCATGGTTCATCAGTAGTAACGTAGCAACATAAAGCTCTGAATATGATCATTCTGACTGAAAGATATGCAGGATTTAGTCCAGATGAGCAATATTATATCAGACAGATACCGTAAATCCACCAGTTGGCATAATACAGACTCTGTCAACTGTTTGGGGATTTGCGGCTACATCTGTTTGAGCTCAAACTATCTGGATCCATTTTAAAGGAGGAACTTCAAAGACATCCTGACTGAGAGAAAATCAACATTTTATCTGCATAAACAATCCGGGAGAAATGCACAAGGGAAATTTTCCATAACAGCTGGCTCTGCTTATGGGCCTTTTGATGTTGTGCAGCAACTCCAGCTGGTTCTACGTCGGAGGTCATCGGATAATTGGCTTCCAGTATATTATTCATATAAATATAAAGGCAGAAATGGACGGACGCTTTTAAAAAGTATGCAAAGTTGCAGCTTGGTCAGTGTAAGTCTGATTGGATGAAGCTTTAAAGGACTTATTAACTAACTCCCTTGCTGTGTCCTAAATGCAGACCAGGTGTGATTGGTGTAAACAACCTAATGCACTCATGACTAACGAAGTCATACCAGCATCCATTTTTAAAATTACAGCTGGAGCGTGATCTTAGATTTAAATATTTATCATAGCATGCAAACAGAAAATGAGAGAACTATATGGAAAATGCGGAACAAATGTGGCTCTGGTAGCCCCAAAATGTATTATTATAACCCCAAAAGGTCAGGGGGGTTATGGGTGTTATCGGCGCATCCGTCGCACTATTTCACAAATGATTTTCAAATGTTGTAACCACAGATACCTTAATGCGAGGAACGACTGGAATGATTTTGGGAAAGTTGAGTCGTATATTTCCGATAATAAGCGGGAGCTTTATGTCCAAAAGTTTCCAGGCCATAATCCGATTAGTCAATTTTGATTGAAAACGAATTGACTTGATGATATCTATCTTGTATGAATCATATTATACTCTAATAGATCATATTTTACTCACTAGGGGGAGATTTTTATGAATACCACTGTTTTTTTGGACGTAACTTCAGTCAGGGGGATTGTCTGTACGACGCAGGGGATTGAGGGCTTCTCGGTGATATACCCTTGTTGTTGGAGAAGACAGAGTAGGCCTTAGTTTTGAAATGTGGAAACATCTTATTACCTGCAGGAAGATCACTCTGTCGTGCATCTGTGCGAATGCATCCAACTCGTTGCTCCTCCTCCTCAGTTGGCTGAGTTCGTTCTCCAGACCGCGGGCCAATTCCTGAGCGTGGCGTTCAGCGTCACGTTGCTTCGTGGCGATAACTTCCAGCAACTCCGCCTGGCTCTGCTCCACCAAACGCTGCAGCTCCGCGTACACCTGCCAGCTCTCCTCCATCTCCTTCTGAGCGCTGGCCTGTAGAAGACGGGACATGGGAAGGACGTCAACACAGATCAATTGCAGAAGCAGTTCAGATAAATCCAAATCCTCAAGAGCAAATGCGGGAGGTTACGCAATAATTGGAGGAGGAGTTACGTTTTTCTACCCGTGTGGTTGTTATTTTCTAATATGAGGCCATGAAACATCCCAAGTGATCAGAATGCCTTTGTAGAAAAATAGGCTAATATTTCACTGACTCAACCTTTAAGCTTGTCTGTTTCCTCTGGAGACTGACATTAGATTGGTTATATTTGAAATGTCATGTATAAACATCAACCTGCTGAGATGCTGGCTTCACAATATTTCCCTAAATGTTTGGCATCAGAAATGTCACTCGTATGTGGATGGATTAGTACTTTGCACTGCATTGTTGCAGACCACCATTAACATTTCTTTGTATGGAATGAGATATATATCAGAAACTATTCAATCATTTCTTCATTAAGTCTCCTGTTTAGATCTGAACTACAAGGCAGGGATACTATGAAGTATGTGAACAGCTGCTATAGACTTAATCTATATATAGGACTATTATAAGACTTTATAGTTGATCTGCATAATCTATTTGATCACATTTGGAACCATTTGTAGCAAGTTAATTAGCTGACTTATTCCGGTTTTACACCACTTCATTGATCTGCTATATTTTTTTTTTTAGCCTTTTTTGTGCATTTGTTCATCTCATATTGCGTGTTTTTGCGTTCTGTGTTCCGTTAGTGTCTTTTAAGCTTAAAAAGATCAATGCACCATGAAGGAAATGCAGTCCAAGTTGTTACAGTGTAATGAAAACAGAGGGTATTTATACACGGGTGTGGTGAGTTAAAGATGATACCCATCTGTGTCGGTCTCCAAGAGCTTCAAAATAAGGGTGTTTGAAGAACAGGATGTGAAGATAAGAGCATGTGATGTCAAAGGTCATGAAGTTCTTGGTTGGCAAAGGAACATAACGTACGAGAGCCAATTAGCGTTTTTCCACTACAATATTTTATTTTATCATCTTGTGTCAATCATAATGGATGGCCTGCTTTTAAATGCTTTTAAATGTCTATTAATCTCATCTGTGTCTCGTAATCTCTCTCCCAACATGAGGCAGACGAGGCTGGACTAAAATAAAATCAGAGCTCAACCGAAGAACATGTAAAATCTTGCAGTTTCTCTAATCCCTGCTAATTCTGTATCCTTCGTGTCGTATGGGAGTTTCTATGTTCTGACATAGATCCTATGTCAGAACATAGAAACATAGGAAACTACCAAACTTTTTAACCAACATCATTTCAGTATTAATCTTCACATTCACAAAGAATATATTACAATTAATGAGCATAAATGTATTTATCATAATTATCAAGTATTATTTATTCATCTCAGCTCTTTCCAGCTTTCACCTAATCACAGTCAGCAAAAGACTGATGTCAGACGCAGCAACATGAACGAGAGACTTCAGAATTTAGAAACAGAATTCTAACTAAATACTGGGAATTCTATTTGTAAAAAAAGTGAAGAATTGAAAAATCTGAATTCTGACTTTATTGTTAGTGTACAGATATTATTGTCAGAAGACATAAAAATACAATGTATCGGGAAAAAACTCATACTCACTTCATTCTCAAAATTCTAAAATAAATTACTTGAAAACTCAGAAAAATCAGATGTCTACCATCAAAACCTTCAAAAGTTTAATTATTTTACTATAATGTCAGAATACTGACTTACCTGAGAATTTAAAAAAATCCAAGAGATCAAGAAAAAAGCCAAAAGTCTGACATTTTTCTCAAAATGAACAAACCAATTATTTTTGAGAGCCAGAATTTAGAATTTGATCTCAGAATAAATTGAGAAAAAAAGTTAATTTAAACTTTTTTTTCGGAAAAAATGTGGGCCCAGTCGTCTTCCCTAAAAATAAACGTACTCTCTTTTTAACGCTGAAAAGGACCGGCATCAAATTGTTTACTGATTATTTATTACAGCTTCATTCCAGCCTCATTCTATTCAATTTGTAGTTTGTCATCCTCCTGTGACTCAAGATGTCTTTTTATAACCACCATTACACACATTTAATCAGATGAACAGAAGTGGCTGCTCCTTCATTTCCTTGGTTTAGTTGAGGCTGTAGTTGAAACGATTGGTTGGAAACTAGAGGCACTGGTTTAAACTGGTCACACTGGTTGGATTGCTGCAGACATGGATCTAAATACACATAGCGAAACAAACTGTGGGCCGCCCTCCTCTCTACCGTAGGGCACGAGTGGTATGAAAGAGAAGTAGGCACCGCCCACCTGGTCACATGTGTTCCAGATTATCTAACAATTTGGAGGTAATTGTGAAATATGCTCCAGGCAACAGTTTTGGGTCTGTCAAAAGCAAACAGAGCAACAGTCTGATCGTGTTTTCTATTCTCGTTTCAGCAATTCATGATGGCAAACTAGAAACAGAGCAAATACCTTACTTGCAGTACAAAAGAGACGAGGGTAAAACCATAAATCCTATAACACCCATGTAACCTTAGGCGTGTCCGTGACATCCTCTTCATTTAGAGTTGGTCCAACTTTAGCTTGTTGGTTAATACAAATTATGGTCTAGGTGTTATTGTGAGAGGCAATGCCAGAATATCATTTTTATGTTTATGTTGTGCATTTTGGGTTAAAATGAGTTCCGTAGTGAGGACGTCCAAATGGATTATGGGTAGCCTGGTGAGGTTGTAGCAGCTATGATGCCGTAAGAAATGTAGTCTTAAATAAAGAGCTATCGTTCAGTTCTGGTCGGGGTTATAATTGTTGTATTTAAGAACGTAGTCGAGTGGAAGATATGACACTTGAACTGTTTTTGAAATATAATAATATGAAGGCAGCTGTCTGATGGTGGTTAGGTAGACTTTCTGACCACAAGATTCAACTGACCTCAACAATGTTCTAGCTGGTATCCTTGGAGAGTCAGGCTCAGTTTGCAGGAACATCCTCTTTCAGGCTGATTTTAAACATTTCCAGTTTCTTTGAACTTATTAATTATTGATTGAACTGCCGAAACAGACATTTGGAAGTGTTGAGAGATTTCCTTGTAACCATTCTCAGATTGTTTGCAGCTGTATTATGTTTCTTCACACGTCAAAACCGAATAATGTCCATGTCACCTCCTATTTATAACTCAGTAAAACAGGAAGTCATTTTTCCCCACTTCAAAGGTTCTGCTCAAGCAGGTGAACATGGAAATGTATAATAGGACTGAAAACATGCTTCAGTTACCTTTTAATCACATGCTTTTTATAGGGGTGTCAATAAATTGTTGCTCACTTGTATTAGAGAATTTAATTTTAATAGAAGAATCAACATAAATTGTATTGCTTGAGTTAAGGGTTAGATTTTTGTGTATCGTGTGATTTAAAGATCATTAGTATAGAAAATATAGACATTACTTGCATCACAGTGTATTCACTGTTTTAAAGGGTGTTAATAATTCTGGTGGGCACTGTGTTTCTGAGGTTCTGGGACGCCAAAGACCCACAGTGAGACACATTAACTACAAATGGAAAAGACTTGGAACAATAGGGACCCTTCACAGAATTGATCAACCTTCCTAACCTCTTCCAAGTGCGTGGCAAATAATCCTTCAGCAAATCACAAAAGACAAAAGAACATCCACAGAACGCCAGGCCTCAAATCCTCACCTCAATAAAGGCCAGAATTCATATCTCCACTACCCGAAAGACACCTGATAAAACTGGTATCATGTGTGAACAGTTGGGTGGAAGCCAATGCTAACCCAGAATAACTTTAGGATAGCTTTCGGGAGTATATTCTACGGGCTTAAGAGTCCAAAGTTGAATTGTTTATGAAAATTTCAGCTCATAACTGTAAAAATCGAATCGTGAATGTCGGGTCATCAGTGTGTGAATTGAAGCTCAAGTGCAATGGGGTCATACATCCAGACAGTCATACCAAGAAAAAGAGCGAGTTCACCTCTGATTGGCGAAACAGGATTGAAATGAAAGGTTTGACGTGTGAATTTTCAAAGTCTGGACCTGAACCCCATTGAGATGCTGGTGTAGAGAAGAAAGAAGCAATTCTATCTATACTATTTTCACTTTCAATTCCATAGTCCTCATGTCTCCTTGAAGAATCTACTGTATGTGGGTTAATAGAGGCTGCAGGTCAAAGGAGCAGAAACATCCTGGTTTTGTGAGGAGCTGAAATATGAAACCTAAAATTTCAAACCTGTTGTTTTGACCACAAATCTGTGTTGCCTGGAAAATAATAACACACATTCACGGTCGAGTCTCCGGCTCCAAGCGTGACTCACCTTGATGACCTTGATGGATTGTTTGATCTCATCCAGCTTCTTGGCTCTCTCCTTGATCAAGTGTTTGAGCTCCGACCTCTTCTTACCAAGATTACTCTGGAGGAAGAAAATCACACTATTGACACGGCTATTTATACCAGGAAAAACAAATCAAAGTCCTTGAGACCGTCCAGGAGGCCTTCATCAGCACATTTAAGGCTTGTTAATGAATAGGAACCTCTTCACAAAGTGCAAAATCTGCTACAAGCTGAAGGCAGCAACAAAGTCTGTCCATCAACGGCACCCAACGTTAAGATTAACAAAAAAAACAGCGTACCAGCTTCTTCTTCCACTCGTGATCCGTGGAGACGGTGTCGTGGGACTTGTGTGAGGACTCGGCACACGCCGGGCAGATGCAGGCGTGATCCGTGCGGCAGTAGACGCTGAGGAGACGCTCGTGTTTTTTACAGATCTTCTCCGTCAGGTGGAATGTGGGCTCAATCAGACGATGGGATGTCAGAGACTTCACCTACATTCATTTCAAGCTCCATTAACGTTTTGGCTTTTTACATTGGGAATATGTTAGAATAAATATATGATACCCTTATTAAACATAAAAATCTTACAGTATAATATAATAACATGATAAGGAGAAACTGTGAGGGGGAATAACCTCCTAATAATAATGAAGAAATAAGGAAGTCGGACCTTTTTATGATGTCGGAGGTGGGTCTCACAGAAGGACCCTGGACAGTTCACACAAGACTTGAACGCCTTTAACTTCCTTCCGATGCAGGCGTCACAGGGAACCTCTCCTTCCCGGGCAAACTCCCCGGTGTCGGGCCCAGGAGAGCCCATATGTCCCGAGTCTGAGCTCAGATTCATGGTGGATCCACGTATGGCTGCCCCAGCTCCGCCAGCATCGCCAGCCAGCACCAGTCCCTGGAACTGGGTGGAGATTTCAGCCAGCACCCTGTTGACGCTCATCTCTGGTTTTTTGGAGTAGGACTTCTTACACATGGGGCAGACAAACTTCTTACTGTGGTTCCAGTAGCCCTGCAGGCAGGCCTTGCAGAAGCTGTGGCCGCAGGGTGTGGAGATGGGCTCCACGAACACCTCCAGACAGATGGAGCAGGTGAACTGCTCCTCAGAGAGGACCCCGCCTCTCGGAGAGCTTATATCTGCAAGAGAAAGGGAGGAAATGGAAGAGAGAGAACGACGTATAAGACATAAGGTTTGTTTATAGGAATTAAAGTGAGACTGCTGGATTTGTTTGGCATGTCTGGTATTTTTATCTGAATTTATGAAATTTTTGTTTCCATTTTCTTTAATTCAATCATTTTAACTGAACACTTTTTGTCCTTTGTGTTTTAAAAACTTAAGTTTTTGTTATGGATTTGCTCAGACACGGCTATTAGACTTGCATGCAGGAGATAAGTGGGGCTGTGATCCCGTTTCTTTACAAGAATTGTCAAAATTCAAATGGTTGTTTCACTCTGGAACTGGGTTTCTAAGGTCCAAACAGCAACAAAAGGTTACTATTATTAAAGTTAGCATTTAATAGTTAAACATCCATCCATCCATCCATTTTCTTCCACTTATCCGGGGACGGGTCGCGGTGGCAGCAGGCTAAGAAGGGCTATTTTAAAAAAAAATTGTATTTCTTTGCTTTAGCTAACAGCGAACTGTTTGGAAACTGAAGAAAGAGCAAAAGGTTCACATTATCCCCCAATCAAAGATGGCAGCATGTTTAATAACTAATGTGTGGTGAGAAATAGTAACACTTCAGAGAGGGATGGACTATGGATGGGATATTCCTTGCCCTGAGTCATAGCTCTGGTTCAAAGGTCAGTGTGCACCGGTATAATCTTGTATCCGTGGTTAACGTAAGTTATAAAGTCTCACAGTGGAAAAGAGATAAAGTGGGTCCTACAATGAGACCATTTAAAGACCTTGAATGACAGTTTAAGAATGTTTTAAAGCGGAGGTTTTGATAGGTTTAAGTTACGTAAAATCTTTTCCAGGTCTTGTTTTAGCTGCCTTAAATCCTCAAAAGTTGTTCCCACCTCACTGCTGAACCTCAAAACTCAAATGGATCTAAAGTATTTCCTGTTTCATTTTGTAAAGGTACTTCACAACTGGAAAGCTGATCTGGAGAGCAGGGAGAATAGAATTTTTTAAAGATGTTGATTTGCACATACCACTCACATCAGAGTTTCTCTGCAACAGAACCGATAATGACAGAATGTAATGTAATAGTATGTAAGGTTGAACAAACCCAAATGTCCTAAAAACAAAACACATTTTGACATATGACGACGAGAGTGAGACAATTACTTTGATTATAAAAGTTACATTTCAACTTTGACTCTCAGTACCGCACGACACAAAGCCTTTGCTCTTTAGCAGGAAGTGTGTTTGTTTGAGAACGTCATTCTGTGCAGCAGTGGGTGAGAAACTATGTGAGGAATGCAGAAACTCAGGACCTTCTACTTCTCAGCACCTCATTCAGGTTTAAAAGAAAACAACCAATGGAAATGAACACAGCAGCAAACAGCGTTGGTCACATATATGCTACAACAATGTGGATTCTTCTATTATTTATTTTCTATGACTATAATTTTGCAAATCACACATTTTTCTTCAAATGTAATTACAAAAGGGAGTGTCTCAATTATTCACTATTATCTTTCTTATTCTATAACCGAACATAAGAGACTGGCTCTACAGAAGTTGACTCTACTTAAGATTAACAACACGATCAAAGAGGGTATGAAAAGATAGATTTTGAGTAGAACTCACTCTGCATGTTTTCCTCTGACGTGAAGCACTGCTGTCTCTCTCTTCATGCACTTTGCTGTGAATCACAATCCCACAGGTGTTTCCTGAAACCTGACGTGTCCCTCCCACTTTCAGGTTGACACACCCAAACCTTCCCCTCTTGCCCTCCTTTTCTTATAACTCTCTAATTATCTGACTCTGCTGAGTCATTACAAGAAACTCTCTGACCAGAGCACCAGATGGGCATCCTCCATTTCAGTAGATATGGGATGGCTATGGCAAAACCTTTATTTTGTGATCTGTGCTTAATTCAAGGGTTGATTTTGAAGTGAGTTTCAGATCATTGTCCGACTGAAGGTCCAAACACGGACCACCTGACAGAGACTTTTAGGTTTCCATCACTATCTGTTGATATTTCATGGAGTTCATGGAACCATGGCTTTTAACAATACGTCCAGGGCCTTTGGAAGAAAAAAATCCCCAAAGCATTAGAGAACCGAAACCACTTATTTTTTCATCAATATCCTGAATTTCAGTCTTGAGAAATTAATGAAAAAGACAAGAACATCTTGAATGTTTCAGAAAACAATATAAAAATGAAAATAAATTCTTGATCTACCCCTTTTTTCAGTTCCCAACAAAAATTCAAGAGGATCTATTCTGGCACAAAATGTTATCTCATCAATTTTCGTGAAGATTTTTTCTCTAGTTTTTCATGTTATTGCTGACGAATAAACGCACGAGGGTGAAATGGTCCTGAAAGAGGTGATACACTTACAAAATTTGATGAGTCTTAAATCAACATTTGAAAAATTCACTAAATAGACTGCAGTACAACATAAAATACACCAAATGATGAAACTGTACTCCCCTTTAAATATTCTCACATAGCAACCTAAAGCTGCAGATCCTGTAGCCTTTCATTCCCTCCACTAGGGGGCAGCATAGGGCAGACACGGAAGTTACATCAGCTCTGCAACAGACTCTTACGTTCATGTTACTTTTTTTTTTTTTACCTATCACCCATGGCAACGCATGAGCACAACAATGGAAAATCATGTTATTCACATAATCGTCCAAGGGACATTGATTTCGAGTTTGCTGCACCTCCTAAATACTGCAGAACAAACATTGTAAGATTCATAACAACCAGAAAACAATCAATGAAGTCATCAAGTAGTCCGTGCCATTTTTGCAGGAATTATGAGGCTTAGATCCACCACCTAGTGAATCCTCAAAGGGGATGGATTTTTTTTTTACATTGTAGCATATTGATAGTATTGATGTCAACGAGACAGTCAAAAAGAAGTTCTGGTCTAAAAATGACCACATGTTCACGTCTCAGATGTATTATTGATCCTCCTCACTTCCTGCAAATGCCACTGTATCTCTATTTATCTGCTGCATATTATAGCTATGTCTTCACTTCCTGTTGAAACCTCTGCTGCTATTTCATATTTTAGCAGAGAGTAGAATTTCATTAAATTGTAATTGTCTCTTGTAAGTGTCTCCAAAAAATAAGAAAAATTCTTTATTATTAATTTCTATTTTTATTTATTTTGCTATGGCCCCCATGAGGTGTGTCCTTAATAAAGTATTAAAATCAATTGAATATTATTGCTGCAATTCTGTGTGTTTTACAGGCTTTATTATGGCTTTGTGCATGTGTGCCTGTGTGTGTGTGTGTGTGTGTATGTGTGAGAGAATCTGCAAAAGTGTGTCCATACTATAATATTCACTCTAGCCCCTACAGCAAGCTCACTGCAGAGATTGTGGTGCATGATGCCATGCAGCTAGAATTTCTTGGAAGGGGGAATTTGCTTTCTCTCCCTGTCGCAGAGTCAGTCAAGGTAAATGTAATCCTTCTCCCACCTCCTTTCCTCCCCCATTCTCTCCTTCTTTTTTTGTCCATTGGCAGTTCCAACGCTTCTTTGTCCTTTCATCGTTTTAAGCCATCTGTCTGTCTTTTTTCTTTTGGACTCCCCCTTTTGTTCTTTCTCTCTCTCTGTATGTTTTATTTTGCATTAACTAATCCAAAGCCCCTCTTTAAGGTTTATAAATAGAAGCTATACACTTCTCCTCAGCTCTCCCTCTCCCTCTTTCTTTCTCTCTCTAGTGCCTCCTGCTTTCTCTCCTTTCCTGCAACAAGAATCCCTGCAGGAAGCTACACTTTGCTGCTTTTCCTGCCTTGAACCCTCCCCGCTTTCTTTCTGACACCTCTCACTCTGGGCTCCCTCACGTTGCACCACCATCTCTCAAGATCTAATCTGGTAGCAGACAGGACAAGGGCATTGACAGAGAATAGGCTCAGACAACAACCCTGGACCTGGTGAGGCATTTTAAGTTGAATACCATTGCGGAAAAATCCATAATGGTGCAGGAGGGCCCAGGAGACATCTGAGCCGGCCCAAGTATGGATGGGGTGTGATTCATGCATAGCGTACAGAGAAAGAGCCTGGAGAGATGCGGAGGAATTCTGAGGGAACCGCAATCCCAGAGATTCCTCAGCATCTACATCTACCGAAACACACATGCAGGCCACCTCCAATGCCATCCCTGAAAGCCTACCTACGCCTGCCAAAGAAAGAGAGACAGACATCAAAGCCCTTGGCTTAAAGAGGCCAGTACTAGTCTTGAGGTCTTCCAGTCGGGTCTTAAAGCCCTGCACAGCACAGAATCTGCACGTTTAAGAGTTTTTAATTACCTTTTATTTACCACAGACTCTGGTGATTTCGCAGTTTTAATGCTTTTAGATCTAACAGCTGCTTTTGACACAGTGGACCACAACAACACTGCGTGGGTATCAGAGGCACAGCCTTACAGTGGTTCAGGTCTTATCTGTCAGGGAGAAGCTTTTCTGTTAGCCTGGATGACTCTGTCTTGTCCATTGCCCCTCTTCCATGTGGAGTCCCCCAGGGTTCCATTCATGGGCCGATCCTTTTTTCACTATATTTGCTCCCCTTAGGGTTGAAAGCCTGGATGACCCTTAACTGTTTACATTTTATTGACGGCAAAACGGAAGTCATGGTGTTTGGACCTAGTGGTATAATCGATGCCTCTGCTATGGACCTGGGTTCCCTGCAGCCATTTTTAAAATCCACTGTGTCAAACCTTGGCGTCAAAATGGACAGTAATTTGAAACTTGAAAAACAGATGAACTCTGTGGTTAAATCCAGTTTTTGAGGCTTTTAGCTAAGCTTAAGACCTTTTTAGCCCTTAATGATTTAAAAAAGCTTATTCATGCTTTTATTACAACCCGCCTGGACTACTGGAATGCACTTTACTTTGGCGCCAGACCGAGGGGGCGACCGAGCTTTCTCTGTTGCAGCCCCAAAACTGTGGTATGAGTTGCCCCCTCATTCGTGGTCAGCCCCCACTCTGTCTGTTTTTAAATCTCACCTTAAGACTCATTTTTATTCCTTGGCTTTTAATCCAGGATGACTTGTTGGACTTTTAATTCTTTCTGGTCTTACTGCTTTTATTTGATGTAACATTGTGTTTTAGTGATGTGTCTATGTTATTATGGACTGTACATACCTTTGGACAACTCTGTTGTTTTTTTAATGTGCTTATAAATAAAGTTGAGTTGAGTACTGAGGAAAAGGAGGGTATAACTAATAGAGATCTATTTATCCATGTTCTATGCGTTGTCTGGGGTCGGGTCACAGTGGCAGCCAGGATATCACGGTATTTCAGCAGCCCGAGATCTAAGACATCAAAGCCAACACCGAATTAGGAAATTATTGAAGGGTCAGCTTGTGTCGTAGCAGGATTTACCATCTTGTTTTTCATGGGAATTGACCTGTAGTTGCTTCAACCTGCAGTGGTAAAAACAGACAGAAGTCCTACATACAATGGAACACTGGACAAATCTACAGAAACTACAAAAAGAGGAAGAATTGCATCTGTTCATTAAAAGAATTAAAATGGCTTCAGTGATATAAGAAATTCAACTGAGAAGACGTGTACTCTGTGACGTGCGTGAGGGGGGGGGGGGGGGGGGGGGGGGGGCTCATATATTTACAAATATATGAGACCAATAGAGGAGTTTAAATTCACCATTTAATTGTCAGCTTTCACACTGACTACTAGTTGGGTTTCATATACCATATCAGAATTCTCTACACACACAGAGCTAAGCTGCATATTAGGCCAAAGGAAAATCATTACATTCGTATTGAATCAGAGAAAGATTTGCTCTGCACCTTCGTGTATTCTCAATTTGCCAGCCCGAATCTACGATTCACACAGCATAAGACGAAATCACAGACTCATCCCATTTTTAAAGATTTTTTTTTAATAATTAATCACTTTTCTTGGGGTGGCTTAGATAAAGAATCTTCCATATTTTGCAGTCAGAGAAAAGCATCCAAAAATGGACTACAGTAGTGATGTTCACTCTCTGATTTTGTCTCTGCGTGGAAGAAGAGAAACAGCTGAACAAGCATAAACCGGTGGGCTCAGCACTGCCCCTTCAGTGAGGCAGAGGTACTGACTGCTTCACCTCCTGCTTTTTCATTACGGTTTTATGTCAGACCAGCAAGACTAAACATGTTATTCAGATACGTGATATGCATTACCTATTCTATGGAAAGGGAGGACATATAATAAATGTGTTCTCAGACTGCCTAGGGCGTGTTAAAATATATAACAAACCTCTTGGATGGAAGCTCATCATCCATCCAAATGAGATCAAGGACATCAAAGCCAGCGCTGAGAACAGGAAAATAGTTATGTGTCAGCTTGTATCACATGGGAGTCCATCATCTCGTTTTCATGGGAATGGACCTGACATAACATGAGCCAGTAGCTGACAGTACCAGGACTATCTGGAAGCCTGCGGGAGAGGGGCAGAGATTTGGTCACCACTACGACCCAGTACGTGGAGAATGTTGGTGGAAACGGGTTGACAGACTCTGTGAGAGACAGGTTACCCCCGTTGATCTCTTGTCTGTTTAAAATACATCTCTCAAACCTGAAGTACTCAAATAACGGTCTTCCTCAAGACAACAGCTTCACGTTCTTCCCTCTTGCTTACAAGAAGAAGAAAAAACTCAGTCGCCATATACTTTTCCTACATCTCATCATGTTACTTCCTGTGTTCCCCCCTCCCCTTTCCTGCTGATGCTCTCTGGTTTCCTAGAGAGGCTGTCGGCGCTCTCCCCTCCTTCAGGGGATACGGTAGTGCTTGTGAGCATTACTAACAGCTAGTGTGGAGAGTGTCACACAGTCCATGTTACTGATAACCCTGCAGTGCCACGGCAACCGGAGGACGAAACCCGCAGCTGAAACGGTGCCTTCTAGATCAAATCAAGTGGCATTACTCAACATGGTATCATGTTGCATTTGCAGCCTGAAGCTATGTATTAATCCCAGCTAAGCTTACTGAGAGACCGTACGGAGTTTCTTGCCCAAGGGCACAAAGCAGAGTAGGTCCCCATGCGCTTAGTAAAGTGTATTTCATGTTTCTGAACTCTAAACTAACCTCACAGCTTCATGGGTACGTAAGAGGACTGGCACTGATGGAATTATTGATCATCCCCAGTGAGTAAAGTGGCACTGTTGTTATATTAATCAGCTACATAATATGCTAATTACAGCCAATACATAAGAAAAATTCATGCAGAGTCAGGAGTCTATTGTCTAATTAATAACTAGCCTACATGATCTTGCAAATAAAAAAACAAATAGCACTTTCTATATTTTTGTTTTTAACTCCCTGATGTTGAGAGCAGTAGATCTGAAAGATTCGCCCATCCAATTTTGAGCGCCAAGCGGTGGGATACAGGGGGTCTATGGGGGTGAAATGTACCTCAGGACGTAGAGTGGTCTTGGAATGTCGGTGGTTCAATCCACAGCTGCTGCTCACTACATGCGGAAGTGTTCTGGAGCAAGATACTTACTTCAACTGGCTCTCATTGGCTGCTCCATTGGTGTGTGAATGGCTATCGCTCCTGATGAGGAGACGACGCCTCTCATGGCAGCTTCTGCCTCCGCTGTGCAAACGGGTGATTGCTGGCTTGTGCTGTAAGGCTCGTTGGGTGTTCAAGCCTTCTATAAAGGCACTTCAGGAACAGTCCGGTCCATCTACCTTTATGTTTTCATTAGTTTATGACAACTTAGTTTTCATTTCCGTGGAACGATCCAATCTTATCTACAGAGTGGGTTCTCTGGTTGCATTGCTATGTTTATACCGGATTCCAGAACGGCCCAAACAAACAATGGCTCAGAGAAGGGACTTTCATGTTTGGGCTTTGTTCATTTTCACTTGTTTGCTGCATTGACAGCACTACATGTCACTAAACTAGATTAGAACATTATTTTAGTAGCAACTAGCAGCGAGCTCAGCTTCACATGTAGGACAATAGAATGATTCAACTGTGAATTTCTGTGCAAAAAAAATCCAACAAAATCATTCATATATATAGAATTTTCAAGAATCCAATGTTCCTGTTTGCTCATGTAAACATTATATCCCGATTTCAGAAACCAGAATGAGACCTTATCCTGAACTATATGTAGACAAACTGAACGATCCAGCTAAGTACTGAATACTCACTGACTAAATCTGGACTGTGCAGGCGCCATGTCACAGAAATTCCCACATTGGCAGTGACGAATGAAGCACCTCATGTCTGGAGTGAAGAAGATGAGTTTTTTCTTATGGTAATGAAATAATAAATTACACAATTACATTCATTTAGATGGGGAAAAGCCTCAGAATGCCGAAGTGTTCAAGACTGAAGTAAACTGTCTGCAGGAGGCTGTTTTTTCTACGTGTGCATTAAAGCAAGTCAGTTGACGGCGTAACAGAAATGTTTTCTCCGCTCTGTGCCTTTATACTCCACCATGTCGGCCTCCTCCCGCCAGTCATCACCGCTGCAGTTCGTCATCCAGTCCAATGCAGTGTGGGTTTGCAGAATGACAGCTGTCAAAGTGGAAGACATGGTTCATCCTGCCTTTTGTTCTTGTCTCCCATTGATGGATAATAGGCCATGTCCACAACGCCATGTTGGCAATCAACAGCGCTGAACCGAGAGGGGCCTGGTTTCTTTAAACTTAAAGCTGGCAGTTGCAAAAATCATATTTAACTACTGTGCATGTAAACAGAGTCATTGTGAGCTCCAAAGTCAAAAGTTTGGAGTTTTAATATTGTATTATACTGTATGTTGTAGAAATTCAAAGCTAGATAGTCTTCCAGTCTTGTTGACTCATCATCTATGTACAACAGCTGCTTGAGGTCTGAAATTCACTGGTACCTTTACATCATCTAGAGAAGTCCTGCTTCTGTTTGCAGTGTTTTACATTATCCATCGGCCGTCTTGCATTTAATCCAAACACGGCCTCCTCAAATGTTAAATTACATTTCTTACCATACTCATTACCATATGAAGATAATACATGATACAGTTGTATTATTAATGGAAACAAAGTAAGAACACCAAATGTTTGTATTTCTATGTATTTAAAAAAATTGTATCCAAGAGTTATAGATTTTCTTCCATATCCTTAAAAATGTACAATCAAATTGTCTGTGCGCCCTGGTTGCCTCTCACAGGCACACAGGGCGACTGCAGCACGCGCTGCAACACTGCAATGCTTCATTCACATGCAGCACCCAGTTTGTGGACAGCTGCTGTCTCTGCTGCTGCCTGTTGCTGCATCCTGACTGTGTGTGTGTGTGTGTGTGAGTGTGTGTTTAGGTGTGAGACATGAAAGCTGGAGAATTCAGGACGATGAAGGATTTCCTTTAAACCATATTCTGCTTAATCTGCTTGACAGCAGCATTATCTCTTTTCCCTCAAGATGTGATCTGACCTAATCTGATGCCGTCAGATCTGGTATGTTCCCTCAGCTGCTGGAATATGAATTATTCCCTGCTCAGTCTCAAAGACAAATTGACAAGTCAGATCATCATTTGATCGTTCGACATTTGAAGCTAAAGATCATCTGGTCCATTAAAAGGTCAGAATTCCCATTCCCTATATATTGAAGCCAAAAATAGGAGCATTGAATTTGTGATTCATTTCAGATGCAAGATTTTCTTTGATCTTATTTCATCCAAAACGAAACATGAATTCAGGCTGAAAGAAAGCCCAAAGTTGAGGAATGTCAGTTTTCATTTCATCTTCCTCCATCTGTACACCTGATCCAGATATAAGACCGACTTTGTATGTGTATGAAACCTGATGTTCTATTTTCAGTCTCATCTTCACGTGACCTTTAACCAGCTTCAGTATGTTTTCATCGGGAACCTGTTAAGGTATGGATCAGAAAAGGCTTTTTCTCGTGTTGCACTCTTGCTCACTAGTCATAATCAAGGTAAATGTTTGTAGTAATTGTGAAGGAGGGAGAATACCATTTGTTGGTAATTCAAGCAAGTTGAGTCTAATTTTACTCAGATTTATCAGCTGATTGTTCTAAAATCCGTCCGCTTAAACTTTCCACATGATTCATTCATTTCTACTTTCAATTGTTGTCTACTTCTAATTTTTCTTCAGTCATATTGAACTTATGTATGCAGTATTTACCTGTACAAAATGAATTGATTTAAAAAACATTATATCTGTTCTTTCTAAATTAAATAACTGAACCAGTCAAAATAATGACTTTAAAGCAGGGGCAGATCCAGTGGGAGGGGGCGGTGGTGCCCTGGCCCTAGCTTGAAATCCATTTGGCCCCTAATGTAACGTAACCTTTATTAATCACATTCAGTTATACACAGGACAATACTGGGGAATTAGTTCTCTGCGTTTGACTCATCCCTGAGGAGCACTGAGGAGCTGAGGGGCCAGGGGAGAATATTCGGTTACATGATCTTGCTCGAGGACCCTACGACATGAAGTGTCTTATTGGATGGATGCCAAATTTCTCTATAAATATCTTAATTTAAAATTATATGTGTTGTTTATAAATTCAGCGGTGCTGTAAACAACCTCAAAAATTACAGTTGCCATAATTCATGTAGACTAATCACCCCTCTGTGGATAAAATCACAGAAATGTTTCACTATCTGTTGATTAATGCTTTGTAAATCTACAACTGATCTAAACTCAGTCTAATTTGCTTTTGCACAACAAACTAGAGGACAACTGCACATCATTTTGGGAATCTCTGACATTTGGCTCTTTTATGCAAATGTAATTTGCTAATTTACAGACACATTGTGTTGTAATTCTTGTCTTTGTTCAGGTGGAAGATTTCCTGCTCCAACCTGATGGACAAGGTTTGATGGCCGGCTTTCAGGCAACAGGATGTCATTCTTCCCTCCCTTAGATGAGAACTAATTTCCTTTAAGGTGCAGTCATATAGCTATAAAACTGATTGTCTAGTGCTCTCTGTGTAGTTATGTGAGTGGTTTTCTGTCTTCTGTGCCAGTTTGATGTCGATGTTGTTGGACATCACCTCTCGTACCAGAAATCTTGTTGTTGTTTTTTTGTGCAGGTTTTCCCAGGAAATTATGTTTTTTTTATAACATAATTTCGTTATTTGGATTTTGCGTTTGCATTATTTGTATTGTTGGACTACCCTCATAGTTTTTTTTGGTTTTTTTTGGTTCTGTAGTTTGTTTTTACCTCTGCCCTTTCATGGACATTGCTTTTTGAATTTTTGCTTGTAAATCAAATCTCTGATCTGGATCTGCTCCGCCTTGTGTCTGCACCTGGGTCCATAATCTGGTTTCTGCTAAAATCCAGGCAAAAAAGCTAACGCCTTGTTCTTTTTAACTTAACCATTAAATAGTTTTAAATCTTTTGTTTCACTAAAATGAGCCCAAATGTACGTCTGGCGGATACTCCTCAAAAATGACAGACCTCCCTGACCCCTCTGATTTGAAATATACATGTGTGTCAATGGGATATGCAAAGACATTCGAGCAAGTAGCGTAATGAAGATGCCGTTGTCTGCCATACCATCCACGAGACCAACTGAAATGGAACAGCACCCAGAGGAGCCTTGATTGAAACAAGCTCCTGTTGGGACCCTCTTTGAAACAGTGTCATCCCCTGAAGGGTCCGGGTCAGAAAGACATTCTCCAGGAGATTTACTTAGGGAGCTTCACAGCCCGATATAACACACCGAAATAAAACACACACTGATCAGTCGTAGCATTAAAACCAAAGACAGTTGGAGAGAATAACATATATTATTTGGTCACAGTGGCATCTGTCACCGGGTTGGATATATTCGGCAGAAACTGAACATTTCGTCTTCAAAGCCGATGTGTTGGAAGAATGGGAAATGGGCAAGAATCTGAACGACTCTTACAACGGTCAAAAGTCTATAAGTGCAGGTTTTGTTGAGGTTTCCGTTCAGTCGCATAAGTGGTCTAAGGAAGGACAACTGGTGGACCTGCAACAGTGTCAGCGGTACCCAAGGCTCATTGGTGCATGTGCATGGCTTACCTGATTAGCACCAGGTGGCACTATGGGTAGAAGGCAAGCTAAGTGAGTGTTGCTTTCGGTGAATGTTCTGTGTAGGTCCTGCATTGGAAATTGCCTCTGCTGCCTTTCAGAAATGGTTCAGAAATGTTTGAAGAGCTCATAATTGCCCAGATCTCATTCCAGTTAAACATCTTGGAATGTGCTAGACAAACAAGTCCAAACATGGGGGCACCACCTTAAACCTACAGGGCTTAAAAGATCTTATGATGTCAAGTTCCACTCTTGTGGAGTCGGTGCCATGAAGATTCCGATTATTGCTGTCAGTAAGTATTTTAAAAGCGCAACAAAAGTGTCTGTAGTCCAAAGCAATATGCAGTAAATTTTTATTTAGTGCATAAAACACAGTACAGGGAGTGTTCTTGTCCATTCTCACCTTAACCAACATTTCTCTACAGTCTAACAAAACATCATTTGAAATGTCAAAATACACAGAGGGAATTCAGCGCCTAAAACGTAAAAAATATGGATTCACATGTCGTCATATCAGGAACAAGACAAAACAAGTTCAGAACAGTTCACAACAAAGTAGGTCTTCACAAAAGAAAATGAATGAACCCAAAATAAATACATCATTAATCGTAATAAAACAGGTTATGAGGCAATAAAAACATCTGTTGGTTGTGGGATGTGGCTCTGTAGAGCTTCCTTATTGGCAAATGCCTCCCTGAAAGGACAGTGGTGAGAATGTGAAGGATAAGCCCACTCCTTAATGCCACATCGTTAACATACAATCATCTTGAACACAAATTATAACCTTACTATACATGCTTTCTTTTCATAGAATGGTCACTTCAGCTTCTTCTGGGGGGGGGGGGGGGGGGGGGGGGGCTCCACTTTGCTTTAAAGCAATACAGACAACACAATAGAAGGGATGTTCAAGAAAATATCTATGATACATTAGTTTTGTACTCTAAAGTATGGCTTGTATGACATTTCTAGGTTTCAAAGCTGTGACCTATTTCTCCTATTAGCCTTCCACACCAGCTCTTTGTATCAAGTAAATTCTTGTCAAGCATAATAAGAACTGGATGTACATATGAACATACACAAGCAGAGTGTAAGTGACCAAACCTGGAAGAAAGGAGACACTGCACAGACACTGTGGAGTATAAATGGTATGTACAAAACCCTGGCCGCTGTTTGAAAAGCTCTTGTGTGCCGTGACGTCAAGAGGTTTTTAAGGAGGATGTTGGGGCTTCACTTAAGCCATCTCGGAAAAACTAGATTTTCTCCATTCGTGATCACAGCAGTGAGACATGGTTTTTATCCACCCCATCCTCTCACTCATTAACAGCGACCAAGCTGTGCTGGCCCCTTGTTTGGTTGCCTTCAGGGGAAGTAAAACAAGGTCAGGCTAACAAAGGGAAGGGAAAAAACCGCATTAACAAAGATGGATATAAAGACAGACCACTGTCCTCATGCTGTACGGTGTAATGTAGTGAAGTGTGGGGGGGCGGGGGGACTAAACATCTAAAAGTAGTTTAATCTAAAAAAAAGAAAAAAGTACCATCAAGTCTTACTACATGATGGCAGTAAGAAGTATTTATTACATTTGATTACATGCACACTCATGACTGTAACTGTGATGTCCTTAAGAACTCTCCATTTTTAAAAATGTTTTTAATGAATCTCCTTTCTTCGTCCTCTGAAGTAGAGCTAACATTTAGAGCTGAGGCATTTAACTTAAACTATGGTCTACAAGTTTAGGAGAGAAAGCTTGATGCAGTAAGAAACAAGACAGCAGACAGGAGCTGTGTCTCAGTCCAGGGCCAAGATCTTTTCTATCCTTCGTATGCTTTGAGATTTGCCTCAACTAAAATGAACCATGTGCCAACTGTGGGCTGGTGCTAGAGCCGGCTCAGAAATGGCTCAAGAAGCAAGCGTCTGGTTTTCAACTGACTGGACGGGCACTGGAGCCACATCCTTATGTATCTTTGTTTCAAGCAGAAGCCAGTATTGCCTAAAAGACCAGCTTTGCCCTACATTCTTTCATTTGCATAATCCCACTCCCACTCCCAAACACTGAAGTTACAGGTTCTTGTTTCTAGACGAACAAGGTTTTAGTTCCATTCTGGTACCAGATGACACGAATAGCTGATTCCAAGTAAGACCACGAACCAGACTTGGACGTAGCTCATTGGAAAGGTTGTAATTGAGAGCTGTTTAATGAGACCAATACGGAGAAGTTCTTCTTCATTTCTTCTCTTTATGCTTCTGTTTTTATCCTTGTGTCATGAAATGCATGTTGCCAAGAAACATTGATAGCTGGAGTTGATAAGTAGTATCTCAATGAATCGTAGGATCAGGTTCTGAAAATCTCTGACATGAATTAACCAAAAGTCACTAATGAAAGTCAATTGTGGAGAAAATTGGTTTCAGAGTTTTTATACTGATGAATTATCTTTTCCCAACTAAGACCATGGACTAGATACACTACTTCAACTAGATGTTGAAGGTCTGTCTGCTGTGAGGGATGTTAATAGGTGGATATATAAGGGTAGTATCTCCATACTGTCCAGGAAGCTTATGGGAGCTCTTTTTTTCCCTTCATAATCCTTCCAGCTGAAGCCCAGGAGTGTCTAGACTTGATAGAGTCGCACAGAATAATCATTCTGAACTACATAGGCGCCGTGGTCTTACTTGATGTGTCTATGCAAAATGCCTGTCATGTCGAATCCTCCCAAATCCATGTCGGGGCGAGGTAATTATTTGAAAAACCATGCCAAATCCTGTCTGGGGTCAAAAAGGGGTTTGATTTAGAACTAAGGTGATGTCCTCAGTCTAAGAATAAAAGAGCGAGGGGGGTAGCGACAACGATGGCTGGCTTGTCCTGGTTGTGCTTTTTTTTTGCGACCACTTCCTGTACTTGAAATAGAAAAGAGGTTACGTTCCAATAATAATCCTAGTAATTAGTGAAATTATTATTAAAGTGATGGAGAGTGAGCCGAGCTTTTTAGAGGGAGCTCAGTGTGCTACATACATGGGAGGGGGAGAGAGGAGGAGGGACATTAAACAGAAGTGTGTTTTATTTTAAAGGATAGGAGTCATTGATTTCAACAGCATGTTAAATGTGTCAGTGTCTCTTTTTCCATCTCTGTCCACTCTGTTTGTCTGAACTGAAGGTAACAGGTCTCGGGTTCAGGGCTGGAATCCGCTCTGAATCATTACCAAGTGTTTGTTCAAGGACGCTGAGGTTTGAGTTACCTACAGAAGCACTGGGTAACCCAAAACCAAGCTTGGTCAGGAGCTCTCAGCGATATAGGCAGCCGCCCCGTGAAGGATGCAACGTGAAGGTTGCAGAAGAATTTGATGACAGCTGTGTAGCCGGGAAAACACCCGTGTTTATCAGTGGCTTCGATCCTTCTGAGCTACTGGAGTTAAAAACTGTTATGTATAGTAGGTGCTGAGGTGATGATACACGCTATATATTTAACTGCGGGTAGAGAGGGGAGGAGGGTCGGGTGTGTGGAAGAAGAAGAACACACCAGGTTCGGAGTAAATTTGGGTAAAAAGGCTGGAATCTTCTTGGCTTTTGTTTTCTATTAATATATAAATATATGACGGATTTTCATAGATCTGGTTCAAGTAGTTGGGCAGGTGCTGAAAATGGATGGGTTGACTTTTGGACCGCTTACATTAACAGAACATTTAGGGCAGTCATTCAGGGCATTGCACGTGTCTGAATGGAATGTAGCCCAGTGGAGACTGAGTTCACGCCGCTGCGATCCTGAAACCCAACTGTAACCTGACGCGTTTTGGGTTCAGTATGTTGATACAGGATGTTAAATTGTGGTCCTTCTCAGGTCATACTGATGATGTTGCAGTGCAATATAAAAGATATCAGGCCTTGACATGTAGAACAATATTAAATGTGGTGTATTCTGCTCTCCATCACTAAAAGAATGAAAGCCCTAGTCTAACCCTGATTATTAAATCTAAATCTTAGATCAAACTATTAAGCTGTGTCTCAATAAACATATTTCACTTGATATACTAGTATGTAGTATACTTTATGTAAGTAAGAGTATGAGTATGAGTTGTGCAGTATATGTATTCAAGATGGCGACCATTGAGGGTGAGAAGTATCAGGTCGGTCCAAACTCACAAACTTGTTCTCAACTCTCTTTTACATTCAAACTAGTGAGGTAAGGGTACAGAAGCCTGTGATTTGAGGCACAGTATTTGTCTCCATGTTTTTCGTCACTGAGATGCAATAATAAAGTTAGCCAAAGCTAACATAAGCTAGCTACAGCTAACTAGCCAGTCACAGCTGTCATTTTGGCTAAAAATAATGGAGGTTCAAAGCCCAGTAGTGAGAAGCCTGCTTCAAAAAAGCTCTGTTTGAAATCACTTTGGAGGAATTGTAAGTAATTGGGAGGGTCAGTGCTTCATAAATATATCACTCCTTGGGGTCTGACATCATGTTTGCACAAAACTTAACCCTAAGCCTTCGTGTACTACATGGAATCATGTTCTACATGACGGCTGGTACCTCTTTTTTTTTTTAGCACAACATTGCTTTAACATACCATATAAGCATACGGAACTCAAAAACATGTCGGGTTAGCGCTCATGCTGGCATGACTGCACATTAGTAGCGATCAATCTCACAAAATTTACCTGACCTTTAAAAAAAGTCAGTCGTGTGTAAGATTTTTTTTTTTCTTTTGCCCATTCTGCCATTGATAATTTAAACTGAATGAAATACTAAAATGATTTAATCCATAAATCTCGTTTTTGGACCAGCGCCGACAGAGGCAGCATCACCACGGCAACCAGTGAAATCTCCCCATATGAAGTAATTCATTGAAGCCACTTGAGTGGATAGGACTGGCTGTGAGTGTTATAATGAATTTCCACCGGGTCGTCCACCATCGCTGACAGACTTTACATATAAAGACCTGATTATTACTAATGTACTAATTATTAGACATAATAATGTCGGATGAAGAGGCAACCACTCATGTGAGCCTAAGGTCTGCCTTCTCTTTCATATATTGATTGTGTCTACAGCAAATTGCCTCTGCTTGTGCAGGATAGTGGCCAGTTTCCATGACCACAAACTCTGTTACCTGTGAGATCAGACTGACAGAGGCAATCCAATATCTGGCCAACATGGGAGATGGCTACATGGCTTATTTTAAACCTGAGACAGTTTCTCAGTATTACTTTCATCCTTGCAGAACGAGACAGAAAGAGAAGGTTGCGATTGCGAAGAAGGTGGAAAGAAAATAACCTGGAAACTAGAGTGTTGCTTCTCTTATTCTGGTGCGTTCCTCTTTCATGGACGGTGAAGGACGTGTGCCTGTTGTGTCAGCTGAGATGGGTGTTTATCTGTTTGTAACCGTGGCTTCTGTGTTTGCAAGCAAGGAAAAAGGTTTGGGGTTGCATGTTTTGGAGCATTGAGGGTCATACAGTTGATGTTCGGGGGGCATTTGCAAAGGTTAATTTGGTGACAGGAGGTTATAGTAGTTCAACATGCTAGATTATAAATTCCATATCTCCACCATTTCTCCCCTCACCATTTCCCTTTTTCTCATCCTTGATATCCGTCAGGCTCTCATGCAAAAGGCGTTTCATGATACTTTGCATAATATGAGAATAAATCCTGAACAATTCATATCTCTGTCAACCCCTCCCACCCCCAAAACCATTCATCTCAAACATTAACTGAATTTCTGTACATCTGCGGCAAAGTTTTTTTTCATTTTTATTCTTGTCTCATTTTCATCCATAATAATCAGTCAATCTACTTCTTTTTCTTCTGGAAACGTCTGAACTGATTCTGGATGGCGAGCGCTGCCTTCTCCGTCTCTGGTGCCTCCAAGTCAATATCGACTTCCTCCTCCGGTTCCTGAGGCTTTGCTGCTGATGCCTTCTCTAGAGGGGTGGAGGGTAAAGGGCAGAGGTTAATACACAACGGATTTTACAGGAAGTCCATCCAGCTTTTAGTGTTTGACTTTCATAACAGTATTCAAATCACTTTTCATCAAAAATTAGGACTTGTTGCGAAAAATTCACGGGCTTACTAAAAGCCAGACTAGAAACTCCAGAATCAATAAACTCTGGATCCGAGCCATCAGCTTCGTCACCCAGAGACAACTTAGATTCTAAGTTGTCTAAGTCTTAGAAGAAAGGCTAGTAGAGACCAGCCGCAAGACCATGGATCTATCGTACCATCTCACTATGAGCCTTGTATGTGGTATGAGATTATCAAACTAAGATACCAATTATCCACCTCTTGAGTATTTTATTTGCTTTTTCACCAGAGCCATAGTCATCACTGGTTCCTGCTGCTGCGTGTAGAGAAGGCAACCTATTTAAAAGAAAGACTAATGGGACAGGTGTGGCACACCTGCTGTTTTCTGAGCATGACAGGGGTTACCATGAGGCAGAAGGACTCTGTGTTTTATTTATTCAGAGTTAAAAAAGATATGTTAATATTTCCAGACTTTATCTATTAACACAGTGACACACCTTCATGTTAGCCTTTCATCTTGATTCTCTACACCTTTCATGCTGTTGTCATGCACTCCCTCCTTCCCTCCTTCCCTCCCAGACCTCCATTTTGTCCCTCATTAATCAGTCTCAGTAGAGTCATCAGCCACCACCACCAAGAGTATCTACAATCCAAAAGAGATACCTGCTTCTGCTAAGGGCATAGAACCTTCAATCCCAATCTCCTTGATGAGCCTGAGCACCAAAGACAGACTAACTTTGACATTCATTATACTAATTGTAAAGAACTTTCATCTTTATTTCTTCTTTATTTTTTTCCTGATTTTATATGAGGCATTGAAGTAAACTGAGATTATACCTAGTTTGAGAAATGCTGGTCTAATCTGTATTGACTGCGGCCAAAAGCTGTGAGGGTCGACAAACAGCATAGTCTGTAGATGAGGGCAGTCATGCTGAAGGATCTCTCAAGAGAAAGGAACATTTGAATTATTCTGGAGCCAAAGTTCAGTTATAAGGAACAGCTTATTCCACATTTATAAAAATAAATAAATGTAAATGTGCGGTCAACTAAAAATGTCTGCTGACTTGGCCCGTTAAAACAATCTCGTCAGCCAACAGACTAAGAGTCAGCGGTACTCCTACAGAGAGAGCTGCATGTCTCCTAAGAGTTTCTTAAGAGGTCATAAAACATGTCAGACAGACAAATTTAAGGCTGATTATAGTAAAAGGAGTATCAGATGCGGAAAAAGCAAAACAATCTATGGACCATAAACTGTCAAGAACAGAAAGCGCTAATGGAAGAAAATGGATATCTACAGTCTGTATTAAGATAAAGAGGGTTACAGTTATAGGTACAGACTATAGATTGATTTGGATTATTTTATATATTAATTTGTTAATTAATTAATTTCAAATAGAAACTTCTCCACAGAGCACATGCCTCCATCACCGTACTTAATTAATGTAATTATTTGGGACATAAAAGCTTTCAGTAATTTATTGTTTTTACAAACACAATGACACAATGATAATTTTATAAAAAATATTCCATGATTAGAATAATTATTGCAATTAATTAATTTGGGTTTCATTCCAGCTTGCATGAATGTTGGACAAGAAACAAGACAAGCAAAAGAGGAAACTCGGTAATCGGGAAATCAGTTCACGCTAACTTAACTGAATCATGTTAAAGTTAAGTTGTTGAATTTTATACAAGTCCTACATGTAATGATGTCATCATGTTTTACTTACACATGTTACATTCAAATAAGTGTAACAGCCAAACCACTTTTAAAAGTGTCAAAATTATTCATAGATATCATAAATGCAAACATCCAGTGGATGAATGATATGTAAGCAATAAAGCTTAATGGCTAAAGTAATTCAACAAGGTTAATAACAAGTAAGTAGCAGTGGATCTTTATTCTGAAATCAAATCTCACTCTTAGTATGAGACAAAATTCAACTTGAAAGCATGAAAAGTGAGCTCCTAATGCGTTCCCATTCTTCCTGCCTCCAACACATCAACTCCAGGACAAAATGTTATCTTGCTGCGTAATATATCCCACCCACAGGCAGGTGTCACTGTGAAGATATTCATTCATTCTTATCAATATGCAATAAATGTTATCCACGTCATCTGACAGTGATTATAATGTTATGGCTGGTTGGGTTGAGTGTAATAGCAGCGACAGCGAAATAGACAGAGATAAAAATTACAAAGTTTGTGTCAATATGCCTAAAAGTGTAAAAATAAAAATAATTGGGATATAAATTATGAGATCCACACAATTAGAACCCCAACAATGTGTGTGTGAGATTTTATTGAATTATGTCACACAGTTTTTGAGGAGATATGGATTATTCCCTTGCAGGTGGGGACAAGGTGACCTATGTACCTTTGGGAGGACATAGTAACAAATATTGAGGAAGAGGAGCATTAGTACATGTTCCTTTCTCTTTTGCCACTTTGCATTTATGTTAGGAAATTTAATGGTGTACATCTGATTCTCCTGACACAAATGCATCTCCAAAAGTTACCGAGAACTAAACCTTTGACCAATGTAAGGATGTACTGACCATGCAGGGCTTATCTCCTGCACATATAACAAAAGTTAAACAGATTTTTACTGAATCATTTTGGTCTCAACTGCTGACAAAATAGAGAAGTTTTAGAGAAGAAATCAGAACAAATGAGCCCGAAGACTCTCTGAGCCAAAGTGGAAACTATCTCAGGCAAAGTTGTCTATGCAAATAAACTTTACTCAGCTATTAATGAATAAAAATGTTGTTGTCATTGTTAATGACATTGTTAACGTCGTTTGCCAATAGTCTGCAGAACCTCTCCTCTGCAGAGCGAGGAACCAAATACAAATCAAGCAAATTAATTTAGGCATCCTTCTTGAGGGGTTAGTAATTCTCAGACGTACCTTTGTTGTCGGCTGCAGTCGTCTGGCTGCTGTTAGCAGAGTTGGTGGAGGCCAGCTGGAGGGAAGAGAGAACATAAAGCAACATAAGCGGGAATCAAGAATTATACTGTAGTATTAATACTCTGACTCCGGCTGAGGAAAGGTGTACCTGGAAAAGACTCTTCATGAGGTAGCAGCGTTTTTGCATTGGAGACATTGATGTGCATGAATTTACAGACTCAGGCACACACACACATATATACACACACACACACACACACTTAGATAAGGCATGTTAAGTAATAGAACCTATGCATATGTTTTCATTCATTATTTGATTATCCAAGTGTTGAATGAATATAAGCAGCAGTAGTAGCAATATTAATAATAGTAGGATTACATTTTTGCATCAAGCATTGTTTTCCATTGTTTCCTATGATGATTTTTTGCAGCTTATTTTAGTAGGATTTCAATCAGGAGATTCGGGAGATCATATTTTCCAATCAGGGACTTGTTCGGATGTAATTACACAAACAATGAAACAGGTGTTTGGGATTCTCATGGCTCTCCTAGTTTCCACATTTCAGCTTCACTTTTTGCTTTTACCCACCGTGTACTGACATAAAAGCTTTCAGTAGTGCATTACAAAACACATGTTTAACATCATAAACAGAAACATCAAAGTCACTTTAAAAAATGTATGTGCATTCAGCCATAACATTATGACCAATGACAGGTGTAGTCAGAATACATTGGATACAGAAAAAGGACTCTTCCGCAAACCTCAGGCAAGGGCCAACACCTACCTCTGAACCTACTTTCTTTCTTCCTCTCTTCTTCTCTTCATGTGAGAAAATATGCAAGCAGATTCCTAACATGAAGAGTAGGAGATTTATGAGTATGAGTTATTACCAGCCTCTAAATCTTCCAACAAATGCAATAAACTCTCTTAGTATCTCTCAAATACTTTGAAGCCAGTCGTATCTCACTTCTTTACTACTTCAGTGTCTCTGTTCAGCCCTTTGAGACCCAGCCTCACCCTCAAAGGAACATCAAAGGAATAAAAAGGGCACCGCACCATCTAGTCACATCACTACCCCTAACAGCTTATCATTTAACCTTATATGCTGTAAAACACATAACGTCACAAAATTTCTATCAATTGCTGGATATGCCAGATCCTGCCCATTGGTAACAATTCCATCCAAATCCGTCAATTAGTTTTACCGTAATTCTGCTAACAGACAGACAAAATAACAGGGATAAAAACATAACCTCCCAGGTCACAGGTGGTTTTATTACTATTGCTGATCGGAGTAAGTTGACACGTTTGAACAGAAGCTCTGTGGCCTGCCAGGATGAGCCTTCTGTAGGGTTCTCAAGAATGAGACTATCTCAATGTACACTAGCCCACTTCAGAATAAAGACCAGAGCAAAATGACTAAAGCCCTACTGGATCTCGCCCAGGGTTGAGGTATAAGGACACACTAATGAGGAAACAGCTTCCAGAACATCAGACTGACAGTGGCCGGGAAAACGGCAGTGATGGAACTATAGATGAGGAACTATACTATGGATGAGGAAAAGTTCTACCTTCACATTGACCAAGAAGCAACTGGTAGAACAGTACTCTACCATAAATAGACATAATCCCGAATATCACAGCTGGAACTTGATAGGTTCCAACACAAAGGGAACTTTACTCAGACATGTGATGAGAAGAGTTTGACATGATATATCTCCAGCTATGAACACCCACTGCCCGTGAATATGACTCCCAGGCTCACTGCCAAAGTCCTATCAGAAGAGGAAATTACTGATTGTACATGTTGTTGCTTATTAGATGGCAGATTGACCTTATGCTGTGAATAATGTCTTACAAGTAAAGACAGGACGAAATGTTCAGGGTTTATTACTGTGAGATCCAAGTAACACACTTGAGTGAGTTGAAGGGATGGATAAGGTAAGCAGAGGATGACACCAGCACAGGATGTTTGAATACCTTGTGACCTATTTATCAAGGAAATATTTTCAACTTATGTACAAGACATGTACAGACATTGATGAGCTTGAAAGAAGACCCTCGTTCTCACAGTCACAGTCCACGGTTTTAGTCCACCTGCTTTCAACATAACCTAAACCAAACCAGCCAAATACACTCGATCACTTTTACTATTATTCTTGGAACTGAAGTTATGATGCAACCACTAATGTGTTGACAACTATACCTATGCCCTTTTTGCCCGTGTGAGGGTCAGTGTGAATGATGTCACTTTTGTATGCCTATGCAGCTTGTTTTTTGTGTTTGTAAGCAGGATCATTTAAAAGGTTTAGAACATATGTCAATGAAATTTTGTGGGAAGTTGGGACAAATAAGATTGAGCTTATCTGACATGCCAAAGCATTTGCAGAGAAAGGCGAGACATGGAATCACCATATTAGGATTTGTACATTTGCTCTGTGAAGAGGTGCACTCTTGAGAAATGAGCTGTAAGTAACAAGAATTATTCCTAAAAAACAGTCAGCAAGCTCTCCTCATGGGTTGCTTTTGCTTAGGTAAGAAATGTAAGTTCTAATTGAAGTTTATCCTTCTTCCTTGAAGCTTTTATTGCCTTATTTTTGTCCACCAAGCTATGAGTGTTATTCTTGCCGGCACACGAGTCAGTGATACAGGACATATTGAAGAAAACTGACAAAGTTAGACACGGGCAGAGATGGTGTATTCTGACATATTCTGTTATTATGCATGCGTGTAGTGTCAGATGAAGAAAGGGAGTCTGTGCGTGTGTTTGAACGCCTTTTAATGTGAGTGTGAGTTTAAGTATGTGTATGTGTGTCTATCCCTGCTTAACTCTGCCCTTATTGCACTTTATGATCCATGTAGCAAATGGCCCACAGATAACACAATCTCCAGCAGAGCGTGAATGAGTTGGTGAAAGGAGGCGGTCACTACAGCCCTGCCAATAACTCAGTGAGAGTCGGTGTGTGCGTACACAAGCATGAGTGCGCTGATGTCCTGATGTGTGTGGGAGTATTTTCTCTGCTTGCAAAGTCTGTGGGAATGATGTGTGTGATTTATGAGTGTGTGCACACGTGCAAAAGGGTCAACTGCCAATCCAGGGGCCCACGTTCTGAGCCAGACAGGGAAGATAACTAATGTTGAGTGACGGCAAGTTCATACAGTGTGTCTCTGGGAGGACGGAGACTGAGACGGCGGCTGTGAGGCGTAGGTAGAGAATGTGTAAGACGAAGGAGGGATAGACAAAGACCTGGGAGACGAAAACAATCAAATTGCAGACAAGGATAGTAAGAAAGGGCAACATACAGGGTTTTTCCAGGTTCTAAGCAGTTCGGACTTTTAACACCTTTAATGTTAAAGAACCATAGTTAAAAAAAATTAAGACCTTGTACACATCAATACTAACAAAAGAGTATGCGGAGTAGGTAAAATGATAAAAGAGGAATCCTTGTTCAAACTAGTCAAAGCAGATTCCAGAATGATTTCTGATTCAGTGCGTGAATCCATGTCCAAACTTTCCTCTTACATGAGACATAAAAAATCCACCTTCTACAAGTCTACCAATTCAAACTTGTATGTCAGTACATAAATATTTCCGCCTTTCCGCAATGCTTACGAACATGCGTTAGCATTTTCCGAACATGGTTTAAAATAGAGTGTGTATGTCTTGAATGAGAAAGTGTGTGAATTCCAGAACCCTTCTGCTTCTAATGCCTCCGATAAACTAAAATCTGTCTGTGGTTTGGTTGACTCTATTTTCTTTTGCTTATCCAGGATCATGTCGCCGTGGCAGCAGGCTAAGAAAGGTATTTGACAGGCGTCCCTCTTGACGTCCCTCTTCCCAGCGACACTCTCCAGCCCATGGGGGATCCCGAGGAAAGTCTAGGCAAGATGAGATATAAGTCCCTCCAGCGCGTTCTGGGTCTACCCCATGGTCTCTTTCCAGTCTGTGGTGCCTGCATAACCTCCAAAGAGAAGCGTCCAGGTGGAATCCTAATCAGAAGCCTGAACCACTTCAAGTGGCTCCTTTCAACGTGAAGGAGCATCAGCACCACTCCGAGCTCCCACCAGATGTCTGGGCTCCCTATCTTATTTCTACGGCTCGGCCCAGCCACCCTACGATGGAAGGTCAGCCGTTTTTTGTCATTGACCACATTCTTTCTGTCAATACCCAGACCTCATGCCCATATATGACGGCTGGAACGCAGATGGACCAAAAAATGAAGAGCTTTGCTTTCTTCTCAGCTCTTTCTTCACTACAATGTACAGATACAACACCCACATCACTGCTGATGCTGCTCAGAACCATTTGTCCATCTCCCGGTATATTTCCCCATCACTTGAGAACGAGATACTTACACTCCTTCGCTTGAGGCAGCAACTCAACCTCAACCCCAAGGGACCAGTCCACCGTTTCTCGGCAGAGTATGTTTCAAGTAAAAGTAAATCAATCAATCAATCAAGGGATCGATTCTGGGTTATGGATCTGTCTAATTATGAAACAGTTTCTCCTTCTCTTGTGCAAATTAAAGTGAAAATAGGAGGACAGGAGAAAGTTTTCTCCAAATGCTGCATCTAGCGTTCTTGTAACTACTGGTAGCATGATGAGGTACCTGCAGCCCATTCAGGTTGCACGGGTAATCCAGCTCCCACAGGACATCCATACATGCTGTTGAAAGAAGGTTTGCTGTGTCTCCCAGCACAATCTCCCAGCAGTGTGAAGGACATTCCAAGAGATGGGTCATTTCAGTAGGAGATCTGGACAGGAACCTAAAAGGACAGAAACCCCAGCAACAGACCCAATACCTGCATCTCAGTTAGTGGTGGAACAGGTGGAGCACTGCCAGATCCCTACATAATAACCTCCAGCAGGCTCCTGGTGTGATTTTCCTTGTTTCTGATCAAACCATCAGATACACACTCTATGAGGGTGTTTATTTTAACGATCACAGTAAAAGTAGTGTTCAATGAAATACAAGCGACCAACTGAATAACAAACAATAAACCCAAGAGACAATAAACATAAAAAACATGAATCTCTTGGGCTGAGGATAGTTGCATCCAAACATTCTGGTCCGTCACTGAGCTTAAAGCGAATCATACTTCGGATAATATTGTAGCTAGTAAGAATTCCATTGATACCTCTGGGAAGCATTTTCTGGACATGCTCCTCCTTAAAGAGGAAGTTTAGGTCGAAACCCCATTTGAGCTTGAACATTGAGCTCTGATGATGTATTTGAGGACATCCATACCTCTTTGTAAAAGATAGAAAGAGCCAGAGCCAAAGGCAGACCAAGGCTTTAACTTAATCCAAGCATAAATTAAGCAGCGTCTTTTATAATCAATACTGCAGCCGTACAATTAGTACAATTTGAATTTCCCCTGTTTGACGGAAAGCAATAAGAGTGCCTCAAAGCCGTCAAACTAAAAATATCTACACAAGAAAACTAGCAAGATAGTTTCAACAGAATCAAGAAAAAGATAAATGTGAGAGATCGAGGAGGACAGAAAGATACTGCAGAGATATGATGAGTAAGTGTGTCTGCAGCAAGAGGGAGAAAGACTGCAGAGAGGCAGAGGGTAGGCTCTTTGTTCAGCATTTAGCACAGTATCAGACTATGAGATGTGCAGAATCCTTCATCCTCTCTCAGCGTAAGAAGAGAACCAGCAGCAGTTAACACGCTGAGAGGACTGGATCTGACCGTGAATATACAGAGATATTAAACAGAAATCAGTGGCGAAGAGGTGAGAGATGCAGACTGGGGACTAATTTAGAGTGAATTCTGACTCTTGTATCTCTAGCCCCCGGTGAATAGATGGTGGCAGTCAGCACACTTTGGTTTTAAAACACAAACTAAATCTCAGTGGTCTACGAGGACCCTGGCAGGAAAGTTTGGCAGGGCAGTGTATCAGACCTGCTGGGATTTCTGCTTGAAAATAGTTTGCTATACCCTCCCAACGCCATTAGTTTTTGATGGGCACTTAACCCCCTTTTGCTCCGGTGAAGCTGGTCTATGATCGACAGAAGATTAATGTTACTTCCTGTTGGAGAGTAACTCACTGGAGGACCCTTACTTGGCCTAAATCAGCACCGGCTGAAGACGTATCTGTTTCTAATGTGGTTGGAAATTACCCCAGATTAAGTTAAAACCCGACCCTTGACCCCTGATATCTTCACTTAATAATACTCCTATCATCAGAGCCTCCTTTTGTCCCATCGCTTCTTCTAACTCTTTTGTCATTTCTACTTCCGCCCTCTTAATCACAAATGACATGCTAGCTTTACCCCCCTGGAGATATGTCCTAACCCCCCGCACACACACACACACACACACACACACTCTCTCTGCTTTTAGTCAGGGATTTCCCTCTTTTACGTGTAGTAGTTAGCGCGGTGATTCATGAGGAGCGAGCCTGAGAGAAAGCGGGAAGGGAGAAGAGGGAGGGAGGCAGTGTGAGGATGGGAGACAGAGACAGATTGCAGCATTTAACAGCCTGCCCTGGGGAGCCGCTGAAGGTGATAGAGAGAGAGAGACACATATGGAGGAACAGGATAGAGAAAGAGACATGCATTGTAGCACAAGGGTGATAAAAAAAAAAAAAGCTTAACACACGAGTTCAGTGAGAAAGATTGGAACGTACAAGATCTATTCGGCTGGCATAAACACACTCCAGATGGGCACACTGTACACACGTGCTGGAAACACACACACACACACACACACACACACACACACACACACACACACACACACACACACACACACACACACTCACATACGGACGGTGCACTTCATTTATGACAAGGTTTTCCTCCAGGGTATACACCTCTCCAAGCTGTTTTTTTCCACACTTCTGTCACAATTCCTTATCCGTTCCAGGTTGGAGTTACCAACCCTCCCCTCCACTCACGTATGCATGGAATAAAGACAATACATAGTTCATTAGTTATATAAGGTCCTGCCTGCAGTCGTCAGAGATGATTAGAATCAAAACCCCATCCCCCTTTTATGGTCTGTGTTGGAGTCCAAACTTAATCATGGAAGAGTTGTTTTGTTTTGGAGCAGGAATTAGGGTCATTATTTTGGGGTCAGATTGTCTCTGTTTGTCCAAATGTTTTATTTCCCCTCCTAGGTGACTGATAGTTTGTTCTTTAAGGTCGGAAACGAGGAAAGATTATGCATTTTCCAGAACTGAAGATGACACATGAAACACTATATCATTTGTGGTCTAGGTTACTATAGATGTTATGAGAACTAAGCTGTCGTCCCTGACAACAACAGTATATCTGCCAAAAGTCCACAATCCGCTGCTTTGTAAAAGCAATCCCACTGATTTGTTTCTTGGTTATATCCAAGAAACATTGTTTTCGTATAAAAGCTCTATGGAGTAAAATATGAACTATTAGAGAAAATATGATATATACAAGATAGATCTCCTTAAGTTGATTCATCTGCACCGAATATGCATTAAATTGGATCCACAACTGAAAAATAATGGCCTGAAAACTTTTAAAGACAAAGCTCCACCCAGTGTTGCAAATATACAACTGATCATTCCCCAAATCACACAAGTTCTTCCTCACACCAAGGTGTGTGTGCATTTACAATTTGACAATGATCCCTGATATAGTTTCTGAGAATCGTGTTAACACGAAGGAGCTATTGCGGGTGCGGCGATGACGATTCCATAGAATCCCTGCAAAGATAGAATCAAATGTACCAAAATTGATCGTGAAAAATTGGCACCAGTCAGCTTCTTAATTGAATTTCTTTGGAACGATGCAATTCTGGCATGGGTCGGACGTGTTGGACTGTTTGGCGTTGGTAAGTTGGGCTCTGCTGGCTGCCACTCTAGTTTTGACTACTTATTAAAGGGTTTACAGCTTTATCACACTTTTAGGCTACAAAATAAAATTATTTTATGCTAAAATGTCTTGTTTAAAGGTGTTATCCTGTAAATACTGTTTTATGTCTCCTTCCACAACATATCACAGAGATTGTAACAGGGATAAACTAGGATTACACACAGATCAGTCATTACATGAACTTTTTACGCTACAGTAGCTCTTCTGTGGGATTTTACAACACAGTTTAGCCTTCCTTCCCCAAGAGCGTCAGGGAGCCTTTGGTGCCCATGTTCCTGCCGCCAGTTTACCAGCTGTCCTTTCATAGATTACGTTATTAACTTCTAACTACCGCAGACCGGAAACACGCAAAAACAGAGAGATATTGAAGATATCTGACCATGACCTCTAGTCCTTATATTTGCCCATTATTCCTGTTTCCAACACCAACACCATCAACTTCAAGGACAAAATGTTCCCATGCTGCCTAATATAATATAACAAACACTGATAGGTGCCATTTAAAATTGTTATTCTGACAGCTGTCAGTGGTTATAATACTAGGGTAAATATACAAGTATAATGTGATTAAAGAATATAAAAGTCTGACTGTCTGATGTCACAAAGGGTGCTAGCCAAATCCCTTCCTTTAAGTGTTCATAAGCTTGGCAATCAGCTGGTATATGGAACTAAATCAGTCAGCGGTGCACTGCAGAAGCTGATGTCCCCAAACATCTGAGATATCTATCAACTGCTGACATGAGAAAGGAACCAACACACAAATATGTCAGTTTAATCCCTTTTTACTAAAATCTATGGAGCTGTAGCATCAAGATTTTTATGGGAAAAGTGTTTTTTGTTGAATAATTGGTCCAATGTGAGTTTATTGAATTACCAGGAAGGTTTTGCATCCATGACTTCAGCATCCTAAAATTGAGTACTACACAATTACTGACTAGCCCAAGGGGGCTGCAGTGATTACGGGTCAAAACGATGTGACGTTTTGGATTTATTAGTGATCATCACACACGGAAGAGGCATCATTTAATGAAGCCACTTTTTCCAGTTAATGTTTCTTTTTCCTTATTGTACCTGGACCATTATTATCAAAAGTTGGCCGATTGGTCAGTACTGGATTTGAGACAACTCTACAATGCCGAAGTTGTACACAAGTAGCTACATTTACATTTAGTATACTACACAGTAGTATAGTAGCAGAAGATGTGAGACACAGCATGACTTTATACATGAAATGAAACATCTTTAAAGTTAAACAGTGATTCTTCTCATATTTGCATATTAATGTGAATGAAGTAGGAGTCTAGGGTCCCCACTGTCTACTGTTAAATTCCTCTAACCTCCGCCCCTTTTTTCCATCCTCTCTTACATAACATACAGGTACTCCATGAACGGGGGTTGTTTATATCCACATTATAGTTTCCATGAGTGCTTGAGTTTTTAGCCTTCTTGTCTCTTTTCATCGCCTCTTCTGCACTCTACCCTCGAATCTTACACCCACACAGTTCCCTGTTTCGGTTTCCATCACATTTGAGCTGCATTGCCCCTTGCTGTCCTCCTCCTCCTCTTCCTCCTCCCCCTTTCTCCATCCTTCCTGTGAGGACACTCTGGCTAATGGTCTGGTTCCTGAGTTTGTGCAACAATGCGAGCAGAACATCTGCTCAAAGCTTCTTTTACTGTACATTAAGAGGACCAGGCTGTTTAGCTCTTTGATTTTCTGTGTAAGCAGGACTTATGTTCATTCAAAATGCTGCTTTAGAGCTTAATTACAGATTGTAATGGACTCTGATTGATCTTTAGGCTCAAATACAATTAGGATTAGAGCTGTGCTTTAGACTATAAACATCCAACCAGAGGAGCAGAACAGAGCTATAATGTTCCTCGAGCTTATGTCCTTATCGTGCATTTTAGTTTTACATTAGGCTTGACAACCCCCAACATAAGAGCTCAACCTGAGCGGAGCAATAATGAAGGTCCATTTACATTTGTCAAAGTCAGCATTGCAATCAAGTATAAAAGTGAACGCAGTCAACAATATGGCGGGAAAGACTTAATCCACCAATAATGCAAAAAAAGAAAAAAGAAAAGCCATAGATTTTCTTGCATTTAGTCCTCAGATTAACCCCAACCATGTTCAATTTGTGACCACTTATTTTTAATGCTGGACACCATTCCACCATTTGTTCTTTACCTCGGCTCCCATCAGCCTGGTTCTCTGGCCGCGGCAATCTCCCGGCTGAAACGCGTCGTACCTGCCCGCTAATGGTTTTATGTAAGTTGGTGTGTGTAGGCCTGTCTGCGCAATCAGAGAGCAGTTCAGAAATAGTTGTGATTGGGTTGACGGGGATAATTACTGGTGGTATGTTGTAATATGTCGGACGGTGTTACCAAATGGTCCTTTCAATGCTGCGAACTATACATTTAAAAAAGGAAGAGTAAACACATGACTTCTTTCTTCAACATAAGTACATATATATCATGGTAAAAAGTGGAGAAGCAAATAAAACAGGCAAAACAAGAACTACAAAATGAGAGAAAATACACTCCACTTTCTATCAGTGTCAAAAAGTGTACCCCAGGGCGCCATACTAGGACCACTGCTGTTCTCTATTCATGTCAACATTCTCTCACAACCTATCAAAAGCTTATAGATACTCCTCGCCTTCCTCATGGAATCATTTACAGAAGGAACTTAAACTGGCAGAGTTTGTTACTTTGTGGAGCTTTTAACTTAAAATATTAGTCTGGGTGAATATAAGGTGGGGTTATGGTCTTGCTCATGGACTAATCGGACCTCTTAGTGCTCACTCATAACTATGGGTAATTTAAAATCACCAATTCACCTACTCCAAGTTTTTGGGCTATGGGAGGAGCCTGAGCACGTGGAGGGAACCCAAAAAGACACAGGTGGAACAGCAAACTCGGAAAGGCCTCAGAGGGGATTCAAACCCACCCCCTTCTTGCTCCGAGGCAACATTGCTACTCAACAGGGCTGCCCGTCCTCAAGTCAAGTCAAAGTTCATTTGAATAGCATGTTTGACACAAACACAGAGTTGACCAAAGTGCTGAAGAGGCATTAAGACCTGAACATAAAGAGTAAAAGACAAATCAGATCAATCAAGTTCATGCCAGGTCAGATAAAAAGACAAAAGGAAAATAAATAAGCACTTTAAAATAAACTCAGTCTTCCAAGTGATCAGTTCTGGGATCAGTCCATTTTCTAGTCCATGTGTGATTTCTACAGATTCACTCTTACTGAAAATAATATTAATCACTTTACAATTTTATTGATCACATACAACAACAAAACATATTATTACAAATGATTCTCTGCATTCCACCAAAACTGCCGTACCGCCTCAGGTCTTAAACCTCAGGTTTTAAACCTCCTGATGAGTCTGCTCATCAGGAGGCCACCCTGCTGGATCTAAAACCTTACTGATTACATCAGTAGAGGATTTTTCTGAAAAGCCAAGGTTTACATTCCAGCTGTTAGAATCTACAGAAAAATAAAGGATGGTGTTTGGGGAGACGGGATGAGAAATGTGTTCACAATTTTCTTACAATTCCAAAGATGATACGATAGACGGAGAGATTGGAGCTCTTGTTGATATAGCTTACAGAGAATAGATGAATGCTTGTAATAAGAGGTGAGCGTTAAAGTCAGGTCCGTGGGCTGGTTCAGAGGAGGAAGGGCTGCTGATAAGAGGGGGGAAATCGGTAGTTTGGCTTCGAAACGTTAGTTATTACCAATTGATTCAAAGCCTGCGTCCCTGTCATCCAATATTAATGACTTCACATTTCAGTGTTGGATCAACACTCATAGCTGCTCCACATTTGGAAATGGAAGCAGATGATGGGATGGAAGACAGTATGGCACTTATTCTGTTTCCTTTAAGAGAAAGAAAAACGGTTCTCTCGGCTCGCACTCGCCTCTGTCTTCTTCAAACACACACATGCAGTATATAACTGGGCTCAGAGCTGCACTTGCTGTGTGTGTGTGTGTGTGTGTGTGTGTGTGTGTGTCTGGGGGGGGGAGAAAGAGCCTCTAAAAGCTCAGCAGAAATGTATTTATAGACAGAAATAAAAGGATTATACCTCCATGAAAGAGGAAGAGGAAAGCCAGTGATTTAGAGACATGCCAGATGCTGTACAATCTCAAGTTTGAGGGGAGGCAGGGGGTGGGGTAGAAGAGGTAGAGAGTGGGGGGAGGAGGAGGGAGGAAGTGATGGAGAGAGACAGATTGAAATGAAGAATCAGAGATTCCAGCTTTCAGTTTTACTCCACTAGCTTCAGATTGGCCTCCGAGCCACATCAGACCTGGTAATTATCTCCTGCCGGCTCGCTCGGAATAGGTAGGCATTTTGTGAGGGGTAAGCCTGCTAAGTGATAATTACAAGCATAATCAGCCACCTATCTCTCACTATGTGTGGCTGCGTTCATGCTCCGCGGTTCACGAAGACACTGTTGGGTTGTTCTTTGTATAATTCCTCATCCTGATTCGGAGAGCGAGCAGGGATGAAAGAAAAATCCAAACAGCTGTCATGAGTGGAACTGCTGCCAAACATGTGTTACATAACAGGCCATTTAATTTCCTGCATATTCCATTCATATTCCTATAAATTAAGACCCTCCTCGCTCTCATCCCCCCCACTTCTCCTTTGGACTTGTTCTGTGCCTCACACTGTGCAGATGTTAGCTCCCGGATGTGCGCATGCAAGTGTTAACACCCTGCTTGAGTCGTCTCTCTGGCTGTTGCTAAGGAGAATACAGTCAAGCCTTTAGAGGGAAAATAAAGAGAGACAGAGAGAGGAGGGGGGGTTGAATAGAAGCTCATGAAAAGAAAGAGGAGGAAATGAGGCAGTGGGTGACAAGATTTCAGCTGTGAGAAGGTGCAGTGCGACAGCTCATCGCCATTACTTGGATGAGACTGAATGTAACTCGCAGAATTAACTCTAGATGTTTCTGTGTATTAAAAGAAGGGCGAGAACATGGGAGACGCTGAGGGACGGTCCCCTACTGACCATCGGAGTCTGTGCCTTGCTTTTGCCTTTTTATACCACATGAAATGATGTTTAAAATGCTTTTGTCTGGTATGTTTTTTTCTGCACATCAACACTTCTATGACCTAATGATTATTCACCAAAAACCACCAAAAACAGGAAAACAGGTTTAAAATAAGACGTCTTTTTTCACCATAACTATCCAAACGATGCTGAATGAAACATGTTGAAGAAAGAACAATTGAAATCCCATTTCATACGTGTGAAAGTGTATATAAATGGTAGGGATTTCCAAGCTTCCAAGAGTTTGACAGAGTCATGGATGTTCTATGCCTGCGAGAGGAACTAGATTGTCATCCAAACACCTGATTTTGTTTTAACCAGAACTTTCTTTTCTAAGTCAGTGATTGAATAGCGATGCCCTAAACATGCTAGACTTATAGTATATTTTTATACAAAACATATTTTATCTAGGTGCTGTATGTCTATATTTGCATGCCGATCATTAGAGGGTCATATTTAGCCCAAAACAATAACCTTCAAACAATCTTTAGTACAAAACATGTATGTAGTTTGTAAACTTCACAGGACACAGAATTGATTTTGGATCATTTAGTTCCTGTTTAATGTCCATGATTCTTGATCACTGACAGAAGTGATTAGACTTCCTGTCCTACCTGAACTGGTTTTTGCCAGCAAACATGAGTTCAGCATAATCATGGTGGGATCACAGCCTTAAAGTCTTTCCCATGAAATCTCTCCTGCCTTTCCACGCCGCTTTGTTTCTCATTTATTTGCCCGCCACACATTCACCACTTATATACATCATCCTCAAATTGTCTTTTCATGCAAAGTGGACTTAATTGTGTCTGTGAGTACATGTTTCTATTACATACATCTGTACATCTCCATCTGTGTTGGTATGACCCGGTGTCAGAGGAAGTGGGTTTACATTAAAATGAAAAACGAGAAAAGCTTCCTACTCCCCACTCAGTGCCTCATGCGTTGGGATTGCGGCATGGCTGCATCCTCTTGCCTGAGGTCATGGGTTCAACTCGTATGCATCCAAATGGCTTGTGTTGGAAGTCGGATGGAACGGAGGGCCGCTAGAGATTACGGGCTGCTGAGGGGGACCACAGTGTTCACATCCGCTGTGCAGTCGAGCGCTGCATTCAGGTACCATGAAAGATTTAACGTTCAAGGCCAAACTCGGATGTTTTGAAAAGGATTGGGTGGACATGCCATTTCTCTGACAGCTTATGACTAGTTAATGATTGTTTTATTATAAATGAAGAAGCCGATTGCTTCTTCAGCCCCTAGATTGTTCTTTATGAGATGCATGGAGGTGGTATAAGAATTAACACTGCTCGGATAATTGAGTTGGTGTTAAAGCAGCGGGTTGCTTCATCATGTGTTTTCACTCTTTCAAATGTCAACTTTTCCTGTCTTCTGACTGGTGTCTTCATGTTTGCCTGTCTTTTTGTCCCCAGAGCCTTATATATCAGCAGTGAGCATCACTTCAACACACATCACACAACTGTTCCAATTTAAGGTGCCGTGTGTACATTTTCTGGGCGTCTAATAGTGAAGTTCCTGATCGCAAACTACATTACACATCAGCTCACCCGGCCCTTTCAAAGAATTTAGATTGGCATTCCAGTGTTAAAATAATGTTATCATATGTTCCTTTAGATAGATACACTGAATTTGGACATTTAAAAAAAGTTTTCTGTAAAACTTTCTAAAAAATCTCTTCCCAGGGGGACCCCACCACTTTATGCTTTCATGAGTAAGGGTATATTCTTTCCTTTTAACACAAAGTTTCATGTTTTCTCTCTTTTTCTTGTGTTAAATAATAAATATGATGCCGCCATTTGTCAAAACATAAAATCCCGCAACATCGTATTCAACATTTACCTCCCCATCGGTTTTCATAGGCAAATCATTTCTTTATTCCCTTTCTGTTCCTTGATGTTAAAAAAAAAATCATTTCAAACCAATTATGTACTAATAAAAACAGTTTTTCATGTCGTATTCCACTCATTCAAAAAGCTGCCCTTATATTTTACACACGGTACCTTTAAAAGTGTTGTTGCGTGGGAACACCAGATGGTATTAGATCACATCTCATTTAAACAGCTGAGCTGAAATCATCAATCCGCATGTAGAAGACGCTGCATGTGTGTCCTCACATTAATCCATACACTCAAGGTATCTGCTATCAAGTATTTTTTCCAATAGTCCCATTAGTTAATAGACTTCTTAAAAACTGGAGCCATTAGGTGTCACACTGCTCCGTCACTTTCGGCTCAGCTCATAATTGATGATACAAGTGATTTCTAGTAATCGATGGAGTGAAGAAGCGACCAGCAGATGTTCCGTCACTCTTTGCTGACGCTTCTACTCTCCCCTGCGCTGCAGCGGCATCATCTGCTAAGTATGAACAGTCTCAGTTGATTCCCATCTGCACCATCACTGCAGAGTGAACCAGATGAACAGTCCCATTGGAGCAAAGCTCTTTTTCTCTGGTACCTCAGAGGAGAATATAATCACTCCACAGGGACTTCCATGTAGTTATTTTTATCGATGTGGGAATTAATCGATCCAGGGGCCATTATTGCTCCTCCTGACGCGACACACTATACGGTACGAGTGCAACGCTGTGGGTTATGTAACACATCGATGCTCACTCTATTCTTATTCCATTTTTTGAAGCGGCAGCTCTTGGACAGAAGTGCCCTCTGAAATGTTTCACAAGTGGTATGAACATTTTTTAAGTCCGGTTTTTGTCACATTTACAGCAATATTTATATGAACTTGAAAATATATACATTTGATTGTGATTAATCGTTATATTAAACATAACTCTAAAAGTTAAAATAAAGTGTTTAATGGTTAATCAGAAGTTTGAATCCAAATTTAAAGATTGGACCTAAATATTTCATCATAATGTAAATTTCAGCTATAGAACTTAAATTTGAAATCTTAATAAAATGAATCCAAACATTAAATCCTAATCTGAATGTTGTATATAAATCTAAATGCTAAAAGCTAAACCAAATAATGGAAATAAATGTAAATGTTAAATGTTAATGTTAAATAGTAAACCCAAATTTTAAATGTACATATAATTTATGTAAGTATTAAATCCAAATTCTAAATGTGAAATATAAATATAAATGTTAAATGTCAGATTCGTGAATATAAATGTTAAATCTAAATGTTAGATATAAAAGTTGGATAGTAAACTACAATTTTGAATCCAAATATGTGTGTGTGTGCGCACACACACATAAAAACTTGGATTTATGTGTGTGTTATTATTTTTGCAAATTATATTTGGTATATAAGATATATATATATATATATATACATATATATATATATATATATATATATCCTAACCAGATTTAAATGGTTAATGTCCTGCAAATACATTAGCATTTGATCATTATGATGAGACTGGTGTCAATTCAAGCATTTATTTGCTAAAAGTGTCTAATAATAGGAACAGTTTATGGCACTTTCATGAAGGAGACTCTGCATTAAGAAAATCTTCTTGTATTAGACGTTACATGTCATCCCCTGTAGCATCAGCACTGGTTCATCTTCCAGATTTAGAAAGAAAACTGAATGACAAATTTGGTATTTAAAAAAAAAAAAAAAAAAAAGGAAAGAAAATGAATTTCGTGAATCTTCTGGAATCCCCCCCAAGCCCCCCGGAGGTGCCAGACCCTACTATGGGGAAGCCCTCGTGCTCCAGCAGATGCTCATGGTGCCCACTGGCGCCGTGGGCTGGTGTCACCGCTGCTGCTCTCATTGCAGCAGAGCTGCTGTCAGACTTCGGACCGGAGCCAAGCAGGAGGAGAGAGAGCTCTGCGCTAAAACCTCCTGCCTGTAGGAGGATTCTTAATGCTTAGCCGCACCTTAGATGCAGGCTTTCTCTTTTTAAGTGGAGGTGAGCAGACAAACTCCACTGCGTGCCAATGCTCGCTGTGATAAAATGACACGGGTGTTTCGTGGCAGGTGCGTGATGCAGATAAGGTGAGGAGAAGATGAAGCCCGCCCAGAACTCCGAGAGCCGCACTAAGACGCACACACTCACCTCGCTCATCTTGGAAAGGTGCGTGGATGGAGTTGGGCAGCAGGAGTGGACTTGACTGTGTTGTTCCCGCGATCAGGCTCTGTCAGGAGGCGCGTGGACGGATGCGGAGGCGCGTGGGGAGAAACAGAGAAAACTGGTCTTGGTGCCTGTGGATGCTCCGAGTCACGCTGAAGTAAAGAGAGGCTCAGTTCTGCTCCGGTAGAGGTTTATGGGAAACAGGGTCTCTCTCTCTCTCTCTCTCTCTCTCTCACTCTCTCTCTCTCTCTCTCTCTCTCTCTCTCTCTCTCTCTCTCTCTCTCTATATATATATATATATTTATATATACCCCCCTCTCTCTCTCTCTCTCTCTCTGTCTGTTTGTCTCTCTCTCTCTCTCTCTCTCACTCTCTCACTCTCTCTCTCTCTCTCTCTCTCTCTCTCTCTCTCTATATATATATATATATATATATATATACCCCTCCCCTCTCTCTCTCTCTCTCTCTCTCTCTCTCTCTCTATATATATATATATATATATATACACCCCTCCCCTCTCTCTCTCTCTCTCTCTCTCTCCTTCTCTCTCTCTCTCTCTCTCTCTCTATATATATATATATACACCCCTCCCCTCTCTCTCTCTCTCTCTCTCTCTCCTTCTCTCTCTCTCTCTATATATATATATATACCCCCTCCCCTCTCTCTCTCTCTCTCTCTCTCTCTCTATATATATATATATATATATACCCCCCTCCCCTCTCTCTCTCTCTCTCTCTCTCTTTATATATATATATATATATATATATATATATATATATATATATATATATATACCCCCCTCCCCTCTCTCTCTTGCACACTCAGAGTCTCAGCCTCTCACCAGGAGACAGACTATTGGCCTAGAACAGCAGAGATGTAGGCTAATAGGTAATAAGAAGGTGTTTAAAGCCCTCTCTGAATATTTATGTTTTTATCCATGTCACTTGAAAAAAGGCTAGAGTTTTCATTGTATGAACCTGGACTGTTTCACTGTGTGAACCTGGACTGTTTCTCTGTATGAACCTGAACTGTTTCTCTGTGTGAACCTGGACTGTTTCTCTGTGTGAACCTGGACTGTTTCTCTGTGTGAATCTTACATGTTTGCATTGACAGTTGCCATGTTGTCATGGTTACAGACGAGCTCATTGAGTGAATTCCTATTGTTTTTTATGAGATTCTTCAAATTTCTTGTGAATTTTGTTCAAACTATTTTGGGAATTCAAGCTGCACATTTTAATGTCTAATTTGCATATGTTATAAAAGCTGTGAGACTAGATCGAGAGATAAACATGGTCCAGATGTAAACAGGAATAACTTCGGTGTATATTAGTCGCTGTGCTGGGTGATAGCTGAAAGATATAACTACATTTTGGTGCACATTTTCATAAACGCTCTGCAACACAGATGCAGTCATTCCTATTCTCTTCATCACATTTACTTTTGTAAAAACAATCACCATAAATATCAAACACAGCATCTCATTTATTAAAAGCACACTTGCACTAATTGATTTCTCATTCTGACTGGTAATTGTCCAATTTTAACAATTTAAGCAGTTGCTTTTGAAAGGAACAACACTGGTATGTCTGTGTTTTGCTCTGCATAAATGAAATCTGGACTATAGAATTTGACCTTCTGAAGAAGGTACCGGGTTCAAATCCACATCTGCCGGCCTTTCTGTGCGGAGTTTGCATGTTCTCCCCGTGTCTGCGTGGGTTCTCTCCACACAGTCTCTTCCTCCCACAGTCCCAAAACATGTGATACAGGTGAATTGGTGACACAAAATTTCCCGTAGGAGTAAGTGTGACTGTAAGTGTGTGGTTCTATGTCTCTGTGTGTCGGCCCTGCGATGAACTGGCGTCTTGTCCAGGATGTACCCTGCCTCTGGCCCGATGTTAGCTGGGATAGGCTCCTGCCCCGCCTGACCCCTGAACAGGATAATCAGTAGATAATGAATGAATGAATAAAATATGTTCACAAATCACAAAGGAAGTGTTAACTGTGAATCTCGCTTTCAATGATATGTCTGTGGTTTGTATTGCTCATGTGCCCATTTTAAGCTATATTTTAAATATGCAAGCTCATTAATCATTAACCAATCCCCTTTTAATAAATATCCATACATCTGCCACTTTATCCTCTTTAAAAATATTTGTGTTCTCTGAAGTATTTTGGTGGTCATAAAGATTATCTTTTATTCAAACACTTTTAACTGTTTTTTTGAGGTCAGCCACACAAAATCAAAAAAGCTTTTTTTAACTTGCATAAATAATCATGATGTTTTAATCATGTCATTTTATTTTTTTTAAATGTAGTAAATCCAGTGGGGGATGGTCGTTCGAGCCGCTGGTCAAATGTCTCCACCTGAGGGCGCCATCGCACCTCCTCAGATACTGAAGTCTCTCGGTGCTCCTGATATGGGAAGCCAAGTTTGGTTTGAACTCTTCTAAGGTACCATACATGATCAGCCATAACATTATGATCACCTACAGGTGAAGTCAGTATGATATTGATTATCTCCTAACTATGGCACCTGTCAGTGGGTGGGATCTATTAGACAGCAGGTCAACATTTTGTTCTGAAGTAGACATCTTGGAAGCAGGTAAGTGTTAAATTCAAGGCAACTAAACTTCTGTTTCTTTACTCTCCTTTCTAGCTTTGACACATTCACAGATTTAAAGGATCAACTGTCAGATTGACGCATCAGTCTATGCCTGCTGCACAAAATCTGATCAAATCGTCTTTGTTTTTCGGCCGTTCCCTTTCGGACTCACAAAAGAGGATCATCTGTTTCTATGCATAATTACCTCAGGTACCGTACCGGCTAACAGTACCAGTGACGGTTTTTGTTAAACTGAGCTCCAGCGGATCCAGTTTTGAAATTAGTTTTGTGTTCCGCGTAATGATTTGGCGTAAGTTCTTTCCGGATGCCCTGGATTTTCAGACTTACTTTCTTCAAATATTTTAGTTTTTTTTTCTGAGAACTGCTGAATAAGTTCAGAGCTCGCACCCATTTTCAGTACCAAAGAAATTCATTCATATGGATGAAGTGGTCAAAAAAAATTAACAGGGTTGAATATGAAATTGCTCTGTCTTGAACTCAGCGTGACCCGACCCATGAGAATGTCTTATGTTCAGGATATTTCTTTTTCTAACAGTTAAACGATATAGAGCTGCCATAAAAGACGCTGCCTGAGCCCCGCAAGTCTTTAGGGATACCAACCACTCTCAGTTTCATCTTCACCAATTTATTTCCACTCTGTGATGTTGCAATTGTGAGCTCAGCGCTCATCTGTCGCTCACTGTGGTCCTTTGATCCATCTTGAACCTCAAGGATACGTTCACTGCGTGACTCGTAGCAGGATTTAAAAAACGGTATTAAAGCCTCCCTGTGTTAGAATTTAAGGGTGGAAGGTAGAGATTGGGTTAAGTCAGGTAGTAGTAGTGAGTGAGGCTTCTTCTTGGCCGGCCATTACCAGCGCCAGAGTACAACGCCAAGGCCACGCGTTCAGTCGCCTTCTTGTAGAGTTTGCTGTCCTTTGTACCAGCTTTACCTCCACAGCATATTTATTTTCCAACTGGAAACCAAGGCAGGTTCTAAGCTTTTTCTGGGTCGGTGTAGAACTTGGATCCAAATCTCGGCATTGACACCGCAGAAGAAACTGCCCTAGCTCCTTAAAACGGGATTTTAAGAGCCAACCAAAAGCTCTTTTTTTTAGATATTTAACACTGAAAAATATTACAAATAATACAAAAGAACTAAGAAAGAGTTACATCAGCCCAAAAACAGGTGTTTAAGAGAAACCGAAACCTCGCTTGGTTAAAAGCAGGAAGCAGTGACGTCTCTGTGGCGGGGCTTTCCTAGCAAGCCAGAAGTTCTTGTCCGCCATGTTTGAGATGCCTAGGTGAGCAAACGTTACATCTACCTGAAGAACAACAAAAAAAAGATCAGTCATAAGTGCTTTTCCTCATCGACCTTTTATTTTAATACTCCCGCTAATGTCCATGTAAATATGCCAAACATTTAGTTTCCACATTTAGATTTAGATTTATGTATAATATTTAGATTTCACATACAAATTAAGATGTCATTTATACATTTAGATTTAACATTTAGATGTAACATTTATGTTTAATATTTAGGTAAGGTGAATGTGATAAAAAAAAAAAAGTGACTTCAAAAATCATTCATTCAAATTCAAAAATTTCACACTTATTTTTAAACGTTGTTTGGAACTAAATTTGGCAAAATGTTGCTGTTCAAATCACCAAGTGCTACTTTACAAACGGCGCCCCACAGATATGCTATTAATTAACTCCATTAGAGAGTTACAGTATTAACACCATTTAAAGTCATATAACTCAGCTGCTCAGAACTTTACAAACTAGAGCATCATTTCAGATTCTGCTCTGTGAAGCCCTACAATCAGCCAGCATATGAAACAAAGCTGAAAAAGGACTTGTGTGAGATCATTTCACTCTGCTTTTATCTTCATCATCAAAGCAGGTCTGAAAATGATTTTTCCTGATTTCCGAATGTGGTTGTCCCTCAGATCCCTCACTTCCTTAATTCCTCTGGAAGCCACCAGAGGGTACCGCAGCTTGACTCAGGAGGGTCATGTCTCTCCTGACATAAACAAGTCTTACAAGTAATAAACATCCATTTTTATGAAGTCTGTGGGCTTTATGTAAACATAATGAACGCTAAAAGCGTGGGAACAAAAAAGGAATCTGAAGTTGAAAGACATAAAAAAAAAGAGAGAGACCGGGTTATTTTGTTTGTGTTTATTTCTAATTCTTTTTTTTATTTTTTATCTGTCCACAAAGTCATATTAGTCACTACTATGTTAGATCAGTTTTCCCTCACTGCAATGGCAGTTAACTACACAAGAGCCCAAACCCAGCACGGCCTCCTCAACTCACAAGATTCGTCATTTCATCATCAACACCTCTTTCAGTATGAATGCATCCATGGATACTATATATGTAGCATCCGCCCATCAAATAAATTATACTTATACTTTTGACATAGTTCACAATCAGGAGATATTAAGGTGCTGCTTTTGTACAATTTTCAACTATATTCAAATATATAATCTCAGCGAAGCCACAATGTGTTCAGTTAGAACGTGCAAATGTACAGGAATAGCTTGTTTTGCAGAGAATCGTGACAGCTTTTCAAATAAGAATCACACAAACACAAAGATGCCTTTTAATGGTCTAGTCTGAACTCTGAAAGTGGTTTCAATAATGAGCTCAACCGTTTCATCACACGGATGTCTACGTAAGAACTGCTCTAAAACTTACGGGCCCTATCGAAGGACATGTGGAATTTGAAGGATTTCCGTCCAGTGGTTTCTGAGTCGATGGACGTGGTTGGTGGACACGGGAAACCCTTTACGAAGACTTTGGAGTTGGCATCCAAGTGGAAAAACACACCTTTAACACTGGACTCTTAGAAATGCTTTATCTCATATTCCTTGATTGTCGCTGTTGGCACACTAAAAACTTTAATAAGGTTAATAAGAACTGACCAATTCACGTGGAAGTAACAGTTAGATATTATGGTGTTGTAGGTTGTTTATGTAGCTAGAAGAAAGTCAAAAGAGTATTTCTCCAGTGGAAACATTGAAGTTACCATCCATCAGTTTTCTGTAACCACTGATCCTGTTCAGGGTCATATGGGGGCTGAAGCTAATCCTAGCTTACATTAGGCAATCGGCAGGGTAAACACTGGACAATATGTCAGTTCAATTCAGCTTCATTATATGTTTTTGATCTATGGGATGCCACAACCCAAAACACCAAGATAGCAGAGTCCCTCAGGTGGATATGAACCTGTAACCGTCTTGCTGTGAGGCATCTGTGCTACCCACTGCCCCACCATGCTGCCATCTTTGACGATCTCATGGACCTAAAGGAGCTCGAATGTGTTCCGTTCATATGACATACTTCATTAAAAGGCATTTGTGTTTGTCGAACCCTTAATAAGAAGGCAAAATCACAGTTCTCTGAAACTAACCTCCAAAAGTGTAAAACATTTAGCCAAGTGCTGCTTTCAGAGAGAATTCTTTCTGTGCAAGAAAATTGGGAGCGGAGTTGACAAGTTTACATTCAAATCTTCAGAGAAGTTCCCTACTTAGGCAAAGGATTAATTTAGGAAAATCTGTCATCATCGAAGAAAAAGTCTTTCATTAGACATCTAGATTGATTGGCAGGCTGTTTTATTCCCGTCTGCCGGTGGGAGGAGGAGTAGAAGGGACCATCACTCAGGTTTGTGCTCTCTTTGAAAAACACAACATCTCTAGTGCTATCTGTACAACATTCAACAACACATTTCTCTTTTTTTTTCTTTTTTTTTACCATAATGCCAAAAACAATAATTATCATTATAAGAAAAGCATTTTCCATCTCATTGGCATTGGACAAACACCACACAAACTGAAATCAAATTCTAATAAAGGCCTCAATACCAGATAGTACACATCACCTTCAAGTGGTGCTAGAGATAGACAGTTTACGGACGACAGAGCTCGGGACATGTAGGGAGAGCAAGCGTGAGAAAACAGAGAGGAGGGGATGGGTTAAAGAGGGAATGTGTGTCAGGAGAGACTGAGAGAGTAAGTGAATTATTTAGTGTTCTCAAACTGATACAAGCTTTAGTGTCGCCCTGGACATATTTTGGCACCTTATAAGATTGGATATTCGACTTAGATTTGGGCTTTGGTTTACCACAGGTTAGTATTCAGACTTAAAGTAGCCTCACCCTACTTTTTTGTTTTACTAAAAGTAAGGTAGTCCATTCTTCACAGAGTCTAGCCATGTTAGAGAGTGTTAGGTCTTGTGACGTAGAACAATCTGAATAGGTAGAACGGAAATCTGGTATGAAAACAGCACCCTATAGGTGAGGGTTTAAGAGGTAAAGACATGAGAAACACATCCGGTAAATGGGCTGAGGTGACGAGGGAGATGCGGAGGAGAAAGCGGGGGACTGGAAGGAGAGGGAGAGAGAGACAGAAGTGTGTAGATATAGGCTAAGTGCTTTTGGTGAGTATTACAAAATACACCAGGAAGTGCTTGAAACAGAAGGCACGATGGCATTGACAGTAGTTGTTAAGGAGACACCACTAAGGGACTTTCACTAAAGAACTCATAAGGTGCTCTAAAAAGAACTCAAACACATTAATGCACATTTAGGTGTGGTTGGCAGGAAACCCCCTCAGATTGGTCGGAAACCACCGTAAAGTCATGTGTCCTGTTTGGGAATCAAGCGATTTTGTGAACCTCTTTCACCTTAGCACCAATAGCGATCCAGGTGTAGCGTCCTCACTCATACTGGCCTTACAAGGCTTGATTCAAACATTTTTTCCATTTTCATGGAGAAATTGCACCTTTTGGGTTATAAAATGACCGTTTGAACTGGTGGCTTTCGGCCTGGTGCTGTGTTCACATCTACTCGTTTTATTTGAGGTGTTCTAATCGCACAAGTCTGACTAGGGTTAATTTAAGTTATTTCAATGCCGTCAAGCAATTGACATCCATTCCTTGCTTGAGTTGAACAATTTTCAACGTGACAATGTTATTGACCTCACGCCTCTTTAAGCGGCTCTTCTTTTCTATTAATGTTGCATTCGGTGTGAGTACAGAATAATGGTTTCCAAGGACAGAAGCTAGATGGCTGCCGCTCCTACATTATAGCCCTATTAACAAAAGCCAATTCAGCTGGGCCTACGCCTGGTGCGCCGTTATTCCAAGGCGCCGTTCTGTAGAACACCAATGGAGGTGTAACTGCGCCTCTGTGAACCAGACATCTGTATAACCGTGAGACTGAAAGGCAGGACATGGATGTGACATATCGACAGAATATTATCTGAGCAGCCCACAACCAAAGACTTCAGCTGCTGACTACCAGTTAGCAGCTGAATCAAAGAGGGAGAAAATCAACCGAAAAGGTTTTTAAATTGGAAAGACGAACAAAGGCTTAGAGGAGGGCGCTGTTGAGTGACGTCTGTGTAAAATGGGCTTCAAAGAAGTATTTCATCTGTGTTTTGAGACATGCATGCGCTCCTGTCCCACATGTTGTACACGAAGGCGTTAAAGGAACATTGAATGCTCTCATGTTTTGGGGAAGGGGAACCTAAACACACCAGTTTGCAGCGGTGTCTTTCCCGGCGCGGTCAGGAGAAAACGTAGGGCGCTCAGAGGTGATGACTCTCATGCACAGTCTTAAGGTGCCTTAGGTGAAGGCCTGTTCAGACCATGCAGTTAATGACGACAGAGAAGCCGGTGCATTTAAATATCTGACTGAGTTTTATGACCACATCAGTGCAGATCCAGATGGGAGAAATATCACATTTGCATAAATTATGCCTGCCGGGACTAAATATGGGTCAGCGTTGGATGGGTAGGAGGAGGAGGATCCACTGAAAAGTGGAATTGGAGTGTCTTCATTTGAATCGGTCGGAAGTGAATTTTGAATAAGTCCATCTGAGGCATTAACTTAAACTACACTGCCAGTCACATAGTATTTCACACATGTCCCTGTTTCGATGACGGTTGTGGTTCTACCTGAATCTGCTTTTGCTATTAGGCTGCCGATAACCAGCGAAATCCAAAATTTATTAGAAGGTTCAAAATCATTTGAATTTGAAAAATATCCAAATTTTTCTAAATTTTAATTCAGTGTTGTTCAGCCAAACAACATTGGGAGAAACATGCAAACTCGAAACAGAGATGGGTTCGAACCCAGAACCTCCTTACTGTGAGGCCAGGGTGAGCCAACTGCCTTAATTTCATGCACCAGTTGAGAGGTTGGACACACTGATCGCCTGATTCACTGATTTGTCTAATTGTTGGGGTGAATCTGTTTAAAACCACACCTTTACACAATTAACGACAAAAGAAAGTGACAACTTCCATTAAAAAACGTTTGGTCTATCGATAAAGTCAAAATAAAAACAACTACTTTGGGAACTCAAACCTTGCACAGTGCTCTGTATAGACATTCCAACTAGTCTCAGCTCACAAACATTATAATCAATAATTACCAGTATTGATAACCTTTTTCTGTAAGCATCTTAAAATGAAAATAAACAAAAGTCTGCTTTTTTTTCCTCGTCTTTACAAAAGCTACACATATTCTACTGGGATGTCTATGCATTGGTTAGTGTTTTAATCATTACTCCTACCATTGTCTTTTCTTTTCTTATGAAAGAGAAGAAGAAGAGAGGGAATGTACTCATCTAAAAGACACAGATAATCCAAGAGTACAGTTTGATTCTAGTCCTGTTTGACGCAGAGACTACTTGCCTTTTTGTTCTCTGCCTTGCATCATCTTCTCATATGGAAAAAAAGAAGTTTTTTTCCTTCATTTTTGACACATTTGCTAAATCTCTGCTCTTCTTAGAGGTGTGTCAGTTGATTGTGTTTGCAGGCTCAAGCAACGTCAACAGCCCTCAACCAGACTCCAGCTAAGTTTTGTTCTTGTCCACGCACCGAAGCCGCTAACCGGCGCCGGTATAAACACAGAATTTTGAACTGTAACCTCTTTCAATCGGTCAGCCATTGACCTCCCATCGTTCATATCAACTGCTTTTTAAAGTTACTTTTGAAGCTAAGTCACAAATGGCCGCCGCCTGTGTAGGACGTCACGCTAAGGTGTGGCATTTCTTTTACAACGTAACTATTCACAACACCCTAAAACTGTAATTAACAAATATACTGCACTTAAATTTGTTCTTAAACTGTATATTGAGAAAAAAATAAATGACCTATCACTGCCTCGATACAAAGGAATACCAGAGAGTCTCTTGACAACATACAGTATATGAACAGGCACGAACAGAAAAGGAAAAAAAACGTACAAACTATTCTTTCTGTTTTTCTTTAGGGTAATCGTGTAGAAACAGTTTTCACACAACAAAGGCAGTGATTTATATATATATATGTATATATGTATATATATATATAGATAGATGAGGGAATGACTGCGACAGTTACCTCATGCCTTAAATTAACACAAATAGCTTGGTTCACAGCTTGAAACTTCCAGAGGCTGAACTTTCCTCCGTGTGTGTGTGTGTGTGTGGGTCGAGGAGGAACTTCAAGTTTCAAACTGTTCAATCATCAGTCAGGAGACTATCTCTCTTCACAGCTGGCTTCATCTTGCTCAGCATAGTAGTCTGGGATGTACAGTCTATAATTAGCATGGAGTAAAGACATGTGAGATGTTGCAGATGTTGCCCTAGATCTTAGACTTTTCTTTCATTTATCAAACAGGAGGTTATCGGAAAAAGTTTCCATCTTGGAATGAAGCTTGAAAATCCATCCTGAAAAGATGCATCTGTGCTCTTTCATACAGGAAGTATTTTGCGGATGATGTTCTGCCGCAACTTAATACAGACACTGTTCTCTCTGTCCTTTTGAAAAGCTCAGAGTCAAGTATCATTAAGAAATGAAAGTATGAGCGCGAAGAAGGTCATTTGATGTTCGACCCGTGTTTTTCTCTGCACAGCTACCTGCCCCCTTCTTCAATTCTGTGTCAAATGTGGTTGAAAACATTCCAGTCCAACTATCCAATTGAGATGGTGTCTACCTAAGTTCTTCTTATCGGTTAATACTCTTGGTTGAAGCTCAGGGCCGGTGATAGAGAAAGGGACATCCTCAGATCCTGGTCCTGTGAATCCTCCAGACTACTAATCTCTAAGTTCTCTTCTTGGTCCTCTTCTGGCTCGTCTCCTTCTGTCTGTCTCTTGAATGCCAGAATGTCTTTTACTTTGTTTGACATTGAGGCCATGCTGGAGTCAGGGCGGTCAAGGATGTTTCCCAGATGTTGTGCTGTATCCTCACAGAGCCCATTTAGGGTTTTGGCCTGACCTGTTGACCATTCCCCCATGGGTGCCTGGAACTCTGCCTCGCCTCCATTACTCCATATAGTCAGAGAGTTGAGGTCAGAATGATCCGTCCGGGGCTTGGTAGCCTTTGGTGTTCCATCATTATCCAAATGATTCGAAATGCCTCTTTTGCGCCTGGACTTACTGGTATGATTGACCTGGAGGTGCATCGCCATCAGCTCTGCAGAGGATGTACGAAAAGGACAGAACAAACACTGGCTCAGTTTGACACCTGATGAACTATCCTCTTCAACATCCCCACCGCTGACAACTCCTCCATCCCCTAAGCTGAAGATTCCATCCTCATCTGCCCCCCCTAGGCCAGGTGAGGGGCGACGGGACAAGTCCAAAGGTTCAAACCCCCCTTCTTGAGTCATTGGCACAGACCCTTCTTTGTCGCTTGACGGTTGAACCATTCGACTAGTCGTAAGGGGCTTACGACGAGACACTTTGGGGGCTTTTGGTGGAGGAGACTCCCTGATCCAGCCCCCTTCCATTCCACCTTGGTAAAGGGCACCCATCACCCCAGACAGATACCTGTATTGGGACTCCAAGTCTACTTCCCTTAGAGCTGCCAAGGCCTTGCGGTGCTCCCGCTGATCCGGAGGACCCAGGAGCCAGGGTTGCTGGCCGGACTGTGAGGTGGGGCTGTCGGTTGGGCCTCGGTTGACTGGGCCGTGGTTGAGCTGGGATCGGCGCTGCTTGGTCGTCCCAGAGGTACCAGAGGTCAGACTGTTGATAGTGGAAGTGAGACCAGTGGAGGAGGAGTTGGAGGAGGCTGCCAAGGCGTTGCGTTGCTCCCTGTGGTGCCGCTGGAGGTGGTACTTTAGTGAACCTGACTGGGTACCTGCGTAGTCACAGTGTGGACATTTATAGGGTCTCTCACCTAAAGAAAATAAGATTAACAAAATAAGATAAGTGTAATTTTATTAACATTATTTTTAACAAATGGAACCTAAAACTTAAGGAGGACAGGATTTAGCATTGTTTACTACAAGTCCGACACTTTTCATTGGTATTTATTTATATCATGTAAATGCTTGCATGTGGTTGATTGCACATGGCTATAATTTATGCCAATGCTTCCAACAGTCCAGAACGGCTATAAATGTCCATCAGTCATTTTTAAACCAACTGGTGAGGGGCAGATGTAGTAATGCCTTTTAGAGGGAGATGGCAGTATTCCATCAATGATTAAAATGACACTGCTGGGAGAGATAAAGAGGAGGAGGCATCATGCTGCAGGCCTGTGAACAGCAGGAACTGCATTACATACGAGAAAGACAAAAGATCTTAGTCATATGAACAGAGACAAACAAACACAGCTGTATTAATGCATGCAGATATACATGCAAAAATAGGATTGATTTGATTTTGCAGCTGAAGCAAAAATAACTACACCAAACTCAGAGAGCGAAGCTCGACCAAAGCAGCTGTTTCCCCACCATGTCACTGCATCTAAAAGCAGCCGCCCCATGATAGTTTGCCTCTCATAATACCATGAAAACCTAACCCTTGAGTTTAGAACCACATTGATATCATTATTAAATCCTCAAAAAGTCAGGGATATTATGGAATCGTCATAGCCGCTGAGTCACAGCCGCCGCAGCAGGTCCTTCCTGTTAGTGCGATAACTCAAAAACTATATCATGGATCACTTTCAAATTTTGTACCCACAAAACCTTAGTACGAGAAAGAACTATAGTGAAAAAGGTCAGTTGTATATTTCTGACACTAGTGGGGTCTTTATCTCCAAAACCGGCAGCCCATAATTTCTCAACAGTTGGTCCGATTCAGTCCAAATTTGATGCATATGAGTCAAGGAGATTTATCTTGTGTACATCATGTTTTACTGTGATAGTCTTTTGAGAAATTCTACCTTTCCAAATAATACGTAAAGAGGGGAAAAGATCTGTAATGGACAATAATCTCAACTGAATAAAATGATAATCTAATGCCTCCACTTTAATGGTTGACAATGTGATTATCACCAAATGACAAGAAGGAGAAATCGTGTGCAGGTAACAGAGCTGTACGCTACAATAAACGAAAACTATGATGTCGTCCCTGACATCACGGGTATATCCCAGAGAAAGCCCCCAATCTCCTGCGTTCTACAAACAATTCCCCTGATTAAACTCCCCAAATGTAATAATCTCAGACAGTCCAGATTGACTCAATCCAACTATTTCTATGAAGCCAGCAATGTTTCCTGAGACAAGATGCAACAGTCAATAACGAAGATAAACACTGTTTACTTATTTTTCCGAGCACAGTAAGAAAATAAGACGCAATTCCTCGTGTCAATTCATATGGGCTTAATTTAGACACAATCTGAGAGACGAGACGTGTTCTCCAAAAAAACCTCCTTCTAATGAGTAAAATATTAACTATTACTGTGAAATAACATAAATCAAAGATGAATCTCCTTGTATTCATTCACATCAGCAAATTTGGAAATAATTGAACATACTGTATGGTTGGACAGTAAAAGTCAAAGACATTACAGAAAAATGAACATTATCTGTAAAATGTGACAAAGACTTTATTTCCTTTTTAATTCAGATTTTCCTATATTGGGTTCCCGATATTTGCTCAATATTTTTTCTTTGTCTTTCTGTAATTGTTTTTATGTTTGATGACTTAGATCCTGCCTTGGAATGTAAAAATGATCTTTTTTTCTGATACTGCCTGTTGTTGTTATGTTTAGTCCTGCATGTACTTATGGATGTCACAACTTAAAAAGGTGTTGTTAGTCTGCCGTCATTTGTTTCTCTGACACCCTGATGAAGGCGCGTGGAGCTGAGAGGCGTTGGTCAGCAGCAGGTTTCTAGTGCTTTTATAACCATATAACAATAAATGCTTTTTAGAGTGCTTAGGATCTTTTTCAAGTTCGCCGACCTAAACCTCTCCAATGAACACCTCATTCTTATTTCCTTGCCTAACGATCCCATAAAGCGTTCCTCTCCATTTATATGACATATGATATGAGAAATAATAATTGAATTAAGATCTATGAGGGTAAATGATTTGAAAATGATCCATGAAATACTTTTTGAGTTATCACATTCAAACAAAGGATCTGCGGCTGACATGGCAGCGGCGTTGACGATTCCAAAATATTCCCTTTTTTGATATTACATTATGAATTTGTATCCATTTTGGTAATACTGTATAGATTTCATTCAGTACATTCTGCTCACTATCTTTCTGACATGAATGTACATGGGGAGAATGGTGACATCACAGACAAGTTCTAGTTTTAAACAAAAACTTAAAGTGAGGCCAGACAATAAGCTGTCAGAGTTCCCAGCATACCTGTCGTGATATCATGATTTTACAAAAGGATAAAAATAATGTCATCTCATGTGAAATTGATTTTTCCATCATTTAAGCTTATGAAGCTGCAGTAAAGATTTCATGGTGAGTTTTGATGAATGAAGTACTATTGCAAGTATTATGTAACTACACACTTTTTTTCTGACCTTGTGTTGAACAAGCAAGTGAGAGAAATATGCTCTTTACTAATATTCTTTCAGTTTTAGTCCCTAGGGTGTCTTGATTTTCCCCCAAAACTACTCTTAATATACCCCCGAGCGATGAATTTCAGCAGGAGTTGCTCCGGTGGAGCTGCTCTATGAGTTCTGTGCTTAGGGCTGGCCGACTCCCTGCAGCGAACGTGTTATAATGAAAAAGGCACCGCTGCCGAAACCAACTTTTGGGGGCTTAAAAACTAAATGTGTTTTGTAAAACTCACCTGTGTGAACTCTCAAGTGTACTTTCAGATGATGTGAAGAGCGGAAGGCTTTACCGCAATAAGGACAGTCTTTTATTCCTCTACCACGCACTCGCTCCCTGTTGGAAACTGAAGGTATGGAGGACAGGTCATTTTCTTCTGTAGGTGGAGAAAAAGAAAGATGTCATTTGCAACAGATACAATTGCCACACTTTTGTGATAATACCATCATTGCACATGAGCATGAAAACCCAAAAGGCAGACAGCAAGAAAGCAGATCTGATCGTACCTTTGAAGCTTGAGATGACAGAGTGAAACCCCATAACTGCTCCTGCTTGTTGTGATCCACCACTGTGCAGTTTGGATTCCTGTCTCGCCTCTCCTGTTTGTTGGGATCCACCACTGCGTGGCTTTGATTCCTGTCTCAACTCAGTACTGCCTCCTCTGCCTAAGCTCACTCCCCTGTAAATAGCACCACCCGCCTCTTCACCACCACCTCCTTTCTGGGGCCTCTGAGTGTGAACGCGAGCATGAACCACCACCTGCTGCAGACTGCGGAACAGCTTTCCACAGTCTGGGCATTCCCATGGTCCTCCTGATCCTCCGGCGTCGTCTCTAGTGTCTAGACCTCCAAGGTAGGCTCTGACTTGGTCAGCCTCTGTGATCACTGAGCTCCGACCTGGACTTCGCTGGCCTTGCTGTTGGCTTCTTTGGTGAGGCCTCTGCTGTTGCTGCTGTTGCTGCTGCTGTTGCTGCTGCTGTTGCTGCTGCTGTTGCTGCTGTTGCTGCTGCTGTTGCTGCTGCTGTTGCTGCTGCTGCTGCTGCTGCTGCTGTTGAGCTACTGCCAAGCTTCGAGCCACCAGCTGCCACCAAGTTGCCTGGTCCCCTCCTTCTGAAACGGAAGCTGTAGTTTCACCCTTCCCCCTGCGTCTTGTTGCTCCCCCTCCCGCTAAATTAGCTATGCTTCCACCCACACCGTTTCCCATCTCTGCCACCTGAGCAACCGCTTGAAGTCTCTCCATGCAGCTGGCCCCACTGCCGTCACTGGGCAATCCCAGGTAGCTCATGATGGTTGACTTGCTCAAACCCATTCCAATACGGCCTCCACTTTCTCTCTCCGATCTTCCCTGTCCACCTCTGCCACTTCCTCGCTGGGCCAGAAGGAGGCTTGAGTATAGAGCGTTGAGAGACTGATTACCGGCAGAACCTTTGGTCTGCTGCTCAGCACCTCCAAGGCCTCCCAGCCCGGCTTTCAGGCCAAGTTTGTTGAGATGTACTTTCATGTGGTTTTTGAGGAACCAAGGCTCCTTGAAGCCACGACCGCATACCTGGCATTTGTGGTCCAAGGAGTCTTTGTGCTTCCGCATGTGTCCCTTCAGGAACCAAGACTGCGTAAACCTCTGTCCACAAGTATCACAGCGAAATGCTGGCAGTGTGGAAGACACGGCCACTGTGGGGGCCGATGTCACCTGTGTGGTACTCGGGGCTGGGGTATGGGTTGGTGTAGGCACAGGCGTGTCAGGGGTCGCAATGATTGGCCTGGAATTGAATGCTGGTGGCAGAGCAGGTACCTCAGGGGATGGGTGGCACTCCTGCAAGTGAGATGCCAGACTCTCTTCTTGGCTTGCAGAGAAAGGACAAAGAGTGCATTTATACGGGTTGTGGAGAATGCGAACGTGGCGCGCCAACTCTGAGGCTGTTCGGAATTTCCCTTTGCAGGCATGACAGCGAAATGTAGGCGCTATGGGAGTAGACGCACCCTCCACAATGGCAGAGGAATAAGGAGACGTCAAAGAAACAGAATCCTCTGTAAGTGGAGGAGTCAATGGTGTGCTGTCATCCAGTGAGAAGTTTGGGTTCTGGTCTGTGTGCAGGCCATTATCTAAACCTTTACCCTCGCCATCAACACCCACTTCTTCCGTGAGATGCTGGATGAGAGTCTCTGGCAGTAAATGCTGGTTTGGGTGACATTTGTAATTCTGGGTTAAGTCTTTGTGGTTGTGTTGGATTTTGTGGTGCTGCTTTAGGGGTGTTGAGGGGAGTCCAGTCTGGTACGGAGCTGAAGCTCTGCGGTCTCTTTCCAGATTGTGAGCACGGGCATGAAGGGACAAAATGCTTTGGAATCGGAATCTTTTCCCACATACATGACAGGGAAATCTGAGAGCGGGCCCTGATGACGCCCCTCCCACTCCAGGTGCCGCCCGTGTAACAGTATCCTTCTGAAACAGCTGGAGGTCTAGCTCATCATTGCAGTTTCCACTCTGCCCTGATGAAAGGGCTAACTCCAGGGCTCCAAATCCAATGACTGGTGCTGATGGCGTGGACGGTGGAGAGGAGTCAAGACCAGGGCTGCATCCAGCCTCCTGTTCCCCTCCTCCAGGAAACAGAGCCACAGCTGGGGTTGGGGATGCAGGAACCCCATCTAGTCCCTCATCATCCTCTTCAGCAGCATCGTGGTGATTGTTTTCCACGTGAAGAGGGAAGGGAGAGAGGGAGAAAAAAGTTGTAATATCAGGTGGAGAGAGCAGGGCGTGAGGAGAGGAAGCCTGAGGGCTGTGGTCCAAAGATGGCAGTGTCGTCGGGGACTGGGGCTGCTCACAAGATAGAGACAACACACACTCTGGCGGAGAATCCATTCTCTGTGAAGTGAAAGTAAAAGTAGAGAACACAGAAAGGAGAGATGGTGAGCGACACTGTTGGTTGGAGAAGAAGGTACAGCTTGAAAAAACGATGGAAAGGTGATATTTGCATGTTTTGCATAATTACCTGGCTAAAAGTTTTAATAGTAAAACAGCCTTAGATTGTGCATATGTTCATATGTTTATATGTTCATATGTTCATATGTTCATATGTTTATATGTTCATATGTTCATATGTTCATATGTTTATATGTTCATATGTTCATATGTTCATATGTTTATATGTTCATATGTTCATATGTTCATATGTTTATATGTTTATATGTTCATATGTTCATATGTTCATATGTTTATATGTTCATATGTTCATATGTTTATATGTTTATATGTTCATATGTTCATATGTTCATATGTTCATATGTTTATATGTTCATATGTTCATATGTTCATATGTTTATATGTTCATATGTTCATATGTTCATATGTTTATATGTTTATATGTTCATATGTTCATATGTTTATATGTTCATATGTTCATATGTTCATATGTTTATATGTTCATATGTTCATATGTTCATATGTTCATATGTTTATATGTTCATATGTTTATATGTTCATATGTTTATATGTTCATATGTTCATATGTTCATATGTTTATATGTTTATATGTTCATATGTTCATATGTTCATATGTTCATATGTTTATATGGTGAATAAGAGGATGGTCCTCAAAGGGTGGACATACTCCATAACCAATCAAAGACCAGATTCAATATTGACATTATGTTGGTCCAATAAGTACTTCCACATTTTTTCTTCAATTCTCAACCCCTGTGAGGCGCTTAGGGTACTGGCGTAAGGGACAGATTGATTGATTGTGAACTACATTCAAATGAATTAAATTTTTCTTGTGTGTAGCTGTGGGTTTATGACACATTCTTATACTTTGAAACTACAAAATAATACAAAACGGAGGAGGGAAGCTAATACCTATTTTCTCATCAAAGCAGAACACTCACAACTCACTGGCCACCTCAACTTTCCGCTTTACTCCTTCAAAATAAGAGCACTTAACATAAACTGCTCACTAACAGTAAACATAAAATCATTTAGTACATTTGCTGAGGCCAAGTCCTTGGAGCAATCATTTTGTCAGGGAACAGGTGACAATGACTTTTAAAATCGGTTGTAAAAACATATATTTGATCATGAATATCATGAATAAATGCCTTGTGTCATTAAAGGACGCTTTCATTTCTGACCTATTAAAACAAAATAAAATATCTCCTTGCTCCCTAATTTTTAAACGCACTGGAGTGAGTGCATGTATACATTACCAGCAGTGAGTGGGATGTTATGCCATTCTGTAGTGTCTCGGCTGATGGGGGACACACTTCTGTGGCAGCCTTGGTCCTCAGTTTTCTGGGGACAGAAGTAAACCCTGATGATTATATGTTATCATTATTATTATTATTATAATTATATTATATATTCTGATATTTGAACCAATCCTGTAACTATAGACTCTGATAAGAAATTAGTTGGGTCAATGTAGGTGTAGATGATTTTGAAATGTTGAGTGATGAGCTGCAGGTAGCAGGTTTTTGTCAAGCGGGTGAAAACCAATTAGCACCTCGTGTCATTGAATGCGTTTCATCATGAACGCTACCAACAAAGAGCTCATTACAGCGCCGTGTTAAATGTATTTTAATGCATGGAAATGTTTAGCGGCGAGCAGATTTTATTTGATCTTCATTTACTCCAGTCTGTCAGTGCATGCGTGCACTTGAATGTGTAACAGGTGTGCACCTGTTCTGCCTCCTGCAAATGTTCACAAAGGACATATGTGACGATTAGCCCGAGTGTGAACGCGCAGCTGCATCTATGTGTGTGTGTTTAGGAGTGAAGGGCACCACCCCTGGACATAGACTGTCCCAAACAGGATGGGCGCACAATGTTTTGACTTCCCCACCCACCCTTCCTGTGCTCTCATACAGTAGCAGCTTTTTGCTTATATCAGGACTGTATACACACACCCACACACATTCTCGTACAGCAAGCTTGCACATATGCAAACAATATATATCAAATCTACTGCCTGGGTGTGGCGGCTTTGACCCTTAGACTGCTTAGTCATGCTTACTTGTTTATGACACGGATAAATGTAAGCTTACTCTGACTATGCTGCAACTGTCACCCGGATCGCAAAGTCAGCTAAAATGTTGAGTGTGATATACACTCTGAACGCACAAGTATTTTGGCAAGCACGGGTACACACCCAAATATTTTGAGTGTACAGCAGTTTGCATCAGTCAGACTGGATTTATGCACATGGCTGTTTCTGTCCAGCCTTTGCTGGGGTTGAGAAGCAGCAGAGGAACCTACTGCCCCTACCTACGGCAACTAAAAAAAGGTCATCAATCATTGTGGCAAAACAATGGAACATCTGTGTTCGCAGGTGTGTCGCCCATATTTGTGTTGATGCAGTGGTATGGCCACAAACGTATTTATACGATCTATTCGCGTGTGTGTGTGTGTGTGTGTGTGTGTGTGTGTGTGTGTGTGTGTGTGTATGCATGCGGGAGCTTGGATGACAAAGAGATTCTCATGTAGCCAGTTGACATTTTAGCTCAGCTCTGACTCACAGGGATATCACACCATATCAATCACACAAACACACACACTATACAACCACAGACACACACTCACGGAGAGTCTTTTCTTAATCCACCATTGTCTTCCTTTCCACTCCGTCTTTCTTTCTCTCCCTGATTCATACTCTTCCCATCCCCCTCTCATTCTCTTGTTCCCTCCCTCCGTCTATTATTCACTAATTTTCTTTCATTCTCTCCCTCTCTCTTTCTTTCTCTCCTGCAGTGTTGCCAGTTGGCAGAGTGCCAGGGAATGCTGATATCAGCTGGTAGATTGGGCCCTGCCAACATGGCGAAGAGCAAAAATGAGAAAGAAGGCAGACAGAGGGAAAGAAAGAGACAGACAGAGACGTACAGAGCAGTCAGAAACTGGGCAGCATTAGGAAATATTGTCTGAAGCCGTGTGAATGAAAATGATTTAATATGAGCCAGCCAGCATCGGGTTGAGGGGAGAAAGGGGGGGAGGGAGGAAAAAAGGGGTGAAGATACAGACATGCTGGAACAGAGAATAAGGGAGAAATCAGAGTGGTGGAGTGGCACGCCAGGGCATAACATGAAGAGAGAACAACAGATTTGAAAACCATTTGATAAGTCAACACACAATCGCACACAAAAAGACAAAGAGAGAGAGACAGACAAAATTAGACTGTTTATCTGAATATATCTACAGGGGTGTAAAGTCCGATGGCATTATCATATGAATATCACCATCACAATGCGTTGTTCTACCGTGACGGTGGCTCTCGCCAACCACCGGCCCTGTCGTGCCAATAAAGACAATTTGGATAGATGGAGAGAGGGAGATACGGTGCAGGGAAGGGGGTTGGGGGGAATGAGGGATAGAAATCAGATTGAAATTGGGTAGAGCTGAAGCACACAAACCCAGGTGTAAATTAACCAAGAAAGGAACCACTGCTGGTCATAGTCCTAAACACGTTTGTCTGTCACATCCACTGCAAATGCTATTCAATCCAAACTTGCAAATTTAAGTACTTTTGTATGCAAAAGCACTCATGAAACACACGCGGAAACATCACGCCGGAACTCAACATGCTGCTGGCCTTGAGTAATTTTAAAATAATATCATGAAAATGCATTAAGGTCAAAAATGTGATCCATCTGAACAAACGAGAACGAGATTTCTCTTTGTCTGCTTATGTCTGACTATGAAATTTGCTGCAGCAGTGCAACAATGGAGCAATTCACGCAGTAATGGCAGCATGAAAGCATATTGCTATTGTGTTAAGTGTTGTCATAATGTTGTCATTACAGTAATTTCTGTTTAAGTTTGTGGGCACTGCCATAGCTTGCTTCCCCTTCACTGGAAATGTATTCCTCTTTAAAGCAGAGGTCAATGTGTCAACATACTGACAACTGCTCCAACGCCACAAGGTGTGTGAGTAAAAGTAGGTGGTCTGAGTCAAACATCCAATCTCTGATATTGGCCCACTGTGTAGGAGCACAATATGTTCAGACAAGTTTATTATGGTTTTTTCTTAAGTCATTGTGTAAATACCCTGTGAGGGATAGAGTTTTATTGTGAAAGCCGTTAGTGCAGGTTTGTACATGCAAGAACACTACACATCATAATTGTAAATGTGAGGGTGTGAACGTCCTTCACTTAGTGCTTTTAACAGCGTGTCTGTGGAGGAGGGAAGGAGACCAGGAATTTGCTAAGCATTGCAATAATGATATAGTGTAAATCAGCGGTATGGGCTGTATTTTAAGCTTGTTTGCATAATTGAGGCAGTGAGTTCTTAACAGAGTGATCGCTTGATTTGTTTGAACAGTTTTTATAGTTTACCGAGACCTGCTGAATTTCAAAAGAAGCTATATCATGTTTGTCTACGAAGGCCAAGGCTCCCGCTACAGGAAAAACCCAGTTGGAGCTGATACGGATAAAATAACGCAGAGTCTTCATTGTCATGTGTATAATAAAACAGTACAACACTGTGAAATTAAGTATCTGCACCTGAGGATGGGTAGGCAGCCTCCAGTGAGGAATCTGGGAGAAGATTGGGGTTTAGTGTCTTACTAAATGACCGTATGACATGTAGACCACATGAGCTGGGAGTGACGACCAGTCTTCCCACTGAGCTGCAGCCAGTAGACGTGACCTCCGCCATAGGTCAATGTGAGCTGGGTTATAAAGTGCCACAGAGAGCAGCAACATTTTTCAAATCTGTATGAAGTACTTGTGAATTTTCATTGAATTGTATACATCTTATTTGGAGGCGATGTGGAGAGACCTTCATGTTTACAAACCACATGACTCGAAAATCACGAAGTTCAAATTTGTCACAAAGTTATTCAAATACTGTAGCGTAGAAACTAATGTAGAGAGGCCTACTTTTACAGCCATTAGAAAGCACATGTTAATAATCATTAATAATAATAATCAGTTGATTACTAAAAGGCAAATTAAGAGACGGAAAGACACAGTACTTTAGAAATGTCATTGAATTCTATCCAGCAGGTTCTGAGATGCAGACAAGTTATTTCCTCTGTATCGGAGTCGAATGATTTCAAAGTCAACTAAGTCCAAACTTTTCGAGAAAAAAAAAAGAAGCAAACTGAAGAAACCAGTTACAAGATGCACATTTTTACGGCCCCTTCGACGCACATGTGAAATCTCACTGAATGATGCGCAGCTGTATTTGAGGAGATTTGGACTTTTCCCCGAGGGTAAACCTATTTGCCCCTGTTGGCGTCACATTGCGTGGGCATCAAATGTTCCTTTCCTCTTTACCTTTGTGATTTCCTTTGCAACCCTTTGGGAGGCCTGAACCTCTGGCCTGCAGGGGGACCCTGAAGGGTGAAAAGGAAATAGGTGTTCTCCAAGGTCTCAGGCTGGAGCCTGAGGGCATAAAGCAAAATGTGTGTCTGCAGACTGTGTGACTCTTTGTGTGTGAATCTCTTCTTCAGGCTGTATGACTTGAACTCTCTTGATGAAGCGTGCGCGGTGATGAAGCATGCGCAGTCAGGTGTCCTTTGAGGGTGAGTGTGTGTGTGTGTGTGAGAACCTGACCACAAAAAAAACATCTGTATGAAAGAGCAGATGAGGGAAGCAGGGAGAGGAGTTGGCTCTCTGTGCGGTACAGTATAATTTGACACTGTGGTTTTTATCACGTGGTCACGTGGCGAACTTGCCCACGGACTGTATTCATTTCCTTTATTTCACCTTTCCCTGAACTCCCGGGGTTTACTCCAACTTTTGCTAGCTCTCCCCTCCTCTCATCTTGAGCTCCGGCAGTGACACAAAGGGAAGTCTCCAGCTGTGTCCTCACTACTAACTGTTAATTCATGTCTGCTGGATCGCTCGTACTGGAAATGCCAACTTTTGTGTATAATTTGGACGGAGAATTGAATCAATATTTCGAAGAAATAGAATCTTGAAAAGAAAACTACAGGCTTGCCTGGTGCTGTTATGAGATGATGTCCTTCAGATGCAATAAACTGACACGTGGTTGACCTTTCTGATTCTGTTAACCACATGAGAAAGACAAAAATTATAGAGTCATACTCTCAATTAGTCCTCAACTCTTTCATTGTTTTCCACCCGTGAGACCACCAAGAAAGATTGTGGAAACACTCAATCCGCCTCCTTCTCCCGCTCTTCTTCGCCATTCCTGTCTAACCTTATCTCTTCATTTCTCTCAACCTCCTGTTGAGACGTTGGTTCGGCTCTTTCTGAATGAATTCCTCCTCCAGTGGAGGACATACAAGTCAACGTTTCCCCCGCAGTTGTGGAGCATTGAACTAGGAGCAACATGATAGAACCGGATCACAAAGAGTGAATCTGAACATTGAAAGCATCACAGCATCTCTAAAGACTCTCGCTGCAAGTCATGCAGGCCGTGCTTTGTCTGAACCAATGAGCAGAGGGACTGACTCCACTTGGGTGATTCAGGATTTCAAGACTTTAGGCATTGGAAGGAGACTCGAAGCATGAAAAAAGTCATAAACAAATGACTGCAAAGCCTTGTCTGTGCACATGGATGATCACCTGCAGGGCATGACAGAAAGGAGGCAAACAAGTATCCCCAAAACCTACATGCCACTTTTATTTCTTTATCAAAAGCCCAAATGTGGAGGGAAAACTGTCCATCAAAAGAAGCTGGATTCTCCCAGCAGCAGATTCCATCACTCTCCTCTGAAGTGTCATAACTGCCCATAAACCCCAGGGATGCTGACCCTACAATGTGACCCCCTTGTGGAATATCTGAATCCGACATGTGAGCACCTACAGCAGAAAATAGAAACGGTTAACACTCAATTCTTAAATCACACTGGGGAAATCTGCAGAGCATGTGTTCTGTCCTGCACCCTAGATTAATCCATATATATATAAATACGTACAAACGGTGTCAATACTTAGATCAAAACTTCTCAGAATAATTCCGGCGATACACTTTGCACAATAGCACCTTGAAGGTGCAGCTTGTTGTTCTGTCTGGCCTTGTTGGAAGGAAAAAGTGTCGGTCGGGGATGTACAGACAATATTTATTTAAATAAAAGGGGCTAATGACATACAATTTAAGACATTCCTGCAGGCCGCTTGTAGTGGTGCACACATGGAAAGAGGCCCAGCATACCTCAATCAACCATAACATTATAACCACTGACAGATGAAAAGAGAATAATCCCTGATTATCTCGTTAGGATGACATCTGTCCGTGGATGGGATTTTATTAGGCAGCCAATGAACATTTTGTTCTTGCAGTTGATGTGTTAGAGGCAAGAAAACAAGGATCCAGGGGGATTTTAAAGGGGCCAGATAGTGATGTCTAGACAACAGTGTCAGAGCATCTCCAGAACTGTTGGACTCGTTGGGTTTTCGCAGTCTGCAGCAGTTAGAACCTTCTAAGGGGGTCTAAAGAAGGGCAGGCAGTGAACCAGTAACAGGGTCATGGACACCCAAGGCTCGCTGTTGTGAGTGAAGACTAAAGGATAGGCCGTGTTTTCTGAGCCCACCGAAGAGCTAAAAAAAAGCAGTCGCCCAGGTGCAAATGGCTCTCGTGTCTGGGTAATGGTCGGCACCAGGAGGCCCACAAGCCGGGAGGCACTGTCAGGCTATGGGCAATGTTCTGTTGGGAAACGCTGTATCCTTCTTGTGGATGGTACTTTGCCATGCAGCAACTACCTGAATGTAACTGCAGACCAAGTACAGGTGAAAACATAAAATCATCATTCAGAGGGGTTGACTTGGTCTACAAAGTCACCAGATCTAAATTTAATTGAGCATCTATGAACAATCTTTTAGCACTTTGAGATTTGATCCAAATGTAAAGTGCGTTATAAATTAAATGTATTATTATTATTATTAATCAAGTACAAAACAAGGAGGCCTGGCCTCTGCTGAACCTACAGGACTTTAGGGATTTGCTGCCAACGTCTTGCTGCCAGATATCACAGCACACCTTCAGAGGTCTGGTTTTGTACCATTCTTGGCATGCTAGTGGTGTTTTGGTGTCAACAGGGGGACCGACACATTAGGCAGGTGGTTATAATGTTATGGCTGATCGTGGTAGCGAGGGCTTGAAAAACTTATTTTAAAAAAGCCTTGCTTTCATCCACTGACCTGGAAATAAAGCTGCTTGAAGTGGCCGTGCTATGCGGGAAAAGTTACAGACACTGACTGATGCAACTCCCAATTCAAACATAGCAAAGGTAAAGGCGGGAGGGGGAGGGAGTCGGAGGACAATGACATTTATAATTCCTTTGAACTCTCCCGGGCTTCCTGTGCACATCATCTCCTCATGATCGCACCCTTGTGGCATCTTGTGCTAATGCCGTGACGTTCTCGGCGCTTTGTTTTCCAAAATTATGATTCGAGTTGCATCGAGCACACAAAGGGCGCCGAGGAAAGCTAAAATATCTACCTCTGCACCGCTTTGGTTATTTAAAACGCCTGCAAAGCCAATACAATACAAGTGGTGAACTATTTAAGTAAGACCCTAATGCTCTAAATACACGCTAATCCCCAGCAGCCAGCAGAACTCTCAACAGTCTCAAAATGTCACAATGCAGTAGATTCTCCCTAACTGAGGGCAAGCAGGTGCCTCTCCCGCAGCGTACTAATGACCCAATTATATCAATCAGAGGCCTTGATTGGTGCTGCTCTCCTCTAGCTAACTCTCGCTCTCTCTCTCTCTCTTCCACTGTCTCTCTGTCGCTTTCTCACTCACATATTCTCTTTCCCAAGAGCCACCTGGACTGGGTGTATGTACCCCCTCAAGTACAGTACAGTATGTACAAAGATGGAGGGGGGGGGGAACGCTTGATGGTGGCTCCAGAGGATAATACTTGAGCACAACAAGCAGAAGAGAGAGAGAAAAGGCAAATGCATTCGACTGGTCTTAATATAGAGCCAGTGTTCCAGATTCATAAGTACAGTAGGTGAGTATTCACCAATGTACAGCAGTAAAGTAAAAAAAACCTGTGGGGATGAAGGGAAATACTTGCTTTCATGCACAGAGTGAAATATTATGCAGGGTTGTTCGTCTCACTAGTTTTCTGCATGGATAGAATCCTTAAAGAGATAATAAATAAAAGTCACTCTTAAGGGCAAACATATGAGGAAAATTCTACTTTAACTTCCTTTCATGGATCAAACCCTTCCTAGTCTAAGACGACTGTGATCTTAGGCCAAGAGAGGTTAGGATAAGTCTAACCCTAACTTTATATGTTGAAGTTTCAGTATGTTGATAAGAGTGTAAGGGAAAACAAATAATTGCCAGGTCTTAGAGGTGATGTGCAGCAGGGGGAATTAATAAATATTGGTATGTTGATTATTATTTAATGTTGTATATTAGAGGTCAAGTCCAACCTGACTTCAGGCTCTAAAGGTTAGTATTTAAAATAGTATGCAAATAACCTTTATACTACTGGGCCAGTGCTTTATATTCCTTTTTATTTGAGGATCTTGATGAGTATTCATCACATGAAATATAAAAAAGTGGAAAACGTCTGAGGATGGTGGGGGAAACTTTTCCAACAGAGTCAGGATCCTCTCCTTGTTTATTTTTTATATATCTTACATATTGTTTAGTCAATATCTGGAGAATAATGCCACAATACTAATAGTGATAATAGATAGAATTATTACTATTAGTATTGACTTTATTTAAGTCAATAGATAGAAGTGACTGAAGTAAAGTAACTTGTAAACTCTGTCAAAGTCGTGTTGCTTCACCTGCTGCCATTGCCATATTAACAGGCAAGGTGTTTCAGTGACCACAGGAAGTTAGTTATCATGTGACCGTGTAGGACGATCACATAACAGTCCTTGTATATGAATGACCTGGGCGCCATTTATCTCTCCTGCTCTGATGACCATTTCTTATTTCTTTGTCGTGACCACAATAAATTAGTGGCGATTTGTCAACTTGCCCTGGAATTTTGTTTTTGCTACTTTTTCCATCTGTATGTATTCAATAATGGAATCCCCTAATATTCTCAGGAATCTAAGATGTTTTGGGTTCAGTGTGTTAACTCAGGACGTTAAAGTAAACAAATAACCCTCAGGTCAGGGAGGTGATGTGCTCAATTAAACACATCATATAATGAAATGTTAAACATAAATTCTGTATATAAAGGCTGAGGGCTTTATGGCAATTTGACCCAAAAAGGTTCTGGAATTCATAAGGAATATAAGTCAACGTGTAAAAAAACCCATTAGAAATGAACCTTTGTTTTAGCTGATGGTCAGTGTTCCATATTGAACGTGGTACGTGGGGATCATGACGAGTATTCGTCACATTTAATATTTCTGTTCAAACAGAGTCAAGATTAAGTTCTTGTTGAGTTTAATATATTTAAATGAAGATGTTTGACTTGTTAGTTTACACCAAAAACCGAACAATATTGGGGTATATGGTTAATCTGGTGTGAAGTTGCATAAACCGTTAGCTTTTATTCAGCACATTCGCTCACGTCCAACATGCTGATATTAGACGTATTCTTTCAGCACAGCCTCAAATCTGTGACCTGAGAATTTGTTTTTTCCTTCGATATACTGTTTTGACATCCTGAACTTTAGGAGTATTAAGGTTAGAGATCAGAACTCCAGAGGGGTTCAACACAAGATCTATTTAAGAAAGTAGGAATAATATCTGGAATCTCAAAACATCCATCCCGTTTTTCTTCACAAGTTTGTCGTTTATTGTAACTTTTTCAATCACTTAAGCAATAAAAAACGGTGTAAAAATAAAAAAATAAAAAAGTGTAAAACGTAGGGCCATATTTAATACGGGCCCGTGATTCATAATTATTATTGGAAGGATCCTGAGGAGTTTTCCCCATGTGGAAATATTATAAAGTAAAATACTTATGAAGTTGCAGTCAAATAATAATTTGTTGGATTTAGTTAATCCGGTTATGTCCATCAAACTACGTTGTGTTAGATATAATTCAATAACCTTATTAAGATGAAAAACAATGGACCTATAAGCAACATGACTGTATAGAGCAAATGCATCATAATCTGGTCAACTATACTTTATGTTGTCTTCTTTTATTTTACCTCAACTATGCTGATCCTGTTCAACAAGAATTAATCTGGGACGTTCTTAATGTGCAACTTTGATTAAGAGATTCACTCATTATCGTTGAGTTCTGTCAAATGAATCCGTTTTAGAGGCTTTGACAAGTCTTCAGGTGAAGTTACATTGGTAATACATTGGTAATAAATAAGGCCATGCACTGATTAACTGCATGGCCTTAGTTTGAAAATCTTAAAATGAGAAGAATTTGGGTACATTGACTTCATTCAACATCTCACAAAGTGTCCTCTTATGCGTGACAGGGGGATACTTTTAGGACAGGGACAAGATTCTTGTCATGTTTGGTTTTAAACTTAATATGGAGATTCTTTTTTCATACATTTTTGCATAAAAGGACCACCCAAATAAGGATTATAAAAAGACTTATTTCATCCGGGCTGTGTATAGTTTTCAGAGTTTCCTTTGCTCTCCGCCATGAACCGTTTGATCTTTAAGGTATTTGTGTAGATTGGTGTTATTTGATTGGCGTGGAAAATGCCCAAAATAAAAAAAGATGAAGATAAGGACCCTCTTCAACATCCCAGTAAAGAGAACAAGCCAGCAATGTCAACCTACTTCCAGTCAGCACAGCCCATCAGAAGTGTGACGTTTGGGTCGGATATAAAAATAGGACATTTCAGGATCTCTAAACATATCCCTCTGGATGGAGAAAATACGACAGGAGAGTATTTGGTCAAGCCAGATGACACGTCTGCGCCTTATCTCAGGAGGAATTTCCTCCTCGCCTCTGTGATGTGCGTCAATAACGTGCAACCATTTTCAGTCGCTCTTTCCCCCTTCCGTCTCTCTCGCGGCCATCTCAATTAGAGACACATTAATAAAATAAATAACCATCAACAAACAATAAACACTCGCACCAGAATGAGATTAAGTCTGGCCACAGATGGTTTCCGCGCACTATCCCGATTTAAACGAACAAACAGTAGGACGCAGTTTTTTTTGGAAGTCGAAGGTGGTGGCGTGTGTGAGTGAGTGAGTGTGTGTCATGTCAGCCCATCTATCGCTCTCTCCCCTGCTCCATTTTGTTCCTAAATTTTCTATACAAAAGATTAAGGGAGGGGAAAGACGAGTGAGCGAGCAGAGAGAGGACGGAAGGGGGGAAAAAGTGCCATCATGGATTTCATCTTGCCAATCTCCCAAAACCGACATCAATCCCCCCCAAATTAAAAGCGTCATCTTGTCCACAAAACGCACATTTTGAAACCAGATCGGAGCCACAAACGCGAACTTATTTCTAATGAGCGCGATTTGGACGCGGATCCAGGCGCCTGCCTGCCACACTTGCTATGCTACTTCTTTGCGAGCTGAGGTGATGTTAGGACAACTAAACGGGTTGTAGTAAACATTGTAGTAAAAGGTGAAAGTATAAGGTGGAGAAAACACTCATCGAGAGCCCGTGGGTGCATTTTGCTTTTGCGCTCAAGCCAGTTGAAAGTGACGGTGCTTACCTCGAAAACAATGCGCTACACAATGCCAACAAAAGAATTAGTCGAGCTAATCGCATCTGCACACTGAATCAACTTGCTAACACGCAAAAATCCACTTTTACGCCCGCACCGATGCGTCTACGTCTTACCGAAACGCTCCGTTACGCACCGAGAACTTATTGTGCCTCTTTTTTGCCGTAGATTTGGGGATAAAGAGGTTAAAACGCAGCGCGATTTTACAACTAAATCATCGCGTGGGGGAACACCAGCAAAAGCAGAACTTGGTGGAAGTTTTAAAAATGACATCTTAAAATACTCCAGCAGACTTTAACAACACTTGGAGGCATTTTTTTTTTTTTTTTTTTTTTTTCGAAAGTCGCGTTTATTTCCCAGAAGACTTGTCGAGTCCTTGTTTGAAACGTTACACCGATCCGTGACGGGCATTTCTCTGGCTCTTTTTGTCATGTCGCGAACCGTGGGTTACATGCATGTCGGCCACGCGCGCACATACACCGGCTAACATACATGACGCACACGTTAAGCGGTCAGCGCGCGGTTACATACATGCTCAACGCCGTTTGCGCACACACACACATCCAAACTGCAAATATAAACTATACCGATCATTATCCGGTTTGTAGTTGAGGTGAAAAAAAAAGCAGAAAATAAAATGAAAGATTTTGGAAACATTTCATCATCCTTGTTTCATGCCACCACGCATAAGAGTGTGTATGTAAACACAGCGTTAGAATTAAAAAAGAAAAACGAAGATGTATGTTGAAGTAAAGACTCAGTGTACTTACGGGAGAGGCGGCGAGGAGATTAATGACACGACACGTCATGATTACGTTTCACTTGAATTAAATACATTACGAGTTGGGAAAAAAATGGAAATCAGGGTTGTATACAAGCATACGCCGTTTCCCCCTCCCTCCCTCCGTTTGGTCACCCTCTCTCTCTCGCTCGCTCTCTCACTCTCCTCCTCCATCTCCTTTCTTTCCCTCTCTCTCCTTTCTTCTGGCATTTCTCCCCCCATTTATCGTACAGGAGAGGGTGAATAAGGGGAGAAGCGGAGGAGAAGTGGGAGGGAGAGTGATGTAGGTTGGAAATGTTAATTATAATCTCAGCACTGGCACCATTTTACATCAGTTCCTCACATTTGGATCCTAAATTTGGCATCTGGGGTGGAGGGGGAGCTGAAAATCTAGGAGTGTGACAGTTAGGAGTGTGATATGGGGGCTGAAGGAAGGGGGACCAGAAATGATTTTTTTTTTTAAAGAAAGTCTCACACCAGTTGAAGAGTGTTAAAAGTGATGACAGGGACAGGAAGCATCTTTGTGGTGAGCGTTCCCGGAAGCACATGGCCACTTCCAAAATTGGAAGACACTCACATATTTGGATGTGGGGCTCGCCACAAAAGGTCCGGGGACCACCAAGAGTCCCACTTGAGGTTTGCTGGTGGTCCCCAGCAAAAACTGTAAGAGTGGGGAAGGCACAAAAGGGAGATGCAGTAGTACACGTTAATGCCTGTTAGGATAGAAAGGAGTACGGAGACAGACAGTAGTGGTGGTGGCAAGTAGGTTACCCACACAATATTAGGCAGGTGGTTTTAATGTTATGGTTGATCAGTTGATTTGAATGTAGGAGTTAGCAACAAAAGGTCCATATAGTACAAATACCAAAAGTAAGAAATGCATGCCAAGATGACAATAAAATCTCAGCCCAGGCCCCTGAAAAGTGGGTTAAACTAAATATCTGCCATAACATTATAACCACTGACAGGTGAAGTCAAAATAAGATTTATTTTCTGTTTACAATAGTTGGTGGGATGTATTGTTCCAGCTCAAAGAGTTCCTAGTCTGTAGTGGTTCTACTCTGATCCCACAGCAAAGCTATTTCATCACAAGATAATGTGTGTGTCAGAACACGCCGTCCATCACAGAGAGGTTTTAGCAGCAGATAGGGGACCTGCACAGATTGTTTGAATATTACGGCTGATCAGTGTCTTTGGAAGTAGGGCTTGCAGAAATCCATATGGGGTCCACCAGGCAAAATTAAAAGTATATAAGGCAGGCACAAAATTATGGTACCATATACTCTGTTAAGATAGTTCTTAGGATTTACGATCACTCATGGGAATTGCTTTCAGTCCAAAATCTGATATGCCCTTAGGCTACAGAATTATCAGTTTCAGAACTGACGGAATTTTCATGAATCAGACAGAAAATACGCCACAATAAGAAAGTAATAGCAGTTAATGGTTCTGCTGTTGTGGCTCATCGGTGCATCTTAAAATACTGAAATTCTCTCCTGAATTAAGGTGAAAGACAAATATGAAAACAAAAAACACAATATGACAGTGAATCAGCCACAACATTAAATCTGGTAACTGCTTGGAATGTTTTGGCTGACCGGTGTATACCGTACAGTAAATCTAAGACACCAAGCATTTTTTATAATTGACAGAAATGGCCATGAATGTCAAAAAGGGTACAAGTGAATCCATTTTTGCTGTTAAGAGATGTCTGTGACTGATACGTAAGCTAACATAATTGTACTTTCTATTTATTTTTTTGATTGACAGACACTGGTGCCGGCGTTTCTATGACGACTGTATACCATTTTGGATTTTATTGTTGTTTAGTCATTTTTAGTTTTAGTTTTACATTATTATCTGTTATTTTAATAAATGTTGTTTTTAGTGTATGTCAAAATGCAGGTGCCTCCCGCCTGGTAAACGTTGGCTATTCTCTGGTGGTCCTTCATTTTACAATTTATTTTTCTACTTTTAGGGATATAAATCAAACATTTTTACTTGTAGTCATTTTTTTTTCTTAGAGATTTTTGGAAAAGTTTCATTATTTCCAATAAAACCAGATGAGCATCTTAACAGACCAGCATCTGATGTGGTTGACACGCACGCTAATATATCAACAGTAAAAGTACTCTCATGCAGAAAACGGTTGCCAAATGAGAAAAAAAATCTTTTGGGATTCTTCTTTCTATCGCCAAGTGCAAGCAAGCATAAATATATAAATATATATTTCACAAAAATTGGTGCTGCACTTTGTCTGCAGGGCAGAACAGATCTCATTCTCTATATATATCTATACCTATGATAAACCTGTGTACCTGCCCCTCAAACTCTGGTTTAGCTGTAGAAGACGTCTGGATATAATTGGCATTCAAATCTTGACCACAATCCAATTTTTATTGTATCTACTTGTGACAATAGAGCTTCATCCAATCTTCATAATGGGGTTTGATGCACTTTCCTGTGGTTTACCAACAGAAAATTGCCAGGTTATATTTTACGTTTTGGTCAGTTTGGAAGTTAGAGCCACCCAAGAATAAACTAACAGACGGAAAACTTGAACAAACATCACCTTAACTCATGAGTTTCACTTATTAAGGCTCTGTGATGTAAAACATCCCCTTCCTGATACTGCTATCATATATTGTATAGTAGTGTTATTTTCGCTTTTGCTGACTTGATACTTTTAACTAACTAACTAACTAACTACTAACTATCAGTCATGGTTATAAGTACCAGGACGTTAACCCATTAAAATCTGGTTATGTTGTGTCCATACGTGTGATAAAGGCAAATAAAGACTGACACTAAGAGGGAGGACTTATACCTGCTGGACTTACATTTGGACATACAGTATACACACACACATATGCACACACACGTACACAAGCGACATTTCTGTCTGACACACATCACTCACTTACCTCCATATGATCCAACACACACATCACTCCAGTTACAGCCATTTCATTTATTGGTTCTCCCCAGTAAGGTAATAAAGCAGGATATAGGATATACAAGATATAAGGAAAAATAGCAGGAATTTTCCCACAGTGCCAAAAAAAAGAAAATTGCACCATGAAACAGACAAATGACAAATTTTGAAGCCAAGACACCTGAATGAAAGTCTAACAACATGGAATGCAGGATTTCTGTGTCTCTATTAGGAAAAAAAAACATTCAGTTGGGACATTCTTGTCTAAAACGGGAAAAATATTGTTTATACAATGAACTCTACACATACAACATTATAAGATCTGAGATTGAAAAGACAGAATTCCTCAAAAAATACGTAAATACCTTTTAAAACTCACAGCCACATTTTATAAAAAGTGAAAAGACAAATATGTACCAAGTGAAGATGTCATGCAGATCCAACCATTAATGTCTGAGTTATTGCCAGCCTCTAAATCCACTGACAATTCCAACAAACTGTCTGAGTATCTCTCAAATACGCTGGAACCGTTCGTCTCTTAAATTTTTTAATTCGTCTATGGACACAGTGTGACATCACTGCTCCAAACTACTTACTTTATTTTTATTTAAAATTGTGCGACACATCTAAAATCACCAAAGGATAGGATATGCCGAAATCTAACTCTGCGTAAATTTTCATGCAAATCCATGGTGTGGGTTTAAATGTTTTCATTAACAATGACCTCAAACATGCAGCAACGTCCGAAAAGGAAACATATTCGAGCCAGGTCTTAGGATTTAGGTCACACCTAACCAGTGTGAGCTGTATGTGTGCTGAGTCAATGTTATAACACATAAACATCGCTTTAAACTTTACTTAAGGGAACAATCTGCAACTGGTGTTCATCATTCTTCCTCAGCAGACAGACGGATGGTAACTGTTGAGTCGCAGTGAAAATGCTCAGCTGTAAATAAAGGCTGTCAGACCCGTAACCACCGTCACGATCCTTCACAAGTGGACAGCTCTAAGTCCATCCATACATTATCTGTGACCCCTTATCCTGATCAGGGTCTCAGGGGGCTGGACCCTACTCCAGCTCACCTGTGGCTTAAATACAGCAATTGTAATCCAATCACTCAAGCCCCATTTATACAGTGTAGAGCGCTTTTCCTCCACCCTGCCATTCTGTTAACGCATTAAAGGAGTGGTAGTGGATTTGTGGGGTTCTATCTCAGAGACAGCAGCTGGGGTAGTACCAGAGGTGAATGCGAGGTAACACATTGTTTTAGAAAGCAATGCTGGATTCGTATGAAGGACATCAAAGGAGGAACCACCAGTATTATAATTCAAGTCTGTTTTTTACCTACTGAACCCTGGCTCCATATTTCAAGTGACATACTGGGAGAATGTTGTTGTGTAAAACAGGGTTTAAGACTACATTTGGTCACCTGTGATACTGTAGGTAGGAGTGAATTGATGAGTCCTCGTTGGTGCAAATGAGTCTAAATAGTGGTTGCCTCTAGATGTTGGCATTGTGATGAACAGGTGAATTGTCCAGGATTTACCTTGCTTCTTGTTCAGTGTCAGTTGGAATAGGCTCAAGGCCCAAAATGACCCTAAACAGGAAAAGCAGTTAGAGAAAATGAAGTAAATGCTTCGTTCATCAATTGTCTATAAATGCTTATCCTTTGTAGCGTCGCAGGACATTAGATCCTCTCCCACCTGATATATGCCAGCAGGTACGGTATTTCCTTGATTAGTTTGCAATTCATCCCAGCCTCAACAAAGCAGGACAAAAAACCTGTCTCGCACACATTCATACCTACAGGTTCATTGCATGGTTTTGGGCTATTGGTGGAAGTTCAAGCACCTATGAGACCCTAGGGAGACATGGAGTCTTGCAAACTCCAGACCGCAATTCCCTAAGTCTGTATTCAAACCTAGAACCTTATTGCTGTGAGGTGTCGGTACCAACCACCACCTACTGCCACCTTTTGTTTCAATGTATTAGTAATTACAGTGTCTTACCTGCAATCTAGGCGGCAGATCCTTGTAACCAGTGTTTTGACCAAGAACATGTAACCACACCATCCCTGTATTAGTCATTAATCATCTCGCCACCGCACCAGCTGGTGCGGCTAATTTACGTTCATCTCTTAACTTTTCTTTCGCAGAAACTTTTCGCAGAAACTTTGAACGAAATTTGAAAGACAATTTGACACAAGTTTGTGTCAAACATGAGAACATGTCATAAAGTGCTTCTTTGATGTCTGCAGGGGAATAAACTCTGGCTCCATAACACGTGACTCAGTTTTGTGAATTGTTGAATTTGAAGAAACATTATAAACTTCTTCTATAAAATTCTGTGTACTACAAATTCTTAGTTATTAGTTGTTTCACAATAATTTATTCTTTTTCTTTGAGTTAAAACACTGGACCCATTTTTCCCAGTGATGTTTGCGTTCATTTGCTGGTATTATGATGCCAGTTCAGTCAGAGACGAGTGAATGAAGTGAAGATTATTGAATATGGCAGTAGATGACGTGTGATAGGTAGTCTATCAGAAAGTGATAGGAGTTTAAACTCTTCAGGTAGATTGTGATCATAGGGTATCTGGTTCTTAGAGGGTCTTAGACTCTAGACCCTGGTGGTAGTGGTGACTGATGACACTGCTGAAACTGATGAGGAGCCTAATGAATTAGGAAATTGGTGAATTTGTTAAAAGGCAGCGGTTGGTCTGTTAGGGGAACAGAGACACTCGTGTTTAAGCTGAGAGCAGTAATATTAGGGGTTAACCATGAAGGTCTGTCGCTGTGCTACAGAATAGATGTGAATGGTTGTGGAGACACTTCATTGTCAGTCCCAGACTATTAAAAATTTAAAAATTAAATTAAGGCTGGGCATATGTGGTGGTTGTCAATGATATGAAGGCCAAGCTATGGCGTAACTATACACAGGAAAAGATTTCTTGACTGAACTTTCTCCAGAGCTTAATGTGTGATATGCCAAAGAACAGCTTTCCACCTGTGATCTGATCACCCAGGATGGGTGTTGATAGCAGGCCTGATCTGAGTGGACCTTAATGCATCCTTAGCCCTGTTTAGAACCACAACAAAAAAACCTTCTATAGAACACATTCATTTGTTCACACTGAACTGAACAATGCTGCTAATGCTATCGGCTAATAGCTGATTTCATAGCTTGTCGGCTACACACATATTATATCAATATAATCAAAATGTTATAACCTCTTCCTCTTTCCACCTCATGTTTACATCGATGCCCCATTCGCCCCTGTTACCATCGTCACTGCTGTCACAGATTTGGGATAACACGGACACTGATTACGCATTCTTTGCTTTTATACTGAATGGTGAGGCGGAATAAATATGGACCAGCTCCACATTGAATAGGCTCCACATCCGGGGTTTATAATGTAAGGAATAAGGTGGAAAGAGAGGCCCTGGCCCTGAATAATACATTATAACCAATGATTCAAGTTCTGCAGGCACAGTAACAACTTTATATCTGGATCCACTGGAATCTGATACATCCACCCATACATTCATCCACCCATACATTCATCCACCCATACATTCATCCACCCATACATTCATCCACCAATACATTCATGCACCCATACATTCATGCACCCATACATTCATCCACCCATACATTCATCCACCCATACATTCATCCACCAATACATTCATCCACCAATACATTCATGCACCCATACATTCATGCACCCATACATTCATCCACCCATACATTCATCCACCAATACATTCATCCACCAATACATTCATGCACCCATACATTCATGCACCCATACATTCATGCACCCATACATTCATCCACCCATACATTCATCCACCCATACATTCATCCACCCATACATTCATCCACCAATACATTCATCCACCAATACATTCATGCACCCATACATTCATCCACCCATACATTCATCCACCCTTACTTTCATGCACCCATACATTCATCCACCAATACATTCATGCACCCATACATTCATCCACCCATACATTCATCCACCCATACATTCATCCACCAATACATTCATGCACCCATACATTCATGCACCCATACATTCATCCACCCATACATTCATCCACCCATACATTCATCCACCCATACATTCATCCACCCATACATTCATCCACCCATACATTCATGCACCCATACATTCATCCACCCATACATTCATCCACCCATACATTCATCCACCCATACATTCATCCACCCATACATTCATGCACCCATACATTCATCCACCCATACATTCATCCACCCATACATTCATCCACCCATACTTTCATCCACCCATACATTCATCCACCCATACTTTCATCCACCCATACATTCATCCATCCATACATTCATCCACCCATACTTTCATCCACCCATACATTCATGCACCCATACATTCATCCACCCATACATTCATCCACCCATACATTCATCCACCCATACATTCATCCACCCATACTTTCATCCACCCATACATTCATCCACCCATACATTCATCCACCCACACATTCATCCACCCACACATTCATCCACCCATACATTCATGCACCCATACATTCATCCACCCATACATTCATCCACCCACACATTCATCCACCCATACATTCATGCACCCATACATTCATCCACCCATACATTCATCCACCCATACATTCATCCACCCATACATTCATCCACCCATACATTCATCCACCCATACTTTCATCCACCCATACATTCATCCATCCATACATTCATCCACCCATACTTTCATCCACCCATACATTCATCCACCCATACATTCATGCACCCATACATTCATCCACCCATACATTCATCCACCCATACATTCATCCACCCATACATTCATCCACCCATACATTCATGCACCCATACATTCATGCACCCATACATTCATGCACCCATACATTCATCCACCCATACATTCATGCACCCATACATTCATCCACCCATACATTCATCCACCCATACATTCATCCACCCATACATTCATCCACCCATACATTCATGCACCCATACATTCATCCACCCATACATTCATCCACCCATACTTTCATCCACCCATACATTCATGCACCCATACATTCATCCACCCATACATTCATCCACCCATACATTCATCCACCCATACATTCCACCCATTTATACCGGGAAGGGTCGCGGTGGCAGCAGACCAAGCAGGGAATGCCAGATGTCCGTCTCCCCAGCAGTGCTCTCCAGGCTCATCCCAGGGGATGCCGAGGCATTCATGGGTCAGATGAGATACTGTATGTAATCACTCCAGCAAGTTCTTTGTTTCCCTTAGGATCTCCTCAAAGTTGGACGTACCTGTAGGCGTCCTAATCAGATGCTTGTTTCTCCTCAACAAACTACTTTTGATGTTTAGGAGCAGCGCTCCCTCCCTCCAGATGTCCAAGCGCCTTATCTCCAAGGCCGAGGCTGAGCTTAACCACCCTAAGAAAGAAGCTCACTTCCACCCCTGCAATATCACTATAAAGTACATTTAGTGTCCCTCAGCAGAATCATCCAGTATTCATGACCATATTGCAAAATAAGGAAATTCTGAGGTTTTATTATCAAAGGCTGAACCTTTGATCGGGTGTATTTGATTTTGGCAGGCCCCGCAACCTGCGCTGCTAATGTCAAATGACTATGATGAGGTGAACATGTCCCACCTGTCACAGTTGTATATTAATTCATTTTAAAAAAGAATTTCAGAGATTCAGACAGTATTTGATAAACAGTATAAAGTCAATCATTTTGCTGATAGAAAATTCACCATCTGTTCCCTGAATGCTAACTTAAGATGAAAATGTCTACCCTGTTATAAAATGTCTATAAAATGTCTATAAAATGTCTACTCTGTTATAAAATGTCTATAAAATGTCTACTCTGTTTTAAAATGTCTATAAAATGTCTACTCTGTTATAAAATGTCTATAAAATGTCTACTCTGTTTTAAAATGTCTATAAAATGTCTACTCTGTTTTAAAATGTCTATAAAATGTCTACTCTGTTTTAAAATGTCTATAAAATGTCTATAAAATGTCTACTCTGTCACCAGGTCATGTTCATGTTTCATGAACATCAATAAATTATCGTGCTATAGGGAAGAAATAACTTTCTGAAAATATACAATTTATAATCAATGTGTAATTATAAGACAATCACAAAACTTTGAATTTGTCCGTTACAGGGTAGAACTATTAAGCGATTTGCTCGTACAGTTTCTGCTCACATTTCATTCATGAAAAGTACTGTTGTTTGACCATCGTGCATTTCTAACATCCTGAGGTCTAATTAATACAATAAATGTGAAGTTAATGGAAAGTCTCCAATCTAATTTTTTTGACATTGTGAAGTCACCAATGCACTTTATATTGATTTTAATACACTTTATACATTTTCAATCAGATAAGACAGAATAATGACAATATGGATGATAATTACAACAGATTATTTTCGATAATTAGACTGTTAGACAGTCTACAGGGGGATTAAGATCGAAGGGTCTCTGCTCTAAGTAGCAACATAGAATATCCCCCCTTTGGAGTCTAGATACTGGTGGTGGCGGCTGGTGACTCTGCTGAGGCTGTTGAGTAATGAGGCTTCTAGATCTATGTAGACAAGGCGGACATGGGGAATTCGATAAATGAGGCTTGAGTGCAGCTGATATCAATTGATAACCCGGACCGTGGAGCAGGTACTTGAACTGAGCATGTGCGAAAGGTGCGAATAGTAGTACTTTTTCAGCATTACTATGGTATATGTGTTCTTACTCAATGAACTTAAACTCCATTATTTTATACATTATTTTATGTAGCCTTCTATTGTTCATTTTTGGAAAAAGTTCAAAAAATTTGGTGCTTTGATTAAGTTATATCAGCTAAATTTTGAAGCCTTAATGCTCCAGTGCTCCAGATGGATGTTCCATTTGTGTACGAATGCTTACCGCTGCTGGAGAACAGGGGGCGCCCTGCATGGTCGTGTCTGCCACCACAGTGTGAATGTTAGCATGAATGGTTGAGTGCTTCCACACGTTGTAAAGTGCTTTGAGTGGTCGAGGAGACAAGAATGGTGCCATATAAGTAGAGTCGATTTACCATTTATGAGGCAGATCGAAAGCAGCATAAGGTAAAGTGTCAAATACAGTGTAGGTGGGCCAGGATGCAGGTGGAGCGGTGAAGCTCATGTGCCACTTCCACCACCTCTCAGCCGTTTCCAAATACTGAAATACAGAACATAATGAACAACAAAAGCCACCAGAACAGACTCGAAGTAATGATTACAGATAATATTCACCTTTACATCTCCTTGTTTCCACCTGTAAATGCTTTGATATCATTTTTTCCCCTAATGGGGCTGCAGTCCAAACACTGTCTACACGTAACCTCCGCCTTTGTTTGTTTCCTTTTTCTCTCGACATATGAAACAAATATAGCAGTTAATTAAGAATGACAGTGTTCCTCAGCCAATGCCTTGAGTCTAACATTTAAATGTGACATGCCCAGGCGCCGTCTGAAGGTAAACGTTGGCTGTGAAATTTAAATGTCTTTGCTGACGCAGAACATATCTCTTGGATCAGCCATTGTAAGAAAGCTATTGTGTGTCTGGGAGCGACTAAGTCTGTTGCATATGTGCAGTGTGGGCTTGTCTCAGTGTGTGTACTCACTAAATCAATGTGTATATCAATGTGCTTGTGTTGAGCGCAGTTCTGCATGTCAGCATCATGCATGTGTGTGCACAAGTGCATGTATGTGTGAATGATGTTGCTGCACGTGTGTGTGTGCACTTTTGTGTACGTGTGTGAGCTCACAGTACATACATGTACGTGTTTGCGGCTGCCACAATGGCATCATCACCCGCCCCTGATGCTTTGATTGTTTTTTCCGCCGCAGCAGAAATGCACCAATTAATATTCAGAGAGAGAGTGATACAGAAGCACGCAAATACACAAACACACATTCACACACACGCTGAAAACACACAAATAACAAAAAAACAGCCGGGAGGGAGGGAGGGAGGGACACGACGAGGGAGGTGTGATGGAGAGCGGGGTGAGGGGGGGGGGGGGGGGGGGGGGGGAGAAGAGATGGCACGGAGAGGGGAAAAGAATTGGGTAGATGAAATGAAAGATGAGGAGTGTGTGTGTGCGATGGAGTGAGATAAGGATGGGCGTAGATGCGGGGATCTGATAGATGCTTGAGTAAAAACAAGTGAAGGAGAGGAAGAAGAGGGTGAGGGCTAGGGTGAGGAGGAGGGATCAATATGTACATATTCAGTGAGATATGGTGGGAAATCAATTGGAAAGGGGGAGGAGGAGAAATTGATTTGGGAGGAGGAGGAGTTGGTGGTGAGTGGTGGGGGGTCACAGAGAGGGAGGGAAGGAGTGCAGAGGTGGAGTGATATGTGGCTACGACTGCTGTCCTTTTTGTCGCAGTGTCAGGGTATTGATACTGTAATACACACGCACACATACACACAAACACACACACCCACATCACAATACTGTCGAGGCGACGCCTACTGGCACAATGCAGCCACAATACAGAGTGCACCGAAGCATCACACACACACACACTCGGAGAGAGAGAGGACGAGAGAGAGAGAGAGCGCAGAACAGGCCAGAGAAAGACAAAAAAGAGGGTGGAGAAATATAAGAAGGGAGAGCTGGAGATCAAGAGGGGGAGAGGATGGGTGGAAAAGGGGAGAGGGAGTGAGGGGTAGAGATGGTGATTGTGATGGAGAGGAAGCAAGGAGGGGACATGAATTGATGGAGAGACAGGAGTGAGGAAAGGAAGGAAGGAAGGAAGGATGAGGAGAGATATGGCAGGATAATGTTACATGTGTAAAATGCTGGAGGGTGTGTGCCCATAGAAACATGTTTAATGGCTCCTATGATGGCGGGGAAGGTTGTGTGAGGTGCTTTCCTTTTTTTTATAGTGATGTGTACCCTGCAAACAACAAACGTTGTTTATTGATAATTATATAAAGAGTTGGTCTAGACTTACTCTTTCTGGGAAGCACCTTGAGGCAACTGTTGTTGTGAATTGGCGCTATATAAATAAAGATTGATTGATTGATTGATTGATTATTGTTCAACATGAATCCGTGTTGGATATCTTTTTATATTTGCAGCACTATTCTATATTATTTTATAAATGTATCTTTCACAGTTAATGCATGTTCTGTTAATATTTCATTCATCAGTTCCTCCGAAGAACAGAAAATCACATTTTTATATTTTTCCATTATTGTATGGATATTAATGCATTTCTCAAGAGCTGGACAATTTTCTATCAATGTTCTGTTTTTTTAAATTATTATTATTATTATTCCATTTATTTGTCCCACCAAGCATGTTTTTCAGCTGAAAATAGTCTTATAATCAAATAAATACAAAACAACTAGTGTTGTGAACCTGAATGGATTTGGTGTAGAACTATTTTTGGTTGTGATTCTAGGATAAATTGTTACCAATCAGTTTATTATTTTATATTGTTCATTCATTTTGTATGATATGATACATGAAAAAAAATGCACATTGGATAAGCGTTTTTTTTTTTTTTTTTAATTCACCTCATCCTTTAGTTCATCTGAAAAACAAAGAATATTTGCATATTTTCACTAATTATGATCCTTTTCACCTGCTTTGTTCATTTCCCCTAAAAATATATTGCTAAATTTTATATAAATTATACGTAAATCATGTTGAGGCCAGAACGATCACACATAAATATGATTGAAAACATAATTCCTTGTGTATTGTATGATATATTGTGAGTAATTATTGTTTTCTGTCATTACAGAAAACAATAATTTAGCACAATAATAATTAATTAATAATAAATAACAATAATTTGGCACTTTGAGATTTGATCCAAATGTAAAGTGCATTATAAATTAAATGTATTATTATTATTATCATTATTATTATTATTATTATTATTATTATTATTATTATTATTATTATTATTATTATCATTCATTCATTTCAGGTGGTATTTCAACTGTAATGCGTTTAGGTTGGGCTTTATTGTGGGTTTCATTTAGTATTTTGTCATCTTGTGGTGAAATACTTCATCCTTCAGCTCATTGGAAAACCAGACACAAATAGAAATTTGCATTTGTACTACTATATTATTTAGATATATAATTCACATCTTTTGGTTTCATTTTTGATCACTGTCTTTACATTTGATCTATTTCTAGTTTATGCGTTTGTGGTACAAGGCAGGGTTTGCTGCTGAAAAATAAATACAAATCCTGCTGTGAACTCAAACATGAACTCAAACATTCAGGCAGAGGGGGAATAACTCTATTCATTTGGTATTTTAGGATTGTATCGTCAATAATCATTCATTCTTATACGTGATGTTTGCATTTTTAAGGTTAATGCATCTAGGAAATGCATTTTTTCAACCAACAGTGGAATATTTCCTCCTGAAACTGCATCTGAAAAGCAGACAATAGAAATGTATTTGCATTTTTACATGAATTATAAGGATAATGCATGAATTCCACATCTGCTCGCTTCATCTTTCATCACTGCCTTTATATTTTGAATGATTTATTTTTATACTGCAAATCTGTTTTATGCCGTATTTTCTGGTCTTTAATTATTTTTATTGTCAGAGAAGTGAAGAAATGTTGATAATAAATCATCCAAACAAATGATGCTGTGTAGCTGAAATCACTTCTCATATGTTGAAGAGGTCAGTTTTAGTATCCGGCTGGTTGTCAGACCTTCAAAGTCAAACAAGCAGGAGTAAAAAAGAAACACACACTGCCTGCTTTGACCTCCCCTCTCCAAAATGTCTGTGCCGGCATATTACTGTATCTCCCCTCAACATGCTCTCTCATTTACAAAAGAAACGCTTGGCTGGCTGCCTATAAGTCAGTTTATCCGCGTGAGATGACCAACGTCTCTGTTTTTTTCCCCTCTCACTATCTGGTACAGTGTGTGTGTGTGTGTATGATCTATAGTTCTTGCCTCCCCCTCCTCCCTCACCCTAACCCTTCTTAATATGATGTAAAAAGCTAATCGCATGCAAATGTCTGTTGTCCCGGTAACCGGGCCTGAAAAATCCCTTTGATGTTTCCCCCGACTCATTCTCTTCACGTTCTCTTTGTTCGCCACAGTCTCGCTGCTTTGTCAACATCCCCCCTTTTACCCCGCTCACTCTCTCTCCTTCATCCCTTCTGTAGCTCTCTCAGCCCTCTCTTAGTTCTCTCCATTAGGAAAAAAAAGTTCTAACTCCACTTTGTGTCTCCCTCTTTCTATAAGCCCCCCTCTCTCTATTCTTCCTCAACCCCCCCTTTGCCTCCTCTTCCCCTCGTGCTCCTGCTCTCCCCTTGACTGTGCCTCTCTGTCTGTCTGCCCCTTCGCCCTCACTCATTTCCCATCATTCCCACCTACTGTCTCCTGTCCTTCTTCTCTGTCGCTCCCTTTCTCTCTCCCTCGGTTCTGCCCCTTCCTGCCCCCCTCCCCTCTCTCTCTCTCTTTGCCCAGCCTTTATCTCTCATTCCTCTCTCTCCATGTCCTGCATATGCACAGATGGACACGCACACTAATGCACTCACAAGTGCCCTCCCTGCTTTAGAGAATTTGATCCCTGGAACTATTTGATGCAGCGTTGCGCTGGAGTTATCTAATCATTCTGGTTTTGGTGGGGCCTTCTGGAGGCTTCAGCACAGCTGGCTTCCAGAGAAAGACCCCACTCATTACAGAAAGTTTGAGGTTATAAGATCACATGCCAAATTTTGAGGTTAGACCTGCCAAAAAGGTTCAAGCATGACTTCTTCCTCTTGAATCCATTCTGAGAGGTCTCCACCCAGCTTTAATCCCACAGAGTTATAAAAAAAAAAGTACAGTTATCAAGAAAGAACATCATGCATTTCAAACATTCCACACTTTCCAGAAAATGTAAACAACAAGCAGAGAGTGTCATGGCAACAGAGCAAAAAGTTTGTATACATTAATACTGCCTGGCCACGCCGTCGAAAAGTGAGGAATGCTGCATATGACAATCCATACCGCAGTTAGAATGAAAGATGGTGTTCATTACATGGCTTCCAATATAACGCAACGTAGCAAACAGCCAAAGGCTATGAGGTGTACGAGGCTTCTTCAAGCCAACAAATTACATATTGATTCAGAGACGGCTCAATAGGCCTTTGCAATTTTGGAATCTGAATGCAGATATGAAACGTGTTGAATCTGATAACGGCGACAGGGAGCTGCCGTCGTCTGCAGACAGCAGCCTCACCTGTCGCCACCACTGCTTCTTCACTACGTGCGTTTTGTACCTTAGGAATGATAGTGTGGTGATTGGTTTTACCGACATTTATGCTTCTGTCATCAAATGAGAACTACGTCATCATATCAAATATGGACAAATATATTCTTTAGAGATGAATCGCCACAAATGACGAGCTCTAGATATACACCGAGTGTCGTTTCGTGCATTTAAATTAGATTTCAGATAAAATATCTTAAAGGAAAAGTTCAACATTTTGAGGAATGCACACATTCACTTTCTTGCTTAAACTGACATTTTATGGCATAAAAGGAAAACTTTTATTGCAGTTTCTGCTCAAACGAGAACTGTGTTTCAGCGGCCGGACAGTGAGCTTGTAACCTTGCTGTCACAGAAGGTAATAAAATCTTAATAACATGTTGCATTTTGCACATAAACCTCATTAACCACAGCCTGTCAGTTTCACTCTTTGATTTTTGCATGGATTAAACAGACTCAACATGTTTATTAATTAAAGGTTCTTACACGGGCTCTCATCTTTCGACAGGGCCATAGTGGTTGATTACTTTTGAGACCAATTATCAACTTTGCCAACGAGACAGTGTTTCCGCCAGCACTGGGCCGTCTGACTGTCGGCAAGTTTACTCGGAATCTACTTGATGAATATTTGATTTAGGTGAGACAGGGGGACAATTCCCTTAAACTTTGGATTGGACCTGGCAAATTGTTTGTTTGTTTTTTCTTTTTAAACTTTGTGAAGTCATCAGTCTTCCTGAACCTCGGCAGGAGGGTTGGACATGTGACAGGGGTGGACTCAGGAACAGTTTTCTGTCTTTCTTTGAACAAATATGGGCATTTCATTTTGATACCTACTTTTTGAATTACTTCAGATTTGTGAACTTTTATTTCAGTTTCGTTTGTTTGTGTAACACTGTTTGTGTGTGTTGCTGCCTCCATGGCAGGCACGCCCTTGAAAAATAGGTTTTTAATCTCATAGAGACATTCCTGGTTAAGCTAGGGCTCTTTAAAAAAAAAAGAATATTTTACATCACAATCATTTGACACCCATAAACTAACTGATTGAATTTCCTGGCGCAGGGAGGTTAGACATGTGACAAGATGTTACTCATTATATTGTGGAGTGGATACACATAAAGGGGCGGAGTCAATAATTTGGAGATTTTTTTTTTTTAATATCATTTCTGTCCATCACACTTAAACTACTCAACAGATAACCATCAAAATGGGTGTGGGGCTAATAAGAAATTATTAGAAATTTGGAATGGACAGGTATTAATGGATAATCAAACTAATAGATACCAGATTTTTATGTTTAAGGAATCACAGTACGAGGGTCAAACTGTCATCAGACTATTGTTTTAGGAACGATGACATAATAGGGAAGAAGATCTGCCTTGGCAAAGTGCTTTCCAGTTTATGCTGAGCTAAGCTGCCGGTGGAAGTAGATCCACATTTGATTTACAGACATGAGAAATGTATTCGTGGCCTCCTCTAACATGCTGGCAAGAAAGCAAATCCGCTAATTACTCAAAATTACAAACTTTTCTATTAAAAAGAAACTATTTGAAACCCCTTAAGCACTCGTAAAATTGAAGAGAACCTCTTCAAGCTTGTGACTTTTCAACTTAGACTTCACAAAAAGAGGCTGAATGTTGTATTCTTAGATCAGAGCAACAACCTCAAGACAAAATTAGCTCTTTAGTTCATGTCTTCTCGCTGCAAGCAGCAAACCAGTAAAACCAAAATATGGGACGTTAAACAGATTCACCTTTCTCCACGTAATGGATAAAGCAGTCCAATCAGAAAACCTTTCTAGAACACAAATCAAGATTGCACAGACACCCACTTTATACCTTTGGCATATTGAATATGGCATCTTATAATAAAAGGCATCACATTAAATTCATTGTCAGTACTTATAAGTACACTGAGGAACGTTTTTAAGGCACCAAGAAAATCATGTTGCTGACATAATTTATGCTTCAAAGACGACTAAATACTATATTTCGCCCTTGACTCCTTGTCATTGTTAATACGACTTCATTAGCTTATAAAAGACAATATTAGAATGCATAGCAGTCGGATATGATACCGTAAGATGCTCCAGTTCATCATCAAGGCGATGCTTACTGTATGTGTCCACATGTAACCTTGTCTGACATTGATTCATCCACTGTACCAGCCTCTGAAATGGCCTGAGTGAGTGTGTGTGAGTGTGTGAATAGTACTCCACTGTCTTATAACAATAGGCATGAGGGACACTCTGTGTGCCTCATTTACATAGATGCAATCACATCTCAGTTTTACACGGGCTGGACAGAAAAAAAGGGCATACAGTACTCCATTCAGCGTTATGGAAATGACAAAGTACATAATACATTCCAAATCGGCAATACTATGGTGGATTTATGGTCTGTATATCACTTCCTGTTTAAAATCAAATTCTGGAGCATGTGATGTGTACAGTCAGTCAGCCAGGCAGGCAGTGGTTCAGACCAAGTGGTTTGGCCTAGTGGGGAGCCGCGGGGCAGACAATGGCCGCACTGTGTGGCTGAAGTGCCTTTGGTGTCAATGACTCTGCCAGCAACTGAGAGTGGCAGATCCAAAATGGCGGAGTGCAGAGAGCCCTGCTGGTGCTTGTCATGGGTTGAACAGGGAAGTTTTGAGCCTTTTTTGGATCAGAGCGAGGAGGTTGAGAATGAGGAAAGGGGGGGTAGCAGTGCGCCCCTGCTACGGCGGATCTGGTGGCATTTTATTTGTTTTAAATGAGTTGAAGAGAGAGGAAGGGAAAAAGGCAAGAGTAGAAATAGAATCTGAGGGTCTCTTGTGTCATCCTATCCAGTTGCCCAGAAGCAAAGTAGAGATTTATAAATCTTCCAAACGTTCAGGATCCAGTTTCTGATTGCGTGGTAAAAGAAGGAGAAAGACAGAAAGATTATTTGGTCATTTATCGATATCATATTTTTAATCTTTCCACTGATAAAAGAGTGAGGCCCCATTGAAAGTGTGGGATGTATTGACATAATAACTGAAAAAAGACTTACTCTTTTTGAGATGAGGCTCAGACTGCCGTAGACGGAGACTGACTCTGGGGAAGAAAGAAAAAAAAACAAACACCCGAAACAGTCACATTTTAATTCTCTGATACAGTGTGTGTGCATGCCAAAGCGTGCATGTATGTGGGCAAAGCAGCAATCCTCCCTCTGTTGTTGAATATGTGCATATCGCTGTCTGTGTGTTTGCCCTATCTGTTTGGGTTGCGTGTGTCCGTCTGTCTGTCAATCTGTTCGCAGCTCAGTCTGTTTGCCAATCTGTCATGTTCTGTTTGCTAGATAAGGAGATTGAGGGAATGTTTGTGAATAAGTGCGAATGTGTGTGTGCGTGTATGTGCGTGTGCGTGTGTTGGTGTGTGTGTGTGAGTGGGTGTGTCAGTGTGTGTGTGTGTGCACAGAGCAAATTCGTTTAAACCACAGAGATGGCAGGCAGGTATTGCATTTCCCTCACAACTAAGACGATGCATACACACACTCCTATGGACCTCAGAAATGCCTATGGACCTCTGATACATGATTATGTTACATGGAGGAGATCAGATTAGTCTTCTATTCTACACAGATAATTAAAAACAAATATTTTGTTATGCATTATATATGGAAAGCTAAAACCCGAGGAGGAAGCATACATATACAGTACAGGTGTCAAGAGGACAAACCCGCCTGGTCCCTGCGAAAAAGTCAGTAATTTGTAAAAACATTCTTTGGTGAGCAAAGAATAGTGTGTATTTTTGGGATAAACAGAACGCCACCCCAGCCCAAATGGCGGCCCAGAGGCCAAGTCCGGCCCTTCGGAGGCAGTAGATCCACAATCACACCTCTTATTTGATGTGAAATAAAGTGTGTAAGATGTGGAACAAAATGCCCATACGCTGCTCTTTTCTGTCACATTAAACTCTCCACTGGACCTTAGAACGACGCCGTATGTGATGAATGCATGAATTGATGTCAGAAGACGTGTGTGCTCCTCGGTCTTTAAAGGGTTTGCTAGTTTAGGGTTAAGGATTAACCTGTTTTTTTTACCCAATCATGCCAACGCTAAACTAACATGCTTGATATTCCTGCAGCTGTTACCTTCAACACTTTACATGATGCCAGTTTTAATGCTTACTATCCCAAAAATCTGATCTGTTTAAATCATTATCAGCCCAAGAAAACACACGTTTGATGGAGCTAATGCTAAAGCTTAAGTTGATGCTAAATCAACAACATATGTTCAAAGAGTTTTAGACGTTTTGGGTCATTATAAGAAAAGAAAGTTACGCGGTGCAGAGTCAAGCAGGTGCCATGTGGTTTAACGCCAAATTATTTTGTTTTTGGATTAACATGCTTTAAATATATTAAATATTTGTATATATTTGGGCAGTTTTTGCTCGATCAAAAAGTATTTGTCTCATTATTAGAAGAAGCAAGAATTGGATTAATGAGACTAAACGATCATCAACTAGTCGGGTGGTCGGTGGTTCAATCCCAGGACCTTATGACACATGTCATAAGGTCCTGTGCTCCACAGGCTCCTTAGGGATGGCTCAAAGGCTTAGAACTGATTTAACGCTTTTGTCATGTATGTATGTACTGCGCATTAAAAAAAAAAAGGGATAATAAACAGTTAAGATTAATAATTTGGCACATGAGGTGAACTAATCTGGAAACCCTGCAGAATGCTATATGCTATATCTGATATAAAACAATCTGATATAATATTTGAAGTTAGATAAAAAGAAATATGAAACGGCATATTGAGGCTGATTGATGTCTTACTGTTGTTAAAGCTAGAACGTGAGCTAGCGAGATATGCTTTATGAAGAACGACCTCCCTTCTGATTAAGCTAAAAGAACTCATACCAGGGAACCGTAAATTAAAATGAGTATAAAACACACAACATCAGTCTGAATCTCAGGTTTAGCTTGTAAACTATGCAAGATATGCTCAAGAGAAAATGTTATTAGAAGACAAAATGTCAGACAGGATCCTCCCATCCTCTCACAATCAGGAGCGTAAATCTATGACACTGATCAAATGACTGCGACAGCTCCACTTCCAATCCAGCTGGGAGTCTTCCTCTCCCATCATCCCTTGTTGAGAGCATCATTTTTCAAAAAAAAAAAAAAAAAAAAAACTTGCATCGTTGGAAGGACTGACCATTTCTACATTTTGATGCTTTCATTAGAAGGTAATGGCAGAGAGATGAAAGAAACGGAGAGAGCTAGAGCAGCTGGAAATGAACAGTGGATGATGCGGTTCACGGTCGGTGCCTGAGCCCCTAACTCGAAAAGGATTCCATCTGTTAAGTGTTTTGGGGTTTTTGTTTGATTTTGTTTGATTATCTCCTAAAACAACCCACAGTTCCATCAAGGCAACACTAAAAAGAAAAGCACAAAGATTGCAACCAACCTGAACACAAAACCAACTGAATAAAAGCCGCACACATAAAATGATACTATTCATTAAGATGATGCATGACAGTGGTTTAGAAATATAATTTTGTACATAGGGTTCCAATTACACAGACTGCTACATCCCTGATACTCTTCTGAAAGTAATGTAGAAATAATGTGGTCCAATCTCATACATGTCTGAAACGCTTTCAGTTTACAGCCGTACCTGCCCGTCAGATCCACGCCTTAATGCTATCATGCTATAGTTTAGAGCTTATGTTCGGGCTCTGATTCCACAAGTGCTGTTCACACAACATTTCCCACTCCAACCAAACCTGGAACTTTAGACTCTGAGTCTGCGTTCCCAACAAAGGAAAGGCTCACCCCTCCCAACTTCCCTACAGAGGTGAGTCTAATGTTTAAGAAGTGACAAAATCGGAGGCTGAAAGCTCTGCGGCCACAGTGGCTGCTGTTCATACAGCATCCCATAAAGCCCGACACACACCAAGAATAGGCTCTTAATGTACATCTTAGTTATTGCTTTGATTACAGTTCTGCATTTAATACCATTGTCCTCAGTAGGCTGGTCATTAAACTTCTCAACCTGGGTCTCGCATGTCTCCTCTATGTGTGTGTGTGAGTGTGTGTCTGTGTGTGTGTGTGTGTCACTCATTTTTTTTAGGCAATGCACATTCAATTTTGATGTAATAAATTGTGCAATGACATAGCAGGTCTGAAGTTATGAAGTTTTGATTTGTGGTCATCCCACTGCCTCCTCTTTGCCGTCTTTCATGCTAGCATTAGCCGTAATGTTGTGGCTGTGGTTCATACAGGCTCTTCATCCTTCTATCTTCATCCATATACACTACACCCAAGAGACAATATCAGAAAAAAAGGTGGATTCCACTCATTTTTGTTTCACACAGAAAGAAGACTTTCAGCTACTCTGTGCGCTTAAAAATCCAAGTGATCAGCAATTATCCTAACCCTAAATATTTGAAAGAAGATACCAACTCAATGTACGGATCATTTGTCATTAGAACTTCGGTAAGTGAATTAGGTGGTTTAAAAAAAACAAGCATTTAAAAGCCTTTTTTCCACATTTAAATCACAGAACTGCTGAGGGCCTTAGCTGGAGTCAGTGAGGGTTGATGGTATTATCAGCATTTAAATGAAAGGGTGACTCTGGAATATTATGTCCAAGATAGTTTATGTATATATATATATATAGTTTAAGTAAATATATAAAGGAACCCATAAGTTTCATTATTACAAGTTTATTTGTTGCAGTGCTGAGTTTAAGGAGTGACAAAAGTTGTGATGGAGAGCTGTGGTGACATTTCACTGCAGTGACATAATGGCTGTTGTTCATGAACATTTCATAAGCCCAACATGATCCATGATCATAATCCTGCTGTGGACTCAGTTACTCAGGTCCCCTTTAAGGAAAGTTGGCACTATTCCTCCCCACATCCCATTGCTGTCGGGTTTGGTATTTGAGGAGTGACAAATATGAAACATCTGAATGCCAAATGTTGATGCTTAACACATTTTACATTCAAACATTTAATCATCTGTTCTATTTTGAGCTGTTAAGCCATCATCTGTGATGAAACGATTAAGCAGTAATCTATGTCTTTGACCATGTTCCATTAGAAACCTCAATGAGGTACTAATTGAGAAATAACATGCCTGGACAGAATTCCTGAAAACACCTGAAAAGAGTCTGCTGTGCCAGTCGGAAAGGTAAAAACTCTAACTTGCCCTTATCATCTCGCATTCCTTGCATTCCCAATCTAAATTCAACCTGGGTCATGTGTTGTGCAAATTTAAAGGCCGCTATCCGCTTTGGAATCCATGTGACCCCACCTGAGAGAAACTTGTTGATCCAGAGCTTCTCCTGGGGTCCCTCCCAGACGCCGGGGATCCTCCCTCCTTCTGACTCCCGACAGAGGAGGAGTCTGAACAGCTACTGTGGACTGAGAGATGGAGAAAGTGTGTGTGAGGGGAATTTTTGGTTAAAGCACAGAAACTCCAGCAGGTAATACACACAAACCAAAAAGTAAAATGTATATATACATATATATATATATAATATGCTCCGTAATAGTGATGCATGATTTGCCTGCATGGATTACCTATAATATACATTATCATCAGGTGCGCACGCTGTCATGATGTGAAATGATTGTGTCATAATCTTTTCCTGGAATGATAAATGGGGTGAGACTAGGTGTGGAGGAGACAAAGGGAGAATTCATTGAGAACAGGCATTTTTCTCATCCTGTTTAATGAATTTCTAACACTGTGTTCTCTCCCTGAGGACAATCCATGCATTGAAATCCGGAGTCGCTGCCCTGGATGAGACACCTGCTGAGCACTATGAGCATTACACAGCCATGAAGGGAAACATCGCTCCGGCTCCGGGGCAGGACAAGAAACCTTTGGAGACGGGACGCTGAGTCTGCCATCTGAATTTAACGGAACCATATTTTGGATGGCACTTTTGGCTTACTTGAATATAGTGATACTCGAGCACCGTTCACAGATTACTAGAGGGAAACACTTGTTTATTGTGAAGCCAATGAAGCATTTTGTGACACCCGATCATTTTCAAACTTTCTTTAGACCTGCGTCCTTTTGCTTTTTCTCATTAATATTCCCATTTTATAGGGGGAAGTTTAATTGTAAAGTGTCCATATTCAATACAGACGTGTTAAGAAATGATTATTTCCTTTAATGGACATTAATTGAAAATGACAGTTCTCTCTTAATTCCTATAATTTCCGTGACAATGAGCAAATGTTTAAGAACGTTTTATATTGCTGTTGTATATTGCATTTGATCGAAATCCTTCTTTGGTGATTAATACGATAGCAGTAGTTTGTATGAAGAGTGGATTTAGTGATTATGTGTAATATGAAATACTATGTTACTATGGTTACTATGATCAACAGAAAGAGGATGATCACTCAATGTTGTCATGAGCTTCAGTTCTGGAAAGCGTTTCAGCATCTTTCAGCAAGCTGCCTGAGTTTTATGGCTTTCGACGTTACAGTTTATTGTTCTCAGAGCTCTCTCACAAGCAACTGCTTTCGTAACTAGTTCACTTGTTGCTTCTCCAGCTCTTTACAAGTCATTAATAACCTTCTATAACTCATCAGCTATAAAGGGAAATAGAGACCGGTCGCCTGCCAAATAGTGAGCGCACATTTATTCGTGCTGCTTAGTCTCAGAATAGAAATTGCTAGAGTAACTTGGAATCCTTGTGACGATGATAATTAGGAACCATTTGAAAAGGTAGTCTTATTGTAAAGTACAATACGACAATAAATCAATGCAACGTGTAATATATTTAAAAATGTATCTCCAATATCATGTGCAATATTACTTTTGTTACTTTATGTCATGTCATGTGTAATAATGGACTCGCTGCCATGCTGTTATCTGTAGGCAGTGGTTACATTTACCTTTATTCATAAGTTTATTATCATGTGCAGTATTTTATTACTTCAGAATATTATCATCATGCACAATAGTGCGCTCAATATCATGCTGTCATTTGTATGCACTGGTTTACCCTCCGATACATCTTTAACATTTCAATTTATGTTCTATTCTATTTTCTTATATTCACTGGGTTTTTGTTACGGAACTTTTGAGCATTCCCTGGCTCTTATCTCATCCTATCTTATATTATCTCACCTCATCTCATCTGATCTCACCTTATCTCACCTTATCTCACCTTATCTCATCTTATCTCATCTTATCTCATCTTATCTCACCTTATCTCAACTTATCTCATCTTATCTCATCTTATCTCACCTTATCTCATCTTATCTCAACTTATCTCACCTTATCTCACCTTATCTCACCTTATCTCACCTTATCTCATCTTATCTCATCTTATCTCATCTTATCTCACCTTATCTCAACTTATCTCATCTTATCTCATCTTATCTCACCTTATCTCACCTTATCTCACCTTATCTCACCTTATCTCATCTTATCTCACCTTATCTCATCTTATCTCACCTTATCTCAACTTATCTCATCTTATCTCATCTTATCTCACCTTATCTCACCTTATCTCATCTTATCTCATCTTATCTCATCTTATCTCACCTTATCTCATCTTATCTCAACTTATCTCACCTTATCTCACCTTATCTCATCTTATCTCATCTTATCTCATCTTATCTCATCTTATCTCACCTTATCTCATCTTATCTCACCTTATCTCATCTTATCTCATCTTATCTCATCTTATCTCATATTATCTCACCTTATCTCACCTTATCTCATCTTATCTCACCTTATCTCATCTTATCTCACCTTATCTCATCTTATCTCATCTTATCTCATCTTATCTCACCTTATCTCATCTTATCTCACCTTATCTCACCTTATCTCACCTTATCTCATCTTATCTCATCTTATCTCACCATATCTCATCTTATCTCATCTTATCTCATCTTATCTCATCTTATCTCATCTTATTTCATCTTATCTCATCTTATATAATGAGATCACATTCAGTAACCCATATGCTGCTCTAGTCACAGCTGGATGAGAGTACTGAAACAGGAAGTTACGGAGAGATGATTTGATCAAGGAAATACTGTGATGATTATTATCCAGCAGTTATCAGCCATGTTTTGAGTAGACTTTAACCTGGACAAACAGTTCAACCAAAAACCAGGTGTAAACATAGCACCTGTATTTCTTTTTAAGGTAAGTTATTCTTGAATATTTGTAATCAGAATTGATTTTGATAATTGCAAGATGATGATTTTGTACAAAAGGACAAAGTGAACTCTTTCAACAACCCTAACAGAAATACGAAGACGAGGAAATCATGATTCAAATAGTCTTCATCTGTAGAGCCTCAATATTGGGGAGAGAGAGAAAGTTATTATCCAGATTAAGCTGAGAGGGATGCATGGTCATGATTATTAAAAAGATGGCCACTGTTATCAGGAGACGCTTCAATCTACATTAAAGAGAGAACAGATCCAAGATCTTGTGCGAAGTGATCATGGAACCTGACATGAGTGGGTAGGGAGTGAGCAGTCGTTATGTCTAGTCTGAATGAAACCCAGTGGACTCTTAAGTCTGGCTCAGGAGAGACCAGGGTTATGAAAAGGGTTGATAATACGGTGGCCATGATGAACAATGAAAACATGTTTCATACCGCCAGAAACGAAATTATTGTGAAATTAAGAAGGCTGAGTAATCATCCGGAATTCCAGGCATAGGAAGGTTACCATGATAGAGGTCATTAAGCGAACATTCCCCAAGGGCAGCAGCAGTTTGAAATAAAGGCCGTTGGCCTGGCCATAATCTGGACATCAGCTGATGATCAGAATTAGTTAAAGAGAAGAAAAAGCTTTCTTATCGGCCAACTTCTGACAAACGGAGCTAACTACAGAAAGATGGTGACTCTACAACATCTATACAATCCAAAATGATACACAGAAAAAAACTGAGGACATCCAGAAGACTGATTATCTGCATTTTCAAAGGCTCTGGGAATATAATGTAAAATGCAGTGGCAAACAAAGACTCTAATCAGGGCAATTTCATTTCTAAGATGGTAGTGGATACATCTGCTGACTCAGCTGATGCACCTTTATTTGGCAATTTCATTTGACAATGAATCTTTGCTACTTCAAGGGTTTAGTTAAAACATTTTTGCAAATGTTATTTATCATTTTTAAGTTAACAGGGGAGCATCTGATGAGATAGACGTATATGTGAGGTTAAGATAAATCATCCTTTTAACAGTAAAACGATTTGACAACCTCCAAACAGTCTGAACTATGTTTGAGGCATTTTATGCCAATAGTTCACCTCGGGTGATTCCTACGGTACATGCCCCACTCAGCCTACCTCTGTCAGTCAGACTGTAGATGGAGTCCAGCTCTGAGCCTTGTGTTCCTGTCGCATCCAGCAGCAGCTTACTGGAAATCCCCATGCAGAGTGACTCCTTCAGACACAACTCTGGGAGGTCAGAGAGGAGAAATCATAAAAACACAAGGCCAAACAATCGTGCACATGTGAGTCCATCTTCACTTACACTTCACCCCCCACAATGAACCTGTCTCCTTATCTGTTCAGAACGTTCACGGATTTCATTCCTGCACCGTTCCCCGTCCTTCTTTTAAACCTTTTGTAAAAGTCTGTGTTTTGCAATATCATATATTGTGATGTATTACAATTTATTATATATTTCAAACTAGGTACATATAGGAAAACTTTGTAAAGATCTGATTAAACCACTAAGATGTAGTTGAACGTGTCTCTCTCTGATTTGGGAGTTAACTTTGTCAAGCTTAATTTTCTCGATGTGTGTTGGGTTTTTGGGTGGTGCCAATTAAGTGCTAACTTTGCTGTCCTCTGTTTATGCTATCTGAGTGTGGTGGCATCTGAGGTGAACCCTCATATGTGCAATGTTTTACTTTCTTATGACATTCTTATGTGTCAAATTCTTCTCATTCATTCTTTCCATGTTGAAAAAAATACAAAACTTGACTTCAGGATTGATTTAAAGGTGGACGGCGCTGGTCTAATAACTTCTTCTGGTGTCTCCATCTTTGATTTATCAACTTCCTCCCACTCACCTATCATCATCTTTGCTTACATCACCAGAAAAAAAATACCCATAGCGCCATCTTTTGGACTGGAAAAGCAATTGATTTAATTTTTATAATTAAGTTTAACAATTTATACAAATCAAAAACTTTTCCTATCAGTTAATACATGAATGCTCGGAAAAACCTCTCATCTGAAGCGCTCTACAAGTTTTTATGATGAAATTCTACCAATCTGTGCTCAAATTGAGGTCTCCAGGGTCAAAGGTCAGACTGTACCTGTGTTGTTGATGGCGTGAGTCCACAGCAGATGTGCGATGTCATGAGTCCAAGCCACTTTGTCGTCCTTGTCCTTGGCTTGCATCGTGATACAGTCTTTGGTTCGAGCAGCCTGTCTGACCCACACTTCAAACTTCACCCCCTCCTCACCCACGCTCTGAGTCAGCCCCATCTCACCCGTCTGTGGGGAGGAAAGAATGGAAATCTTGTTCATTTTCCTCAAAAGGTTCGAAACACTGGGCCGAAGAGGGTGAGATAATGGAGGCTAATGGAAAAGGGTGTGTGACAGAAGCAGATTCTGTGAGCGCTCTGAACCTTGATGCTGTGTTTGTAGCTGTAGGCGGTGCGTCCAGGACTGGGGCTCTTCTGTTTGGTGAAGATGACAACGTGCTGGTAAAGGAAAACGTTCCTCACACCTGCACGTTTCCTCCGAGCTCCACCACACACCGTTAGCTCGCCCTGCCGCACCAGCTCGCCGCGCTCAGCCACGGGGATCTGTAGTCATAGAAATGAATAAAAACACACACACACACACACGTTAGGATTCTGGCGTTGGTGCTATTATCTATAAAAGACAGTCCCTTTACTGTCAGCCATTAATTTGGTTTTAAAATCATGTTAACTTGCCAGTAGGTTGAAATATTTGAAATATATTTCCCAGCCAAGGTCATTTAATTGTCTTGTAACAAGAAAAAGCATTTTAAAAAGGCAGATTGTGATATAACTGATGCATCTGGGAAAAAAGTGAAATCATATCACAATGTTTGAAAAATACAAAATAAGAGCCATAACTGACACTTAATTAAACTTATATCACTCAAATGAAGAGATCTGGTTGATTTTATAAGAGTCCATATCATGTCCAGAGTATAAATATAAAATCAATATTTACTGAACAGTATCAAAGGATGGTTTCGGATGAGAGAAAGCAAAGATGACTTGCGAGGAACTTGTATATTTAAAAAAACAATTAATAAGTCAACCAATAACCCAGCCACAAGCTCATAAGCCAGTCTAGTTCTAGTGTTCTGGAGGTGAAGAGAGTGTTGGACAGAGTGATGAGTATGAAGATACTGTAGAAATTGAAGGTTTGATGATGAATGTCAGCGGTTTTGCCCCACATGCTGAATATGAGTTAGGAGTGAAAGAGAAGTTCTGGATTGATTTGGATGAAGTGATGGAGAGTATCCCCTGGGGTGAGAGAGGGGTGGTTGGAGCAGACTGCAATGGACATGTGGGAGAAGGAAACAGAGATGAGAATGTGATTGGCAGGTATAGGTGTCAAGGACAGAAAGGTGAAAGGACAGATGGGTGGTAGATTTTGTGAAAATAAGCTGACTGGACAACTACTATTAATGTGATAAGGGAAACATGTAGGTAAGTGTTTGGAGTCTCATCTGGGCAGAGGAAATCAAATAAGGAGAATCGGTGGTGGAATGGGGAGGTTCTGGAGAGTATAAGCAGGTAAAGGTTGAAGAAGTTGGATAGAAAGAGTGATGAAGAAAGTAGGCAGGAGTACAAAGAGTGAGGCATCAAAGGCTCAACCGGAGGCCTATGATGAGTTGTATGAGAGGTTCGATACTAAGGAAGGAGAAAGGACTTGTACTGGTTGGCGAGGCAGAGAGATCCATGTGGTAAAGGATGTGCAGCGGGATAGGGTTATTAAAGGGTTCTTACAAGGGAGGAGGGTGTGAGGGCAAAATGGGATGAGTACTTTGAAGAACTAATGACTGAGGGAAATGAGAGAGAGAGAAGGGTAGAGAATGTGAAAATTGTAAATCAGAAAGTTCAAAGGTTTAGTGTGGATGAAGTGAGATTAGCTTTGAAGAGGATGAAAAATGGAAAGGCGCTTGATCCCGATGACATACCTGTGGAGGTGTGAAGGAGAGAGGGCAGTGGAGAATTTAACTAGAATGTTCAACACTATCTGGGAGGGTGAGAGGATACCTGTAATGGAGGAAAAATGGACTTGTTTCCATTTTTCAGAAACAAAGCTGATTAGCAGAGCTGTAGAAAACTACAGAAGTATAAAGCCACACAATGAAGTTCTGGGAAAGAGTAGTGGAAGCAAAGTTAAGAAAAGAGGAGATGCTTTGAGTGAAAGGGAGGCAGGTGGAACGGTGGGGGTGCAAAGAGTAGAGTAGTAAAGGAGCTGCAGGAGTTTAAGTACTTGGTGTAAACTATTCAGAACAACGAGGAGTCTGGAGAAAAAACTTAAGAAAAAGCGAGTGCAGGCAGGGTGGAGTGGGTGGAGAAGGGTGGCAGGAGTTATCTGTGACAGAAGAGTAGCAGCAAGAGGGAAGTTAATGGTTTACAAGATGCTATTGAGCCCACCTCTACTGTATGGGTTAGAGACGGCGGTTCTGACCAAAGAACAGGAGGCAGAGTTGAAAATGTTATATTCTTCTCTGGAAGTGTAGAGGATGGATTAGAAGGGAGCACGACGGAGGGACATCTCCGGGTTAGATGTCTCGGAGGCAAAGTAAGAGAAGCCGGATTGAGATGGTTTGGACACGTCGTTACGTTTCCCAAGAGGCCTCCTTTTCTGGGGCCTAAAAATGGTTAATTATTAAAACACGGTGCGATGCATGGTGACAGGATTCCCTCTTCAGGAGATTGACTCCTTCTGTTGGATATTTGCTCTGATTGGCCGGTTGACTCATCAATTGTGACTTTATTGTTCATGTCAAATACTTTGTGGTGTTGCTGAAACGCCTACCAGAGACCAACAGAGTCAAATCTCATCCCGTGTTCCTGTTTATTGTAGATTTTAGGGCCACCATTTTTCAACTGTAACTTCTCTGCCAACAAGATTAAAGGATAACAGCAAACTGAGTTATTATTTTTAAACCTCTAGAAACATGCGGGTCATAATTTAAGTGATGCTTCACACACATTATGAACGCCCACATCCACATCCACTTGCTCTGAACTTTTCATTGTTGTACTGTGAGAGGTGTTGCAGCATCATTTGCAGCAATTCAATGAGTGTTTGTTCTGCTTTAATCTCTCGCCTCCCTCCAAACAGGGCAGACAGGATATGTGCATTCTTGTGTGTGTGCGTGTGTGTGTGTGTGTGTGTGTGTGTGTGTGTGTGTGTGTGTGTGTGTGGGATTGGAATATTTGTTGCATCCTGGACAGCGATACTGCTGTGTCAGAATACAAAATCATGCAAATGGATGTGATGTTATCTGACTTTTTGGGAAAGGTTGAAGCTCTTTAAAAAAAATCAATAATAAAAACGAAATCATTGCAAAAGTATTTCATTATCGGTCCACCATCTTTTTATTCACATATTTTGCCTTTTTTTTTTGTTTTGAGTCAGTTTGGAGAATATTAAATATATATATATATATATATATAACCCATGGGGGCTATCAATGTTTAGATTAACCGTAACGACCTTTAAAGTTCTTCTGGGTTAGCCCAGCTTTCGTCTCACCACTCTCTTAGGGCTGTCAGTTTTTGCCAGTGTATTTCGAATGGCGGAACCGTGAACTCTGGCCTTAAATGAGGCAAGAGAGGTCAACGGTTCCTTGTATATTTGCAATAAATCTTTTGTGACTTCCCCGATTGAGCCTTGACTTTGCTCTTGGTGGACCACCTCTGGGTAGGTTCACTATTGTTTCCTGGTCCATTTGTATATATTGTGGCTCACTGTGGATCTATGGAGTCCCAGAACCTCAGAAGGAGCTTCTCTATATATATATAATAAATATTTATTTTATTGGCCAACGGGAAAAAAGGCTGTAACTTAACAAAACATTTGAAAACAGACAAAAGCAATTACAAGGGACGCTTAAAGGTGACGCAACCCCAGATGCACTTTTTCATACTTTATATATGATACATTCCTCCACCGTGTTAGCTTAGTTTGACTTCTGGTTCCTGCGGTCATGTGACTTCAAAAGAAACCTTTAACAACCTTGTAAAAATAAAAAATAAACTTAATAATGATCCTAACATACACATTACCCAACCCATAAGCAATTGTGTTCTCAGGATAATGAGAAAATAAACGGATGTTTACTGTTATTTTCTAAATGTTCATCAGAGATCAGGAGACCCTCAACTGATTTACGATGAAAATGGCATCACTTCTAATAGCCTTTGTAAACGCTTCCGTTGTGGCTTTTGCAGCGTGTTTCCAAACGCTGCTCATTCGTTTTCAAATTGATGGAGATGTTTTCTTAATTTACTTGTGTTTTGTCCGTTTGCCCCCGCTGGCCATCGTAGAAAGTAGAAAATCCGGTGGGGTGGCATAAGTTTTTCGACAGCATTGTAAAGATAGGGAGTCGGTACAACTTCTTTTTTTTTGACCAATTAATATTTGTTGAGCAAAGAACATGTTCTTCTTATTTGATTCATCTCATAATATCTCCAAGCAGTAGGATGAAATTCTGGTTCAGCACGCTGAGTGTGAAAGATTCCTTTGAAGTCCATTTGAAAAATAGTTATCCGAAATAGTATTGGTTCTTCCGGCCTCATCAAAACAAGTTTCTCCCCATCCACATAAAGAAAATGGGAATAGAATGACAGATGCAGAATCATAAACTGGGACAGGCATTCTCACCGGACATCCGACCATGAGGTCACTAGCCCTGAGGTCCTCGCCGTGCTGCTGGGCATGTCTCAGGATGGAGAGTGCAGAGTCGGAGGCGGGGTTTATCCCTCCCAGCTCCTCCAGGGCCTCGCTGTACTGCTCCAGTCTCTGAGTGGGAGCCTGAAGACAGTGAGGGAAGGACAGAGGGGAGAGAGGGGAGGAAGGGGGGAGTTTGGACTGCAGGCAGGAGTAAGGGGGAGAGAAGAGGGGAGTTTCAGGAAAAGGAAACTGGTCATCACTTATTGAGTCAGACCTTCAGTAAATAATATTTTATGAATGAATATTGAGAAGAACTACGATACAATGCACCGGCACAGAGAAAAAAGGAGAAGTAAATAAGAGGAATAAGATTATTCTATCAATCTATCTATATGTCTATCTATCTGTCTGTCCGTCTGTCTGTCTGACTCTCTGTCTGTCTGTCTGTCTGTCTGTCTGTCTGTCTGTCTGTCTGTCTGTCTGTCTGTCTGTCTATTCCTTTTTTGAAACCGTTTATCCGGATCAGTGTCATGTCGGGGGTCCTGGTTCGAGTGCACCCTGGACAATTTATCTGTTGGTCATAGAGACAAACTATTCAGGCTCACCTTCACACCTACTGTCTGTAGGTGTGATTTATAGTCAACATATTCACCTATATGCATGTTTATGACTGTGGGAGGAAGAAGAGGACCCAGAGAGATCCAACACAAACATGAAAACTAAACACAGACAGGTCCCAAGGCCAAAGTTGGGTTTGAACCAGGAGCATTCTTACTGTGAGGCAACTGTACAACCCACTATGTGCCACCATGCTGCCCACACTAACACCAGCAACACAGACTACCCTTCATTCCTCCCACATGCAGCAATGACACATGGGCACTAATGACCCTGCCACCAGTTCACCAGTTGTCCTTCCCTTGACCTCTCTGGCAGGTACCAACCATTGTAGACCAGGAACATCCAACAAGACCTTCAGTGCCGACACTGAAGGTTGTGCTGCTTCCAACACATCAACTTTGAGGACAAAATGTTCCCTTGTTGTCTGATATATCGTGCATCTCATTTAATCTATTTTAGTGTCTATTTTCAGGCCTTGAGTTTCCGCCGCTGCTTAAAACATAATTACCATATCCATAATTTGGTCATTATATTATGTTTGAAAATAAACAAATATATTCAAATATAATGATATATGTTTATGTTTTTTAGAAATGAGTAGCCATGTGGGGGCTGCTGCTGACGTCATCAACATGACTATAATCTCTGCCATCCCCCAAAATGATCTCCATCATCATCATCATTGCTACAAGCTTTCCTGCAGCAATAATCTATGGTGAGTTCAAACTACTGCACTATGGGACATGAAGTCATGCTGCCTCCTGGTGGCACTATCATAGAAAGACTACTTTATGAGACGTAGGTAGCCTCAGAGATTTTCTACCCTGGGATCTCTCCTCCTTGTAAAGTCCTCTAGCATCTCATGATGCCGTCGATGTAGTGGTTTTACTATATTATAACACGCGCGCTGAAATTACTTTCACTCTAATCCGCATTTAATTGTCTTTCCGAGTGTACAATAAACATGTAATTAGCTTTACTGTACAAAGCTCAGTTTTAATTGCAGCCACAGTTGAATACTTTAATTGGCTTGTGCTTACGATGTGCTCCAAAATGATAATAATGAGGTTCTCGTCTCATGTTTCAACAGATCTTCTATTCAGAAAACAACCGGATGAGAATTCTGTGACCCTGACACCATTATTATGTGTCTCGATTAAGAGATGTGTGATGATCAGTGAGAACGGGCTGATCTTTCAAAGTGTGTTGAGCTGAAAGTGGAAAAACGTGCATGAATGCTAATCCTGTTCAGGGATGTCATCAGTTCATCACAAGGCTGAAACATAAAGTAAAAAAAAGCATTACTTCTAATCTACTGGCATTTTAGTAGATTACATTCTTGTTTCCGCTGCACAACAGTGAGACCGTTTGTGTTCTCTTTCTTTGAGAAGTATAAAGTTCCCTCCTGGCCTTTAACTGGAATGTATATCATTAAAAAGATAATACCTGCAGATTCTCTTTCCAACCCTGTCTGGACACATATCATCAAAATATGGTTTGAGGCCCAAAAGACTTTTGGACGTGAAACGTGTCTCTCAAACGAACACCTTTGAAATAGAAATAATTTATACTCATGACTGCGGATAACAGTAAGTTTTATAAGTTCTAGAAACCTTGCATCAGAAAGCGATACGCTATCAGGAGGACTGCTGTGAGGATGGATCCATGATGTCTTTTGAGAATCTAAGGAGGAAGCAGGACTTGTCCACCATTAACTTTTTCCGTGTTCTACCACTAAGATCCTTTCTTAAAACAGCTCTGAGACCTAAAACGACTTCCCGTGTGCTTAGAGATAAAGAAAAGGGATTTCATAACAGAAATGATACAAGGGTTTATTTATTAGAGTCCACCTTGACAGAAAAAGTTTCAAATCCGGGGAAGTGGTGGGTGTCCGACATGGATTAGACAGCTGATACTAATTTTGGTCGAATTATGTTATTTGTAGCTTTTTTTCATCTTTCATTAAACTTGAAATTTGAAAAATAAAATTCCAAAAGAAATGAAAAAAAACATGATCAATCTTACCTTAAAGAATTCGGCAGCCTCTGTGACCAGCGGTGAATCCAGGTCTGGTTTGCTCCTGATGTAGTGGGCATACTGGAGGAACTGCTCCCGCTGTCACAAAGAAAACAAACATGGGTAAAGTGGATTTGTTGTGTTGATAAAATACTATTTATGCAATAACTTTCTTATTAGCTGTGAAGTGAAACCAGTTTTTCTTTTTTTTTTTTACCATTTCCTCTCATGTTTTGAAAGTTTCTGGTGCTTTTCTCTCCCTGTCAATGTTTTCCTTGGGATCCATTCTGCCCATTATTCCCTATGTTAAGCAATTTGTGGTTTTCACTTTATTCCATCTCTCTTGGGTTCATTCTTTTTCCTTTCTCCTTCTCTATGGTGTTATATTTATCACACCTCCCCATCCACATCTCTCACCTCTTCATCACTTCCTCGGCTGAGTTCACTTTTTCCTCACTGTCTCATGTTTCTTCCGTGATCCAGATCATGATGTTAATTCCTCTTCAGCCTTTTTCCCCTGGTGCTTTCAATGTTTTCCCAGTGACCTTCCAGTTAGTTTTTTTCCCCTGCTGTTATTCCAATTGGTTTTTGTCTTTGAACTCTTTTTTGCTAATTGGACTTTATTTTTGCCTGCAGTGACTTCAATTGAGACATTTTGGTACCCGAATACTGACCCATTTTTTATGCCTTTTCTGTATGAATATTCAGATTGTCAGCAAAGAACACAAAAAAAGAATAACCCATCCCATGTATGCATGCAACTGTCCATCAATGTTTCAGATCATTCTCCATAGATGAGACAAAAATAGCTGACACATTTTATCAACTGTAACCACTTTGTCTTTGCATAAGATTAAACACTGCTTCTCATCTTGGGCCGTATGTTTTCACCCCTGCCTGATTCTATTTTATATACATTTTTATTTCCATACCAAAACACTGAATGGCATTTTTATGAGTCTTTGTAACTGTTTGCAAGAAAGTCCTCTATTCATGAACTCCTCTGAGGTCTAAAAACTTCTAATCTGATCAGTCCCATAGTTAGTCAAACAAAAAAATGGTATTTTAAAGGAGCTTACGTGCATTTTTAAAGTATCGCTTGAATAAAGTCTCCAGTAGTTAATTATACTCCCGGAACGGAATGGAATCTTAATCATCGCATCCGTGTCCACGGATTCTTCATTTTAAAGCGATATTTCAAAAACTGTTTCATAGATTATTCACATAATTTAAATTTTATTGTGAGGAACAATTGAATTGATTTAAGAAAAGGTCAGTTGTATATTTCCAACACTACAAGGAGCTTTATCTCCTTTTTTGTACCATCATTTACCAACTATTAATTAATTTTATTTTTCATTTAGCAGGGACAATGCACAATACATACATCGTACCAGGTGTAGCTGAGAGCTAATTTTCATCTGTAGCCGCTGGGCAGCGGCCAAATGACGCACAGTTTCCAGGAATTATATAAAAACTGTATAAACTCAACAAAAAATATCCAAAAAGTTTAAAATACAGAGCGAAACCCAACTTTCTCCACACAAACATACATACAAACATATTAATGCTAAAGAACATAGCATTAACAATTCTTTAAAAGCAGCCATTTCCTAAATACAAACAATTACCCAAAACACTCAGAAACCCTGCTGACTCCAGTTGAAGTGACAACATCTCTGAGTATCCTTCAACCATCGGAACCGTTGGTCTGATTTAGATTTCATTTGGTACAATAGAATTAATCTTGGATCTGTTTTATGAATTACAATCTTCTCTGGACATAACAACACATTTCATTTGAAACTCCTCTAATCAATGACAACGTTGACAGAATTGTTTTATTAATGGCCAAAGATGACGGAGCAATGCATTCACACTATTGGACTAAGCAAAGGATCAAACAGCTGTTAATGAGCTACTCTTGGATTCATGGATGGGAGATGACTCAATGATCCAATTATTCTTACATTATTAACAAACAGTCCAGCATCATGACATTGGAATGACTTCAGTCTGTCAGTGTGTGACTGAAGTCAAGTTAGGACTACACAACAGTTTTTTCTCGGTGATTGTCTGTCAGGACTCTGCGTGTCACAGTAAGTGATCACATGAACATAAAAGCGTTTGGCATTGCCTGTTCCCAGGTGTCACAGAGATGACATTATGGATTTTTTTATCCTTGAGGTAATTTAGGCGTTAAAGCTTGATCATTGCTTACATGTGGCTGTGACATCCCTGTCAGGATGGTAAGTAGCCTCCAGATCTCTTTCTGTCTCCCTTATTTGAAAGGATTTTCAGAAGATTGTCTTCTTCTTAAGTTAGCTGCCAGCTGTGGGTAGACTGCCTGCTGCGGGTCGCACACCTTATATGCCAACCTGACGATCTGACTGTGACGACATAGATGTCTGATTTGTCTCTATTACTACCTTCACTGCTTTCTAAGATCCAGAACTAAACAGATTCCACCATAATCTCTCATTGAATTTGAACAGAATGGTGCGGGTGAGGAAAGGCAGACCAGCTGGTTGAATACAATGTGCATATACGGTTATTTGTTCCGTACCAATTTGGTTGCGACTACGAGACTAGCTAGTGTAATGGCTGGAGAGAGAGAAGAACTATCATTGGCAATCAGTGCATTGTTATCGCACCTGACATTTTCCCCTAATCATGTCTTCTTTGCTATTTATTACTCACTTTATTTTCTTTTGAAAACTAAATATTTCTGCTCATTTAACTCAAGAAAAATGCGTTTCCCTGCTCACACATTATAACCAGCAAGCTAGGTCACAGGCCAAAGATGATGGGGATGGTGGGTTTAATTACTCTGTGGTCCAAGTAGCCAAACCTTCCTGCACTTACATATTTGCTGAAGCAGTCTTGTTGCAACAAGCTCTGCACTAGAGCACCCTCCATGGCTGGGAGCAGGTCCTGCGAGTGAAAGGTGCTGAGGATGGCCCAGTTGGGGAATAGAGTATCTGCCTTCCCCTTAATGGAGGCCGGGGTGTCCAACAGCTCCAGTAAAGGGAGGTACGTCTCCTGTACCTCCTTCAGGACGGTAACATACTGCCTCTCAGAGCTGAGCATCCGACACCAGAGCAGATACAGCTTACTGCCCGACAGAGGGGGGGAGGAGTGAGGGGGAGAAAGAAAAAGAAGTGGGAGTGAATTTAAGGTTCAAGGTTCACAGACTACAGCAAACTCCAGACGGATGCTTTTATACAAAAAATAAGAAAGATGGAAAAGAAGTACAAAATAATGAAAATACACCTCTGTGCAGTTGAACCAGCCCGATCCGTCCCTGTCTCCCTTTCGGTCCTCCCTAGCAGCACATGCTGTCGTGGTGACCCTGTGTGGTCCACTACCTCCTTGCTGCTGACCTCCACTCCTCGAATTAACACCCCTCCTCCTGCTCCTCCTCGTCCTCCTCCACTACCCCATCCAGGGATGGCTGCAGCCATGCCAGTGGTTATAACCGGGTCAGCTAACGTTCGCCTCCCCAGCCAGGACATGGGGGAGTTACGGCTGGGGCCGGCCACTGTTGAATCAGCAGGTTTGGGGGTGACTGTGCCTCTGCGTGGAGCCAGGAGAGCCTGGAGGTCAAAGCTTGGGTGGCGCTTCCTGGGAGGCTTGGGCGGGTGCGGAGCTTCTGTGGCCTGTAAGGTTAGACGCATAATCCTGATATTAGCCATAGACGAGTAGTTTCAACCCATTAATCACTAACCTGTTAACTTTAAAACATTTTCATCGAATTACTTTTAATGCCCTTTAGGCTCCACCAACTGCTAGCCTTTGCAGCGAGCTAGATGGTATATAGTCTTCCCTGCCAACCTGATCTGTCCAGTGTTTGGTGCAGGGCATTTAACAGAACCCGTACCTTCCATGTCACCCTCTGATGCTCACCTGTAACACTTGAATCAAACCCCTTTAAAAATGTCACAAAACAAAAAAATCAAAGTTAGTGAGAGGGGGGTATGTTTGAACCAAACAGTTAAGTTATTTTGAGGGTTGAAGAACAAAAACAACTGGCTGAAAGACACTTGACGAGCTCTTCTGAGATAAGGGGGAATATACGCAACAACTCTGAGGTTTAGACAACATCTTGTTGTTTGTTGTGTTATTATTTGTTGTGTTATATGTCCATCAGATCATTCATTCATTAACAGCATTCACTGTTAAAAACATGAGTATTTATCCATTCACAATAATTTTAAATTCATAATTTCTCTCTATTCTTGATTCCACCATAACTTAGAAGTGTTTTAGTTTCAGTGCATTAAGACTTTATGTTAAAATGAAAAAAATATTTGAAAGGTCAGAGTGGTGGTGATGTGCAGGAATTTTCTGTCAGAAACTGAACTCCAATAAATCCCAGGTTCAGGTTAGGATTCTTGCTGATTAGTTATCAGAATAGATCTAAATTCCTGTGCATTGACATATCTGAAGACTTTTTGAATAAACTCTCTTTTTTACTGTCATGTTATTTCATTGTCATTCGTGTCATTTGTTCATGTCAATAGAGGAACGTTTTATGTATATAATAGAAATAAAGGATAACCTGTTCTTGGAAAATGCAAGAAATGCCCTCCTCTCCTCTCAGGTTATTGAAAGGCAACTTTTAACAAGAGAAATGTAGATAATACACACACCAACAAACATTTAAGCTTCATGGATAGGATGGAAAAATCACTCACTTCTATTTCTGTAATTCTCATGTGGTAATTATATGTTAGGGCCTTGAACACAGCCGGCATGTTCAATCCTCTCTCAGAACAAGTTGACCTATAATTCAAAAGTAAATATTCCTCTTTAACCCCACTGGGAGAATGTCTTTAGTCCCATGGGGGTTTGAATTTAGATCCTAAATATAAGATTTTCCACTGACAAAAAAAGGTTTGAAAACATGTAGGGTTTATCATATGACCAGTCGGACTAAAGCTGATAAAACAAATGTGAAGCACAAACTCACACTCTTTTTTGCAGGATTCAGAAGGTTCTGCAGGAACTTCCCTCCACCTGCTCCTCCTGCCCCGGTTCCTTCTTTCTTGTTCCCTTTATCCTCTCCTATCTTTAGTGTCGAGCACGTCTGTGGTCTGAACAGCGATGCCAAAGATCCCCAGGACTGCAGCCCCACTTCGCTTCCTCCGGCTCCAGGTCCCCAGTCGCCATCTCCCTCGGAACCCATCAGGTCCCAAAGGCTGCTAGCAGAGGGCGTCTTTGCCTTCCCCTGACCCTGATTCTGTGTTCGGTCATGCTGGAGGAACCGGGGTTTAACCTGTGCTACAGTCCGCTGGTAGCGCTCTACCGTCTGGGTCCAGAGATCCAGGAGTGCTCCGCCACCCAGTTCCATCGCTAAGGAGCGAGCATCCTGGAAACGGGACGGTGGGATCGGAGGGAGGGAGGAGAGAGGGCAGGTAGAGGAAAGAGAGGAGGTAGAGGAGACCGCATCGCACCACTGGGTGGCCTGAGGACAGGAGAGAGAAAACCGCTATTGTTTGCCCCTCTTGTTTGTGTGACATGAATGTGTGGTCATCACTTGTTACTACCTCAGTCAGTGTGGAGAGCAACCTCTGTGTGTTGTCCAGGGTGGTCCAGCAGTCGGATAGACAGTGAGACATGGTTCTCAGTTTTTCTCTCACAGGAGGAACTTGGATCTGGACGTCCATGAGGCCTGCCCAGTCCAACTCACACCAACCTTCCAGATCACTGAGCACTGCCATGGTTTCACTGTGGAGCTCCTGAAAGAGTCAGGAAGAGCCCAAGTGAATACAGAACATAAGAAACTTTAATTTGAAGAATCTCGCAATGATTGCTCACCAAGTAGATTGAAATAGTGAGATTACAACACACTTTACATGCACATATTTTGCTGTACATATCTTCAGAGAGACTCACATTTGCTGATTCTCTGAATGTCTTGAATTTCTGCTGTTTGAGCGAGAGTCTGCTGAGGGAGAGAGGAGGTTCCTTGTAGTCCTCCAGCTGTGACTGGAATTGCTCAATATCTTTATCACACTAGGAGATGAGACATAAGGGCCACAGGGGGATGAGAGGGGGATTCAATACATTTGCTGTACCAAGAAAGAGATGACCCAGCAGAGCAGTCGAGACATTTTCATGTATCGCAAATTAGGGTGTTTGAAACTTTCTTCCATGCTCATATTATGCCGCTCTGTCAACGTGTTTGCTGTGTGATCAGGACAAAGGAGAAGGGTGAGAGGGTCATTTTAGAGAATACATATGGACACCATATAAACAGCATAAAATCAGGGAGTTTCCATCCAATGCCTGCTGGGAATAATGACACACAGCTAGGATGGGTGGAGTGTACTGCTGGACCTTGAACACTGATTAAAACCTCACATAAAGAAGGACAATTTAATAGTGAAACAGCCCTATGATATTTGAAAGGATATAAAGACTATTTAAGCAAGCACAAAATGCAATTCAAACCTATTAAAGCAAAAGGATTATTTCATGGCTAAATCACCAATATGAAAAAAGTAGGTCCCCTTAGAAACTAGATCCAAAAAACTACCAAACCGCTTGAATAACTGGCTCCAACTGGACTAGACCCACCCAGACCTGGTCAGTACCGGTCCTGTTCAACGAAATCAACACCTCAATAGACCATTTCCAGAAACAGGAAGTTGGCTCGGTCTCATCGGTAGCACATTATGCCAAAATCAACAAAAATTCTATTGTAATAAAGCTATTTCCAAGTGTCTGGTACTCTAAAGAGCCACAGTAAGACACATGATCCACAAATGTAGAAGACTTGGAACAAAATTGAGCCTTCACAGAAGTGGTCGACCATCGAAAATCTCCAAGAGCACGATGAAGGCTCATTCAGGAAGCCAAAAAGAACCAAAATAAGCCTGCAGACCTCACTAACCTTAATAAAGGTCAGAGTTCATGGCTCCATTAGTCAAAACACATTGGGTGACGAAGGATGGCCTTCATGGACCTGAACCCCACTGAGATGGAAAGAGCAGTTCATGCTCACAAAACCTCCAATGTGGCTACACTCAAGCAGCTGTGCAAAGTAGAGTGGGACATAAATCCATAGCGGTGATGTCGGAGACTGATCTCCAGCGATCAGAAGGGTTTAGTTGTAGTTGTTGTCGTTGAAGGAGGAATAACTAGCTATTAAGTTCGATGGGGTGAAATCATTTTCATCCTGGTGATTTAGATATTGGATAAACTTTATGCCTTACTGAATAAAAAGATCATTTCTAACTTGTGTTTTGTGTTTACTCAGGTTGTTTAGCTTAAATTGTGTTTGAGGATACAATACAGTTAAGTTTGAGATGCACACAAAAATAGAAGAAACCAGGAGTGCATTATCTTACAAAAGTTCATTTGTAGAGGCTAGAGGCGGTAAATACCCTTTCCAGTTTGTCCACCAGCCCTGCTAGTCGACCCAGAGCTTCCAGGTCGCGACCTCTTTGGTTGGACACTCGGACAAGTCGATGGAGGGCGTCATCCACACTGTCATAGAGTTTGGACGTCATATTGAGAGCGGCACTATTGGGAAAAACAGGATCCGGCGGTTATTTTTAGTCTTTCTAAAATGACATATCTTGGTTTTGCATTAAAAAAAAAAGAACCACCTGTCAGGCAAAAGAAACATATTTGTATTTGCCCTTATTCTTGTACAAACTGAGCCAGAATTCATTAGTGGACAAGAAGAGCAGCTACGAATACACAAGTCTTCAGATCATCTTAACACTGCAATCAGAACCAAACAAACAAGCTGCATCTCTCCGTCTAGCGTCTGATTTAAAGTTCACATTCCTGTTTCTTTATCAGCTTGCTTTGATTTTGGCTGAAAACCAACAACTTTGTTATCATGAGGAGGAGTATTTTTAACCTGTTAACAAAAACAAAACCCTCATCAAGTAAGAATGATATGCAGATCTCTTTTTTGTCCCGTGGGACTGAGCTTCTCCTATGAGGCAGATTCTGTTTATGAGTATTTATCCATTTTGATTGGTTGTGGTTGTCTTTGTTTTTAAAATAGCCTGGCTTCAATAGGCCTGTATATAACTTATGCTCCTGTCATTGACACTATAACATCAAAAAGCAAATTATCACTCCAGTTTATGCAGATACATACAATGTTTACTGTAAGTAATGAGTCGGACTCTGAATATGTTTTCCAATTTAAAAGGCCCATCTAGTCTGAACTCTAAACTTTTTGAGTTTATATCTGGAGATACATTCAAAGATGTTAAAATATCTAATGTAACGGTATATTTAGAGTTTGACACCACTTTCTGTGTGAAGATAGCATGGCTAAGAATTTTCTTTTGTTCCCATTTGTGAATTTCAGTTAAAATTAATTCCAGCAAATGTAATATATTATGTAACTCCTAATTTCCTAATCAAAGCAAAAGAAAAGACATAAGAAGTGTGGGATCATGAGAGTTCTTGTCTTCATTGTTAATCAAACACACTTGCCATGAAATGTTTCATGCACTTTGCATTGAGTCATGTCTGTTAACTCATCATTCTCTCTCTTTGACTGAAGTTATAGCAAAAGAGAAACAAATGGAACAAAGCCTTTAAGTAAAATAGAATTTGTAATTCTCCATGTTTAAACAATGTTGCTTGATCCAAGCCGGATTTTGAATGTGAGCAAGATGACAGAAATACTATTTTGCGAGGGGTTTTCATGAAAAACAGGCAGTAGTTTGGGCATTTGACAAAGAAGAACATTTGGGGTAGATCTATATGTAGTGGTAGAAACGTCATCACTTTCAAAAAAATACTGCAGGTCGGACTCTTTCACCAATGCCCTCACATTTTTGGAAAAATGTGGCTTTGATGTCTTTCTGATATACTCCTTGAAGGACTCCAGATAAAACAATGACACATGGCCAAACTTAGTTTGATGTGTTTGTGACATATGGCTTTGATGTCCCTCAGTGATAAACACCTTGAGGACCTCCGTAGATAATAATGACAACTACCGTAAACGTCTTTAATCTCTTTGTGACATGTGGCTTTTATATTTTTGAGATTTGGCTTTGATATTTTTTGCTGTAATAGGCTTTGATTTAAAGTAATATGTGGTTTTGTTCTCTTTCATACATGTGGCCTGGATTTTTTGTTATATGAGCCTTTGATGTCTTCGTAACCTGTGGCTTTTATGTTTTTCAAGTCTTTGTGCAATTATGCTTAGAAATTCTTTTAAATAATTGGTTTGTATTTTTTGTAATACTAAGGCTTTGATGTGTTTGCGACACATGGTGTTGATTTTTTTTCCATCATGCGGCTTTGATGTAAAATGTGATAATGGAAAACTGAGCTGCTTTAGCTGATGAATGTGCTCTGTTTAGGGCTGTTCAACTCTGCATTATTTAAGATTATTTTTGTTCACAACTACTCTACACTTAATAAACATAGAATAATCTTAAAATAAAGAAAAGTGGAAAATCACAATAAAAGGAGTTCAAAAGCACTAATTTCAGAGTAGAAAATCAAACTTTTTGTACCTGCAATCTGGGGACTTCTGTGCCAGCTTAGATGTGCTATTGGTCAGTCCTGCCAGCCAAGCCCCGCCTCTTTGCTGTAGCTCAGTTATCCGTTGATCTGCCAGGACGCTCACCATGAGCTGTCTGTGTTTTTCGATGCTCAGAGGAACAGCCTGAAGGAAAAAGGGGTGAATATCAATGTGTTTGGTGGGGTTATGACGTGGTTCCCGAAAGTTGGACTTAAAGAGTACCTTGATGTTGTCTGGCAGGGGCTCAGCATCCATAGACTGCAGGGCTTCTTCCAGGAGTGAGAGGGCGCTTTCACAGCGCTCTGTTAAACTCTCAAGGCTCTGAAGGGAAAGGAAGGGATGAAAGTGCTGACTATAATCTGTGATGTTGAGATTATCATTTAAACTACCAGATCGAGTCAAAACAAAACATCTACAGCTGGTAAAGCAGGCACAGAGAGTGAAACTGGATGACATGCCTCCACTTTTCTATTGTTCCACACTCCATGAGAGAGGTCGGAGAAAGTGCAGAGGATGGGGAAATGTTGTCATCTGTTTGGATAGAGCAACATAAACTGTCTGGGAAAAGCCATTAACTGTCCAGTAGATTCCTCTTAGGACGTTTCTTCCCTTGTTTTCCCTCCCCAGCCAGTTAATCATTAACGTTTGGAATCATCGACCACCAGCGAACAACTGCTCCAACAGTCAACATCCTCGTGTTCCCTTCCTCCGCTCCAATTTTTGCTTTCTCCCGCTTTACTCCCTACTATTCTGTGGTGATATTTTAAGTTATGTAAATCATATATGCTCTTTATAATCACGTTGTTTTCAGTCATTCAATGATCAATCTTCCCACAGTGAACATGGCTGCACTATATGCAATATACCACAGTTAACAATTCTATTTAAAATGGAAATCATAAGATTAGCCCTACTGCACTTAATAATGGCCTTCTTTATCCTTCCTACTATTTCAATCTATTATCAAATATGATCAAAATAAAACACATTTGCTGATTTGTGTTTGTTGTGAATTAAGAGATAAGCATGAGAACCAAACATCGCTATGTCTGAGGTCACAATATTTTCGAGCAACGGACAGTTCTGTTCAGCTTTTCACCCACCACTGCATCAAAGTTCTACCGCCGACGGTAGCCTATGGATTTTTGTAAATTATGAACAATGCGAATAGCGCAAAATTAAATCACCTTGTACGATTGTGCGTCTACTTGCAGCTTTGCATTGACTAAGGATATAATGACAACTTGCAAAAAAATTAGATTTGCATTCGATCTGAACACAATAAAATTCCATCATTTAAAAAAAAATCTCATTATCCCCTTCAGTACCCCAGTGTACCCATAGAGGTCCACGTGCCGCCTCTTGAGAAACAGTGGAATAGAGACGTAGGCAGGAAGAATGAACAAAAAAACCCCAAATTTTTCTGAATTTTTTTTTTTACTTTTTGACAGATAGAACAAATTGCTGATCTTACTAGCCTGAAGATGAGCCACTCTGAGTGACAGTGGAAGAAGTCTCCGTCCATCTCTTTGGGCAGCTGTTGCTTGTCCACATATTGCTGAAGAACCCCGGTTCCTCGCACCGTATGGACCTGGCCGGATTTAGAAAATGTCAACAATAAGAAAGAGAAATGCAACAGGAAGTAAACCAATGTTAGGGGAATAATGTTATTCAAATAATGAATGAGTTGTGTATATAAAATCTTATGAAGTGACAAAGTTTTAGCAATGCTGTTGTTTTGAATAGTCTTTAACATATCTAATTAGGCCTATTCTGTCATTTCCAACAGTAGGGATATATATATATATATATATACATATATATATGTATATATATATGAACTCTTTAAATAATAAGTGTGTCCATAGTATTTTTTGTAAAAAAAATAATAAAAAAAACTCGTACCAGTGAGTAAAATATGAACTATTAATGTAAAATACAATTTATTCAAGACAAATCATCTTGATTCGATTCACATTCATGAAATTAGGACCAAATCGGTCCAGCGGTTGTGAAATTATAGCTCAAAAACTTTCAGGAAAAAAGCTCCTCCTAATATACGAAATATACAACCCACCTTTCACAAAATAAACCCAGTTCTTCCTCGCACTAACGTCAATGTGGCTATAAGGTATGAAAATGATGCATGAAATTGATTTTGAGCTATTTTTGTAAAACAGTGTTTTCCATAAAGATGCCAGTGAGAAAAATAGGGACTATTAGAGCGAAATAGGCTATAAAAAAGATAGATCCCCTAGAGGAGAGTCATACGCACTACATTTTGACTTAATTGGACGAACGATTATGAAGTTATGTCTGAAATACGGTGTTTTTCAGAAAAAGCTCCCATTAGTGAGTAAAATCTAAACTACTAAAGTAAAACACAACATATGTAATATAGATCTCCTCGAGTCGATTCGTATGCACCAAATTTGGAGTGAATCAGACCAGGAAAGAAATGATATCTTAAAAACTTTGTTTTTTGTAAAATGCTCCCTCTAGTCAGCAAAAATATGAACTATTAAACTAATGAATGATGTACACAAGACATATTGAGTTATCGTGTTGACAGGAGGGATCTGTAGTGGACTTGGCAGCTGCTCAGACGTGGCGCAGTTTTGGGGATATAATCATACTTTGCACACAGGCCATTAAACAAAGAGTCATTTTTCCTGATTCTGAAGGTCTTTCACATATTTTCCTGCCTTCTTAAAGGGAGCTGACTGAATCACAAAAATGTTCTCCTTTCACGCTCAAATCACCTCCACTTTTTAAATTATCCGTAGGAATGAATAGAAATAGCATGGCTTGTGAAATGACGAGTACTCTTAGATCTTCTGACAAAAGGTCGATTTTAAAATGCATTGTTTTCACGCTTTCAAACTGAACTAAAATCATATTGCTGGAAAGGATTTGAAAAAAATATTGACGAATGAATGTAAAAATGTCCAATTTATCATTAGGAATAAAAAACATTGAAAACCTTTGAGTTGAAAAATGGGTGGAAATCCGGTGAATTGGATTATATGTGAATTTCAGCTGAGAGTATCTGATAATAATGTGATTTTAGCCAGGAACAAACACCGACTGTGGCAGAAAGATACATCCTCTTAAACATTTCAGATATGAGTAATTGTTCCAGTTGTTATGATGAATTATTACCTCCACCCAAAAGACTATATGTTCACTAATTTCTGTTTTTTTGCTAGAAAATTCAGAAAATATTAAAGGACTTGAGTAATAATTTTAAGAGAAAAAAACTACTTAGAGCATGTCAGAGTAAAATCCACAGAATTCTGAAAATAAAAAAAATGTAATTTTACTAGAAAAAAAGTCAAAATATAACATGAATAAAGTTATACATTTCAGAAACAAAAGTCTAAATGTTATGGCAATAAAGCCATAAAAAGGTAAATGTCAGAGGAAAATAATCGGAATTTAATAATTAAACATATTGTCAGTATAATAATATTGCAATAATTAAATTACAATCCTCCTCCTCCAAAAAAAAAAAGATAACACCATGGGAATAAACCACAAAAACAATAAAAAAAGAGTCTAAATTTACTTCTAAACTACAGCTATTGATTTCAGAAAATAATAAAAATATCGCAAGAAGTAATATGAAATTTCATAAGAAAAACATTGTAAAGTTACAGGAATAAAGATGTAATTATATGAGGAATAAAGGTATATTATAGAATAAGAGCTAGACTTTCAGAGAAAAAGCCTAAATTTTAGGAGAGTAAAGTCATCAATTTCGGAGAAAAATACTGCAAGAATAAAATTGTACTATTATGAGAATAAGGTAGTACATTTATGACAAAAAACAGCCCTATTACAAGAATGAAGTTGTCATTTTTACAAGAACATTTTGATGTTTCTTAGCCTTTTCTGTGTAAAAGTACAACTTTAATCTAAAAATATCCAGTTTTTTTTTTCTCTCAATGTGGTTTAATACTTCATATCAAAAGTTTTTGGTGGTTTGAAACTGTTTTCCATGAAGTGTGGAGGAGGAATCTTTGTGGGTGGTATGCACGTGTTCTGCCATTATTCATTCATTCATAAGTTCCATGTGGGTGTTCAACCAGTGTTCTAAGAATTGGACATTCACATAAAAGGAAAATAAACTAACTGTTACCTGAATGAAATGAGCGAGGATAAGCTGTGTGTCTGAGTAAAGTGTAAACATTTGGGTCGTATGAAGTCACCTCTACTCCTTCCACATGATGAGAAGAGGACTCCTGCTGTTCCTCCACCAAAACCAGCACAGATCCGAGACCGTCAGGAACCAACACCTGTCAACACACAGAAACACATGTGCTTGAGCTACTCGACGCCACCTGCGGGCAATGAGAGAGTACACAAGAAAACATTTAACACATCTGGCTGAACAACCTTGTTTCCTGTCTCACCTGGAACAATTTAAGGGCAGAGAGGCAGAGGGTGGAGGGTGGGGAGCGTCTGCTGTCCATTAACATGGTGAGACCCTTTTCTTTGGCTGCAGGCCTGATGAGGATGGATAGATGAAGAGTTCAATAAAAAACATTCATTGTAAGTTGAGACACCTGCAGCTGAACTGTCAGTTTGTTGGGATTTTCTGGTTTTCTGGTATACGCCGTTTTCTTAGCACCACATTTTGTTATTCTTGGAATAGTTGGTCCAAATCAAGAAGAACAAAATTATGAGGCACCTGTGACTGAACACATTTTACATACGACAGAGGAAGAAATGCAAAAATTATAGTTATAACGTTATACAGAGGATCTGAAAGCAAAGATTGATGAAGGACATTTATGGTAGACGATTACCGTGTGATTCTGTGGTAGCAGGCCAGAACCCCGGCCATCTCCACTTCACTGAAACCTTCTTCTGATGCGTCCATCTCTGTGACTATTAGAGCCCGTCCAAGCCGGTCCACTGTACCTGTACCCATCAGATGATGAGGCCCCGATTATTATTATTCATTATTATTTCTACCTATGAGCTCATCAGTGTGCCCCACTTTGATTTATGTATAATCATGTTCATTGTTTGCAAGCTCAATTTCCCATGATGCATTGGGATATACACACAGCAAGTAAAATGTTGCTCTAAAGTGACTTGTTAAGCTACTGTTAAGTTTATCTTACAAGAGGTTAAAAGACATCAGATAAACAGTTACAACCATTAAAACTGAAAGTAGAATCACCCTGAAGAAGATGTTATCAGAGTTACCGAGTGTTTTGATCTTTAACCGCAAACACGCTCCGCTTGACGGGTCGGCATTGATGGCCGAATCATTCCCCCTCTCCTGACTGTCCTATCCAATTAAATATCAGGCTCATTCCCACGACACACAAGATGGTTCCGCTCATATATGCCTTGTCCATTTAATTTAAAAGTATTTATATGTCGTACATACTGTGAGAGTTCAGTTAACCGGAGTCAAATTCCTTGTATGCATTTATATGGCCAAAAAAACTGATTCTGATTCTGATTCTGATCTGATAAAGTGCCACTGTGGCTACAGTGCTGGTTTTATCTCTGTTTGTTGCAGGCCAATTTAAAATATCTATTCAACTAAATTACATTCTATTAGATATCTACTTCCCTAGCTGGCTAGGGTGGGCTTTAGTCTGCATGTGGTCTTGAGTGGATACATGTGCTAAGAGTTCTCCAGAACTGTGGTGTTCCTGCACAGAGTTCTCCTGGGACTAAATCTCTGTGTGCTGTGCATGAATCAGTCCTTGTCCACACTTGGACCTGCTCTAATGTATCTTGAGTCTTCATGCACTCTTGGGAATTTTTTTTGCTATGCTTATCAATGTCACATGCCTCGGTGGGCCAGAATGTTTGTCCAAGTGTACTCTTAGCTAATATTCTTGTCCTGGCCCGGTCCCCACTCTCTTCTCAGGAAACTCTCAGTGTATTGCCTGGTTGTTACTTCTGTAGGTTGATTTCTGCTATCTTATGAATGATGCATTGGGGGTTTGCTAGATGCTATTTCCCTTCCTGGGCGTTTTGTGGGGGTCAGCTACCCCTGTAGTGTCACCAACCATCCATTTAACCATGTATATGCATATGAAACCTACTTGATTGCCTAAAAGGTTAATGACATGAGAAAACTCACAATTAAAATGTTTTTTTATAGCAGTAGAAGAGCATAGTTAAATTTTGGAGACCATATCGTCCCTGCAGGTAGGTGCTGCATTTGTAGTGGGGGCGATAACTGGCAGCAATACTGTTGCTGAGCAGCAGCAGATTTGAGAGGCACCTGTTGAGGTGGGACTGTTTTGAAGTTTAATAGACCACCAGGTGGGAGAGGGTATTTAGTGACACTCAAATATCAGTGGATTGGTTTGGGTTGTGTGCATGAACTAACTTGAAAACTTGGCTTTATTAGTTTTTCAAATGTATATAATTTATGTGTAACATGAGGTAGAATTTTTTTTTCAAATTACTGTCTCCGTAATTTATACATGTCACACCGTAATTCTTCAACATGCCACAACCCTGTCAAGACATGTATTCTTTTTTTACATAAACGTCAATACCACTCCTTTACTACCACTGGCTTCGCATTGGAACAGAAATGGCCCCATTCCATATTCACACCTTTTAAACAGAACGAAAAGTCGAAATAATAGTATAAGATTTCCTTGAATGTCCAAATGTGTAAAAGTATCCGACTGACTAATGACTGTGAAAAGAAGATCTCTGATGCAATATTTTTCTAATTTAACACAAAAAAGCTATCATGTATGAGCTATTAGACCATCAAAGAATGCTGCAAGGTCAAAAACTTTCATCAACTTGCCCATAAACGAGTCCTGAGCAGAGTAAGAATTATAAACTATGGTGAGCCTGAGAGAAACTTACCGGTCAACTTTAGTTTCCCTGACTGGAGAAGCTGTGCATCCAGTTCCCTGAGCAGACGAGGCTCTTTGGATTCAATGCCATTTAGACGGTCAGGACTCGTCTCTGGATCTCTCTTCTCTGCCTCCTCCTTAGAGTGGTTTAGTAAGGATGTGCCCGACTGGATACTGGAGACAGGTTCAATTTCTGTCTCTGTAGAGAAATTTAAACAAATGATCACAAATTACCTCTTGAATTATAATTTAGGACTTTTTGGGTGGAATGATCATGCATTTACTAGATTCATCTTTTGACCTGCACTGTTTTCCCTCTTGTTCTCTTTCCCCTCATTATTTGAAGTTGGCACTCCATCATGTTCTGTTTTCTCCGATCGGCTGTCCTCTGTGATTGGCAGCTTTGTCAAAGCAGAGCAGCTGGTGGGACCTGGTTGAGAAGCTTTTCCCTGCTGCTTTGGTACCTTCTGATGTGCACGAACACCAGACCTAGCTCTCCCTTTGGCCCCCTTTCCCCTCCTTTTCCTCCTAAAGAAAGCCATGGGAGAATATAATGGCACTCAAACTGTGTTCAAAACATGTCTTTTTTTTTAACAATGGCTTCAGGCCTATATGCACATTCTTTGCAACCAATGTGTTATTGATCATGTGGAGGTGTAAATTGGAGTTTAAAACCCCACGAGACATAGATCTGTACCTTGGTGCTCTGAATCCGGCAGTTTTAACTTCCTTTCCTCTAGTACACAATCTCTCCTCCGTATTTCCTTCATGCCTGTCTTCTAGCCCCTTTGGGGTTGACAAACATTTCAATTTAGACCCACTCTTGGTAATCTCTCCACTTTCCAAAACTCCCGTCAGTGGCATCTCTGGTGCATCAGATGTCGGAGTGGTGGCATCACTGTTGCTCAGTGCCTTGTTTGTATCTTCGAAAACAGAGTCTGAATGTGATCCATGATCTGAGTGTCCTTCTATAACATGTTCAGCTTTGTGGTTTGTCAAATCATGGATTTCATTTGTGACCAAACTTTCACCACTCTCTGAGTCTTTACCTCTTTGGTCATCTGGGCATGGCTGCGTGAGGCAGTTGCTGTCTCTCTCCTTGCCAACACCGGGTCTTCTTTCTTTGAATGGACCGACAAAATAATGGCGGTGCCTATCAAGTCTGTTAGAGTCTCCGCATGTTTTATCTGCTTCAGCAGAATCACGGACAGAAGAAGAATAGGACCGCCTCCCTCTTGCAGCTCCAACGAGCCCTGATGAAAGCTGGGCTGGCAAAGTGCCACTTTTTGGGGTTACTACGTCACTTTTAGCACCAACAACAGCTCGAAAGCTTCCGGACCCGTCCAATTTACCATATCCACAAGCTTTCGCCTTCCGGAGTTTGATGGCTTTGCTTCTCCTGCACAGAGGCAAAGTCTTGGTCTTACAAATTCCATGCATCTCCAGGTACCTCTGCTGTGTGTCTACCCGTCCATCAGGACCCACTCTGGGCTCCAATAGGTCCACATAATCCCCGTCTACCTGACGGTGCCGTGATGTCCGCCCCAGCCCATCTTCACTGCGTCGTCGACGGGGGAGCACAGGTGCTGACTCCACGCCATCTACCGGTAAACCATCATCTTCATCTTCATCCCATGACCAGGAGTCAAGTTCTCCAGAAGACGAGCCACCCCAGCAGCCAAGGCTGCTTCCCCCCTCACTGGGCAGGCGGTTTGAAAGGGGACCCTCTTGATTGGACATCAGGTTCAGCTCCTCAGAGGGGTCATGGATGAATTTTGGATACACAACCTCTTTCCATGGAAGTCGTACCACACCATCACATGTACTGACCAGGCAGGTGTCCAGTCCTCCTCCAACTGTGTGGAGACAAGAGAAAAATAAGTTTTTAAAATGTCCATATATATTTATTGAGGTTGTACAAATAAAAAAAATAACTGCATTAAGACATGCCCCAACGTTAGTCTAGCTTTAGGTTTCTCTCACTACTGAAAACCAACTTACACCCATGCATTTCTCTTTTTTTGTTGCCCTTCTGCATAATCTATTAAAACTTGACATTTTCTCTGCACACATTCTTTGCAAGAATAGATCAGTCACCACACATACATTCCTTCTTACATTTGAAGGAAATGTCTCCAACGTATGTGACTTTCTGCGCTCACCTTCTCTTTTGTAGCCCCGTTCTTTGTTGATGCAGTGCAGCCACTCTGTGGTAAATACAAGGGGGTGCTGTGACTCAGGTACCAAGATTTCCTGAACTGTGCGACCCCCGGGGGCCAGACACTTCAGGGCCAGCCGTGGACAGCGTGTCGAGAATGGCACCACCTGAAGATAGAAGTCATTACTGCGTAGGAGCCTCCAGTCCAAGGTGGAAAGCTGTACAACAACTTTCTCGCCTAAACACAGAGGCCAGCCGGAGTGAAGGAACAAGCAGCCCAGGTATTGAGACTGTGAATGACAAGAAGAGGGATGAGAGAGATAGATAGTTCTGTGTCTTCAATGTTTAGCTCCAAATCATGCAAAAAACACTCACTGTCCTTTAGAATGTTCACCCTTAGAGTCACTTCCTCTCTAAGGGTGAAAACTCTCCTATTTAATACTCAGCCTCCTTCTGTCAAACTAACAACACAGCCCACATGAGCAACGGTTGCTAGCCTGCCAGATTTCGTCCGGCTGGGTTCAATTTCTAGAACCGATACCACCACAGTCAGAAGTATTCACAAGCTCAACTGGCCAAAAGCCAGGGACACAAACAAATGTCCGACATGTGACTCACACAATGGGTTCTAGAGTGTGAAACCGCTTAGCTGGTACGACACAGGGAGAAAGCTCTGGATGGCTGCAAATATAGAGCGTGAGTCAATCAGAGGCGTGCAGATGAGCAACTCTTCACAATAGCCGCTACTGTGAAATCCGTCAACTGTTTGGTAAACAGTAAATACATGAAGTAGCTCTGCCAATGATGAGGAAATCAATCCAAATCAAACTCATTAAAACCCCTGGGACTGAATAAAGAAAACCTAGGAAGCATTTATTCAAAAATTTAAAGGAATGATGGTGATCATCCACCTCTGTATTCCAAAGGCTTTTTTCCATTTTAACCAGTCCCGTGTCAGATCTTTATCTTCTCCCTCACAGTCTGAGGTCTAAAAGTCACCCAGAGCCTCTCTCTGCTGTTTCTAGTCACATCTAATCGGCTGACACGGGGCTACTCCCTCCCCTCCTCCCTGCAGCCCTCCAGACCCATGAGACGCTATTCAATTATATTCTTAACTTCCCTTTTTTACCTCTGCCCCTATAAATCCTTCCCCTTCAGCTCCTGTCTCATTTCTTAAATGTTGCTTCGCCATTGTGGGGGAAGCAACTGCCTATTAGGGTGGATATCAGCATTGAAAAGCATTCATGACTTCTCCTCTGTTTAGAAGTTTTGAGTCGGTCCACATTCTGTAACTCTCTCTGTCCTCTTGTCTTCCTCCCTCCTCCCACCTCTCCCTCAATGTACCCCAGTGTTAGCTCCCTTTTCACACATAACACTGCGCAATAATCCCTCAATCAGTCTACTATAGTCAGCAACCTCCAGGATCTCCTCTGCTTTAAAACGTGCCAGCCTGCAAGCATGGTTACTGAAATACATGCTCAGTCTATCCTTTGACTTGCACCGCCCGGCTGTAACTCACTTTCTCTTTCTCCCACAGCAGTAACACATATGGAAGGCATTACTGTCATGACTCACAGTCTAACTCCCGTCCCAGGCAGCTCCACTGAATGACAATGAAAACGTAGTTTGCTCACAATACCCGTGCATGTATGTGTGAAAGTCTAGGAAATACAGTGCAGTTTCCAGCCCTCCAGATTGTATTAATAAGTGTCTGTAGTTTATCTGTGAGTGAATGTGTAGTGTGCAGTATAAGCCCCAGACTTCAGACTCCATACATCCATACTGCCCTCAATGTGTTTGACAAGCGTATCTGGACGATGTAGCCTGCATAATTCTTTGTCCATAAACCTGGATTGTTTACTTAAAGGTTTTATAATTACAACCACAAATCTTTTCTGTTTATTGCATTTCATTCATCAATTCACTGGATTTTCAAAGGCAGGAAACCCAATATTTTGTCTGTGGTTGATAGCGGTTGGTAAATCTCAAGTTTCACATTCACTAATTTAACCCCCCCCAGGGTAGCGATTAACTGGAATTGGGTCTCATGAGTGTCAAATGACTATATGTCTTTATCCTTCGTCGTATACACGACAGTTTTCTGTTACAGATTTTAAAAAGTTATGTGTTCAGATTCATTGTGAAAACAATCCTAGTATAGATCTGGGAAACCACTGCAGTATGTATGCTAGGCTGCTGGTGGGCAACGTAGCATTTAAAAATCAACACCATCGAAGACGTTCGACCAACGTTAATGATTTAATTTGGTCTTTGTACAAATTGAAGCAAATTTAACAGAGTTTATAATAAACTCAACAGAGTCTGTGTAATAAGAGATGGATTGATGTTATTTTTGTTGTTGCTCTGTCCACACATGGCTATTAGGCTGAAATCACAACGGCGAGGAGGGAGCACACATCGCCTTTGTCAAAGAATTGCACTTTTCTCGTTTACATGGAGACAGAAATGGTGCCATTTTCAAAAGAGTACACTTTGGGACCCCTTTCAAAAGTTTGCTTTTTCAGGCCACAACAATGTTATTTAGAAGTCAATGTTCAAACCTGCATGAAGATATAAATATAAACAAATTGAAGTAATTATGAGATGCTTTATAACGCTATAAGCATGCATGAAATTCCAAAGATTCTACATTTTTAGGACATGCTAACAGATGATACCCCTTCCCATGCAGTTGTCCAAGACACTCATACAAACATACAAGTTTAACCCTATATGCCCCCTTTAATGGGGGCATAAAAGGCAAAGCTTCATGAAGACTAAAGCCCTAAGTTGTTATTGTCGTTTAGAACTTCCTAAAGCATTAAGTTGTGACTTAATAATAATAATAATACATTTAATTTATAATGCACTTTACATTTGGATCAAATCTCAAAGTGCTACAAAGCAAAAGCAGATAAAAGCATCAATAAAAACAATAGGGGATTTAGAACTAGAAACTTGTCTTAGATTTGTCTCAAGTGACCTGAGATCAAATTTGAAACTTGCTTTAACAAGATTTGTGGTTTGATTTGCCACAAATGAGTGTAAACTTGTGACTAAACTCAAACATCAGCTTTAAGTCTCGAGGGTTGATGTGGACATTTGACTTAAAAAAAGCTCAGCCAAAAAAACCCCCACCACAATGAATATTACTTGATGATGCACTGATCAGCCGTAATATAATAACCACTGACAGGGTGAAGTCAGAAAAAACATTTGTCATCTGGTTACAATTGCTCCTGTCAGAGGGTGGGATATATAAGACCCTAAGTGAACACCTTGTCCTAAAAGTGGATCCATTGAAGCAGGACAAATGGGTAAGTGTAAGGACCTGACTGACGAGGATCAGGTTGCGATGGCTAAATGAATAGGTCAGAGCACCTCCAAAACTGAGGGTCTTCTTGATATTTCCCTGTCTGGAGTAGTTACTACCAACTAAAGGGGTCCTAAGGTGCGAACAGAACAGTACGAGGAACACCCGGTCAAGTCAAGTCAATTGTATTTGTATAGCCAAAAATCACAAATCACAATTGGCCCCCATCTACTTTACAATCTGCAACATCTTCTGTTCTTAGACTCTCAGTCCGGGTAAGGAACAACTGAACACGCTTTATCAAAAAGCTATAATACTTATACAAGGGGGAACTACACAATATTAGGCAAGCTGTTTTATTGTATGTCTTACCAACGCAGTTGAAAATCAGATTAATTGTCCGATTTCTCACGCTACACTTTCTTGGATTCTGCAGTTAATTCTGCTTCCAATTATATATTTATGTGTATGCTCTTATACACAGTGTCTGCCATCTAGAACTCACACAGGCATGCTGTTGGAGTTTATGCAGGAGGTGCTTGGCAGGAACAAAGTAGTCCAGGAGGTACCGAAGACTGTCGTGCTGGTAGGTCGACTCCAGGACTGAAAAGACCTGCACAAATATACAAAACAAGAACTTTTGAGTGAATATACTTCTACACAGTTTATTGAATAGTCCAAACAAAATGTCAAAGGCTTTACATGTCAGCCTTGTCTTGGGTATATCTGTTTCTCATGAACTAAGATCTCGGTGTAGTTTTCAGTGTATCCAATGGATTTTAAAAGTACTTGATTGGCTGCAGAGTGGAAGAATTTCCCCCAACCCAGACAGCGTGTAATCAGAAATTATACAAGAAAATCACAAAGGCTTCTTAATTTGATCCATATCACGTTACCAAGAAGCTTTTTCCAAAGCAACAAGAATGTTATTGAAAGTTATTTGGAAAATAAAGTCCCATGAACTCTATGAGAATTAACCTTTGCTAACAGGACCCTGATAGGAAAATGAAGCGCCACTGTGGCTTTGGCACAAGTTAGATTGGAAGATATTAGATCCTACAAAAAGTACCCACAATACAGTGGAGCAGCTCTGCAAAGCTGGATCCTCTTTTTCTAAACTTTACTGCAGGAACACTGCAGTTTTTGGTAAAACAAGTCACGTCCAGTTCCTGTGTGGAGGAAGAGGGTTAGGCTATAATTGACCAGCTGGCTGCATTTTGTTTGTGTTGGCTGCAGTCGACAGTTTATATCTGAGGAAAGCCGTGTTATTCACATGGTACCCCCTTCCCCACATACTCAAGCTTTGTTATATAATATATGTAAATTGGCATTATTTATATTCCAATTTATGGCTGCATAGATATGTACATGGGGAAAGGTGTGTGTGTCCATGAGAGCAATCTACCTGGGAGAGGAGGGGTGGTGCTGTGCTCTCAAAAGGAGGATACAGCGACGAGAGCGCCCCCTGGACACAGTCCTCCATTGCCTCCGAACCCTGAGAGAGGTTGAGAAAGGGTTAATCCTTAGACCGACACTAAATCAACTCAAATTCTGTTTTCGTGGCTGAACAGCTGGGTTATCTTGCTTTTCGCTGAAACACACTCAGAAAAAAATATACAAATATTCCACTCTCCACTTCCTGTTGTAAGGTCTGGGGAGTGATAAACATTTCCACCAAGGCCCAGTTAATGTGAAAACCGCCAGAACAAAAGAGTCAACCCTCTGCAAAACTCCCCAAAACATACACACACACAAACACACATCATAAGTAGGCGGGTCAGTCAGGCGGAGGGTGACAGAGGAGAACACGCAACACATAGACTGTTTATTTTTCTGCATTGACCGTAGGCATGGCAACCTGCAACTTTTTTTCTCTCTCTTTCCCTCCCTTTACACTTCCTCTTAAACTTCCCCATCTGCCTCTCTCCCCCTTTTCCAAAGTTTCACCCCTCTCCCAGCTCGGTCTCTCATCTCTTCCTTTTTATACTTCTTTCTTTTCCCTTCTTCCGTGGGTCTGAACTTCATCTGACAACAATTACACTGGGATTTTCTTCAAAAGGCGGCACATTGTGCTGAATACTGTAGCTGCAGCAACGAGAGGATGGCCAGAAAGCCATTAGAGACCAGAATGGGAGAACGGAGTGTACGGGAAAAAAAGAAAGGAACGGCTAGCGAGAGAAGGGCCAGGAGTGAATGAGCTGGTGGTTTAGGGTTCGTGGAAGAAACCGTACATTCACCAGAATGTGGAAATTATATTTGGGGTTGATTTTGTGTACGGAGAGGGTTTGGGGTCGGCCATAACTGGGTAGAATGAGTATTAAAAACAAACAAAATTAATCCAATCAGATATCCAACTTAACTTGAATGGCTGGGCGAGAGAAGGGGGGGAAAAATGGACAAGCCATCGGGAGAATATGACTAAGGTGGAGGAAGGCCTAGAATTAAGACTAATAAAAAGATCCACAGGTCTGCTAGGAGACCAAACGCTGCGGTTGTTTTGGGTCAGTCATCGGAGATATTTTTTAAAGTACAGGCAGTCTTTCCATGGTAATACAAACGTTTGGATGGGAGAAATCGGGTAGCTTCAAAATAAAAGACAAACGTTCCGTAAAAGTTGTTTAACACAGCCGAGTTTTCCAGAAAACAGAGAAGCTTTAAGATTGTTTAATTCCCAAGGAGTTTTTTAAGGGAAGCCATAGAATGTTCATCCAAGAAGCACAAAAGAGTTAGGTGTGAAATTCTACTTGACGGTTGTTGGCATGTCAAACAAGTAATTCACTTCTTTAGAAGTTAAAGTGTTGAAACAAAACAGCAAAAGCAGTTGCGAACATTACATTTGACACAACTAAATGTATATTACTGAACTGAAAGACTTACCGATGAGCCATTACATCATAACCACTTACAAGTCAATACCAGTGATTATCTCGTTACAATAGTACCAGTCAATGGTGGGATGACATTAAACAGCAAGTGACCTTTTTTTTGCTGAAGTTGATAAGTTGGAAGCAGGAAAAATGAACATGCAGAAGGATCTCAGCAATTCTGACAAAGACGTTAGAGCATCTACCAAAATGTAAGTTGAAAATGCTTGTTAGGTGTTTCTGGCGTGTAGTTGTTTGTAACTACTGAAATCTTTTAAGGAAGGAAAAGTAATGAACTGGCAACAGGTCCAAGGGCATCCAAAGGTCAAGTGAGCAGTGAAGGCCAGCCGGTAACTAGACTGTGTAGCCTCCGTGCCCATGCTCACTGCCGAAAACGCAGAAAATCGATGCATCGGCGTCCGAACTGGAACGCAGGGCAATGGAAGATGGTGGTTTGTTGTAATGAATCACATTTTCCTCGACATCATATATGAGTCATCACCTGGGGGAGAGATGGCACTAGGTTGCACTTGTTGCCAGGGGTGGCAATGTGATGCTTTGGACAAAGCTCTGTTGGAAACCTTGGGTCCTTTTTTTTATGTGGATATTACTTTGACACTTAGCACCCACCTAAGGATTGTTCCAGACTAAATACACTACTTTAAGGAAACGAGTGTGTGAGGGGTCTCTGTCAGCACAAACTGCCACACTACAGAAATGATTCCGAATTGGTTTAAGGAACACAACCACATCTTGAAGGTGTTGACTTCACTGCTATGTTCCCCAGATATCAATCGAGTCGAGCACCGGTGGTATGTATTGGACAAGAAGTCTAATCCATGGACGCACCACTTTTAAACTTAGAAGACTTAGAAGATTAAAGGATCTGCTGCCACAGATCCACAGAAGACGTTCTGTGTTCTAAAGTTCTTTGGAGTCTCTGCCTCCACAGGTCAGAACAACAAAAAAGGGAGTCCCCTTTCACACAATGTAAAACGTGTGGTTATAATATTATGGCTGATCTTTGTGTATTTGCAATTAAGTGAGAATTATAAGACCAATACAAATATTAATTATGACAATATGCAACAAAATCTTGCTTTATTTAGAAATGAAACTTCTGAGTGGGTGGTTGGTGTAAACAAACACCTGAATGTATCTCAATGTAAGACTGTGGTCAGCGATGGTTGGAAAGACTCTTATGGCTCACTTAGTGAACATATTGAGTCTAGTAAAGCACAACAGGCCGCTCAGAGGTTTGTAAGGCAATGCAGGAAGAACCTCCTCTCATACTCAAACCCATTTTAAGCATCCCAGCCAACTTCAAAACAACACTAAAACTAAAATCACCCTGAAATCCTTTTAACGTCTTTCTTGCTGCCTTTCCAACCCTTTATATATCATCAGACTGACTTTAAATGCAAATATATGTCAGTGAGAAGCTCCTGTACTTTCAACCCTGTCTCACAGAAGCGAAAAACTCTGCAATCTGAGCCCCTGAGGATTAACTATGTCAGAGAGTGCCAGAGAACAAGACATCCCAACTTGTAGAGCTCCATTATTCAAGTGTTGGTACAAATAAATCAATGGTTGTATCCCTGAAAAGTTGAGGATATTATGGAATTGTTATTACGGTTACTTCCGCTACAGATCCTTTGTCCCTTGTGTAAACGCGATAACTCAAAACTAACTTGTTTTTGGGAAAGTTTGGTTGTTTATTTATACTAGGGGAGCTTTATCTGCAAAATTGTCAGGCCATAATTTCTCAACCGATGGTCCGATTTAGTCCAAACTGGGTGCATATGATTATAGAGGATTATGGAAGATATTTACTATAATAGTCATATTTTTCTCACTAGGGGGAGCTTTTTATGAAAAACACAGGTTTTTCGATAAAACTTCCTAACCATTGGTTCTATTTAGTCCACATTCGATGCATAGGAATTATCTCAAGGAGCTCTATCTTGTAAATATCATATTTTACTGTAGTAGTTTATATTTTACTCACAAGGGGACTTTTCTTTTCTGAAAAACAATGTTTTCCGGACATAACTAAATAAATATTTCATGGATCATTTTCAAATTCAAGAACTAAACAGACATTAGTGTGAGAAAGCACTGAGTGTATTTTGGGAACGCTGGAGTTTATAGTTCTGACTCTAGGGGGGGCTTTCTCCTCAAAAGTTTGGGGCCATAAATTCTCAACTATTGGCAGGATTTTGTCCAAATTCAGTGCATATGAATCCTCGAGGAGATCTGTCATGCATTCATCATATTTTAGTTAAATTTTAACCCAATAGTTCATAATCTACTCAATTTAGGGAGGGTGATTTATTTTTTTCACGAGAAACACTGTGGAAATAACTTGAGGAGGTCATTCCGGGGGATTGCAATGAAGGGGATTGGGAACTTTCGGGGAAGTATCCTTTCTGTCAGGGTCAACGGCATAAGTCTAGTGTTTACAGTTATTTGTGTAACATGATATATTTTGATAATTTTACCGAGGCTTTTCTTCATGCTAAGTCTGGCAGTTATTCATTCATTCATTCACTTTCCATAACCGCTTATCCCGGTCAGGGTAGAGGGAGCCTATAGGTACAAGGTAAACCCTGGATGAGTTGCCAGTTCATAACAGGACTGGAAGCTAGCTAACCTCTATTTATTCAGTTACAACCTAGCTAAACTTCAACAATATTTTATCTGGATGTTTGCATGCCACCAGCTCTTTCCTCCATTTTTATTTCCTCAGCAGTGACTGTCTCTGCTCTTCTCTGAACGCCTGTACACACAGCTTGTCCAACTACTAGAATCCAGAGAATGGTAAATCAGTATTGAATAGCTGTCACTCAAACACACTAGAAATAAAGTTTCTTTAGAGGAGGTCAGGAATGAGTGATACTAAGTGTCCAACAAGCCACATAATCCTTTTTAAATGTGAATATTGCTTATTTTCTATTAATACATTACAGATATGCTAGTGAATACTTCATTTGTGTATATGCCAGTACTGTATAACAGACACTTTGCTGAACCAGTGAATTTGATTTATGCTTTCCATATTTGCGCACATGAGAAAAAGCAGCTCTGATGAGATTGACAAATTAGATTTTTACCGCTGACTTCAAGACTGAAAGACTCCCATGTGAAATCTTTTGCCGTCTTTATATCTAGGGTAATTCAGTTACTCTCCAGTCAGATACTGACAATCAGATGTCTCCTTTACTTAATTTTAGCCCAAGCTGTAAATATGCAATAAAACACAACGAATCTAGAAGAGAGCCTTCTTTTAATATAACACAGATTCTCCAGGAAATGCTACTGGGGCAATCTTCAATGACCTTTGGAAAAACAAGCTATTTGTGTTTATGTTATCATCAAGCAAACACACACTAAGATGATGAGGAACAGACATGAGTCAGAAGCTCGACAAAAAAACAATACAGTTTTTTCAAATTGGGTTAACTGTTATCCTAGTGGTAGTTTGGGATACTGCAGGCCATACAGGACTACATACTGTGCCATGTTAAGATTATGAGATTGTAGCCTGATTTTAACACATTCGGATCGCTGTCTGGCGATGGAGGCAACGTATGACAATCGGGTCTTGAGTAAGATATAATCTACTAACAGCGATGTGTTGCCTGTGATGCTCCACAACTTCTTCTTCCTTCTTCATCTTTCTGTTCCCTTTTGGGGTTGCCACAGTGGATCATGTTTATCCATCCATACTTGCCTCCGGTACTCTGCTGTCTAACAGTACCAGTGACCATGTTTGTTAACCCGAGCCCCAAAGGATCCAGTTTGGAAATCATTGTTCCACTATTGATTTGCCATAGGTTTTACTTCGGATTGATGAACATCATTTATGGATGTATATAAAAACTTAGGTTTAACCCTAACCTTATCCTGACCTCAGATCCTAGGGGATTAATGTTATGGCTTTCGAGTGTATTTTACAATCAACCCCAACCTGCATTTTCACAAAGTCTTATGTCACCTAGATCTTTCCTGATAATTGATAGATGACCTGGATGATCTGGCTCACTACTGTTTTCACTTGCTCATTGTTCAGGGTAAACCTAATTAAGACATAGTAAGCCATGGAATCCACAAATGTCTGAAAGCAGTCCCAAAGTCACAGATGCAATCTTCTCCTATGTAGTGTGTTGTTACTAGAAGAGTTTGTGTGTTCGTGAATCACGTGAAAAAGGAATCAGGGTAGATGAGTGTGCATCCTCTTGTATAGAAAAAGTAAATGTCATTCTTCCGTCAGACTTCCTTTCTCTTTTGTAAGCAAACTAAAACGGAAGGGGCAACACTAGTCCTCCGAACAGATTCTTGGCATAGAGAGGAAGACGATCTGTGGAAAGGAGGACAGAGAGAAGGCTAGATAAGTATAAAGCAATAATGTGGGAACTCCAGTGGGTTCCAAAAAGTAAGGCTTTGATCCTTCCCGATTTTAGGAACAGACTGGAAAAGAGAGAGAGTGGCGGAGAGAACCAGACAGACCCTACGGAGACCACAGTCAGTTAGAGAAAGGAAAAGAGAAAAAAGGAGGAGGCTTACGGGCGGGAGAGATCGATGGGAAACAAGAGCAGCAGCAACCCTGATAGAAACCAGATGTAGACCCCTACAGTACACGAAGGGTTGAGGAATAGAGGGAATAGGGATGTAGTATGGAGAAAGAGGAGGAGGAGGGGGTGATAGATCACGACATGATCAGGGAAAAAAATAGAAATACGCTAACGGAGAGAGAGGGAAGAGACAAGACATCAGTAGACCGGAAAAGGCAGACAAAGGGTAACAACGATGAAGAGGAAGGCCGAGGAAGGCCGAGGAGACACCTGAGACCGATTTCCTATTCTTAAATCGTACAACATATTCCAACTTAACCAACAGCGGGTAAATAAGCTTCCAGGAACTTTTTGGGGGGATTTTTTTTTTTGACTCCTTAAGTGCTGCTGGTCCCGAATAGTGCAAATAAAGAGTTTCAGACTTCTGCTTTACATCTTTTATTTATATAGTGTCCAAACATTAGAAACTAAACATGAATTTCTTTCACAATTGAATGTTGATATAATGTGCATATCTCCTGAGGAAACATCTTATGGCCCATTTATGCACAATGTTCCAAATTTATACGGTTACTATTTCATGGATCATTTTAAATTTTATACCCACTTAGACCTTAGTGCGAGGAAGAACTGGATTGATTTTGGTGGGTTGTATGTTTCCAACACTAGGCAGAGCTTATCTTCACATGCGTTTAGCCATAATTTCTCAACCGTTTCTCCGATTGAGTCCAAATTGATGAATATGAAATGACTCGAGGAGATCTATCTTGTATACAAAATGATTTACTTTAATAGTTCATATTTTACTCACTAGGGGGAACTTTTTTCAAATGCTTTTTCGGACATATAGCCGTTGGTCTAATTTAGTCCAAATTTAGTGCATATGAAGCGACTCAAGAAGGTCTAACTTGTAACTATCATATTTCACTCTAGTAGATCATATTTTACTTACTAGGGGGAACTTTTTCATAAAAATCACAGTTTTCTGTAAAGTACTGCAAAGCAAATGTTATACTTCCAAAACCATGACCTGAACAGTCATTGAATGCTGTCAGACAAATTGTACAATCAGGTAAGGCAGTTGTTTGGGAAGCACTTGATTAGCTTTGCAGCGGTTCCGTGCTCCGAACTATCTGTTCCGAAATTTCCCAGATGCGACGCGTAAAGAGCTAAGTTAATGTTAACGGAGTATCTGTATATTCTACAGATAGCAAATTGTTGAAATTAAATTGAAGTCTGAAGCAGTAGGAGGCAAAACCGATAGTCATTATCATATGCAAAGATTGCCTTAGAGATGTGTTTGTGTCGCAAAGCAACACAGACGCACGCTACAAACTTTTGTATGATCAACGCTGAAGGCCAAGAAAAACATTACTTAAGAGAGTTATCCATAATCATCTCAGACATCCTGATCCGTACGTTACCGTCACCCAACTCACAAAGACAACAATTACTTTTTCCATTATTTGGTTTTACCTGCATTGTATGCAAAATGCAACAAGAGATCACAGCTGTCAAGTACTTTGTCACGACTTTTGACCTATGGTCAAATGAACTATGGAGCCTCACATGAACCTGAAAGTCCATTTAATCATGTATAAATGTGATAATAACTGGGATTTCCATATCCCGACTTTCCATTTTCTCTAATCGCTTATGCTGTTCAGGATTGCAGGGCAGATGGAGCCAATCCAAGACAACCATTCACGTTCTCACTCACCAATTCACCTATATCGCATGTTTTTGAACTGTGGGAGGAACCTGTAGGGAACCAATGAAAAGTCAAGAGAGAAGATGCAAACCACAAACAGAAAGTCTCCAAGTCCAGAGGTAGATTTAAACCCAGAAACATCTCGCTGTGAGGCATCTGTGCTACCCAGCATGCCACCATGCAGCGTCATGTCAGTATTGACAGAAATAATCAGGATTAATTTTGGCTACGTGGAAACTTGGGAGAGAATGAAACACAAGCAGCACTTTTCAGCATGGGTCTACTAGTCTTCCTTCGTATGCATGCCCTGCTGCGACTTGACAACACCTCTGTCTCTGCCTGGATTATTCTGACCTCCATCCAGACTGGGTTGTCCTTATCCTGGATGCTGTTTTGCAGATTCTGAGTGGAGGTCCGATGACTCAGTATCACCTCGGCCATGATTGTGTGTCACTCGGGCCCAGAACAGTCAGGCTACAAGTAATGCCCACATCCAGCATACTCACCCACTGCTCCCCTCTTCCCCCCTATAGGTGCAGACCACAGGTCAGCTTTAGTTTAACTACCTTAAGTCAGAGCTTTTTGTCCTTCAGCCAGGCTGAAACTTCACATATATCTAAACCAAGCTGGTCTTCCATGAAAGGTAAAACCAGCAAGCATGTTTTGCTAAACCTTTGATGAGATTTTTTTGATTTGACTGTTCCCAGACAAAATTTGTGAACGTGTACATCCCACGAGTGTCTTAAAATCACAGCTGGCCAGACGCGGGGAATGGAAATACCCTCTGTCACATCATTTTGAACTGGCTGTGGAGTTCTGTTGAGTGTTTCAGTGGAGTGTGTGTCATTCCTCATATGTAAAGCTTTTCGCACAGAGGTTTTGTTTGTTTGTTGACACAGCTCTTATAAAAGGAGTGTAAAATCTTTTTGGAGCAGGAACGTTGCTGTGAGTACGTCTTGCCGTTTTCCATTCCAAACTTTCCCGACTGATTATTGAGGACACATGTTATTTCTACCCCGAGGATCATGCCATCCCTTGTTCTCTCTTCTTTCGCTCGCTCCCCATTTCTACCAGGTCCAATGTGGAAAATGCGGCATCACCGAAACCGCCACTGCTGCCGTCCAAGTCTCCTAAAATATAAGTAACCTTACCCGCCTCTTTATTCCACTCTTTCCCTCTGCCTACTCTACTCCCTGCCAAACTGCTCCACCCAGACCAACAAACAGAAGCATGAATATGATGTTGATCTCTCTTCCCTGCGCTCTTGCTCGCCTGACACATCCCTCTGTGCCTCCTTGTGCCACTCATCAGGCCATGAATGGGTGGGGATGTAAACAAAATCCCTTGAGATGCAACAGAGAACTCTTTTGCTTCAGGAAACCCCTTATTCCTTCTACAGGGACAACCACCAACATCACAACTAAGGCATTGTCATTATGACTTAATACCACTGGGATCTGAAACTCCTGCCTAAATAAAACGTACGCCTTAATGCAAAGTTATAGATCAAACTCAAATATAGAGGATAAATGACGCTGACACAGTTTTAAACCTCTTGTTGCAGAGGAACGAGGTTATTACATTAGCTTTCTTAAACTAGAGTTGATTTTGAGCTTTGTCTCTGCCTCAGTATGAAAGTTGGATCATTGTACAAACTGGAGTTCTAGCTGAGGAAAAGGGGACTTACCATGACTTCAGTCAGGAATTCCTACATAGCCTTCAGCTCCTTTCCTGCATTTTGCATCCTCTCTGCATTCTCTGTAAAAAAAAAAGAAAGAAATCTCCCCTCTCAGTTTCTAATAATCCTTCGAGTGATTTTTCTCCTTTCAAATCTCTATCCAAGTGTTCTTCCCTCTTTCCCTATCAGTGTCTGCTGTATTTCCCAGGCTGGGAATGTCCTGGCTGCATTTTTCCCCTCCCCTCTCCGTCTGCACGGCAGTTCTACAGAATTCCCACCTCCCCCTTCTGCCTCTCCTCCCTCTCACCTAACAAGAGCCCCACAGTCCGGCTCTGCTCTCAAACTTTCCATTTCCCCCCCCCCCCCCAATGAATAGACAATGAAAGCCGTTACCCCACCCAGTCCTTAATAAAAAAGCTAAACTTGTGAAGTTTTATTGTCAACATGAAAATGCTCTTTCTTTATTCTTCAGTGGGAGAAAATTCAGTTTATTGGCAATTAAGATAATTGATGAAAAAGGGTGGTGCAATCATTCAAAATGCACTTTAACTGTTACAAAGTGTTGTTTTTTATCACACTCCAAAATGAGACTTAACATTTATACACAAATTACCATTTTACACGATAGAGAAGAAAATAACCAAACTGCATTTGCAAACAAAGTGTATTAAATGGAAGGAATTTTACTTCACGTAGAAAGTTGTATCGAAAAACTGAGTTTCCTTCCTGTGTCACTTAAAAATCGCCTTTTTGACACCCATCTGTGATGAACGAGGGTTCAAAGGGTAATTCCAGCTGTTTATTATCACACTTCCGCAAATGTCAAGGTGGCAGCAGCCGCACCGTGGAGATGCAGCTAGTCTATCTTGTACCACATCATACTGTTCAGCCGCCAAATCATATTGTATCCCATTTCCAAAACATTATAAATCTGCGTGTCCAAAGACTTTATCGCTGTCAGTGACTGCATGTAAAGGACTTTTCTGTAGTACCCTGTGGGTGTGCATCTTGACACATCAAAGGTATCCTGCTCTTAACGCCGCTGCTGAATCCCTAAATCAACCCTCTCTTAGTTTGAATATCAGTAAGACAGGAGTTTTGTAAATGTATTATGGAGAGCCTTTCAGTTCGGCTGGATCACTCAAGGCTTTTACCAACACATGCCAGCATTCACCTATTCACCCCACTCACCTCAACACGATCCCTCCGTTCTACCCACTCATACCGCCTCCTCCGTCCCCGGACTAAGCTCAGCACCATGGGTGATCGGGCCTTCTGTTCTACTGCCCCTCGTCTGTGGAATGCCCTCCCTGACCATCTGAGGGCTCCACAGACGACTGACACATTTAAAAAAGGACTTAAATCTTTCCTTTTTCGCAGGACCTATAACTTTAATTAACATTGCTGCTTTTTGGTCATGTTTTCATATAGTTATTATTTTATTTTTTATTGATGCTTTTATCTACTTTTACTTTGTAGCACTTTGAGATTTGATCCAAATGTAAAGTGCGTCATAAATTCAATGTATTCTTATTATTATTATTCACACACATTCATGCACGGGTGGGAGAGGCTAACATTCAAGGCGCCACCTGCCCATGATGCCTTCTGTTTTTTTCCTAAAGCAATGTGCAAACTATTCATATTGACAGTCTTGTTAAGGAAAGATCTCATATAATTTCATATTTGAATATGTAAACTCTACCGCTTCAAAAAACTGACAAAACCGCTCAGTTACAACTAACTAATTTCTTCTAAATTTAAGAACTCCCTCCCTTCAGAGGCTACAATCTCATTTAAGCTCTGTCAGTCTTATACAGATACAGACAGAGTCTTCATCCATTCTTGAAAGAATGGTCAATATTGATGCATCAGCCGTCAACGTATCTTGACTTTTCTCCCTATTATCGATGAAGCTCCAGAGTGATGGACTTATATTTCCCATACTGCAACTTATTAAGCTACAGTCTTTCATTACGCCTAACTAATTTCCAGTGTTCTTCATACATTTTTGTTTTTCATACATTCATTTTGGAGCCTCCGAGAAATCCCACATAGCCACATAAGAAACTAGAATGAACTAGAACTTAATTGAGAAGGTACCTCTGCCATGACCCATCATTCACTCGCCTGCTATCACAGCTCTGTGCTGGGTCGCAGAGCGGCTGGACGGCATTATCTGGTGGAGAGGCAGGGTACATCCCGGATTAACTGCGAGACAACTCGTAAACGCGTAAACACAAATAACTATTGATGCTCAGATTCACACTTTCGGGCAATTTAGAGTCACCAATTGACAAATATGCATGTTTCTGGACAGTGGGAGGGGGCCGGGGTACCAGAGGGGGGGTCCCAGAACCTTGTTCCGCTAAGGCAAAAGTACTGTCCACTAGGCCAGTGTGTCGCCCCAAGACCTAGCAGTCCCCTTTAAATCAATCATTATCCTTATACAAAAACTAAATTAGAGCCTGGTAACTCAAAATCGTGTTTGAACCCATACCAAACTGCACACACTCATAGACACAAACCCTAAAGTATGATTCTTTTTTTTTTCATTAATATCCATTATTCCCTGGGAAATTAGAGAGAAAAAAAGATGATGTCATTTCACCTGAAACCATGATAGTTCTCATAATGTGACTCTTTGACCATGAAAATCTACCGCTAGTATTTGGAATCACTTTAATGATTATTATTTTGATGGTTGTTTAAGAAATACGGAATCTTATTAATGGGGGTTATCTTCGGGATCTAGCTCAGAAACCTTTGAAGATAGATCCAGATGCCAAAGATTACCCCCAGATCAAACTTTGATGTGTGGTAGGTCTTATGTAGATTTATTTGTCTCATAGCAATTCAGGCCTTAAAGGCTAGATCCTGGATGTAGATGAGGAACCAGATCACCACCAGAATCCGAAATAATAAGGCCAAAATAATGAACGATTATTGAATGATATGTGCCGAACTCTCAAAAAGTCTGTTCATGACTGTCTGAGTATTCTTGCTAACCGGCACACTCACTAGACTATTCCCCCATAGAGTAATACACAGATGAAATTGTGCAAATGTACCTGTGCTACTTCATGCTCAAAATGACATGTAGGCTCGCTTGGTTCATAAATGTCCACAAAAGTTGATACACATCAGTCTTATTTACGACCATAGAAAGAATGTATGGGGTAAAAAGTTTCAGAGCTCATATTTTGCATCATATAAATGATGTTAAATGTGAGATGTGCTCAAGTGAGTCATTTAATGAATCCCTTTAAAACAATGCTGTCAATCATTTCTCTAGCTGCCCATTTAAGAAGCAACGCTCTTCTTCATATGTTACATTATCTGTGCTGTGATCCAGCTTTAAACTTTTTTGTCTTTATTTTATCCAAGTAAGCATTTCATCAGCGCTTTCAGCAGTGGAGGTTTATATTGTGGTGACATTGACTTCATTTTCCCTAGTGTGTAAATATAGCCTCGCATATATAACTTGGGTTGCCATTTCTCTCTCTTTCTTCTCTCTTTCTTCTTTTTTATTGCTTTATGGCTAAATTTAACATCTAAACATGGAAGGGAACTGAGCCAGTGCTGATCATCAATTGAAATAGTGGAACACCGCCCCCTTGTGTTGATTGTGTGACATTACATTAGTGGGAAAACAGATTTTGTGGCATGACAGTGTTGTTGCAGATTGTAAAGAAAATAATTTTCCTGCATTCATTCTTTCTTAAAGAAACTTAAAAACACAACTCTTAGATTCAGGCAATTAAATGAATGAATTATGAGTATTCTGTTCCATTTCAGTCCCTAAATATGAGAAAACAACAGAATGCAGATCGCATATAGTTGTAATAATAATGGAACAATAGTTTTCAAACAAAGCAGCACATTATGTGCGAGAGGAGTAGAGTTTCAGGGCCGTGTGAAAGTGTTGACTAAGCAAACTGACATCTGGCCAGACAGACAAGAAGAACAAGGTAAATGCAACTCAGCCGTGATGTTGGGTGTGTTTTTTCCTTTCGCCCTCCCTTAAGCTCTGTTTATATTACACATTCATTATAACACTCAGCCACACTGGGTACAGACAAGGCACACAGCATTGTTTATCTAAACTATTTTCATTCAGCTTGTGGGTCTCATCAGTGAATTCCTGAGAAATACTAACAAAAAGGGCTAAAATACGTCGGACCCACAGTGAGACACATTATCTATAGATGGATTAAAACGCAGAGATTCTTACCAGAACAAACACAAAACACAAAACACAGCACCAAACACAGCACTCCACTAAAAGAACATCAGACCTGCAGGTAAACATGGAGGAGGTTTTGGGATGTTGTTGGGATCCTTTCCTAATTGAGGGATTGGACAATTTGCCTTACTTGAGTGAAGCATGAATTCAGAACTCTGCCATAAAATAGTAAAGGAGTAGTTCCACCTCTGAATGGTCCAGAGGCTGAATTTTTTTTAAAAATAAATATTTTGAGTTACTGAGTTGGGGAATGAACCCCATCAAATGTTTTTGTATTTCCAACACAGTTTAGTTTGAGGTAAAGACAAAAATAGAAGCAATCAGGAGGCGTCCAATACTTTTTCAAATGACTCTATTGATAGGTCAATCAGACATCGCAAAACCACCTGACGTCCTTGAATAACAAAAATAAATGGACATGACGACGATAAAGAAAAACATCACCTTCGATTTAACAACACAGGCAGGCTACAAAAGCCACAAGTAACACAATTTATTAAGAAAAACGATCCACAAAAGCCACAAGACAACAGAAGTGTTTACGAAGGATACTCAAAAGTGACGCTTATGCCCCTGATGTGCTTTTTTATTGCTTCATTTATTGAATAAAACAGATGTAATGTAATTTGATTTTTACAATTTACAATCTGCCGTTTGTAATTTTTTCTTTCATTGTGTTTGTCCATTTTTTTTTATGGCTGGGCAGGATAATATCAGAGTCTCACCTGTCCACAATTGGGAATCTGATCTTGCAGGGGTTTTTCTCTTTCTATGTGTCAGCCTGTGAGGAACTGTTTATGTGCCCAGCCCCTCGTCCAATGTCACCGGGGTTCCAGCCCACATTAACCCTGTAAAGGAGAACGGGCCGTGGAAAATGAAACGGCCGTAACAGAAAGCTGCGAGTAATTGTAATTATGAGTGTGAATTCCTTGAAACTTCACGACCATTTGTTCCACGAAGACAAAAGCCTCATTTACACATTAAGTAAACTGTGAGATGGATCTGTGATGGACTGTGAGATGGATCGGCGGTTTTGGTGCAGGATCAGGAATAATTCTGGTGTTCCATGCTCAGACATCTGGAGGGATCTCGGAGTGGAGCCGCTGCTCCTTCCTGTCGGTAGGAGGCAGTTGAGTTACTGATACATCCAGCAGTAGGAGACCCCCGGAAGAGACCCAAAACTCACTGAAAGGCCAATAGAGCAATGGAACTGGAGAGCATCGCTGTGGTGGGTGCGATCTGGAATAACCAGATGTCCCCCAATAATAATAATAATAATAATAATAATAAATAAAATATGTGTAGAAACAATGAAAAGGTGAGTTTCATATGTTCCTTTCAAGAAAAGTAAATAAAGTTAATCAATATTGATAAAAATAGAGTGACTTTAGACTGAATGTGGCAGAATGCGGCTGCTCATTAGAACATGTGCTAGTTTATGCCCATAGCAACACAGTGTTGTTAGCTTTCACAATTTAATTTCAAATATCTGCGTGGATCTTTTGAGGCCATAGGTTTTTGCACATTTACAGTGTACCTCATGTGTCACTAACATGTAAGAGCAGTCCTAATATGGGCTGAACCTTTCTCTGTCTGGGCATTACTTGCCCACTTAATGCTTTGGCAATTGATGTTCTTATTGTGAAGGTTATTGTCATTATTCTGGTGTTCCTGTTTTATTTGAAAGTTATGTATGTTGTTTGGTTAGTTTTACACTTCCTGCCACGTTTCCTTACTGTTTTGCATTTTAGTGTGTTTATCTATGTAATGTTCTATTCTGTCATGTTTGATTGTCAATCATGTTCACCTGTGTCCTCCCCTCCAACTGTTTCTCATTGTCTCCTTAAATCAGTGTCTGTGCTGTCCCTTGTCCTCTGTGCCAGTTTGGCTTTGATGTTTCTTCGTCACACGGTCCAGCTATTTCTCTTGTGTTTTCTTCTGTTAGTTTTTTCCAAGTGTATTTCTCGGGGATTTTCTTGGTTCTGGATTTGGATAGATTTTCTGACTCTGCCTTTGCCTTTTGGATTTGTAATTGTTTGATTTATTGGACTGTTCGACTGGTTTTGACTCTTGCTCTTTTGTTCGGAGTGGGAATTCAATATTTGATTTAACCTCCCTCTATCATGTGTCTTCACGCGGGTTCTAACTTTGTTCCTGCTAAGTTCGTAACAGTAGGAGATCGTGTGGAATGGGCAGGGTGCTTGTGGGTATGTTGGTATGTAGGTAAACCAGCAGGTTGGTGACTTTCCGTTTGCCAAAGCTGCAGGCAGCACATTTCCTTCTGACACATCATTTGATTTATTAGGGCGTGTTAATAACAGCCTTTATATTATTTCTAATATGAACCCAACGGTGCTGACAACTGACCTAGTTGCAGCCGCGCGGTTTACGCAGGGCCCTCCTATCATAATCGGGTGGATAACTTACGTAAATACTAGTAATACAAGGACTTCCCTTATCCCATAAGAATGCACAAAACACAGACGTGGGGCTGAAAGACTATTTTACATTTTTTTAATATGAACGCTAACATGTATTCTGGTTGCAATTTTTTATGTATTGAGTTTTATGCAGGCTGTGTTCTCCAGATAGTTTAGAGCCATTCGGTCATTCTCTCTGAATTCATTCATTCGAGGAGACGTATGGATTCTATAACATAACACCAAAAACAATGTTGGATGTTCTCCTTTGTTTTTCGCAATTGTCAAACGAACGCGGAACTTTTCAAAAACACAAGGAAACAACCTTTCTGTTTATAGCGATATATAACATAACGTGAGCGGGGCCTTGGTTACTAACAGAGGGTGGAGTTAAAGAGACTCAGGTGAACTCTTGATCAGGTTTACAGAACACCTTCCAAAACACATGACTGATTCATTCCAGTCTTTCCTTCTCTAATCTTCTTATTCTTCAGTTGTGTGACAGCAAAAGCAGAGAGGAGCTCTGTGGGAGAGCAAATTAAGTTGTTGTTGTAAATAAGTTGCTAACAGCAGGGCAATGCAAGGCAACTATATTTCTACGGCACATTTAGCAACAGGGCGATAAAAAGTGCTTTACACAAAGAATGAAGAACATTGCGACAAAGTACTAAAGAACACTTACGCATCGATAAAATACTGTTATAAACTTTAAGATAGATTCAAAAATTTAAAAAAAGGAAAAAATCATAATAGAATAATTTGCTTTTTTTAAAGGGTTATTTGCCTAAGAAATATTTCTCCACAAATTTCATTTATGCTCTTGAAAAAAACACTTTTCTGCACAGAATACTGCATGCTCAGGAACGAGGCACTGAAATAAGGCTGTAATATTAGATATTTTCAGTATTTTATTGTCAGTATTAAATATGAACATTGGAAAGAAAATTCTATATCTATGGTATATAAAATATATTGACTTTCACATTCATTGATTTACTCATATACCCCAAATCCTTTAAAATGTAAAAATGTTTTAACATTGTTTCACGTTACATATTATCGTGGTCGACTGATCTAGATTGATTAATTACAAAGCGTATTATTGAAATTCCATAATGAACTTTACAGTAGTCTATAAACCAGCCATTCCTGAATTTAATTTTGGTGCCATTGTCATATTTGGTGCCCTACTCATGTTTTTTGCTACCGTTGTATTTGGCGCCCTTACAACACTGTTGAAAATAGGATAAGTGGCACAAATCTGAGCAATTGAAAGATCTCTTGTAGTTTAATTCTGCTCACAGCTTAACCTCCAGCATAGCCAAGGATCTCAACAGATACCCAGATGAAGTTGTGACACTTATATTTATCACTGTTACTATTGAAAATAATGGGTTGAGTAGTAAGAAGACATAATAATAAAAGTGGTGGGTTCAGAGGCGTATGATTGTACTATGAGTTGATGTCACAGAGTTTTTTTGTGCTACCCTTCAAAAAGCTGGTTTCCAAATATACCTTCAGTGTGGTTCTCGTATTTCATGCAAAACAAGGTAATTGTTTGTATTTGTAATGTAAAAACACATTACTGAAAATGGATCTTCGTAATAGGTCTTATTTTTTTGTCTAAAATGAAAAATTAACCTTGAACAACCCTTAGATCAGCGATCACCAACTCCCCACTCCTCTGCTGTCTGAGATCAGCATTAATGCAGTCACTGTAATAAACCCTAGTCACACGTTTTATTTTACCGGTGAGTGCGTCTATATCCTCCAGCCACTCAACATGTGTCAGTTTTGTTGCGTTAAAAACAGGAAAACTTTAAGTTGCTAACATTTTACTGTTATCCGAGGTGTTGGTGCTCCTGACTGCCTGACCAGATACTCCAAGCAGCAGTCTGCATTCACTGTTTTGTTGTGGCAGAAGAAAGGATCGGCTACATCAGCCCAGCCATTTACCAAGGGACAATTAAAGTTCCGTTTTGTTGATGATATATTGATTTTGATTGTATTTTTGATTTCAGATGTAAGTTGAAGAACATGTTTTCTGGCTGTTGATGATGACTGTGAATAAAAACTTTTCTTTACAAAAGATTCTGAGAATTTCTGCTGTAGAGAGGGAGACATAAAATTGAATTATGCTGATTTATTTTGAATTTATTCACTTGTTTTGTTCAGAATTGTATGAAATTATACAAGAATAAATCTTTATAATAATTCCGATTAAACATGGCCAATTTGAGCGCTGTTCAGCGCTCAATGAGGACAAGCCTGTATTATATCAATTCAATGTATTTTAATGTGCGGCTTTCTTCATGCTGATCTGCTGATGGCCAAAAGACGGCGGATCAAGCCGTAACAATCAGAAAGAGATATTGACGTTGTATTTGTCCAATGAGAATTTCCATGTTTCCTCCTTAACTCTCAATGTAAGACAGAGTGTTTTTGAACGGGCGGAAAAAGAGGCGCCTCATTCGTTGCATAATGTTTCAAACACAAATAATTAACTTTAAGCAGTGTCCAAACAAATTTAATTTGTTCAGCTTTAGCATTTAGCTTTTTAGCTCGGCTAAAGGCCCTGAAAAAATGACCATCGAGGATGGAATGGGAATAGATTTTTACTTTTGTTTTATTTGTGTGTGTGTGCGCGTGTAGCAGAGGGTTTGTGACAAACACTTACTTTACTACTACTGCATACTTTGAAACTGCAAAATAACTGGAAGGAGGGCAGAACATTCACGTCACACTGGCCAACTCAATGTCCACTCTACTCCTTGAAATAGGAGCAGAAACAAAAACACAAAAATAAACTTGTTAAACATGACCTCTCTGTCCTCCCTAACCAGCCGCTTACACACCTAGACCATAGTAACAGTATATTGAAAACAATGTGTGCATGAAACGCGCTAATGACAGTTTGGCGAGAAAAACAACTCATGAGCTAAGTTTGCAGAAAAGGAAAGGTCTTTTCCACTTAAAATAAATCCAATATTTACATAATAATCAAGCCGGGAGGCTTGTTTGATATAATCGGTGATTGTTGACGCAGTCTCAGTGTGGCCGAGTCTGTGCCAGCTACACACATGCACAGCACACACACACACACACACACCAAGCATGAGCTACCATGGCTAAAAACATCGTGTTGTCAGTAGACAGAGTAGCAGCGGATATTTAGCTGTTTTGTCAGCATTTACAAAACAGCAAATAATAATTGAGAAAGCTAAATATTCCACTGAATATTAGATCACATTTCATTCATACATAATTAATGTACAGCTATGTATGTGTTACCTATTCAATGTTTGTACCTACCTGTATGTATTCTCTTCAGTCCCGGTGAAAATGGGCTAATAGGCAAAACTCTGAGCTATTCCCTGAAAGAAAAAGCTCCAGCAAATCTTATGATTCCAACAGGAACCCAGATGAAGATATGAACCTTATTATTGTCACTGTGTTACAACTGAAACTAAAGGATAAGATAGTAAGAAGACATCACAGCCAAAAAAAATAAAAATCCTCTATGTAACTTAATGGAGAATGTACAGAAGGTGGAGAACAACTATTTGGATACATTACGTTTTACTTTTTTAGTTCATATTTTACTCACTGGGTGAAGCTTTTTACAAAAAAGAACACAGTTTTTAGAACAATCTGGATTCAAGAGATTTCATCAAACCTTTAAATTCCTTGAAGGAAACAAGGAGTTGAAGATGGAGATTAGTTTGTAATTTATTCCATGAATTGGGAGCTTAAAACTGAAAGGCCTTTATTCTCAATTCTGTTGGGAGTTTGGGAATTACAAATTGAACGTTTTCTGCAGAACAAAGATGATGATTGACATTTCTCCATCTTAAAAGAGACTATATTTGACTAAGTAATAATAAACACCAAGAAAGTAGAGGAAATAACAAGCTCATTGAAATGATAAAATATTTCTATCTCGTCAGTTGAGGCCATCAGTAGGAATATTGGGTTTAGGTCTGCTCGACTTTCAGCTAGCGAAAAACGATTTAATGCTCTTCCACAATGTTTGAGAGTTTTTTCGGCCTTTTGTATTTACAAATAAAAAAAATGATCTTGAAGAAGGAAAGACGTATTGTGCAGTTGTCTGAATTTAAGCCATTCAGCCTCTAGTCCTGATTTATATCTTTTGGCTAAGCTGAATCCCACTCCTGAAGTACAGCTGACAGGTACCAGGGACTATCCATTCCTTGAATTCAAATTTTGCGGAAGGGAGCATGTTTTTACGGAGCCTCTCTGGTGACATTGGAGATAAAAAATAATCCAGGGGCCATGACTTCATAACTCATGGGAGCAGGTTATTATCTTGTGGAAACAAGATGGCCGTATAATAATAAATAAACACGTTAACACCAGTCTGGAGTACTGTGATTAACGTGAAATGGTGTCAGAAGTGGCGGACTGAACACCACACCTAGATTGGCCAAAGTCAGACCACTGGAGTTTGAGTGGCGTCAGAGCTCCACAGAAAGCCGAGCACCAGGGGGGTACGAGTTAACTCCCTCCTCTAGGCGATGGGCAAGGATGAGGAGCCTATCTTGCCCATCGCTATGCATCGTACAACCTAAGTGCCCAGCTTGTAACAGAAGATGCCGTGAATGCAACAATAGGACAGGACATTTTGAGGCTGTGTGAAAAACCAAGATGCTGAATGAAGTGGCGACCGCTGGAGAAGGAGACAGCGATGACAAGTTCCTCCTGGGGACTGTGATCACATCAAAGCTAGCTGGGGCTTTAGCATTTAGCTTTTTAGCTTGGCAGTAAGATAGAAAGCCCCCCTTAAGTGGTTTTGGAAATGGCATTGGACCAGATTTTACATTTTGTTTTAATTTTGTGTTTGTTATTATTTCTATACTTATTGTTTTAAATTACAAAATAATTAAACATGTAGGGGATGAAGTGTAATCCGAGGAGGGCTGATTCCTACTTTATTTTTTTCATCAAAGTAGAAAACTCATAGCACACTGGCCAATTTAATGTCCGCTCTTCCCCCTCAAAATAAGAGCCATTTACGTAAACAGCAAACCTGATTGTTGACAGGAAACGTAAAATCAGTTGATGCATTTGTAGAGTCCAAAACCATTAAAACTAATAACATGTGTTTATGAAGTTACAAGTGACAAGAACTTTTAACATGTGTTGGAAAAAAATGTATTTCATCATGATTGTTTCAAATAAATACCTGGTGTAGTTATTAAAAAAAAGCTTGAATTTCTGATTTCCCCAAAAATACCTCTCCGTCCTGCCCGATCTTTGAACTCGCCAGCCGCCTGGTTTACACAACCATACCTTTGTAGCAGTAAATTAAAGATGACGTGTGCATGACAGTTGTGAATGGCTACTGTGATGAAATACTATTTATAGCCTTTCTTCTTGCCCAGGTGAGCAAAAGAATGGTCTTTTTCTCAAAAAAACAACTTCAATTTCCCTTGACTTTATAATTAACTTCGTCAAGGAGGTTGATTCAATACCTGCAAACGTATTAAAGCCAATAAGATTATGAGTTTGGACAAAATTTTTATTTAAAAAAGAAAAGACAAAGAAAACTACATATTAAATAAACAGTTGTATATGTGCAAAATCAGTTTCACCAATGTTTGGTATCATTCACTAAGAGCAAAGAATGTGCACATACTCATACATGCACACATGGAAATATCCACCAATGAAGGCTTCATACTAAAAATATTATGGTATTATTAACATGTATTAATGTGCATAGTTATACCATAGGGAGTCATATAATAATAATGATGCAATAAAACACACGTCTACCAGCATAACATCAGTAAAAACATTCTTTGCTCGCACATGACTTTAATTTAGCAGTGACCCAGGCATAAAAACACAATTATGATCCTTCATTTGATTGTTAAGGATGACAAAAAATAAAATCCTTGACAAATGCTTCTTCACAAGCTCTTCAGCATTTTTCCAAAGTTATGAAGCTCCAGCACTGTTTAAATATAGTTTACCCACCTTGATTTTCCTGACATTATATTTACCTAGAAGCTACTCTGACTGCAGTAGTGTGGGGGTTTAAAATCAGTGTAACGAAAGACATTTAGTGGCAGAGGAATTGAGGTGTTTCCAGTGATGGGTTTTCCAATTGCTCCTCATTTCTTGACTCATTCAAACCTGCCTGCAAGTAAGAAACTCAATATTTCCGAGAAAAAAAATTCATCGCGCACATTAACTTCAAATGAATTCACTGGTTCATATCAGAGCGTGTGACCAGATGTGAGAGCATCTGCAGAAAGCTTCAGAAGAGCGGCCATCCTCCACTACTCCTCCTTTCAGCCTCCTGTGTGACATCAAACAGTTTGTATTGAGTAGCACGTGTACACCAACAGGACACTCCTCATTCTCTTGGCCGTTACAGCATAAACACACTCAGCACAGCCAGAGTGATCAGCAGAGCTAGAGGAGGGAAAGAAAGAACAGAAATTAATTTGGCAATGTTTAAACAAACGCAGTTCCTGGAACTTTGCTCTCTTGAAAACATCTCCTATCGCTTATGCTTACCCTGCAGTAGGGATTGCTGGAGTTTAATGGCACTTCCTGTCGTAGTGGTAGCGATTGTAGGGACAACGGTTGCAGGGGCAGCGGTTGAAGGGGCAGCGGTTGCAGGGGCAGCGGTTGAAGGGGCAGCGGTTGCAGGGGCAGCGGTTGAAGGGGCAGCGGTTGCAGGGGCAGCGGTTGCAGTGGCAGCGGTTGTAGGGGCAGCGGTAGCGTTAGTGCTGTTGTTGGCGGTTGTGTTTACCAGATTGGTAACATTGGTGTTAGGAACTGCCAAGTTGAGACCCGGAGTTCTAATTACGGTGTTTGGAGGTCCGACAGCACCAGAGGCTAGTACAACAAAGAATTTGCTTTTATAAGTTATCAGCACTTGTAAAAAATACAGACGTATCATCTATAACTTGTTGTGACTTCCAGTGGGTATGTGATGCATGCGATGATGCCGATATACGGTATGTTTGCTTACAGCTGTTGAATGATCCAGTAGAGACGGCGGCTACTAAGTTTGATGATCTAGTTTGTGAGACTGGTACCATGGCGGAAAATACGCACTGGATTTTTTTTCCAGTGACTTTTCCCCTCACAGAGTTCGCGCTGAGCTAAACACCCCAGACAGACAACAGACGACAAGGGATAAATAGTTTGAGCTGCCGTTGTGACTTACTGTACTGATTGTTCAGAATCTAATAACTGAGTTGAACAAAAAGAAGATTAAATTCAAATATAGATGTACATATTAAGTTAATGAGAACTCACCGATTCAGAAGTCAGTACACCGTTGTCGAGGACAGCGGTGATGAACTTAACAACACCGTTGTCGTTTGCACAGATATAGGTTTGGTCCTTATCTCCCTGTGGAGCAAAAAATAGGATTAATGGCTGGCTGGCCTGGCTGTGTGACAGAGTCTGGGTTCGACTTCATGATATTTCAATGTGTGAGTGAAGGCCAGGATTTGACGTACCAGAGCGCTGTCAGTAGACAGAGTAACAGCGATATAGCCCTCTGACTCTCCCGCAAGATCAAAATCAAATTTTAGACCACTCTGTTGCTTTATAGCAAGAAATAAACAGGATGATGAAGAGGCAGGATTGCAGTCAGCGGGATGAGTCACACAGAGCTTCTGACTTTTACAATTTGCGTCAGAAATATTTGTCTGCAAGAGAGGAGAAACATATTCATAAAAAGGGGTTAATGTTATCAACATTCTTTTCTCTAATTGTTCATTATGCTCTTTTTTTTGTTGATCACTCACAGTAAGAGACAAGACTGTGAAGTTGACCTCCAGTACAGGAGCTATTGTTGTGGATGCAGATGAAATTGACGGTGCCATTGTCGTATTTGGTGCCATTGTCGTATTTGGTGCCACTGTCGTATTTGGTGCCATTGTCATTTCTGTTCCAACCGTCATATTTGGTGCCACTGTCATATTTGGTGCCATTGTCATTTCTGTTCCAACCGTCATATTTGGTGCCACTGCCGTATTTGGTGCCATTGTCATTTCTGTTCCAACCGTCATATTTGGTGACACTGCCGTATTTGGTGCCATTGTCATTTCTGTTCCAACCGTCATATTTGGTGACACTGCCGTATTTGGTGCCATTGTCATTTCTGTTCCAACCGTCATATTTGGTGACACTGCCGTTTTTGGCGCCATTGTCATGTTATTAGCCATATTTGTGCTTGTTGATGCTGTGTTTCCTTGAGATGGGGATGTTCGAGAATCCACAGAGAACCAGGACAGAGTCACAAACAGGACCACGATGACCAGTTTATTTTCCATATCTGGAGAAGGCAGAGTAAGGTTATTTAAATAAATAATATCATGTAAAAGGTTATCTACAGTTGATTATACAATTACAAAAATTCTTCTAGATGAGTAAAATCAGACAAATATGAGGAAACAAATACACCAATAACCTATAAGTGATTGTCACTGCCCTGCATTAGAATACAGGTAATGTAACAGGTGAGCCAGCATCTAACATTTAATTACACTCTCTGCACTCTATTTATGTATTTCTTGTTTTTGTTTTCTAGGCTATGCACTATAAATAAAACATAATATAATATGAACACATTATAATGTGGCACATACACATAAATGTAAGAATGTACTAATATATGTTTTTATATACTTGGTTAATGTTTCCAAAGAATGCTTTCCTATCCATTGTACATTATTATAATTATTTTTTTATTAATTATTTAATTTATATACTATTAATATCATTGTTTGCTCCGAGATTTTGCTCCTGTATAAGAATTGCTCAAAAATAGGGGCAATAAATTGATTTACAACAAATCATAATTGAGAAGAAGTCATATATCATTGATTAGTTTACTGTATGTTACACTCCAATTATTAATGTAAATATATGTATGTCCTGCATATTCAGTGTCTTGACCTACCTGTAGAAATTATCTTAAGGTCCAATGAAAATGGAATGAGAGCCAAAACTCAGAGCAATTCCCTGAAAGAAGATTCCCTGTGGTTTAATTCTCAGGTGCTGCTCACAGGTAAACCTCCAGCAGATCTGTTTATCTCAACAGGAACCCACATGAAAATGTGACACCTGTTACCTCTGCACCACTATTTAAACTAAGGCGTTGGGAAATAAGAAGACCCATCATAGACTCATCATAGACTCAAAAAAAAAAAAATCCCCTGTCTGATATAATGGACGTTGTTAGTAGAGGGCGGAGGATGAGGCTCAAGGGCGTTGATTGAGTTTTGTCATGTCATGGAACATTTAACCCTTTTAGTGCTAGCTTACTGTCAAAAGGATCGTGCTGGAGGGTTCAATGGACTTGATGAGAACAAACACCATCCTTCTTCCTCATTCTTATTGCAAAACGTTGTCTTAGTTATTTTGACATTTAATAACATGCTACAAAAAAGCTTTTTTAATTCGTCTAAAAAGAAGAAAACTCTTGACGGTAGAGGTTCTTCAAACGTGTTCAGTCAAGAGTCTGATGTAATAATTCTAAATCATACTTTCTTAAATATCAGGTGTTATTGCTTGTGATGAGAAAAACTAGATTCATCATTTAAATTTTTTGCTCATTACAAATAATTCATTCTTTCTCTTTTTTAATCGACTTTCTTCCCTGCTCCTTGTTCAGGGTCATGGAGGGTTGGAGGCAACCCAGCTGACAAGGGGGAGGAGTGGGGTAAACACTGGACAATTCGCCAGGGCCGACAAAAAAGAGAGATGCAACCATTCACAGTCAGATTCGCTCTTCCAGGCAATTTAGAGTCGCCAATTGACCTATATTATTAAATATTTTGGACTTTGGGAGGAAGCTGGAATAACCTGAGCGAAACCATGCAAACATGGGGAATACATGCGCACAGCAGCTCCACAAAGAAAAGCCGGGCAAAGGTGCCAGAACCCTCTTGAGTGAAGGAACTGTGAGGAAACTGTTGATATTTAGCTTCTTTTTAGTGGGACTGTTTTTGCAATGCATGATGAAACATAATACTAACGGTTTTAAGTGTTATTAGGCTCAATGCATGTCCACACACTGTAGTGGACAAGTAAGGAAACTCCTTAGCTTTTGGATTTGGGTGGTCATCCAGATCTGAAATCTTGCCTGGACCTGTAGTGTAGTGATTCGTCACATCCTGTTTCAACATCAACTCTGAAACCAGCTTCAATTACAGTAGAATCAAAGTAATAGAGACCCTCTATTCTTATGGTAGTTTGTAATTATCGATATCTCATTGTAGAGGAGAGCCACCTTCAGACGTGTAGTTGCAAACTTTTCCTGCGCCTACGGCTTCATTCACAGTTAGAATGTTTTGGAAACAAAACAGCATGTTTGTGTGCCAGGTGGCATGATTCGGGATATGAAACCAGTCATGAGAGTGGTGACGCATTGTTGAGAACTGGTTTGTCAGTGGCAGTGCACACTCTAATATTTGCTTAAATATTGCCATTGTGCTCCATGGTTTCTACCGCCCTAATTGTCAAGAAAGCAAATCGAAGCAGTTCTTAATTTGAATGATAATGAGCCATGGAAATTTTAAAGTCAGGTCCACCCGGTTAATGGAAGTATGATCTTTTGAAGTTTTTCTTCAGGAAACTATAGAAGAAGAAGATACAAGTGGTTTCTTCTGTTCTGTCTCTGAAAAAAGACAGGAATGTGGATAAAAGGTTCTGAAGTTACAAACGAATCTGTTTAATATCAAATAAAAAAATCAAATTTTTTAAAAATTTTTGAAAAGTTGAACAGGTGAGAAAACGTAATGTTGATAATATAAACTTATGTCAGGTTGAAAAATAAACTTTACAGAGAAAAAAGTCTGTCGTGTTGAGATCCACATGGTCACATTCAGATTGATTGACGGCTGTGCGGTCGTGCGTCAACCATCCTCAAGAACCCCCGTCAGCCTGAAATGCACCAATCGGCGCTATCAGTTGAACGGGTTGCAGCAGCAGATTTTTCTGCTCTTCAGTCTTTATATCATACCTGAGGGGATGTTGTGGAATAAGTTGAATTCTAAACACAGACTTTGCTTATCCCTTGTGAATGCATCACAGAAAATGCAGACCTGGGGGGTGTAGTACATGAAATCCTCAGGTAATGCTAGTCCTTCGTGGAAAGGGCTTTTCCTGTTGAGCAGAACTGGGTCGTACAGCTGTGCATCCGATGAGGACAGCATGTGTGAGATTTTTCGGTCACAGCATTAGTGTGTGTGTAGAGCAGCTTTTCTGTTCACGTCAGTCTCAGTGCAGGTTTCACAGGTGAATGAGAAACACTAAAGATAAGATTACACAAACTATATTATGCAGCGTCTGTCGACATTCCTCGTGCCGTGAGGTCCGGTAACACTTAAAGGTGATGCGGCATTAGGAGGGAATTATGAGAGTAGATTCTGCACTGCTGTAGGTGACATCTTTAGAAAAAGGTACACGTGAAGGTGAGCGTACGAGTGTGGTATTTTTTAGGTGTTGGAGATGTTTTTTCCATGTACAACAGAGCTGACCTAGTTTTGAAAGGAGCAGAATGATTTAACACAATGCCCAAACAACCCCCCAAAAGAAAAAAGATATCTTGTGTAATTTCCTGTACATGTTTTTGAATTATAAGTGGTGGTTTGTGGTTCTGAAGCGGCATGAGGAAGTGATTACACCCGAGTTTGAGTCGGTTCTTGTTAGAATTATTTTGTTGCTGTATGAAAATTCTCTCCAGAGCAGGTGAGAGCCTAGGCCTGAGTGAAGCACTTGTACATCGCACCCATCCCATATGACGAGTAGAAGACAGACTTACTTATTTAGGACAGATTATGCATTTTGTCGTTTAAACTTTAAACTTTTTTTTCTGATTGAATTGGCATCAGAGAACAAAAATTGCAAAGAAACAATTGCATTTTTTGGGATTTAATTTTGGCATCTGGCATTTTATCTGATCGTTCCTCTTTCCATTGTTCGGCACATGAGTAAAATACATGCAGCTTACGTAAATCCTCAAAATAAAATGCTGTTACTTACTTACTTTATGTGAACAAAGTCCTTTAAAGGGATTTTATCCTGAATGTAAATTAACATCTGACTTTGATCTGATGCAGGTTAAAAAAAAATTATTCAAAGAAAATTTAATTTAATTTTAATATATAATTTCATGGCAATTGAAAGAAGTGGACATTTATCAATCAATCAATAAATCAATCTTTATTTATATAGCGCCAATTCACAACAACAGTTGTCTCACGGTGCTTTCCGGAAAGAGCAGCTCTAAACCAAACTCTCTATATAATTATCTACAGAGACCCAACAAATTCCTCCTTGAGCAAGAACTTGGCGACAATGGCGAGAAGAAACTCCCTTTTAACGGGCAGACTGCCTGTTTCTTTTGTCAAATACAATTAGATGTACGTATAAGTATTACAACATAGCACAGTTTGTTCTCTGAATTTAACCCATCCCTGAGGAGTAGAAGGCAGTTTTCTGCGGTGCACAGTGAGTAATTTGGGGCTCAGGGTCTTGTTCGGGGACCCTAGGACATGTAGACTGGATTCGAATTGCTGACCCTCAAATTGGGAAATGACCACTCCACCAATTGAGCTATAGCCGCCCGATTGAAGCAAAAAGGTTAAAAACATAATAAGGACATGTGAGAAGTCTCATCTAATCACCAGATCAAATACTTAAACGTAAGGCTTTCACTGTGAACACTACGCACACCTTTGTGCAGCACTAAGCGCAGAGCCATGAGGACAATTGAACATGCAAATAATGCAAAATTTGCATCATTCTCATCTCGTCATCTCCTCTCATCTCATGCAGTACAATAACATACCAAGTCAATGCAAAGCGTGGGTGGGCGTATGTTATTCACTTCTTATCAACAGTCTAATAATTTCAACATGGACGGGGAATCTGTGCGACATCAAAGCCTGTTGTTTTCGAGATGTCAGTTGGGCATTGATGTGGAAGTGGAGGATACGCTTGTCCGAGCAGTACGGCATGTGGTTTTCCGTTTTTCGTGACTTCCTCATCAATTATAAAGCAGCTATTGAGTTTACTTCTATCATGGTAATAATTGATTGAAATGGCGGAACTAAAAGTTGATATCTCTGACGTTACTCGTGTGAGTGACACTAGTGTCATACTCAAATGATGCCCCAAGGACATTCGCATGCAAGTAAACAAAGCAGGTAGAGCAACTAAAACGGTCCAGAAGCTGGGCAGCAGCAAACAGGCTGTTTGGTTGCCTGGTGTTCTTGATGTGTCATGTAGCTACTGTGAATCTGACGATAGACCTACTGGAGATGATGGTGGGAATCGTCTCTGACATTTTAGGCTATAGCGAAATCTATTCATTATTGCAGCGCAGCTAGCCATGATTTGGAAATATCTTAAAGTATTTTTATTTTATTTTTTACATTCTAGAATTCATTTCTAACTGTTCAGGATATGTGTGGGAATATGAGTTTTTTATTGATAACTCCCTGGAAGCAGCTTTTGTAAGACCGGAGCAGAGCTGAGGTTCCAGCCTGACTAGATCGCCCCGTTTTTGTCTTCAAACAGTATAGTATGGATCTACTGAGATAAACATATGAACTGGCCTAAATTGAACCAACAACCGACTGTTAGGGGTTATAATAAATATAAAGAAACAAGGAGGGATCAAATATTTTCTCACAGCACTGTATGTTCATCAGTGCTGGAGTCACACTACAATAACAACATTTACAGGAGGGAATTAACCAAATAAAGCGTGGGGAGCAAGTCAACTTTATTATTTATTCATTAATGAGTTAATTTGCTGAAGAGGTGTAATTGGTAGGTTGACGGTTTGTTCCCTGGATTGCCTACAGGTTGTTGGGTCCATGAGTCTGAACTCTGTTTTGCTCCCCAGGTAGTTCACAGAAGCTGCCTACTGCTCCTCAGGGAGGGGTCGAATGATGAAAACTCAGTAAACAGTGTTGAACAGTATGTAATTAAGTTTGAGTAAAGAGTAAACATTAATCCCCTTCACCAACGTAGAACGATGACGCAGTTGTGTTAAGCTGGCACCACCCATGCCACACCCTTCCACTTAGTCTGATGGAAAACAGTTGTTTTGTTTTTGTATAGTTAAAGACGATGTTCTATCAAGCAATGCAAAAGAGATGTAAACTGGCACAAATGATAATAAAATAGAAAATGCCATAATCTCTGATAGTGACTATCTTTAAGAATCAGGCGTCGCCGGCTATCGCAGTCATCAGCCATTCATGTGTCCTGTAGTTTCTTGAAGAGCCGGTTCTCCAGGGTCAATTTGGTAGCAAACATTATGTGTCTACGTGTGAAACCGCCTTGACGATGTCTTATTTGGAATGTCAATATAAATACAAGAAGACAATACAGCACTTCGATGTGGGGGAGGCTGGCTTTTATTATTTTATAACATCCTGGATAGTGAAAGTCCAGTAAAAACAACATGTGATACGAGTTTAATATTCAAGGGATTAGAAACCTTCCTAGATATTTAGTGTCGGGGTTGACTTAAGGTTGGAGTTCATGAGAGGAGACACGTGGAATTATGTTGCCATATCATCTAAAGGTTGGGCAAAACGTTTCAGAACCGGTTCGTCTGAGTGGAATAGATGACTCATACTAATCCCCTTTCATATGATCCTCTTTTCCTCTTTTTTTTATTGGATTTGTAAAAAAAACGTGCTACAGCTGACAGTTTAAGGATAGGATTTGGAGCATCATTCTTTGGCTCGTTTTTTTCATGGTCATGTAGGGGCGGGTTCATAACCTACCACAACTGCTCACTCAGAGAGGGATGACCTGGATCTCCACACTCAACAGCATGACAACCTGCTGGTCCGAATGATGACCTTAAAGGTTTTTCTCTGAACGGACTTTCATGTACGATAACACACATTCTTGAATCGTACCTACACGCCGTTAACCTTGGTGACGGCAGGACACACCCACCGAGACCAACCACACAGCACTTCCTGCTTATCTATTACTTTCTTAGTATACTTACTGTTTCATCATATCATCCTCACTTTGTGACAGCATGAGCCAACTTTAAAACACCGAACACTCAAATGATATCTCCCTTTTGTACTGTCTCTCTGCTCAGAAGAAGGCAAAATTAGCAGAGGTTGGAATAAAGACCTTTTAACATTGGAGTAATTGAGATCTGTCTACTTCAATGGGTTGTTTTGTTAGTGCATACCATTCCTGATAATTGGACGTCTTGGCCACCTATCAATAATTGTTTGCACCTGACATTTGAAACTTAGCGGAGACTCTTGGATGGAATTTACATGCAGACAAGGACAGCAACCAGCTTTCTGTTGAAAGTTTAAACCTGAGTTCATCTCTACTGGTGAAAGTGACACACCGGTGAATTCACAAATATTGGTTAGCAACATAGCACAAGGATATAAAGGGCCCATCAGCGGCAGTTATGGCTTCAGCTTTCAAACAAATAATTGTATCAGATCCCCAGCAGCTGCACAACAGGAGACAAATTTCAAGTAGCCGACCTACCAGTAATGGTAACATTAGTACCATTTGAGTAGAGCTATTTTCATGTTTTGTGACGTATTCATTTTCCTTTTAATGACATGTAGACTGATGTTATCTTCCCAGTCCGATAGTTTGACCTTGAGTTTTCTCTTTATTACCAGTGCAAAGGAAAAGGTTTGTTTTCACTCCCATTATTTGTCTGTTTGTTTGTCTGCAAGATTACAGAAAAACTCAAGGACGGATCTGCATGGAATTTCACCCAGGAGTAGGGTTTGAAACATGCTGCAGATGTAATGTGTTTAAAAGCATTTAAAATAAAATAATGAGACACTTGGAGAAGTTACGTCACAATGTGGCGAGACGCTAATTTGAAACTGTCATTTATTGATGCTTTTTTTCTTTTGACTCCTATGTTGTTCCTTTGGGTGTGGAGATAGGGGCTCAGTGGACTGATCAGAGACACTGAAGTGGAAGGCGCTGGAGACAACTAGCAACAGAGTATTTGAGAGATACTGAAATCTTGAGTTTATTGGAGTTCTCGGTAGATTTAGAGACTTGCAATAACGCAGACATTAATAAGGAGATCGGCATTATTTTTTCCCTAACCCATGCTACTGCTGTGTCTTGCTATTATGACATTTTATACTGGAGAGGAAAAGGAAATTATATATCAAGGTCTGCTTAAGAGAGGAAGAAACAAAGTAGATTCAGAGGTCGGTTTTGGCTCTTGGCCGAGGTCTGAGCTTTATGAATGATTTTCTTTTCATTTTAAATCTATTGTTGAACTACTTGAACTGTTTCCACTCTTTGGAAGATATGGGTTTACCTCAGTACATCAGATATAGACCAAACACAGCATTACACATACAAACAACATGGAGGTATAATGTTATCAGCTATTACGACCTGCCATAACTGAGGGAAACATGAATTCTGTGTTCTACCAGATAGTTCTGAAGTTTGTGAGTGGAAGCTCAAAAACTACTACAGCAGGTGATACCGCAAGACATTCATCCGAAGTAATAACTCAGTTCTCTGCTTTGGATGAATGTCATTAATCAAAATTTGAGTTGGGCAGCGCCATGTGCATACCTGAGTGGATTCTTTCTTCATTGCTCAACAAGAATGAAGGAAATACTCATGTGGGAAATCTTTACCGTCAATGACGGTAATGTCTGTCTCCTTTTTTCTGTTCCTTTCAAGAAGAGTATAATTATTAGCCCGTGACTGCTTACGATCAAGAGAGACAATATCTGTTAAAGTTTCCTCATGGCGTCTATTCTAAGGTCTACCTCAGATTACAGGAAGCGAACAAGTGCAAATGCTCAACAATCTCCAAGAATCTACAAAAGCAGCCTGATTGGTGCAGTTTGATGCCGATCCAAATAAGAATGAAGGGTCCACCAGCTGTTTAGAATCCAGAAACCTTGAATGATGGTTAAAGGGCTACGACTTGGACAAAGTTAGCCTCCCTATTTACACCAATCAGCCAGAATGTTATAACTAACTACTTAATATTGCGTAGCCTCCTTTATGCCATAGTGTCTGGCCCTTAGATGTTAGCAGGAGCCACCTGACATACCATAAGTTGCAAAGTGGGGCTAGATTCTAGCTTCACAGACGACTGACACATTTAAAAAAGGACTTTAAACTTTCCTTTTTAGCAGAACCTATAACTTTAATTAACATTGCTGCTTTTTGGTCAGGTTTTTAGATAGTTATTTTATTTTTTATTGATGCTTTTATCTGCTTTTACTTTGTAGCACTTTGAGATTGATCCAAATGTAAAGTGCATTATAAATTAAATGTATTATCCTTGCCTTGTAAGCAGGGTTGGAGAAATGGGTAAAGACTTAACCTTGCATTGCTCAGCTATGTGCATCATTGTGTTATTTTATGGTGGATAGATTTGCTCTGATCTTAATAATCTCATTGATGACAAGGGAAATCTGATGTAAGTCATTAAAGGATTTTACCAAGGCTGAAATGAAGACAGGCCTACAGGCAGTTTTGGGTTTAGATGTCAAAGCCGACATCCCCACCAGAAACCTAAACACACAATCATCAATCCAACACAGATGTATAATCAGAGGCAGATATGGACCTGGCACAATCCCAAGAGACCAACATGATAAGATCAATATAAGGCCCTTCTCTCTTTATGGCTGACTGATCTGGTTTGAAATATAAATAATTAGCATATCTTTATTTATATTTCCCTCGCCAGATAAAGTTCTTGAACAGGTGAGAAATGAATTAGTCAAAAAAATGGATATATTTCCTTTAAGTCAGGTTAAGTGGGTCAGACCAAAATTCCTTGTATCTATCTAATATAGTAGGTACTGAAAATTAAATTGAATTTAGGTGAAGCTAAAGCTCCGCAACAGGCTGAGTTAGAAGAAACAAAGCGAATTCTCCTCAAGTGATGCTCTGTGTTACTTGCTCCATCATGGCTGAGCTTGAAAACACAGGAGAATCTCATTGTAACTATCTGGACATGTGGCTTTTCACCAACCTCCATTAGATAACAAAAACATATTTGACATTGACACTGACACTCAGAGTAATTAAAATTAAAAGAACAGGTTTTTCCTGGAAACCAAACAAAATTCGTATAAAATTCTAAAAATGAAATGGCCCAGCTAATTAATTTGGCTAATATATTTATCAATTGCCTGATAAATTTGAGATGAGATGACCACCCTTCACTCTCCGTTACAGTGCCTTTCCTTGGAGACGAAAAAATAAAATTTGTAAAAGAAGAGCAACAAGTTCTTTTATTATATTTATGTTTGGTAAAGCCACAATTTACAGTTTGCAAGGTATAATCACACAAGGTACCTAAAACACCTAAAACAACATTTTAGCATCTCTTAGCATAATCTACTCGTCAGCTTTAAGATGGGAATAAAACAGACAGACTGGCTGGTCAACATTCTTCTCCGTGCTTACACCCTGTGTTCACGCGTGAATTCTCAAGTCGTTTCACTCGTGTCACCCTGGGACTATTTCCTGTGTTTACTGTGTGACCAAAGTAAACACAGGGGCTGCTTTGTGCTGGATGTTATTTTACTGGTACGTCTGAAAACCAAAGGCCACTTGGTCTGAGTTCACAAGAGGTGAACACAGATATGGGGGGGAAGGGCATCAGCAGCTAGGTCAGATTATGCTAAAATTGGCTGATATGAATCTACACAAGGTGATCTATGTTGTATACTATTCACTAATGTAGTTCCTAATGATCTTGTTGGACAATGGAAGGTACTCATTGCGGTGCTCCTGAACCCAAGTTGGAAAACTAGGGGGAAGGCCCATCTATTTCCCTGGCAGATGTCACAAGACATCAGGGGGACATCAGGGGGATTGGATGAGATTCAAAAGCTTTGGACGTAATTCATGGGCTGTCGTGGTTCAATGTCTGTGGAGTGACAGACTAGGGTGGTGGTCCTACTTGTTGTAACGGAGGGACCAGAGAGTGTGTTTGAATTATAGCGAATTGAATTATATAAACTGCTTATCCTGTTCAGGGTCACGGGGGGCTGGAGCCTATCCCAGCTGACAATCGAGAGAGAGGTGGGTACAACCCTGGACGAGCGGCCACCTTACGAAGGAAGGGTGGCTGGTTGATTTGACTCAGAACTTACTGGAGGGAATATATATATCCCTGACCTGGAAAGGCCTCAAGGTCCCCCAGGAGGAGCTGGAGAGTGATGCTTGGGTAAGGGATGTCTAAAACCCATCTAAGCTTGCTGCCACAACTACCCGACCCCGGAGAAGCAGAAGGAAATGGATGGATGGATGGATCAGTTCAAAATTTAATCATTAGATGGAACTTTTTGGGGAAAGTACAGTTTTGAATCTGTAACTTCCCAACCATATGTCCGATTGCGCCAAAATCTAGCTCCTATGAATTGACACAAGGAAATCTGTCTTGTTTTATTAATGAGCTCAGAAAAAATTACTTTACTATGTCTATCTTCATTATTGAGTTTCTATGGGATCTTAACTTAGAGAATATTGCTGACTTCATAGAAATAGATTGGTTGAGTCAATACGGATTGTTTGAGATAATTTTAATCTCCCATTTATTTTGGGGAGTCTAATCAGGGGAAGGGTTTATACAATGCATGGGATTGAGGGCTTTTCGGGGAAGACAGCATGTAGTCCATGAATTACATTCACCACTCAAATATTGGGCAGCAACACTTGTAATTCAGTTCAGGTAAGATTTATATATGACTTATACTATAAAAATGATCAATTTCAGAATGTACCTGGCTGCAGTGCATGCCGACCAAAACTCTGGGTGTCCTCATACAAAAACTACAGCAGGAGAACTGTAATTCCAAATTATGGTCCATTTCTAAAGACCAAGAAAGGTGAACTTGTCAATGGTGAATACCATCTGTGCTATACTGACTACATTGTAATTGATCTGACACAAGTTTTCAGTGCCATACAACTGAGTGCCACACACGTCTAACTCCATAATCCCTATTATTAATCATACCCAAAACCCTAAAAGACCAGCATTAGCACAAGCCTTTCTAAGTAGCTCTGTCACCAATGTTCCACTATATGAAATTGTTAAGTCAGGTATCACCTTCATTTCAGAAAAGAGCCAAGTAGAATCATACACAAAGACATATGAGCTGTGAACTATTTTTAGTTTGGATGTGGACAATGATTCAACAATTGACAGTGAGGCTTCCGTCTGGATTTTGCCATTTTTCAGTCTTTAATATTGATAGATTTGTCTTAATCCTCCTCTTCCTCCACCTCTACCTCTAGTCCATCAATGGTTTTCTGCAGCTGTTCCTTGATACGGTTCAGCTCCAGCAGCCCTTCCTGCAAGTCCTTACAAACTTCTCGTATCTTGGTAGCAAAGTCTGATTTTGCGCCCATTTTGAGCTCCATTGAGTCCTTGGCCAGGAAGAAGACGTCGAGAGCCAGGAAGAGACCTGACATAACTCCTGTAGTAAAGCCAATCACCTGGGCGGCAGCTCCTCCTGCAGAACTAAAGACCTCAACGGTGCTGGTCAGGCTCTCTGCGTTGATCAGGAAACCCTTGCCGGCTCGACCGCCCTCCTTCATCACGTATTTGATGTTCTCGTTGAGGCGCTTTTTTGAGATGTTCTCAGTGTACTTCTCAAAGTTCCACTTTTGTAGCATTTGCATCCCTTCCTGTTAGAAGGTTTAAAGCATGGGTGATCCTTCATGGAGCTTACTATGATTGGAGAGAAGCCTAAGAGCTAGTTCAGGCAGACAACTCGAGCTGTACTGCTGAACACTACATACACATAGAAAGCTCCCCCGGGTGTCCTAAGCAAATCTGGATGAACGGTTAGATTAAGAATTTCTTTTCCCCACTTTTGAACATTGGGAAATAAGGGTGGACATTGGGAAATAAGGCTTAATGGAGGGAACATACGACATTTGGAGTAGATCTGGAAAATAGATCGAATGGTTTTTTTTTCCTCTTTCAGCCGTTTAAGTAAAAAAATGTCTATAAACTATGCATGAAACCTTTATCAAATCAAGATGTATCATGCATACGAGCGGATGATGAAACTAGGCCTATACTGTCGTACCCCACAGCAAGAGTATGTCCCCGTCCCCTTCTTTGTACAAGCGAACCCCCTGATTGAACTCCTCATATTAAATGTTAATTAAAGTTATTTCCACAGTATTTTTTTTGGTTAAAAAGAAAAGTTTAGTAAAATATGAACTACTAGACTAATATATGGGTAAATATGGTATCAGAAAAATAGTTCTCTTCCAGTCAATTCATATGCACCAAAATCAGACTAAATTGGATAAATGGTCGAGAAAATTAGGACCCAACAACTTCTGGAAGTAACGCTCCAGAAGTTGTTGGGTTACATCCGATCTTTCCCAAAATAAATGAGTCTATGGTGTTATAAAGATTGAAAATGATCCATGATATAGTTTTTGAGCTATGACTGTTTTTTGTATCAAAAAAAAAGATCAACCTAATGATTAAAATAGGAAATATTAACTATTGTTAAGTACAGTGTTTTATGCATTTATTTATAATGTGTTTATGGAGAAATAATCAAAGTAGAGGCAACTACTTATGATTTTTTAAATAGGAATGTAACTTGTCGGAAGCAGGGACCCTTCAGCTGTGGCCAAGGTCGACGATTTTGAAACCTCAGATTGGCAATATAGTACAGAAGCAACATAAAACTTCAAATAAGCAAATTTAAGAATTTGGAATTAATAATACCTTGGTGCCATATTGATTTCTGATGTTCAAAGCTTTAAAAAATAAAAAATAAATGATGCAACTGACACAAACGCTTCCATCCTCTCACCTGCAAAAACATCAGGGTCTCCTTGATGTCCTTAATGTCCTCCTCGTAGCTTTTGATAATCTTCTCCACCTTATCACGGTCCGTCTTCGAATAGACTGTGTCTGTGATGCTGACTGAGGCGGACGTAACCCCACCAGCCGTGGCTACGCCAATACCTACGGTTGCAACCATGAGCGACGTTCCTGCTGTGAAAGGCGCCAGAATGAGTCCGCCGATGGAGGTGATTGACCCCGCAACACTGGCCAACCCACCACCGACACTGGCTGTGACCGTTTTCTTATGGAAATCATCGACTGAATCCGCTAAACGCAGCAATTCCAGGATATGCTGCTGGAGGGAGGCGCAAGACTGGTTGAAAAAGCGGATAAAAAGACGAGCCACAATGAAGACGCGATCTGCTGCATCTTCAACTACTCTAGAAAAGGAGACAACAAGCAACACCGGATTGAATTGCAACTTTTAATTTGAAAATATGTTCATTTAAAATGGATCTGAATAAGTGGATTACATCCACAGAGGCGCTACTTACTCTTCTGGCTCACTATCCTGGTTTTCCTCATTCCACTCATCCCAGCCTAACGTTCATAAACAAACAGTTACAACCAGAGATTCCAGCTGCTTGAAATCAACCAAATATTGTTCAGATGAATCTTACCCTGGACTGTTCTCCACCACCGTAAGAGGCTATCCTCAGCCTGAAAGTGCATTTGCAAATTCACCATAATAATTATTTACTGTCCAAGGAAATCAAAAGACATCTCAAACATGCATGATGGGATTTTATCCCTCTTACATGTAAAGGGTCTGGGACTGTTCCTTCTCTGCACACCGATAGGTCAGCCAGCTGGAGCATCTGAAATTCAACTATTTCCTGTAATGTAACAGAATAAGAATTCTCACAGCACTTTTACTGAGTTTAATTCTTTATTCTGCTAATATTTTACTTCTGACTTTTTAGAAAAAAAATGTGTTAGTTTACTCTTTTCTGCGGAGACTTTTTTATTTTGTCTATACCTTTACCGAATATATTTATTTTAATGTTATTTCCACATGGTGACATTAATTATCATTACTTTTCATAATAAATAGTGAAAATACTATCCAGTAAACTTCATACTTTATTTTCTTTTAAACCATTCTATTGTATATAGTCTCACAGCTTCTTTTTTTGTGCTTTTTCTTTCTCTCCTTTTATGCTGTGTAGCTGGGACTACCTTACACAGATGTCCAATTAAGTAACTATTTGCAAAACGATTCTCGCAAAAACAATGGCAATTAGCTCATTCTGTAACCGTGGTACAATTACAATCCTCAACTGCTATTCAAGCAAATGTGTTTCTGTACATGACAGCTGATTCACTCTGTCAGGCACTCTGACCGCTGAGGTCCGTTCAGTGAAACAGTCCAGATTCATGAAATGAAACAGTCCAGGTTCATGAAAGGAAACAGTCCAGGTTCATACAGGGAAAACAGTCCAGGTTCATTTGGTGAAACAGTCCAGGTTCATAGATTGGAACAGTTCAGGTTCATACAGTGAATCAGTCCAGGTTCATACAATGAAACAATCCAGGTTCATACAATGAAAAATTTCAGGTTCATTCAGTGAAACAGTCCAGGTTCATACAGTGAATCAGTCCAGGTTCATACAATGAAACAGTCCAGGTTCATACAATGAAACATTTCAGGTTCATACAGTGAAACAGTCCAGGTTCATACAGTGAATCAGTCCAGGTTCATTCAGTGAAGCAGTCCAGGTTCATTCAGTGAAACAGTCCAGGTTCATTCAGTGAATCAGTCCAGGTTCATAGAATGAAACATTTCAGGTTCATACAGTTCAAGATTTGATCTAGACTCGTACATCCATCCTCCTCGTCATGCCTCCATGCTGCGTCAGCACTAGTTCAACATTCAAATTGTGATCACTGTATAAATGATCTATCGATGACTTTTACTGAGCCATGAGTCTAAGTAGCTCTTATTCTTCAATGATGACGGCTTTGAATGGATTTAGATTTTGTGTATCACAAAGCAAACAGGTGGAGTTCACCTGTCAGTTTGTTGGTTCTGCGTGTAATGAAGAGATGGGCTTGCCGACAGGAAATGAAAGAAGGCATGGGAAAACCAACAGGGCAGCTTACCCCAAAACCACAAGCTGCCACAATGGGGACAAATGTAGAACAAATATATCTCCAGATAAGAAATAAATTATGAGTACAAGCTATTCTCTTACCACACAACCTATAAAAACATATTTGCTACCCCGCCTGGTTTATTGAAGCAGCCATACAGCTTTATTTACACTGAAACCGAATGCCACTGCGAAGTAATGACAGGATGATCAGTGGACACGAAGACAATTAGCTGCAAGTCATTTTGATGATAAGAATGGATGAATGCTTTTTAAAGAAAGAAGTGAGAAAACAATAACCTGCTCAAAAAAATAAGGAAATCTTGCTTTTGTTTGTTATTTATGACAACAAGTGAAGAGACTTGAGTTTAGAGTTTACTTCGGTCAAAATGTGTTACTTTGGGATATAGATTAAAACATTAATTGATCATTTTCAGAAACTAAAAAAATTCTGTGAAACAAGTTTAGTCGGGGCAAAAAAGAAAAACCTTTAGATGTCCATTGTCTTCCATACATTTAAAAAAAAAAATCAGATTTATATATTTTTTTTAGAATAAAATAAGCACGCACATGATATTTGTAGCCCCAAAAAGTCTGAGATGTTATGGAATTATTATCGCCACCGCTATTCCCCATCGACATGTCCGCTGCCACCGCAGATCCTTCGTGTTAAGAATGTGTTTCATATTCAAGAGATTTCACTCCACAACAACTAGGAACAACAACAGCATGCATGACGGACTAAATACACACCAAGTATTGGGATGATTAATATGGTCCAATTTTATATATATAATAATACGTGTGCATTGGTTGAAGTGTGACTAAAGCAGAGTTGCTGATGTTTAGGTATGTAATGTCTGGGGTTATAGACTCCATGTGGTATTTTAATTGTCATATATTTTTCCATATATATATATATATATATATATATATTTTCCTAATGCTAATGAAAAATACCGTTTTTTACATCATACAAAGTACGATGTATTAAAAACATGCGGAGACACGAGAGTATTTAACAAATTTACGGTTTGCACACTGGCTGCCCATCATTTTCATCGCTGATGCAAATCAGAAAATTCTCGTTTGTGAATTTTTACATATGGTTATGCCAAGGACTAAATTGTATGTTGGAAAAGTGTTTTACACGTAAAATTCATTCCCTGCATTTCCTACTCACCTCAAGAGTGTCAGAAGATTCTGCCGGGTCCTGGAGAGTAAACATAAAATAAAATAAAAAATAAAGGAGTTAATGGAAAAAACTCTTTGAAGGAAAAACATTACCATTTACAATTGTTTTGTCCTTTTCCTTTTTTGAAACACGCACACGGCAAACCCGAATAAGTTATCATAACTCAAAATAATTTATCCCTTCGCTTTCCTCAACATGTGACGTGTATCTTTTTACGTATTCTATCTCTTTTATTTATTGAATATCTTAGTCGATCTAAATTTATGATAAAATCACATTGTGTTTGGACAAGCATGTTTTTAACGATAAAAAAAAATCTGGTTTTCATGGCAAATAGTGTATTTTGTTGGATAAGCTCTTTATTTCTACCTGCATATAAAGTTAAATCTCTTGTGTCATCTGTTTTGGTAAAGCACGTTTTAGAGAACTAATCAAAATAACGAGTCTGATTAACTCCAGCATGTTTAAGACAATAGCAATTATGACTAAGTTTTACATTTTCACTATTCATTCCAACTCATTTTGAAAATTCGGGTTTACAGTGTGGTACTAAAAAAATTAAAACGCACAGAAAATACTGCATTTCAGTGATACCTTACTCCAGAAAACTGAACTGATCAATGTTTTCTCCTCATAACAATGCACATCATGTGCTTCTCCCATGACAGAGAATCTGCATTCTGGCTAGACTGAATAATTGCTGCTTGTGAAAACAGCCTGGAAATAATTTTAAAAATGTGTAATGAGTTCAGGTGGTCTCAGTCCACTTGTTTGGATCCCTGAGGATGCACCAGTCAGAGAGTGTGTTAGGTTTATCAGATCCCCAAAAAGTCAGGGATGTTATGAAATCGCCATTACTGCCGCCAGCTTCGCTGCTTCCACATCTGCATTCAGATCCTCTATGTTAACTCGATAACTCAAAAACCCTTTCATGGAACATTTTCATATTTTATACCCACATAGACCTTATTGTGAGGAAGAACTGGATTCAGGTTGGGAAAGGTCGGCTTTATATTTCGGACCCTAGGCAGACCTTTATTTCTAAAAGTTTTCAGGCCATAATTTCTCAACACATGGTCCGATTTAGCACCATCTCGATGGGTATGAATTGAACAGAGGAGCTTTATCTTGTATATATTATGTTTTACTCAGAAAATTCATATTTTACTCACTAGGGGTCACTGTCTAAAGACACCCAACTGTTATTGGGACAGTGCTGTATACACCATAATTGAATCATGAAGATGTGTCTTAACTATATCATATTTTATTCACTTTGTGGAGCCGTTTTACAAACATGCTGTGGCGATTACTTCACATTTAATTGGACAAGCTCAGTCGGGAGGGATTGTTTTTAGGACACAGTGGATTTGGTACCTTTTGGAGATATACTCTTTATGTCAGTGACGACAGCATTGGCATAGTTGGATTTAAAGCATGCTAACAAGAAATAAGAAAAATTGTTGTATGTTATGGGCAACTTTGCAGTGTCACAGCTTCTATCGTGATCTTCAACCAATACCTGCGTATCTAAAACGGAAGATGTGCTGGGAACCTCAGAGTTTGACGGATATTCCTCTTCAGGCATCTGCATCACAACAACAAAACCACAAAACGTTATAAACTTATACACCAAAGATGAAGGCTCTAGAAGTTATACTAATGAACCTGCAGACCATGGGAAGCAACTGGGCTTCATTAAAAAGCCCTGATTTATTAGAAAGTGTCATGGTAAAAAGTGTAAAACATATGACAAAAAGAGGAAAAACTGATGAGATTGGAAACAGGTGATAAATTCCAAGTCCAAGTGGCTAAACCTGCATTATACTCCATAAATACAGCAATTACCACTTGGAAAAGTATCGTCATGATAATGTTCATACATGTAGCCATTCAAAAATATCTATTTAATACCAAATGTATAGATTAATAATAAAACTATAACAATATATTTTTAATAATAATGATAATTAAAGTTAAAAAAGCCAAATAAAACAAATGTGTGTGATGTTTGAGACGTAGGGTCGGTGAATGTTGTTCAGATAAGTCATGGAATGTGAAGAGAAGTGGTATCCTTCAAAAATTCATCAGGGAAAGAGTGTCTGGCACTCTTCTTCCCTTAAATCTATTAGAATAAGACAATAGAACACACCACAACTGACTTTTCCACTTCAGGCCCGGAAGGCCCGGGAATGAGAAACAAACTGGAACTTTGTTGAGAAAATATCAGCAAGCCGGTTAGGTTCACAGAGTAATTAAATACAAATTATGCAAGAGATGAACTTTTACTGCTTACTGGAAAAGACAATGGAACTATCTCAGAGTTTCCTCTAAACCTACTTTCTGGAATAACCAAAAGAAAGCTTTTATAAAACTGAATCTGCAAGCCAGACTTGTCAATCTGTCACAGCAAAAATGTAAACAGTCGGAGGCGTGTTCAGTACCTGTGTGCTGGGCCAAAAGATGTTTATTTTATTCATCATCTCTACGAGTATCCCAGGGTTCTAAAGACAAACACAAAAAGGCAAAATCACAATCTGTTACCCATGTTTCAGCAGAGGCCGTATATGTAATATAGATAAAAGACAGTAAGTAAACTAGAATGAACAGCATAGCAGCTAAATAAATATATTTGAATCCATCAGATCCAGGTAAAATCTGGATCTTCAGCACATGAGAAAAATGCCATAACTATGTGTTTTTATATCAAATATATGTGTTAACTAGATAATAGCATTTACTTTCCATAGGAGCAAAGGCTTTTTTTCTTTTATTTTTAATCCTGTATTGACCATTTCGGTCCGGAGTCAAAATGTAATTGCATTTTAACTGACCCATGCCCATCTCTCCAGAAACGTCCGTTGAAATCTCTTCTGTCGTTCCGGAGTATTTTATTTTCTCTAGTAGTAAGAATAGTGGTGGGGGGGAGTTTTGAATCTGTCCTTTCATATGGATTGAAAAGTTAAGGGACAACTCATAAGACATAATTAGGATCCTCAAGGACCCAGGTATTTCGATCTAGCGGCTGAATCAGGAATTGTATTGCATCGACCAATGCTCTGCCGTCATCAACCAGTGTTAAAAATATCAATTTGAGTCATTATGGCTTAAAGTTTCTGTATATGCTGTTAAAAAATATTATTCGTATAGATGTTTAAGCCAGGCTCCGGGGAATGAGCACAACAGTGGAGTTAATTTGCCTTTGTGGGGCTAATTGTTACTTTTATTTTTTTCCTCCCAGAGTTTATACCTGCTCCTCCGGTTCTCTTTTACCGTCTGCCAAGAGTTCATTGTTGGAGGACAGCTCACTTTGCTGGAGCTGGAAAACAGACGCAAGGCAGAGAAAATTAAACCCCTGTTTTCAGGATGGACTGCAGACGTCTTTTTATAGTGATCAGTGGTACAAATGATAACTCTGAGATGTGAAGGTTAACATTATCCCTGGATTCTGAACAAGAAATGTGTTGATTGGATAGTTACTTTAAGCACAAATTATATTAATCCAGATGCCATGAATGATGACGCTGTAAGTCAAATCAGTTAGAATTCAGTGCAGAGCAGGACTTCTTTACCTGCTGGTCTTGAGGCTTTTTTTCTGTTTCAGGAGGAGCTGTTGCAGCATCTTGAGGATTGTTCATTGGCACCTTGGCAAACAAGGATTGAGATAAAAAACAACTTCATTTGAAACACCTTTGAAGGCACTTTTATCGCTCAACAATGATTAACCTCATTAGAAGTAATCAGTTAAATTAAAACTGAAAAATACTTGTTTTCAAAAACAGATCCAAGCGCCTTATTGACTTATGATTCCCGAACAGTTTCACAATTTCAATATGAAGTGCTTTGAAGAAGTATTGGGCCACAAACTGGTTTCTTCTACTTTTCATGCATTTCACGCTAAACTGTCTTATCTTCAAACTAAATTTTACATGAAACAAAGGTTACCTGACTAAAAGGAAAATGCAAGTTTTAAATGATAAAAAAACGCAACTTAGCGAAGACACGTGAGCAAAGACACTTAGAGACGTACTTTTTTTCTGAAACAGGACCTATATTATTATTCAATGTGCAAACATGCGTAATGTGCAAACATTGAATAATAATGGTATTAAAGGTATTTATGTTTGACATAATTGCCCTTTTCGTTTTAGTTTACCTCAAGACTTTAATACAATTATTAATTAACAGTTTGTGTCGATTGTCTGAATTACGATCGATTTGAATGAACTATTATGGACACAGAAATCCCAGAATCAGACCTTTGTTCTCCTGGGAGTCTAGACGCCCCTCGGGAACTCCTTCTGGTAAATCCACAAACTGTTCTGCCCCACAGAAATGTAGCAACAGATGACCTTGCATTGATAAACCAGTCTAGGTAATCCAACATGACATGTCAAAAAGTCACATTTATTAACTAGCAAGGTCTTCGTTAGCTTTGATGACAACAAATCAAAGAAAATCAACATTTAAAAGTGAATCAAGACATCAATCGGAGAAATACATCAAAGGCAGCCTTTAAAGCGAATTCTAACTTTAATGTTGCATCAGCCAGCAGGGACAGAAAACTGGCTAGTGTGGCAAATGCTTTTATCACTGGTCTGGATATTCAATACGGGTATCAGTAATGTTATTGTACCCATTCAAAACTCTAATATAAGCTATCTACAATTTCTTTTTGCCTAATTAAAAATCTAATATTAGATATCTAAAAAGTATTTTTGCCCAGTTAAAAATCTAATATTAGATATCTACAATGTCCTTTTGACTTATGAAAACTCTAATAGTTTTTCACTAGTCAAAACTCTTAACATATATATCAACATCATTTCGATGAGCCAAAACTTTGATCGTAGATATGTAAGTTTTGACTATGGGAAATGACGTTGGAGAGATCTACAATTAGTAGAAAATTGATGAGTTTTGTTCATTGAATATATCGCTAACGTTAATCTAAACACACCAAAGGAACCTGTCATTCCAGTTTGCAGTCAGTGTGTAGCATTTGTGTGTAGTGTTGTGGGATAGTGCATACATTTTATACTATGAGTGTCACCCAGAGGTCACCTGTTAGCGACGACAAACATCTCAGATAATGTGTAACTCAACCTCCAGCCAACCATTGTCACTAAAACCTGAACCACCAGGAAGTAGTTTCCAGATTACGTCAATCGTCAATCAATATGTCAATTTTGGAATTGCGTGTTTATCGTGAATAGTTTGTGGTTATAAACAAATGGGTACTGGTATATGCAACATTTTTGCTTCCACCATCATGGATATTAACTTCATTGCTTGGACAACAAGTACAGAAGGACATCTCTATAAGATCTCATTGCTGTTCTGGTCATCCGCAGTGTTTGCATTTATAGGGGGCAGACCTGCTACTGTTTTTTCATCACAATTTAAACAATGTTGTCCTCGAAGTTGATGTGTTGGATCAAGTCAATTGGCAAATGTTAACGATTTGGTTGAATTGACTTAGGGTTCACTTCCAGACCTTCTTACACCCGTTTTGTGAGCTCAGTGTGACCCTGCTCTAATCCAGCGGTTCTCACTGTGCTATGGTAGGCATGCTCCCTCTAGTGGTGCGCGGAGGAATCTCTGAAACCGCCTACTTTTACTAAATTGCAGGTGGGGGTGGTCGAGCAAGGACGAGAGAGAGAGAGAGAGAGAGAGAGAGAGCGGTACTGAAGCAAGAGTGAGGGTGCGTCAGGAAAAAGACAGAGTTAGCAAAGAGTTTGGAGCAACTAAGTGACTTTGAATGTGTACAGCAGGACACAATGGTCTGAAACAAAGGCTGCGGCTTCTAAGAGCGCGTGGAGTCTCCGGTGTGGTGTTTTACTGCCGCTGGTCAAGAGTAAAAGTGTAAGTACCTAAGGAGAAACCTCAACCCTGCAGTAAATAAACAAACATATCCCCTCCCCGAACACGGCGTGGAACCCGAACAGAAAAAAGGCTAACATGGATAATACTATCAAAGTACTATGAGGAATGAAATGAAAATATTGTGACCATGAGATAAATGAAAAGGGCTTTAAAATAAGTTTGGTCTTTCCTGTAGTTTATTTGTTCAGACGTCCATCAGCCAACTACGTAGTCGGGTTGTGGCACGCGCGTCAAGCCGTTACAAGCTAAACTGTGAGGATAAGAAGACAGTAAGCCGAGAAAGTTTAAATTATGAGTGGTTTAATAACAATGCAAGGAAGAGAAGTGTGGATCAGGAGGAGAATATTATTAGCAGCGTTGTAGAAACTGCTGTGGAAGACAGTGAACACAGCAGCATCCCTGAATCCACCGGCAGCGAACTGAGAAAAATAGTACGAGAGAGAGATGACTGGGGTTACGTCACATTTACAGGGACTAACAGTAGTTATTGTTAACGTCCTCACCTGCTTTTGTGTGTACTCTGTGTGTGTGTGTGTGTGTGTGTGCGTGCGTACTGTATGTGTGTGTACTGTGTGTGTGTGTGTACTGTATGCATGTGTACTGTATCTGTGTGTGTGTACCGTGTGTGTCTACTGTATTTGTGTGTGTACTGTGTGCGTGTGTACTGTATTTGTGTGTGTACTGTATGTGTGTGTACTGTGTGTCTACTGTATGTGTGTGTACTGTGTGTCTGTACTGTATGTGTGTGTACTGTATTTGTGTGTGTACTCTATGTGTGTGTACTGTGTGTGAGGGGCAGCCCCTTGCATTAGAATCATGTGAAAGAGTTTAAGTGCCAGTTCTTTTATTACTTCATCGCACTTTGTGTGGTTGTGGCTGACTAGTCAACAATAAATAATATTTTTATTGGGTATATATATTTTCCTCCTGTTTGAACTAGGTTCCACTTATGTGTTTTTACATGGGTCATTAAGTTTGGTACCTGGAGAGCCGGATGTATTCTGAGGTGGTACGCGGTGTAAAACGTTTGAGTACCACTGCTGTAATCAATCAAGAGAATAAGGCAGCAGTGCTAAATGCTCCTTTACGTCTCTAGAGAACAGCAGATCCAGCAGCACAGGACTGGGCTGTGAGCTTTCATGCCACCGTCATGGACTCTTCACTTCACTACAGTGAGAAACATGTACACCAGTAGGCTGCTGGAGTTCATCCAGTAGGTCTCTGGCGGTGCTCCTGCTGTTCCCTATCCAGTTCTCCTTGTGTAACATGCCATCTCCTGGGATCTCCTCCACCCTCCACACTGTGCTGGGGGACAACACACACCTTTTTGTTATGGCACATATGGATGTGTCATCCTGCCAGAGCTGGACCACCTTTGCAACCTTAACGGTCTGCAGGTACCGCATCGTAGTATCAGACGTGACAAGGACACTAGCAGAACATAAAAGTAGAATCTGTCAGGAAAGATGAGGAGAGTGGAAAGTTGTTTTCAGAAGTTATCTTGTTGTCGCCTCTGCTGTCAACTCGTCACTTTGACAGATCAATATTTCACCCTGACTTGTAGTTACACTGTGATGATTATGTGTTTCCCTAATTTTTTTGAGCAGTGCTAATGCTCCTTTACTTAGCATTTGGAATTGTCTGTTATTATTATTGTATACCGATAATATATGTGAGTATTTCTTTCACCACTGTATCTAAAATGTCTGTTAAGATTCAAGTTCCTTTCACAGAAGAGCCAAGTAGATGTGTGCAGCAAACAACTTTAATCAAGAAACAGATTTAACCAACACAATAATATTATTTATTTATTTTATTACATATAATTAAAATGGCTGCTTTAAATAAATACTATATTATTAATTAATGATGTTTAAAAACTGGCAGCCAAAAACTAGATCTTCACTTACTAGTTTCTGGAGTATTAAGATCGTGATAGTGCGACTTCATTTCACATCCTTCATTCGTCAAACTCGACGAGTTTCTTCAGTTCAGACTTCAAAAGCTCTACGTCCTCTACCTCCTCCACCTCCACCTCCACCCCATCGATGGTTAACTGCAGCTGTTCCTTGATGCGGTTCAGCTCCAGCAGCCCATCCTGCAGGTCCTTACAAACCTCCCGAATCTTACAAGCAAAATCTGTCTTTGCGCCCTTCTTGAGCTCCATGGAGTCCTTGGCCAGGAAGAAGACGTCGAGGGCCAGGAAGAGACCTGACATAACTCCTGTGGTAATGCTCATCACCTGGGCGGCTTTAGCAGCACCTCCTGCAACGCCGAGCACCTGAACGGTACTTATCAGGCTCTCTGTGTTGATCACTAAGGCTTTGCCGGCCCGACCGCCCTCCTTCATCACATGTTTGACGTTCTGGTTGAGGTGTTTCTTTGAGATGCTCTCCGCGTACTTCTCAAAGTTCCACTCTTCAAGCATCTCCATCCCTTCCTGTTAGAAAGATAGAATGTAGGTGATCCTTCATGGAGGTTATTCTAACACTTGCTTCTGCCAAGATTAAGGTTAAGTGATCAGTCTGACTTTTAGCAGGATATCACAAAAACTACTTCAAATGCTTTCATGAAACTTGAAGGGTGGGGCGTATGACATGAAGACCCTTTCTTCAAGAGTGAGCTTTGACCCAATATTGTTTATGGCCACATTTTAACCTTCATGCCATGATGAAGCCGACTGAACTCCATCCTCTCACCTGCAAAAACGTCAGGCAGTCCTTGATGTCCTTTATCTCCTCCTCGTAGTCTTGGATCATCTTCTCCACCTTCTTTCGGTCCGTCTTTGAGTGGACTGTGTCTGTAATGTTGGCTGAAGCAGATGCCACCCCACCTGCCGTGGCTATGCCAATACCCACGGCTGTGACGATGAGCGACGTTCCTGCTGTGAAGGGCGCCAGAATGAGACCGGTGATGGTGGTTATCGACCCCGCAACACTGGCCACCCCCCCGCCGACACTGGCTTTGACCGTTTTCTTATGAAAATCGTCAGCTGCATCTGCCAAACTGAGCAATTCCAGGATACGCTGCTGGAGGGAGGAGCCAGACTTGTTGAAGAAGCGGACAAAAAGACGAGCCGCCATGAAGACACGGTCTGCTGCATCTTCCACTACTCTAGAAAAGGAGACAAGCAACATTTTACAGCAGTAAGATATTGTGGGAAAGAGCAGAAAACATTTTCATTTTAAAGCTGCCAAGTAGGAAATTTAAGGACATCTAGAGGTAAAGTTCCAGATTGCAACACATGCAGTTCTTGAGCTCAACTGTACTTATCCAAAAATCTACAAGCCACGTCAGAAATATTTGCCATCTTTTAAAAAAATGTATGAGATGCAAAAAATGTCTTTATTGTCCAAACCTTTGATCTATAATTCTATTTATTCACAAGACTTTTTCTTTATTTATCTCAAGTAGATAGATAAAATTATATATATATATATATATATATATATATATATATATATATATATATATATATATATATATATATATATATATATATATATATATATACATAATTAAAATAAACATTACATTCTAAACATAAACATATTTTTCTCTAAAACAGGTGTGCCACAATTATTGAATTCATTATTGAATTCCTGGGATGAAAATGCATAACATATTATGAGCAGGATGTGTCAATAATTTGGGTCCACATGTTTCAGGGAAGAATATCTGTTATTTTAAATTTTGGTCCTTCACTTAGATGTTACATTTTTGTGGCTTATATGAATTAAAGATCATGGATATAGACAATAGACATTTTTTACATGTTAAAAGATGCCAATAATTCTCAAATTTCAAAGTCAAACATGGGAAACCGTTGTTTTTTAAGGGACGAAGCATTTCTTCATTGTATTTTTGCCACTTCAAGGCAGAAATACAATGAAGTACTGCCACTTAAAACCGTTAAAATCCTTCTCTAGAGCCGGCGTCCGGTTCCCTGATTCTGTACAAACATGGCGGTCTCCATGGAAATGAGGCCAACTCCCACTTCAGAAATAAAGGTCTTTTTCAAAGCTAAAGTTTAAGTTATGAATATTGTAGTTAGTAAGTTACGAATATTGTATTCCATTTATTCAAAGATAGGTCCCTAAATTAAACACTGTACCTTTGAAGTATAAAATAAGACAACATTTGTCGTATTAAATCTCAGTAAAAGTGCTACTTACTCCTCGGGTTCATCGTCCTGGTTTGCTTCATTCCACTCATTCCAGCCTAAATTTTGTGAAAGAAACTGTTAAAGGCAGTTCTATCTGCAGGAAATCAATCAAACATTATGAAAGATCAATCTCACCATCGACCGTTCTCCACCACGCTAAGAGACCATCTTCCTCCTGAAAGTAGATCAAGTCAGATTTACTGTAAAAGTTCTGGTAGATTGCATCTTCATTAAGGAACGAAGGCATCAAAGGATTTTTAAGGAGTCTTACCTCTAGAGGATCTGGAGTTTCTTCGCTGGACATCGCCACGTCAGCCAGCTGGAGCGGCTCAAACTCCACTATTTCCTGTACCACAACAATTTACTGAACTTTTTAAACAGAATTTTAATCTTTATTACGGCCTTTTTCTTGTTTGAACGACTTTCAGTCATTTTTAACTTTCAACAAGAACATATTGCATGTTTGGGAGGTGCTCTACACCTGCTTTGCTGTTTTTCCAGCTCACCTGAGGAGCGACAGTAGGAGCTGCTGAGTCCTGGGGAGAAAACATTTATATTAAGAAATAAAGAGGTAGTATACAAACTCTAGCAATTTAACACTTTGGATAAGAAATACTGTTTAAAATGGGGAAAAAAATAAATTGTATTTCAGCCTACTGCTTGCCTTCAAAAAAAAATAAAAACCCACATAGCTATATAGTTATGTATGCACTTAAACTTTTGCATTTCCGGGTGGATTTAAACAGGTCTTATCTGACGGTGAGGCCCAGATCCCCTGATTGAACTCAGTTAAATATGAAATTATGTTAGAAAAATAGATAACCTCTGCCTAGAGGGTAAAATATGATATGATAGAGTGAAACTTGACACATACAATATAGAGCTACTCAAGTTGATTCATCTGCACCAAGCTTGGAATAAATTGGACCATCAGCTGAGAAATTATGGCCTGAAAACATTTGGAGAGAAAGCTCCCTCTCCCTGTTGTGTCAGAAATATACAAACAACCTTTCCCAAAATATGTCAAGTTCTTCCTCACAACTAAGGTCTAAGTGGGTGTAAGATTAGAAAACTATCCATGAAATAGTTTATGAGTTCTTGCACAGACGCAGCAATGACGATTATATAATTACACATCGTCTGGGATACCTTTGTTCCAGAACCAAACAAAGCAGCAGGCAGAATCCTCTTTATTCTGAAGTTCTAGGGAAGAAATAAAGATTTCAATCCTGGCATCTTTACATGCCAGCATCAACTTGTTCATGTTTAGTAGGATGAAATAGTTTTTAGTAGCAATTCACAAATGAAATTGTTTTCATTTGATGTAAAACCTTTTTTCACGTACAATGGCTCTTTTCTTGGGTTCCTCTGCTGGCTGGCTTCTCACCTCGCTGCTGGCGGCAGCATCTACGTACCAAACAGACTGTGGAGAGGGTGATAAGAATAAAGTGGTTAGATGTGGCTGCATACATGGTGGCTTCAGAAACACTTCACATAAGGATGTAACCTTTATTTAAAAACACTCACTCCTACACAGAAAAACATTGCAAAATAAGTCCTGGGCGTCTGACCCTTCCCTGAGGAGCAGAGGGCCGCCCCTGTGATAAAGCCCCAAACAAAATCTAATCTGTGTCGTTTTTAACGTTAAGGGTGACTAAGAAAACAAATATTTGATCAGAGTCATTACAAAGTCCCATAAAAATTAAACTGTTACTTTATATAAAACTGCTAATTTTTATCTTGTTTTATTTTTTCATCTTTTACAATCATTGTATGTTTTCTTTTGAGTTTTCTTTATTTTGTGTCTGGAGCCAAATGGAACATAATTTCATTCTGCTGATTTACCTGGATAGTGGATATTCTAAATGACAATAACATTCATCTTGAATCTTTATTTCGGCTGAATTCAGTCTTGATGACAGGAAACAAAAATAATTACAAATTGCTATCGGGTATCTTTAATTCACTTTACTTTAGTTCCGTCCATTTTCATCTTCACTGGGTTCTTGTCAACATAATGGTCATTCATTCATTAGATTCTTCTCCTGTGAATGGCACAAATAATCCCTTCAATCATAATGATGTGACACAGGAGAAATGTCAGAGTCTGTACTTTTCGCTTTTACTGGAGTGAAGAAGTTCATCAGTTCATCTAAGAAAATGAAATATGGGTTCCTTGTTTGAACATGCATTCCAAGCCTTCACACAATCTGGACTGAAATAAAGAGCAGCTCATCTCTGGTTTTAGTGTCTCAGTGTGGTATTGGATAAGTGGAATTTTCATCTTCGCTAACAGGCCAGCTAACTCATTCAATCAAGTTCTGTGGATCGTAGCCGGAGGGTGCAGGAGCCAGAGGTCAGCTGATGTCTGGAGGAGAATGCCGTTGAACTACAACAGTTCACTGGTAAACTCTGCTGGATTCAGCTAATCGCAGACTCAGAGTATAGAGATGTCAAGATCATTCAATCCACCCACCAAATCCTTGAAGCCGGTGATCAAATGAGGAAGTCTGTTATCTCTGTGTTGTGCATTATGTTCACAAAGTCGGTGACAAAAATGAAAGGGTGCAGCCATTGTACACTCACACAAACAGAGCAAACGTTCCAGAGTTTAATTTCATCGCATCAAACTTTCCAAGCGTGAACTCCAACACTCAAAGAGGCATGATATTAAGATCATGTTAGGTTTATTGGTTTGAAGGCTATCTTAAGCTTTAGGAGCCAGGAGGTGAAGTCTTACGTGTCTCTCAATGGTACTGTCATCCAAACTTTCACAGCTGCTAGAGCTCTCGCTTTGAATGGCTGTGTTTCCCTGAAACGAAGAGAAAAAACTTGTGCTTCAATGGCCTCTTTTATTTATGGCCAACAATGAGTAATGGGTTCTACAAGAGCCAAGAGCATTAAGAAGTCAAAGTCAAAAGTGAGGCAAAGTAACCCCTTCTACTTGTAGAAGAGCCTGGAAGAACCATCTACAATCCTTCCTATAGAACCTGCAGTAACCTTTGACCCATACCCGCGTATGTAGAGAGGAAGATGTGGTCGGAACCACAGCGTCAGTCTGACATTCCCCTTCAGGCCTCTGCACCACAAAAACAGAACAACAGCTGGTCAAAACCACAAATAGGATTAGAAGTTGCTCGTGGTTACCAAGTAAAAAGCTAAGTCCTCTACAGGTGAGACAGGCTCAGGCTCACAAACATCGAGACAAGGAAGGCTGGTGGCATCACTCGGCATGCAGACCAAAGCCGGTGGTGCCAGACCAGTTTAATCAGTCACAACAGAACTGAATGAACCAAAGGGTCAACGGTACCTGAGTGGACGACTTAAAAGGGTTTACTTGCTGGATCATCCCTCTGAACTTCCCTGGGTTCTAAAAATTATAAAGAAAGGAAACATCACACCTTGTTACCCATGATTCAGCAGAAGCCATAAACATTACGATTAGGATGTGGATAAAAAGCAGTAAGAACAAAGCAGGTAAGTTTTCATCTACCTGCTTCTTGCGCACGTCATTATTGTCTGCCAAGCTTCCATCGCTGGAGGAAAGGTCACTCTGCTGAGGCTGGACATCCTGGAAGGAACAGATGCAGGCAGAGAGGACAGTCACCAATGTCTGCTTGAATGCAAGATCCTTTTTCTTCCAGACGTGTTATTATTGTCACCACTGGTTCCAGAACTGGTACCTTTGGCTGTGAGGCTTTAAAGGGGTTTACTTTCTGCATCATTCCTGCAATCATCCCCGGGTTCTGAATAACACATGCATTAAGTGAGACAGTCAGTCCAAGCACAGATTGAGCTCATTCTAGAGTAGATCTATAATGAGGGACGGAGTGTGGCAACTTTAATTATTTTACCTGTTTGTCTTGAAGTTCTGTAGTTCTTGTTTGAGGAGTGGCTGCTTCATTTTGTCCATCGCTCATTGGCACCTTAATCACACGCACACACACTTACTAAATAAAGTACAACACCTAAATCAACAATAAGAAGTATCTGCCCCCGATCTTACTAGTTATTTGCTCCACCTTTAGCAAAGAGACCAACATCCAAACACTTCTGACTACTGGAGATCAGTCTGTGACATCACTAAGGTTGAGGTGTGGCCCACTCTTCTTTCCTGGTCCAGACTTTGACTAGTTCCCTCCTTCCAGAACTTTAATTTTATTTGTTTTGATCCATTCAGAGGTGAAACTTCTGCATTGGGATCATTGTCCTGCGGCGTTAGCCTGTTGCGTATTTGATTCAACTCACGTTCTGATGATATGACATTGTCCTTCGCTACTTTGGAGTTAAGAGGAGAGTTCACGTTTAAACGTTTGAATTGTTTATGTTTATAAGCCGTCACCTCCATAGACCGTAGATATTACATTGTTTTTGTAAAACGCTGTTTGGGATTACCGAAGAATTAACAGGACTCCCATCTGCCATGACCTCATCAGTGTTATTCTCCCGAAAGGTCTGAGGGTCATCACGCTATCTCGTAGCAACCTTCAGACCAACCTTAATGTTCTTCTTCTGGGTCAGCAGTGACTTCTGTCTCACTTGATCCCCTTTTAATCCAGGGGCTTTCAGATAGTGGAACCATCAACTCTGACCTTTGGTGAACAATTTTGGAAGGGTAGCAAATATCTCTTTTTGGACATTACTTCTGTAGCATGACGGAGATGCTGTAGTTACCTGAGGGGCAGATTTAAACGGGTTGACTTTCTGCATCATGCCTTTCAGCATACCAGGGTTCTGCAACACAAACCACACCGTAGTCAAATACAGGCGGGAAATTAAAAGTCCTTATTACAAATCTTTGAACTATAAGTACAGGAAGACTCTGGTCTGCTCACCTGAATGGAGTCTGAAACACTTCCCTGTTCCAGTGACTCAGATGATGATGTTTTGGAGACCTGCATGAGAGAAACAGCTAAGTGGACATCTTATTGTCTGTCTTCCACTATAACTGTGACATTCAGGAAGGGCTGTGGTTACCTGGGAGGTAGAGGTGGACTTGAATGGGTTGACCTTCTCCATGACTCCTTTCAGCCTACCAGGGTTCTGAAAGAGAAGTCTCCGAAATGTTTAAATTGATGCATCAGACTTTTGAATGTGAATTGAAGTCCCTGTGTCCTGTCCATCCATATCTCCAGACGTCTTTAACATTTTCAGCCTAACATAGACTGATTCACATTGCTATGCAGAGGAGTGATGCTGTCTAGAACATTATCCACGACCTGATGAATGATGTTACCCGTTTTTACCAATTTCTTTGACTTCTGTTTTCTTTTATTTTTCACCTCTGCCAAGGAGGTCACGTTTTCACCGTTGTTCATCCATTTGTTAGCAAGATTACAAAAACCTAATGCAAACATTGCAGCTTTGCATGAATTTTTACCAACAGGTACACTTTGGCATATCCTAGAGATCATTACATTTTGGTGACATCATGTCATGACCTCACAATGTGACGGTAACTTTGTTAATGCCAACGGACTATTTTACGTCTGATGCTTCTGTGTCAAAGTCCAGTTGTGTTGGGAATTGCTGATCCTCTCATAAGAGCTACTCTTAATGTAGTAAGTTATCGATTACACTCCTGATATCATTACTCTTCCTGTAACTGAATGTGTTAGCACCATCCTATCTAACCGAGCTATTGCATCTTCATCGCCAGTCATCACTTGGGTCAACCCTTCATCACTTGGTTGTTTAAATGTACTGTATAAATAAACTTTGACTTGACTAATTGCAGCCAGAAATGATTCTGTGCCCCAGACCTGCTGCAGGATCAGGACTCACCTGTGTGGCGTCTGTTTGCAGCTCCTGTGATGCTGAGGGAGGTTCTTTGTTGAGTGCAGACGGGGGCTGAGGACGGAACCAAAGTTTAAGGATATGATTAACACATTCAATACTCAGAAAATAACAACCAGGCCAACATGTGGAAGATGGATGTCCTCCGATCAACGGTTAGGAAGTTATCGCGGGAAAAGGTATTTTTCATAGAAAACTTTTAAAGTAACAAATGATATAAGATAGATCATCTGGAGGTGAGTCATATGAACCAAATATGGACTAATTCAGGCCAAATGTTAAGAAGATATGTCAGAAAGTGTCTTGTTTTGTTAAAACATCTTTTTTTTTTTCAAAAAGCGCCCTCTAGTGTGTAAAATATGAACTATTAGAGTAACGCTAAGAAGAAGGATCGGTGGCAGACGTAGCGGCGGCGAGGACCATCCCGTAATGTCCCTGACATTTCGGGTGCATAAAAAATGATGTCTGTCTTACCTGAGACGCCGCCCTGAATGGGTTGACCTTCTGCATGACCGCCATCACACCTGTCCTCTTATGTTCACACAAAACACACGCATTAAGATGGTTAGAAATCCACCTGCTGACGTGTCTCTCTATAAAACCAGCAGAATGAGTTCTGGAGAAATCTACAAACACGTGACTCGTTCTCACCTTGGTCTTTGAGTTGAACTCGCTGTTGGACTCTCTGCCGTTTCCCTGAAAGGCACTATAAGCTCAGAATGCAGACAAACAACCTTAGTGAATGTGGCGGTTTAAATATTCACCTGTGAGGCCATGCCTTCATTCTGAATGCCCTTGCTGTGGGTGATGGAAATCTCCAGCTCCTGGCGATGAAGGTCTCAGTTAATGGAGAAAAAAAAGCACGTACCAGAAGTTAACGTCCGCCACATTCTACATACCTCCTTAGTGGATCGAGGTGGGACGACTGGAGGTGCAGCTGTCGAACCTTTATCTCGCCTGAACACATTCATGCTGAAAGCAAATGAAGTAAAAGATTAAAAAAAGAGGCCAAACCTTGCTGCTTGGCTTTGCTCAAACGCTCCATGGCAGAGGTAAATAATAGGAGATGAATAGGACTACATATTGGTCCCTGACAGCAAGGCTATACCCCCAAAAAGGCCCCAATACCCTGCATTGTGCAAGCAATTCCAAAGAGAGCTCCTTAAATAAAAGGTGAAGTTATGTCTAAAGAACAACGTTTTTTGCTGAAAGTTTTTTTTTCTCTCTTAGGGAGTAAAATACGTACTATTAGAATAAAATATGATATATTCAAGATAGATCTCCTCGAGTCGATACATACACACTGAGTTTGGACTAAATCAGACCAAAAGCTGCGTAATTAGGGCCCCGAAAATGTTTGGAGATAAAGCTCCCCCTAGTGTCAGAAATAAAGAACCAATCTGTGGAAAAACAAACTCAGTCCATATATTACTCACACTAAGTGGGGATAAAATTTGAAAATGGTCCATGACATAGATTTTGAGTTATCATGTTAAAACAAGGATCTATGGTGGCGGCGATCACGATTCTACAATATTCCTGACTTTTTGGGGTTAGACGAGAAAAGATGGCTCCAAAAAACAAAGGTCAGACCAATCCATCGGCCATTTTCAAGGCATTTAATGATCTCTTTTCTCTAACAGATTGTTTATCCAAACTCCATTCAAATATTTTACAATTATAAAGTCCAGAAGCAAAAAGTTGTCCCATTAAAGGCTTTTATGAAAACAGAGTTTTTGCAGGAAACAAATCTGTACCCATGGTTGAATTATTATGGCCCCAGAACTTTTGAAAATAAAGCTGTTCTAGTGTCGGAAATATCCAAACGAACGTTCCCAAAATCAATCCAGTTCTCCCTCTCACCGACGTGTACAGGGGCATAAAATTTAAAATATAAAATGTAAAAAAAGTGTCACATCTTAAGTTATGTTTATCATTCAGAGAACAAACCTATAAATATGAATGTTAAATACATCTAGATAGGCGTATGGTTTAACAATTAGATTTAAATGTAACATTTACTCTGAAATTGCATATGTATATTTAATATTTATATATATATTTAATATCTAGATGCACAGTTTATGGTTATGGATTGAATTTACATTAAATCTAAATGTATAGATAAATCTATATATAATTTAATATTGACATTTAACGTCATTAACATTAACTTTAAATTTAACAGAGTACATCTACATAGTAGTAAATGTGATGAAAACAAAAATGTACTTTAAAACCACGTTTTAAAAACTGCTTCAAGATTAAAGCAACAAGATTTTTCGTGTTTTTCTTGTTTATTTAAGATTACTGGTCTAGATGCTGATAGAAAAACGATGTTTTTTTTCTCATGAAAAAATCCAACTAATCATGATTCCAATGTAATTCAAAGTTCTTAGGCTGAGGGAGACTTTTTTTTGGGGTCAAACAATTATCGGCATGTTGCCTTCAGGTGCAGTCAGTTAATGGGGAGACTTGGTGGGGTTTTGCACCCTCTAGTGTTCTGACAAGGTTATAAACTATTAGCGACGCAAAAAAGTTTAGTCAAATCAGCGCTAACTAGATGTATGTTACAAGTAACGATAAAAGTGATGGAGATTAAACCGGAACCCAATAAGTCGCTTTAAAAAGCGTGTTATTTATCCGGTATATATCAACAGTTCATTTCGGTCACCGTGTCTGCCGGTGCCGGAATGTATGACGACATTAAATGCCACAAAACAGGAGCGGGGTGCCTACCTCAAAGCTGCGTCAGGAAAACAAGTAAACTAAACAAAAATAGCTGCTTACAAGGAAAAAAAACAGAGAAACGAGTTTGAAAAGTTGAATATGTCTGCCCGAACAGTCACTTCCCCTTCTCCGTGAAGACACGTCAGACTGGTTTGGCAAAAATTGAGGCGGAACTAATTAAGTGTTGTATTACAGAGAAACTCCAACTCGGATCTCAGTTCTGATTTCAGGAAACTTACCTCAACAGGAACAGAATGAGGACAACCCTCTGGGTCACAATCCCTCCGAGGGATGCATGCCGGGAGAGATATGTTTACATCACCTGTGTGACATCTAGAGGGGCGGGGTCTTCCTCTGTCCATAGTCATCGGTGAAGTTGCCAGATCTCGCTGTAGAAAAAAGTATGGAGTCAGTTTTGTGTCAAAATTATAAAAACAAAACGGTCAAAAATGACTGTTCCTTTGAGACTCATCATGAAAACTGTAATACTACATATATTATAACTACTTTTTTTTTATCATATTAAGTTCTTGTGAACTTTATAAGCTTTGAACTTCTATTTGTTATTTATGGCCTGTATGCCTCGTTGATCTGAGCTTATATATCTTGAATTTGAGTTCTAAAAATCATAATTTGTGGATTATTTTGACTAGATGAAATAATCAGATGAAACATAGCATACTGTTTATCACATACTACTTTGGGTCAAAGTTACCAAGAACATTTGTTTTGAAACCATTTACATTTTTTTACAGTCAAAATTGACCAGGATGATTTTAATGGTGTACAAAGGAAGTTATCAAAATATCCATGTATGCTCTTATGTCTGTCTGGGTTACCTCCTTCCAAATGTCTTTGTAAATCTGTTTCCCCTCCAAGGTGGTCGGTCATGTTTACCACTGGGGTTTCGATGGACTCCGTCAACAACAGTTCAAAGCAGGATTTGATGTCATCCCGCATATGCGGCATATTTTGTCATCCTGATGACATTTTCAGCTGAAAACCTACTTTGATTCTCAGGTGGGGATAAGGACCAGGATCATTTCCCATTCTTTGCCTTGAATGTAACTAACCTCATCATGCCCATCTTCTTCATCACTGGATTCCTCCTCATCAGTTATTTATTGGTCTGGATTATATTCAGTGAGCATTGGGAAGTAAAGGTTAGCCCGCGTTGTCTGATGCCACATAAAAGCTACTGTTCTGATAGAAAGGTGTCAGATCACACCCAGACAGCACAGGATTGTTTGTTGCAATTAGGGGGACTCAGCAATAGTAGGATGGTGGTATATACACTATTCACAACAACAACAAAAAAAAGGGAACACATAATCATCAGAGTGAACTCTAAGTCAATCAATAGTTTGGCATTTTTTCCATGCCTTCATCACTACTGGTAGTATGAGGCGGTATGTAGTGCAGCTCCTCTAGGATGACACATCCATACCATCATTGGCCAGAAAGTTTGCCGTGTCTCCGTGTGGAATTGGCATGAGGTCCCGACACCCACAGGTGGGCCTCTGCTCACAGCCCCGTACAATGCAGCCCGATTGGCTTTTGCCAGAGAACACCAGAATTGCAGATTCGCCATTGGCTTCCCGTTCTCTTCACAGATGAGAAGTGAAGTCCAATTTATCTTGCACCCTCGGACCGAGTGGCACACACATCTTTTTGTCAGACAACACCAGAAAAGACCTCAGAATCATCGTGGGGCAAAGGGATTGCTTTCATTTCCCTAACAGACGTCATCTCCAGTAGGTGTCATGATACCTTCAGTAGAACTTTCAAATCATCAAAAGATGTCATCAACCACAAGAGTTTCTGTTCGCTACAGGCAGCACCTGTGGGTAATATTGAACAACGTTCCAGGTAGAGGGGTCCAACGACAACAAGAAGTAAGGAGCCACACTTTTAAATAAATGTATAACTTTTGTAACAATTCTACTATGCTTATATAAAAGCATACCAAATAAATTAAATACTGCTCAGTTTCACATGAAGATCAATTCTTCATCTTTCCAGAATCAAACAGAGTCATCATCATCATCAGGGAAAATCTGAATTTTCGAGTGTCTTTATTTGTAAATTCAGTGTTACATTAAAAAGCATGAAGAGTAAAGTAAAACAGTTTAAAACCTTCAGACCAACAGGAATATTCAGGACGTCAATATGCCTGTCACACACCGACAAAATAGAGGCAGTTACCACTGTGACATTTAAAACATGAATAAATGCAGTTGACCGAGTTTGGCAGTTAAATTTAGTATAAGAGGCACAAAACAATTAAAATCACTCAAGTAGACTCATCAGAAAATTAGCTATACATATAAAAACACATTTACACACTTGGCTTGCATTAAAGACCTGAATTACCTCCAAGGTTTGAGAAGAAAATATGAGGAAAAACATACTTTCCATCTGTATAGGCTGAGGCGGATCATGGACTCAGTGCTTTCCTTTCTTGTGCTTTATGTATTTGTTTATTGCACAGATCAGGACTGCACTTTCAATTTGGTTTTATATATACACAATGACAATAAAGATATTGAATTCCATAAGTGCACTAATTGTTTGTAATTATATGTAATTCAGGCAAGTGACCCCATTTTTATAGACTTATTTCAGAAGGTAACATTTGGCTTTAAAGTGCAGAAATACTTTAGTGATAGCCCTGCAAGAAAAGCTGTGCATCAGCAAACCACAACAAAAAACATCAGAGGAGTGAACAGGTATTATTAAACCGAGAAAATAAATTAGCCTATATACAAGATTTTAGGGTTAATATTGAGCAGCGTCATTAACTACTAAAAAAGGACATAAGCAGATAAAATCATTTTTACACACAGTCCTATCGCTAAACTGTATACAGAGAGGTTCAATAAAAAGAAAACTGTCAACATATTAAAATATGACAAACTCCTTTACGCCATGCTAAAATCACTTTATATCTTAATCCCTTTAAAATTTCAACTACTAGCATTTGATAATATAATAGGATCTTCTGAAATACTATAAATTGAATGAATACCCCATAAAAGACACACTTAAAATTGTAGATTGGTTTTTAATTTATATGGAAAGGAAACTTCTGTAGTCCTAAGATAACTTTGTCAAATGAGATTGTATTGTAAGGTATTCCTGTTAAGTATTTACTCCTGCTGCTCCACCAATCAATCAATTAAGGCTTATGTGACTCAAAAGCTGCAACTACCTATTTAATACCTCATATTTAAACCTTTTACCCTCACAGTGCTCTTACGTAAGTGTGTGTTTCCCCATTATTTTTGTCCCAATGTGTGTTTTTGCAGGAAACATCTTACAATACAAAGTCAAAAAGATTAATCTACATCAAATCTGGTCAAATTATCCAAAAATTAAATTAGCAAAAGTGTCTGATGTTTTTAAAAAAAAAAGGAATTCACAATCAATTGCCCTGATTTAAACTTCCAGGGACTGCGGTTTCCATAGAAACTGTTAAACCAACACTTCCCTCATTTGGCCAGCAGAGGATGTCAGTCGTCCGTTCTCACATTTCTCCAAGCGCCTCCTGTATCTCTTCTCTGATTGAGTTGAGCTCCACGATCCCATCGTTTAGAATGTTCGCCACCTCCTTTATCTGAGCCACCATCACTGTCTTGCAGCCTTTCTTCAGCTCCCGAGAGTCCTTGAGGAAGTACTTGTCCATGCCTCTAAACAATCCTTGGACGGAGGTTATTGCATTGTCAGTTATGTCTGTGCCTCGCATCGCAGGTGTGTCCACTAAGCTGATCATCTGGACTGCATTGCGGATCTCCCAGTCCTGGGAGTAGTGCTGGGTTCCAGACCTGAGGAAAGGATGGCCGCGGAGTTTGTACAAGCCCTGACTGACGAAGTGGAGTATCTTGGCTAAGTCCAGCAGGTGAGTCTCATAATCCTTAAGCACCAGCTCCACCTAATGAAGGAGAGGAGAGACCATAGTCATCATTTAAAGACTGGACACATGCATGAGAAAAGTCAGGTTGTCAACTTTGACCCCTTTTGTGATTTATATACAATTTCTTGCATAAATGTTACAATTCTTCCCCGATCGGATCCGAGTAACTTTCATATGTGGTCTTAGATTGGATACATATCTGATATGTGGTCGAAGTGACATCTGCTACGAGTCACTTCCCTTTTTTAAAAAGATATCTAGCTCTTCCGTGCAACATTTGTTCTCCAAAACAGCGTGCATGTTTAAATATACAGTTTTGCACGAGTCCTCTGCATCACCAGCAATAAAAAAATATCTCAAATGAGAACATTAGGCCGCTAATGGTGCTTAAATCGAAATGTGTATGTTTTTTGCACAAAAAATAAAATAAATAAATGTATTCTGATCTGATTATTCACATTCAAATATAGAGCGAGTGCACCTCCGTTTAACTCACCATTTGCTCTCTACATGATTAAAGAACAAAGGGGGTTCTGCTTTTTGTCTAGCAAAAAATGAACAAAGGGAGCCCCCCTTTGAGATGGGAGAATAACTGGTGCCTGGAACTGAGGTAATAATAATTATTTCATTTTTCAACTTTCACAGTTGGACTCTATGTTAAATATGCTTTTGGTACAAAACATGTCATCCTAAGATGTTTGATAAGTTACCCGAGTGTTTCATCTCATCCAACTTGGATTGTTCCACAGTACGACATTGCCATCTAGTGGTCATTCATAGAAACGTCACTTCAGAAAGTTACTCTTGAATTACCCTGTTCAAGCATGTGAATGTCTTTACTTCATCCAGTTTAATAGAATTAGTGAATATTTTTTTGTTTTTTTTGTCAAGCTGTCGTCACTGAGAATTTATTCTCTTTGGCCATGGTGAGAGAAAGTAAATCTACTTAACATGTTATTATTCTGTCCTTACGCAGACACTGTTTATGTAAGTACTCTTAACCAATGCACTGTAAAAACTACATCTCACCTTCTTGCGGTCGTTCATGTTGTTCACACTATCAGAAATGAGAGCAGAGGCTGAAGTGATTCCACCAGCTGTTGCCACGCCAACACCAACAGCAGTCAATATGAGAGAGAAGCCTAAGGTAAAGGGTGCCAGAGCCAACCCGGCGATGGCTGTGGCGCCGCCTACAGCAGTCGTGGTTCCACCGGTAATGCCGGCGATTGTGGCCTTCTGGTGGAAAGCTTTGATGTCGTCTGCCGTGGCGTGAAGTATGATGATGTACTGCCAGAGGAGTTCAGCTCGCTCTGTGAAGACCTTGTTGAAGACTCGCAGGCCTCGGTGGACTTTGTCAGCCAAGATGGTGAATGACCTGAGATTTATTGGAGAGTAATCAGCGTTAGTCTCAGCAAGTAGAGAACTGGCAAGAGAAAAAAACATCTTTTGATGTGGTTCATGATCCTAAAGGACAAACATGTAAAATGTTATACACTACTCACTCCCAAGAACTGTTTGAAGGCAACAATTTTGAACTCTCCAAAGGAGGCTATGTTTTCACCTTCATCATTTGTATCTTCACAGGATTACGTGAAAAATATTGGATGGATTTCTAGCAAACGGATGGTTTGGGCCTGACAAAAGAAAGTGCCCATTAAATTGACCTCAGGTCCAGATCAGGAGGTGGAACCAGCGTCTTCCCTGATTTCTCCCTCATTTCTATTTTCCTAATAATTAAACAATTTCCAAATGATCAAACTACAAAGTTGATTTCCAGGAAACGTCGTGGAGGGGCAGGCCTTAATTGCTTCATGCTTTACTAAGCACCATTATGGTTGGTTAATTATCCTTGTGTGATGACCTGTCCACCCAGGCAGTTGAATGTTTTCCAGGTTATTGAGTGAATGGTTGATTAATAAATGACGCGGCGCTTTGTCAGCTGAATAAACCATTTTAAAAGTGCTTGATTTATTCTCCCACTTAGAGGAACTGTGTGGGAGGAATGTAACTCGGCAGAAGTAGATTTAGATAAAACGTCGCTTACAAATGAAATTGGCTTCAAAAAAATCTCGTATTCTAGATCCTCTCATTCATTTAGAACCTTTTAAAAAAGGTCATACTCTGGTATTTGCAGTCACATCAGAAAACGTTTTTTTTTTAAATGTGTCTTGAAAAGGACCAATATTTGATGGAATGGAACTACCTGTTCAAAATTGAACTAACTAAAACTGGGCCGAGTACTTAAAATGGTTTTGGTTCATCCATACTGCTTATAAAAGATATTTATAATAGACTGGACATCAATTTCTTTCAACTAATGATCTCATTCTCCAAATTTGAACTACTAGTCACGTGGCAGTGGAAATAATCCCTTTACCCCCCCAGCCTGATCAGATAAACGTACTTGGACTCATCTTCTTTTAAGGTTAGGTCCTCCTCGTCTGATGGGACCTCATCCCATTCTGAAACACAAACAAGCTTGAGCTTTTAAATGAAAAAGTTCATCTGTGAGAGTTTGTTAAAACTTTTAATGGTGACTCACGTTCAACAGTGTCCCACCACTCCATCAAACTGTCAGTGTCCTACGGGAAAACAATAGTATAGCGGTTCATACCTGAACACTAAAAAGGGGAGGGATATGCATTCGAAGAACGAGGAAATGCAAGGTGGAATTTCAGCCAGTTTAAAGAGAAACTCACCCCTTCCTCGTCTTCATCTTCATCCTCCAGACCTTCTGCGACTTGCCCATCCATCTGAGCGGCGTGCCACTCTGCCTGAAGCAGGGACAAAATGAAGCCAGTTCATACACCAGTAGATCTTTATCACATACCAGTCCACATTCACACTGCAAACCTGGCCTTATTTCATGCAGCAGATGGCGTGGGGGTAATGTGAATGTTATGTCGCTGAACTGGCCCAGTTACTTGTCAAAGGAATGTGGCCCATCAAGAACAGAGACAACACAAAAACAACAAACTACTGCGATGGTTTCCCAACTCTCAACTGTAGTACACGCAGTGAAGCACTGATGTATGTATTTTATCTGTGGACAACTCTCTTAAAACCCAACTGACTGAGCTTTAAATGCAGAGCTGTGTCAGAATCATGATTCGGTCCGTTTTCTCATCTGTGTACAAAGGTAAATATCTAATCAGAATTCTTTATTTTTTTCGACATTATTCCAAAAATGATAACCCACATAAAGACATGAGTTCTGGACAGGTAGAATACAAATTCACCGGGGTAATGATTTTCCATTAAATTCCAGTTTGACTAGAAAATTAGAGCAAAATAAAATGTTGAGTTGATCTATATAATCCACATCAAGTTGTAGGTAAAATAAAACTGAGAAACAACATTAATTAGGACTGTCCTTATTGTCACGGTCTCTCTTCAGGCTGGGAGGTGATGTTGATGATCCAAACCTTTAAAGTCCTGCTCAAATCTTTCAACACATTCTGAGTCACTATTTCTTATTGAAAAATAAGTGCCCCGTGGCAGCATTTATATGCTAAAGAGTGAGGGGCCAAGGATGGAGATATGGGGGACACCACAGTTCAAAGGGGCATCCGAGAGGGAGGCACAACCATGACTATTGAGAAAGTCCTATTCAATAAGTACTTTTTATTTTATAGGAAAATTGGAGTGTTTATTTTCTCTCATTTAGGACATTAAAAGGTTAAAAACAGCCAAAGTCTCATCTGATGTTCTCTTGTGTTTGGAATTTGGACTCTTGCTACAGACCCTTTCCGGAGCCAAAAGGGCATCTGAGGAGTAAGGGCAGACCGCTGGGATTCTACACAGTCAGAAATCAAGGTTGAGGGCAACAAGGTTCAGTAGCTTGCTCTAATATAAACTTACCTTGGCAGCCTCTGACGTGAACTCCCTGGACGTAGCTCCTGGAGGAATTTCTCCCCTGGGATTCTTGGATTTTTTCTGGCATGACAAAGACATTGGAGAAGTGAGCAGGTCATAACATTCCACCTTTTCTCGTGTGATCGGATTTGCCGGGACTCACCTTAAACTTGTGTTTTTTGAATTTAAGTTTTAGATGCTTCTTCTATTGGAAAGAACACAGGTGTGAGAATCCTCTAGGGCCACATTGATTCACTAAATTAATTTGAGTGACAAAAATACCGGTTTGTAGGCTTCAAAGCCATGCTGCTCATTCTCGTCCATCTCTGTGGGACTCAGAAAGACTTTCCCAGTTTGAGAGAGGTCATCATCACCAAACGGATCCTGGAAAAAAGAGTCAGAATTTAAAGTCAATACCACAGAAAATCAATTTGCTTTGATATTCAAAGGTTATGTTGTCCTTCAAATAAACAGTAAACGTACGCTTGATTCTTGTTTTGTTGTGATGTATCCAAATTGCTCACTCTGTCCATTGGCGGTCTTTGGTTTGCGTGAAATGGAAAAACGGCCTTTGTGTTTGGATTTTTTCTGACAGAAGAAACAATAATATTGCATTAGTTGAATGTTCATTGTGCAGGAAGTACATGCTTATGTTTGGAGACTTCAACAAACTCAACTCTCATCTCAGCTATACGCTGAACTGCTGCTGCTGAAAACCAAACCACAAAGAACAGGAGCTTTCACAGTCCTCAAACATATACCGACGGATACAACAACATTAGCAAAGTGGGGAAAAAAATATTTGCCACTTTACAAGGATTTAATCCAAAATGTAGGATTTCTGTCTTTTGGCAAATGCTTCCTCTTCCGACCAGTATCATTGTTAAGTGCCGGGCTTAGTTGAAACAAAAAAAGAAGTGTGTACTTCACGACTCCTGCTCTTTATCCAGATTAAACCTAAAATCGAATGGGCTCCTCCTTCCTACACGTACAATCCTTCTTCCAAGTGATGTACATATCCTGAACCCGCCCCTTTATTGAGATCTGCTCAAAAATATAATTGAACATAATCTCAGTCCTCCTGTCAAGTTTTATGAACATACATCAAATATTTGTGGACATATGTTATTTTTGTTATCTTGCCAACAGACATAGGAACCTTTTCTATTCGACTTCGTATCTGCAGCAACAACAATCAATCATGCTTGATCAACACTGGCTTTCAGTGAGGGTTAATCTCTCTATTCACAAACACGATGATTCATCTGACGGCACAGGCATGAATCAGGATGAATCATCAACTCTTACTAATCTGTTACCAACTTGTCCTGCCCTGAAAGATCTCAGTGTTTACACAAAGCTGCTTACTTAGCCTCTCAGTGCTACTGAATTTGTTGCAAAAAAATATTGGGTACACATAGAAACATACTGGTTTGCAATCTTCCATCCAATTTTGGTCGACATCGTTCAACTCCTCGGCTGAGAAGCTGTTCTTTTTCTGGGGACTGGTGACATCCAGCATGCCATCCTGAAGAAAAAGAAAACGCACACAATCGGTTTCCTGTTCGCTCATCACCTTGTAACCAAACACCTGAAAGAAGGATATTTACCTTAGAACTTCGACCACCAATGTGTGGAAGTTTAATCTTTGTTGATTTCTTCTAGTGAAGAGAAGAAAAAGAGCAACAACCGTGAACGAGAAATGGGTGAAGCAGGATTCAAAGAAAATCTGAGTATAAAAAGAAAAGTAAGTTACAGGTCTGCAGTCATCCGTTCCACGTGGCTCTCCGTTCAATCCAGCAGACATGTGGTAGTGCTCATCATCCATGTACGCACCCTAAACAACACATTCACAACTACTCTTAGACTCACCAAAACAATAAAACCATGTAGAGTAGAGATGTTCCACTTATTTATAATCCATCATCCAGTAAAGGGTTACTACGTGTAAATATATTTGCTGGTTCACACTAAATATTAGAAGACAAATTTTTACCTTGCTCTTCAGCTCTTCTACGTCCTCGAAACCCTGAGAGTGAAAAAAGGAGAAAACAATTCTGTAAAATAATTGAAATAATAAATAAGCTGAGTCACATGACTCCGTGACTCAGCTTTTTTATTTTTTTTATAAGTGGGGGAATGAGAGGGTCTTGCAGCCAGAATAGTTTTACCTCTATGTAGTGAATTAAAGGTTTATTTCGACAAATGAGAGTTGGCGATTGTAAGAAAAGTGGAAACACCGACCAGTATGAGTTCTATTTTGAGTTCTAATGTGTTCTTCAAGTTTGAGTAAAATGTATTCTATGGTAATACAATTACTGTTACTGCAGATGGTATAAAAGTAATTTACTCTTTGTTGTCACTTCCTCACATACAGTTGGGTACATGCAGGACGACATTGTGAAAGGATTTCCCTGTATGCGACCCATCCCTCAGGAGCAGTGAGCAGACTGAGTCGCTCAAGGAACAAATTGAGGTTCAGGGTCTTGACATGTAGGCTCTAGCGGCAGTCCTGAGATTGAACGGACCTTCCGAATGAGGTTGACCCCTATACCATCTGGACAACAGCTGCCCCTAAATCTAGTGACTTTGGCAATAAATTGTGGCTTAATCCTTAATCTTTAATGATGATAGATTCAAATGATGTAGAGATTCTTTCCAGGACAATATCAGACACAACAACAGTTTTTATCCAGTCAGAAGGTCAAGGACTCAGAGCCGGTCGACTACATCAACAAGGACAACATCCCAGAAGAATCATACCATAACAATAAAGTCAATTCACGACTGCCAGTTTAAATAAATGTTGTCACTATTGGGCACTCAGACAAAAACATGTGAAATAGGGTCAAGGTTGAGAAATACTGAGAGAATCAAATACCTGGGAGTCCTTCCGAGGAGTGTAGCCATGAGCACCAAACATCTCATTTTCAGACACGTCCTGAAGGTAAAAAACAAGGTTTGAAATTTTCATTTGTGTATGTGAAAGTGTGGCTTTAATGTTTATAAGGTTTTCAGTATAGTATGTGAATGAGTTTGGTTTTATATATGCCTGACAGGGAAAGTATATGTTTATGATAATTATATAAGTATATACTAGGTAATTCTTAATAATGTCCCAAACAGTGTCATGTATGTTAGCTTCACAGACACATTATAGTAAGCCTGTCTTCTTGCCTATGCGGTGATGATGATGATGATGATGATGATGATGGTGATGATGGTCAGTCAGCAAAACCCCAACCTTGCTCCTCAGTGAACTAACCTTTGACTCTGGAGGTAAATGTCCGTTTTTGGGGTTTCCCTCTGAGAGGGTGTAATTAGCAGAAGCTCTTCTAAGCAGCTTATTCACTTTGGCCTTCAGTTGTTTCTTCTGTCGACAAAGAAACAAAACTCAAATCAGCTGTGAATGATGAATACTGCTTTATACACCGACAAAAGATAAAAATAACACCATACTTTGTAGTCCACGTCATTCTGGTCGTCATCGTCATTCTCTCCTGCAGAAGTGTGTGTATCCGATAGGTTCTCCTGAAAAAACACAAGCACCAGTGAATTTATATACAATGCAGTTGTTTTGATTGTGATACAAAGAAGTCTCTACAGTTGACAGCAACTCAAAATCCATTTTCTAGGGTATGAATGAGATTTGATGGTGTACTTGAAGACCAGCCCTTCAGTGGATGTCAGTGACTCACTGGAAAAACCTATAGTTCAACATTAAAATTAAGCTTTCCACATTTCACAGAGTGCATCATTAAGTGGTGGTCAGCAAGTAAGTGTATTTACTCAAGATATGTGATGTGAGGTACTTGGGGCATTTCACATGATTATTTCATTTTTATGCTACTACTATGCCACATCTCAGAGAAATATTCTTTTGCTCCACCACATTTGACCGACAGCTGGAAAATGTCACTTTTTCTGGATCTTCCGTCATTTCATCCAGTTTCATGAAAGTTCATTAAGTTTATGTGTAGCTGACGAACGGTTAAAAAAAAAGCCTCTTCTTGCAATGCTAGAAAAGAAGGAAAAAAGAAAAGTCATAAAGTTAATGGAAATAATTAAAAATGGGTTCCCTTATTCAAATCCTCCCCAAATTCTGAATCGCTTCTTCTTGGACACATGCCCACCACTTTTGCCAAGTGCCAGGATAAACCGTTTCGTAGTTTATTCTAAAACCCTCTGAAAGACAAACCAATGGTGAGGAGGAAAAAAACCCTCAGCAGAGTTAATTAAACACAATCAAATCAGTGAAGCCATTACTTTGCATTGCTTCAATTACCTTTGACCTTCTTATGGAGTGCAGAGACATCTTGAATATTTTGTCTTTTTTCTATAAGAAAAGAAAAAGATCATATAAAGGAACGCTGAAAATCAATGGAAAACATCGGTCTGATGAGTGAGGCCGTCAGGACGTACCTTGGTGCTGCCTGAGCCATCCTGATCCTCAGCGCTTCCTCCATCAGAGTCCGTCTTCATCTAAGGAACACGTCAGCATTGTCAGCATCTTCTCGCTGCTTACAAGTTAACCAGGCAAACTAGAAAAATAATACGGTACTTACCCTTAATGACTCTCGCCGTAGTTTTAATGTTCCAGACTTGTGGAAAAATAAAAAACATTAACTGAAACTAAAGGCAGCAAAACAACATGTTCAGAGAGAATGTGATGCAGGAATGAAGATTTAAACATGGGAAATCTTACTGGTTTAAAATCAGGCTGAAGCTCAGGACTGTCCTCAGGCCAGTCTTCAACACACCTTTCCTGTTGTGGAATTTTATCAAAGCAAAAAAATTCATAAGCTAAAGAAAGAAAACTGTTTTTCCCAGAAAAGTTATTGAACCGTCTTGGATTTCAGCTCAATTTATTAACCCATAAGAGCCTTTTCTCCACAAAGAAACGGGTCCACAAAGACCACATTGCCCACACTGAAAACATTTGATATTATTTTTGAAAAGCTGCTTTTAAACACAGATGTTCCATTTCTGCTGAGAGGTTCACCACTTGAAGACACAACATTTCGTCACTTGTTTCTGATCTATTTGTACAAAAAAATTTATCAGAAGAGCTTAAATGTGATACAGGACATTTATTGAAGTATTATATGGAATGAGATTTTGCTTTAGTGACAAAAATTTAAATTTAAATTTTTGTTTCCTTGCAATGACCAATTTACATTTTGGAAACTTTTTGGCTGCTGTTGGAAAACTGTGGTCCGAAATCAGGCCAGGAAAAGACGAGAGCTCTACTCCAAAACTCAGACCCTAAAATTGATTTCAAGGAAGAACTCTTACTACCTCTGCCAAGGACCGTATGTTTTTGCCTTTATCGGTATGAACTATTACACAGGTCTGGTCATAACCTTTTCTTGACCAGTGCATTTGCAAAGATTTGCACTTTTCTTAGTGGCTTCTAGTTGTGAACAGTTTCAAACAGCAAACTAGAGGGATTGCCTTTGTTCTGCTCAAGTTTTGCTCCGTTAAGCCCAATAGCCTATATTTTCTTACATTTGCTCAATTTGTTGCTTAGCAAAAACACGCCTCCTTTTATTCCTGTGTTAGTAACAGCCTCTCTGAATTTTAAAAAAGGACAACAGAAAAGGGAATGTTGTGTTTTCATCCCTGATTTAACCAACATTAGTGTTGGTTAAATCAGGAAACATGATTAAGAAAACATTTTAAAGATGATTAAAACAACATTTTAAGACTAATATCATCAACACTTAGGGGTAGCTCTGCAACCCCAACCCACTATGTCAATTCTGCAGAGAGATTATTTAATAAAACAGGAAGCAAACCATACACCAAAAAGTAAGAGTACCTTAATTATGGGTTTATAGCTATTTCATTAAGATTGTTGTGACATTTTACATATTATAAGTTGCCATAACTCATTAAATACTTTTTTTTTAAAAAGCAACAGTGAAGTGTTACGTAAGGTTTTTAAAACGTGATTATATCTCCCTTATAAACTTAATTCATACTGTAAAACTCAGAGAGAATATGACTTTCACTCAAAAACGTACCTGTCCAGTCAGCAGGACATCCTGAAAGACGATGTGGTCATTAGAGTCCACGGGTTTTCTTTTCTGTGGAGAAAAAGAAATACTTGAAATATTTATTTTCTCCTCAGTGTATCCTCTCTGCCTTCTACACTGTTCCTTATTATGTTTGTGATAATATCCAGAACATGGCGATGACGGCTAATAAGTTTAAAGGTTCAACAGCATGTTTACCGGGGTTTTGGGTTTGTGAGGAATAGCTGGTTTTGGGAGTGCTTTGAAGGGTAGTTTAGGAGAAGTTTTTGCCAAAACAGGATCAGGTTCAACCTAAATCCAGTCCAAAAGACACAAAGAAGCAAATTATCAAGACAGCAGATAACTCGAGAAATAACATTATGTTAAAGTGTGTTCTTTTCATACAAATAGCTTTTCTGGCAAGGGTGGCTTTTCTGGCATGTACAGCTTTTCTGGCCAAAGTGGCTTTTCTGGTACGGTTGGCTTTTCTGGTACGGTTGGCTTTTCTGGCACGGTTGGCTTTTCTCTCATTGTTCGTCTTGTTCGAGGAAGTGGCTTTGGTGGACGTTTGAAAGCTGACCCCTGTAGGTTTAATCATAAAAAAAGTGTATAAAGTGCTTGTTACACAAATCAAAACGTATCTACTACAATTTATCAATAAGATACAATATAGAGTAGAACCCTCAACCAAAACAACACGCAACTTTACGTGAGAAGTATTAACAGTAATTGCACGAGGTCTGGGTAAAACGCAGCTCTCATTGACTGCAGGGTGTCTATTAACGGATACCTACTAAATAGTCTGCTTACTTTTAAAATAATGCCCTGACTGGATACACCTAAGAAATAAAAGGTGCTTTACTAAAAGACCACCCTTATTGAGGGGCGTATGAATTGTTTTTAACCTGTTTACTAATGAAGTTGGGAACTCTTTATGAATCATTACCAATCTTCTATAACTCATTAGATTTAAAGAGCAATAGAGAGCTGTTGTTTGCGAGAACACAGAATAGAAAGGGCTGCAAAAGCTTGATATTGCCAAATTCTGAACCAACATTGATTATTGAGAGATATGCTTCAGTCTGCGACTTATAAAGTGCTTACAACCTAATAAATAACCTAATAATGAACATTTATGAGTCCTTTAAAAAGGTAGCCTTATTGTAAAGTGGTAACAAAATATATTACACAGTATGGTGAATCTGATGCACACAAGCATCCTACACTGTCTCTCTACTTACTATAGCTGGGTATTCAATAAGTTTGACAGTGGTCCAGTAGGTAAACCTTACTCCTCTGCAGGAGGTCCAAGTCTGAGGCTCCAGACTTTAGTCACTAATAACATAAACCAACAACAACAAGCAAATTTGTGTCCAAGGGCACAGAGGTCCCCGCTATATCCTGACTGAGACCTCTAACCATCACAATTGGACCCTTATCAAAGTCGATCAGATCCCTACACTTGCATTTTCCTGCTTTAAACACATCAAAGTCAAGGACACAATATTCAGTTACTCCAAATATGTCCCATCCACTGACAAGTGGCATTGTAAAAGAGATAATACACGTTACTCCAGACATGACGGAGGTAATATTATGGCTGATTATGTCTATTGTTGTTAATCAGAAAAAAAAAAATGTATACATTGGAATCGTTCTTGTAGAAGTTCGGCTCTGTGGTTCATAGCTGAACTGAAGGGTTTCTACGAATGAAACAGAGCCGTATCCAAGTTTCACTCAACAAGTTGCAAGTATTAGTTAAATCAGGTGGTACCTGGGAAATTGAGGTGTGGAAACCGAAATTTGAATTAGATAAAAAATGGGTTAATGCTGCTTCTGTGGCTCTGAATGGTTTTTGTTACATACGCGAGTCATAACAGCTGGAGACTGGCTTGCTGATAGACGCAGGTTTCTGGCCCGGGTGAAGGGAGATGGTTGCAGAATATCATGGGAGGAGTCCGTCTCCTCAGCAGTCGTCAAGACAGCGTCAAAGTCGGAAGTCTTCGGTTGGAAGCCTGGCTGATGTTCTGATGGCGTTGCCTTGAAGAGGTCCTGTGACGCTTCCAACATGTCCAACTTCATTTCGGACGTACTGTTAAGTGAGGGTGTGTTGCTGTGGGTCCAGTCAAATATATCGTTGCTCTTAGTCTTTGATGGAAGTGGTTGAAAGATGTCTGGAGGGCTGTTTGAAACACTTATGGTGAAGTTGTGTTGTTCTGAGGGAGTAGGACTAAAGGGGTCAGTGGAAAAGTCTTGGAACAGATCCCGTGTCACTGGGCGTGGGAGTGAGTTACCAGACTCAGCAGCTGATGGTAGAAACAGATCATCCCTAGAGGACAGAGCAACCGAATCCTCTTCTGTAGAAGGAAGTGTTTTATCCCGAATGTGGAATAGATCCCCACTTTTAGCCGAAACTGATTGGAACCAATCAGGTTCCCCAGACGTGGCGGTTTCAAATGGGTTGGTCTTTAGAGGCTGTGGAGACCGGAAGAGATCGTCTTCCTTGTTTGAAGGAGATTTAAATGGGTCTACAAAAACGCTGGGAGATTTATCAAAGAGGTTGTCCTCCCTAGATTGATCTGCAGGGAGTAAATCCTCTCCTTTCGGGGGCCAGAAAGGGTTGACCCTTTCATCCTCAAACAGTTTTACCTGCAAGGTTTTGACGAGGGTTTGCCTTGGAAGAGGAAGGGGCTTGGATAATTCTGGTGAGTTCAGGGTTTCATCTTGAAAATGGCCATTAGTAGATGTGTTTTTAGGCAATGTTGATATCTGGGAGAAGTCTTCCACATGACTGGAAATAGGGGCCTGAAATTGTTCCCTTAGAAGTTCAGAAAATTCCCCTCCATTTCCCAGAGTTTGAATTGCAGGTTCATCATCTGGAGGCAAAGTATGAAAATCAGGTGTTGGGACAAACACGGCATTCAGGTTTTCGGTTCCTCCGTCCTCCATTATGTGACCATTGCTGCTTGATTCCTGATAACAAAAAACATGGTTAACATGGTAAATGATGGTACATTAATTGCAATCACATTTTATAAACCTTAATCCTTCCGTTTACCAGATAACGTGTAGAAAAAGGGTTGGTTCTGGGCAAACTCCCATTAACTCCAAAGAGTTGAAGAAGTGTCAGATTTCACTTGGATTATTGTGAGTGATCAATCAGAGTAATCTGGCAACTGAATACATATCTGAAGACCTAAATGGAGCACTTCCTGTAGCCCGTTCTAAAAGAACCAGACAGTGACACAGAGGAGTTACATGGTAGCTCGGATTAAGACCTGCAAATTTGAAAAAAAAAAAAAAAAACACAAGAAAGAACGATTCATGTGACGTCTACAGTTTAAGTCAGATCTCTTTCTGGAGTTGTCAGGCATCTAAAACAGAATCATCCAATTAAGTAAATGTATTAATCACATATGACTATTTAAGATGACAATGTCTCAATTCAAAAGGATTTTGGATGATTGGTAAATCTGTGGCTAGACAGTTATTTTAACCTTAAAGATCAAAATATTTTATTTGCCACTTTTTTAAAGCACAAACTGTATTTCACTGTTCACGTGCAACTCCGCTTGTATAAAGAGAGACAAATTTAATAACCCAATAAGTAGGGCGTTATCTCTGCGACTCCTTCCCGAGCATGCAGTGTTTTTTTTGTTTAAAGTGAGTGACGTTACGTACAGTGCTCCGTTTATTTATATTAAATGAAGGGCTGCTCTGATCGTTAAAATTTAGCAGATGAGTCAGAAATAACTGCAATTAAGGATTTAACAGTCTTCTGACTTCTGCTCACTTTATCAGATCATTATATTAGTCTAATGACAGTTCAATAATACAAAGAGACCGTTTGGAGAACAAGAATCACTTATTGTCTCGGTCACATGCTTAGACTCTGGTCTGAAGGATTTTCTGGCAGCCTGTTTGAATCTGTGGTTGTAAATAGATTTATAAATAGATACCCAATATATTCTGGGGAAGGAAAGAATCATATGCAAGTAGGGGGAATATGCAAACTACACACAGAAAGGTCCAAAGCGGATTTAAGCCCAATACCGTCTGGATCTTTTGGATTTTGAGAAAAAAGCATCAAACGGTTTGGCTCTGGAAGCAGAATCCATTCCAACACTTTCATTACTTTGGTATAAAACAGAAGCAATTCAAACATATGGACCGGACGGAAACCTTTTTTTTTTTTTTTTAAATGTTCTTAAACTTAGATGCTGTTTAAAATGAGTAATTTCTGTTAGCATTATAAACGCGGATAAATACTGATGCTTTAAGCCAGTACATTCACGTACATATATAAACGGATAAGAAGTTATGTTTGAAATGGTCTGACAGTGTATTATTAAAATACTACTACTAGTGAGGAGAGTATAAACTATCAGAGTAAAAAATTATAAATACAAGATACATCTCCCCGAGTCAGTTCATATGAACTAACTTTTTATTCAATCGGACCAACAGTTGAGAAATGATGGCCAGAATAATAATAATAATAATGTCGGAAATATGCGACTAACCTTTCCCAAAACCAACCCAGTTATTCGTCACACTAAGGTCTATGTAGGAATACATTTTTTCCACCTGAACAGGGCTTTCAGGTGAACTTAAGAAGGATTATATTTGTGACCATCTATTAAAGTACGAGGCATAAGCGGTCTTTAGTGCTACCTCTTCGCTACATTTCCAAGATATCAGGTTTCCCTTGATCATTGGGTTTATTTTAGAGTTAGTCTCTCAGTGAGATTGACAGAGGGGCTAAACCCTCATTTAATTCTTGCAACTTCACGACAGTATGAAATTGGGCAAAGACATGCAACATTACAGATTGATCCAGCTGGTTTGATACAGATAACAGGTTGTGACGGGAATACCCATGACCTATAAATGGAAAAGGCTAGTCAGGAGCAGTCTGCCTGTAGTTAAGATCTCCCGTGAAATGTCTCATTATGCTTCAAATACCAAGAGAAGGGTGTGACCCAACTCTGTCACACAAACATAAGAAGATTATTTCCTGCCTATAAACCTCATTAAGGACAATGAGTGTTTACCAAACAACTATTTCAGCCAGCGCTGCACACATCTGCTGAAAAACCATTAATTTTGTGTGGTAAAACTGAAAACCCGTCACCAGATGTTTCTCCTCACCTGTGCTGAATGGAGCTGGTGGTTGTCTGACACATCGGTAGCTGCTGCTGGAGAATCACTGAGGGACTCCTCATCCTGTGAACCGTGTGAAAGGTGAAACATCTGAATGCAAGCGTAGGAGTCATACGTCATGCTTTTAACACGTTCTGCATCAATATTAGTTATTTTAATTCTTTGGATGCTGTGATCGGTCGGGATCATTTCAAAGGCATGGCAGAAGAGGGAGGATGTTTTGAGCTCAAAGATAAAATTCAATCAAATGTTTTCACATCGGGCAGAAATCGCATCATCTTGCATCTCCTTACCCTCTGAGCAGAGGATTTAACAGTGTGGATAATTATTGTTTTATACATGTTAATCCATTTCTTAAAGCGCTGTTAAACAGATATAGTATAAGATGTCACAACAGATGTCAGCGCCACTGTGCAATACCCTACGCTAGCTCGCCATTTTAACTGATGCGGTGATGTTCTATGTTGTTTTGTTCAATGTAAACAAAAAAAAGCGTTTTAGAAAATAACCTTTATTGTGGCTTGGATGTGTGGTCTCTATGTAAATGGGGATATGAACATTAATAGGAGCCGCACATTGCGAACTATGTGTTCTCGTGACGAGATTGACACATTCAAGTCAGACAGGGATTTTTTTTTCTCCACACTTTTTGCAAGAGGCAATTTAAACTGGGTTGTCAGTTACACATGCATTACATAGTAAATTAACCCGACAGTATGTTTCTCGTGTGGAACATAACCCAATCAAATATTTGAGAACTAGATCCTGCAGATAAGTCTTTAAAGTTTTGTGTTTTTTTTTTAATAACCACAAAATAAATAAAATAATAACAAAATAGCTATGATAGAACTATTTCTTGAAATTATGGCCCAAAAACATTTGGAGAAAAAGTTCCAACTAGCGTCAGAAATAAAAACCAGCCTTATACCAAAATCAGTACAGTTCTTCCTCGCACTAAGGTCTAGTTGGGCATAACATTTAACTACCATGCATGAATGAATGCACAAGTTAATTATTGCCCGTTCCATTTGGATTGTTATTAGATGTCAGCAAAGCAAACCATAATGTCTGTATTTTTGTGTATGAACAGATTTGTGTCAAAATGTCAGGAGAGTGGTCAAAAAAATACCCAAGGGAAGTGCAGATCCCTGAAAACTCTAGTTAAGCAGAGTAATGAAGTATTTGTACTCAGTGACTTCCTATCTGCTTGTCAGCAGCCATCAATCACCGCCATGACTGTGCAGCAAACATTCAGAACACCTGACATGAAAAAGTTCTGCGTTTGGCCCCCAACTCTAACAAAGTACATGCCGACAGCCAGATTAACAATAAACCGCACCGGGAAATGAACACGTGACCTTTTTAACTGATTGGGGTTTGAGAGAAAATGCAGGTGAAGATGTAATTAAGACCTCTTCACTCATATAAACAACCAAACTCTTTGGCCAAGCCTTCCAGGATGGTTTTTATGAAAAATGGTGGAATATAACAAATAAATGACATTAATATAAGAATTGTTCCCTGCCTAAACTCACAAACCGACTAGCTTATATCGAACACTTTCGACTTTTTAACGCGAATAATTCAAGACTTACCTTGTCTTTTTCCACTTTAAACATCAGTAAAGATGGTTTAATAAAGAGCTAAAAACAGATTATATTTTCAACCAGTGGTATTTCAGGTGGAAACTGGTTAATTTAACCGCATCAGTGCGTCGCAAAGATTGGCTTGTGTTCACGCCGATAATTATCTCCCAGTCTGATGCACCTGTGTCAAGCCAGCGATGACACTATGTAACATCCGGAATATTTTTGAATATTTCAAAATAAAACAATGAACTTCCGTTTGCTCATAATTATATCCCCAAAAAGATGGGAATCGCTATTGCCTCTGCGATCCTTCGTCTTAATGCGATACCTCAAAAAAACATTTCTTGGATCAATTTTCAATTTTATTCCTACATAGACCTTAGTGTGACGAATAACTGGGATGATTTTGGGAAAGGTTAGTCGCATATTTCTGACATTATTATTATTATTCTGGCCATCATTTCTCAACTGTTGGTCCGATTTAATAAAAATTTAGTTCATATGCACTGACTCGAGGAGATGTCTCCTCACTAGGAGTACTATTTTAATAATACACTGTCAGACAATCACACAATTTCAAACATAACTTCCTATCCGTTTATATATGTATGTGAATGAGTATTTATCCGTGTTTATAGTGCTAACAGAAATTACTAATTTAAAACAGCATCTAAGTTTAAGAACATTACAAAAAGAAAAGGTTTTTGTCCGGTCCATACGTTTGAATTGCTTCTGTTTTATACCAAAGTAAGGAAAGTGTTGGAATGGATTCTGCTTCCAGAGCCAAACCGTTTGATACTTTTTCTCAAAATTATATGCACACAACCACTGAGGCCTTTTGCCACTTAGGGGTTTTGAAGGTGGCGTAGGGGTTTAGCACTATTTTCTCACTCTTCACAGCAAGACGGTATTGGGCTTAAACCCACTTTGGACCTTTCTGTGTGTAGTATGCATATTCCCCTACTTGCATATGATTCTTTCCTTCCTTTCAGTCGAAACAATGTGCAGACAACAATATGGGTGAGGTTTTTACACAAAATTACCTGGAGGAGTGAGAGGTTGTCTGTGTCTATGTATGAACCCTATGATGAACTGGGTGTACACCAATGTCAGCTTAAATAAGCTCAAACACCCCTGAAAACCTGAACAGGATCATTCTGTGATCACAAACAGCCTAAGGGATTTGCCTCATAAGAGGATTTCTAGGGCAACACTAAAGGAATGTTCCTTATTTTCCATGAAACTATGTTTCCAATCTATTGGAGTACTAAATTATGTTATTTGTGAATTTCTAGACATTATTTTTAAATGTTTTGAAAGTTTTTCAGGGATACAATCTACAAGAATTGCAATTAACATTAAGATCTTAATTAACGTCATACTTACTGTCTCCATTTGACAAAGAGGATCTTCTAATAATTTGCCTTTGGCACTGATATGTACTATTACTTGTATAGGAATCTTATTTCCGGCCCGTCTCTGACGGAGTCGCCATGACACGAAGAGACTTAGTCTCAATGCAGACAGACTGGTTCTCCCGGGTGGTGTGGTCCTGTGTGTTGATGTGCACAAGCTGAACGATGAGGAAACTCTGAGTGTTTTTTTATTTTTGGCTGACATCTCCTTCAGACATTAAGCAGAAAAATTAACACCACGGACAGAAAATTTGTAATTTATTCTTGAATCATTTCAAGGATGTCCAACATGTCATCACCTTAAATGAATTGATTTACCTTCTTGCAAAACCATTCCTGGCCCAGTGGAGAAGTGTGTGGATTATCCTGCTGGAAGAGGCTTCAGGGATTTCCATGAAGGGGTTTGGTCCGTTTCAACGTAACATCCACATGAATGGTTTCCCAGCTGAACATGACCAGAGCATGACACTACCTCCCTCGGCTTACCTTCTCCCCATCAAGCCCCGTTTCTCTGGCCACATGACAATGTACACAGTGAATGACATTCACTTTATGAAGTGACACCTTCCTGTCAGAACCATTTGGTCTGACAGGAAGGTCAGGAATTTAAGCAACAGTAGCTTTTCTGCTGGATCAAAATGGGCTAACCTTCACTCCCAAAACATAACCATGACCCATGGGCCCCCATAACCCTGACACCATTTCATTGCAGGCCAAAAAAAGAGTTAGTTAAACCTGAGTAATAAAATAGAAACACCATAACATCAGGATCCAGATGATTTTTAAAGCTAAATTGTTGTTGTTATTGTTATGTGAGTCAATTTTATTTCTGAAAAATGAAAGCTCCTGTCAGGCCAAGGTTTGAGGGGCTGCTGCTCAGTAAATAAACTCTGAGGATCTTTTTTAAGGTCCTTGAGGTGGGGACTGCAAGAATTCTGAGAAACTTTATACATAGAGAATGTATTTGTGCCATCCAGATGTGTACAGCAAGACTTGAAGAAATCTATTTTTGTGCAAATATAAAAATGTATTCATTTGTATGTGTACTTAGGCATGGCAGACTGACAGTAGCTGATTACACTGACATCCTACAAAGGCATCAAGTGATTGTCAAGATAATGGGAGAAAATGGAATCTTCGGTGAACGAAGATTCCAAAGATTCTAAAGATAGGATCTAATGTATCAAATCAGAACTCAAACAGGCTTTGCAATATTCTATTAATGGCTGTCATGCGAACCAGTCTGCACTATAAAGGCAGAGTCATACCCACAAAAATCAAAACAAGTTACAGGTTGATGGTCCCAATAATTAAACTGATCATTTGATCCCTTAAATACAAAGGATATATTATTCTCTACAGAAGCAGATTCCACAAAATCTATCTTCAGGACTGTACTGCAATACTTCAGGAGGGTACTTTATGAGTTGACGGTTTTAGTCTAGACACACCTGCACATGTAGTCTCATACATACTGAACTGATCAGCCTTTGCTTTGCTGATGCTGATGCCAAAAAAGTTCAGCTGTGAAAGGTGGCTTTTTAACAAGATCAGTTTATCCACTTCACCTGCCAGTGGTTATAATGTTATGGTTATGAAATATTATGTGCAACTGTTTGCTATCAGATGCAGTGTGAGTGTTCGGACACCTTTCTATCAGAACCAGCATTGCCTTATAGAATATGCCAAACTGGCAGGTACCAAAGTATCAGTGCTTGACTTCACCTGCCAATGGTTATAATGTTATGGCTGATCATGTGAAGTGTATGCATGTGTTGGCTGTCAGATGGGTGCAGAGTTTACATCTATGTGTACATTTTAAACTGGAGTGTCTCAAGACTTGGCATACTTAACGTCGTAGGATGCTGCTTTAGCCTTTAGAAACAGTTGTTACCCTATTTATCCAGCAGGTGGCTGCACTTCCCCAAAGATTGCTAATCTTAAAATAATAAATACAAATAAAAAGGAACTTCATTTTTCCCAAGACAATTTCAAACCCCAGCATTTGACCCATCCCTGAGGGAGCAGTGGGAAGCCCCTTTTAGGCGCCACGGGAGCTACACCCGACCAAAACTTCTGTCTGGAGTGGGCATTGAACCCACACCTCCAAGTGGAAACTGCATCCCGAATGCAGTGTTTTAGACTCCACACTTTCACCATCACAGGTTAGCAACAGAAATTTTAGGATATTTTCTCTGCAACAAACTCTCAAAAAAAACGCGAGACAGGAGACAGGACACTTCTGTTAAGTTTTTATTAATACTTAAGTTATCTTTTTTTTTTAGTTTGTCCATTGTTTAACACACAGAAATTAGCCACACAACAGAATCTGATTGTAGTCTCGTGTCTTTATTTGTAATCTTTTTTCTTTTTTTTTAATTACTGTTAATATTATTGTTATTATTATTATTATTCTCTTTCGTCAGCGCTAATGCTAAAAAAGTTACACGAGAACTATCACACATTTAGCTAACTTGTGAGCACATCAGGACGGTAAACTAACACTTCACATATATAACAACGTTTTAAAACGCAAGGAAAAGAAAATTATGATAGATGTAAAAATGGAAGAGACAAAGACAAAATGGACAAGCATTTACAATCACAGAGCCGTGCGTCAGTCTCCAGAGAAAAGTCCCACTCCTTTTGTCTTGATTTGGCAATTTTAAACTTTGGGCTGCACTTAATATCCCTTAGACCAGTTAGACGCTCCAGTGATTGTTTCCCTTTAAATTTGATCCTGGGGAGTCAATATTTAAATTCTAGATCCTTCTAGAGTCCTAGATCTATTGGAAGTGCCTGAAATATGGAGGCAATCTGGAGTTGGTATCACATTTTGCATCAACGCCATTCAGTAGGGATCATCTAAAGATCACAATCCAGGTTTGACTCATCAAATCCAGCAGTTAATAGTGGTTTAAAGGCTGCTAGAGGGGACGTCTCCACCAGCTGACCCCTGACCTTGCGAAAGAAAACCCTCCACTGACCTTCATGTCACTGTTGTCAAAAGCATCGCGCCGCCTCGACTTTATCAAAAAGGAACACTAGACGGAAGCTGAAATAAACAAACATCGAATGACTCGAAAAAATGATACTGATGCTTATTAAAGATTAAAAAAAATCAGAAACACGTCGCGGTGGTCCGCTTACAAACGCACACGCACTCCATTGAGAGGTAAGCAGGGTCAGTCCAATGGCTGCATGTGGCAGGGCAGTGACACGCTTTATAAACTTTTAAGAATGCTTTTATAGGATTTCAGGTGGCATAACTTTGGACAAAAATGCCCCATATTTTTGGGACCTTTGTTTTGGCAGTAAGATACACGTATCGGCTCCAGTTTGGTTGATTCAAGGTGCTTTTTATCTATTTCACGCTCAAAAGATGACCAAAAAAATAGTGGCCATATACTTTTTCTGAGCGTGTTGGCAGTGAAGGGGCTGGTACATTGTATCACAAATATCAAAGTTTGTTTCACCTTTCTCTAAGACGATGGGTAGTTTTATTTTCCATTGGACCCTGACCCTCCTTACTGCCGTAGTTGTGCTTACGGAACACAAGCACTTCCATCCAGTTCACCACCACTGATTTCTTTTTTCTTTGTCTGTGTATTTGACTAGACTGTCCCTGATCATAAAACAAAGGCAGCGTGAGTAAACACAAAACAGATGTTTTAATGATAACTGAATTTACTGAGCCAAAAATTATTTCTAATACCAATGACCCTCTGTGAAAAAGTATTTGCCCCCTAACAAACTCGATCCAAGACACTACCAACCGCAATGATTCAGGTTCTCGCTGGACTAGACCGGATCACTACTGGCCTTGTTCGATCACATCATCACTTCAATAGACCATTCCAGAAGCAGGAAGTTTGCCTGTCCGTCTCACTACGAGTAAATTGAAAAGAAATTCCACAAGAGATGAGGAAGAAGGTGATTGAAATCGGTCGGCCTGGGAAGAGTTACGGAGCTATTTTAGTGGTTCTGGGACTGAACTGCTCCACCAACTACAAACAGAGAAGACTTGGTAAAGTAGTGAATCTTCACAGAACTGGCTAACCATGCTGAAGTCCATCCGAGTCCAAACAGGCAGATTCAGGGGCGCACTAAAGATCAACAGAAAAAGCCATTCCGAGGAATGCCTGATCCGTCTCACAACAGACAAGGTCAGAGATCATGACTCCATTATTCCAAAGACACTGAGCAAAAACAGCATCCATGGGAGACTGGTGAGGAGAAAGCAAGGGTTAACCCAGAAGAACGTTAAAGCTTTTCGGAATCTTCTCAGACCTTCGTAGGGTCTCTTCACACAAACAGCCTTCTACTGAGTGAACATCAGCGTTAAGGTCACACATGGAGGTGGCTGATCCTAAAACATAGATACAGCCCAGGTAAACACAAAATACCTCGTGGGGATGCTTTGCTGCTTCAGGGTCAGGGTGACATACTATAATTTAAGGAAACAGAAACTCTACTACCACACAATTCTGAAGGATAATGTCAGGTCAGCAGTCTGAGTGGAAACTCATGTGCAGCTCGCTCATTCAGCGAGACAACGATCCCAAACAGACAAATAAGTCCACCTCTCAATGGATCAAAAGGAATGAAAAAGGTTTGGGGCTGAAAATTCCCCCACAGGCATGTCTGAGACTGATTTCCTGTTATCAGAAGCACCTGGTTGCCGTTGTTTCGACTGTGGTGGCACAACTATCTGACAGGTTCAGGGGGTGAATACTTTTTCCCACTGTTGACATAGGTATCTTATTAAAGGTTTCATTAAAATTGTGCATTTTCTTTTCACTCAAGCCTCCCTTGTTTGAAGCTGAAAAGTATTTGTAGATCTCAAAGATTTACTAGAATACAGACAGAAATAATAGAAATCAGGAGTTAGTACTGCAGTTCCTCGGGAACACACATATCTCATGACCCCATTCCTTAAAGTAAAGCCGCTTGAGAGGCCTGTGTTCATTTTCACTCACATCGCACAGAAACTCCAGTATACTAGCAGGGTTTGTTATGAGGTATGTATGCAGAGGCAAGGCTAAGAGCGTCACAACCCAGACGATAAACACACGCACGTGTGTATATTAGGATGCTCAGTAGAAACTGCCAGCTATATTTAAAGCACTATTTAGTGTCCCACTCGTGTTTACGATACAGTGCTAGCTAGCTAACGTGGGCGGAAACTCTCAGTTTCAACCCCCTGACCTTTAACGCGTCACGATCACTCTGACCAAACCAAACACACGCACATACCTAAATCCACACAAACCATTGGCAGAATTTAAAAGAATATTATCCAGTTAACATTCATTTGGACTGATACCACGCATGCAATTTTCAAACAATCCAGAGAAAAGAAAGAAAGAAATAAAACAAAAAAACTCATCATGGAGGACGTATCGATCACTGCGAAATGGGACAACGGGAGACATAACCAACTGGCAACAGCAAGGAGGAATTTGTCGCTGTCATGGCAGCCATTGGCTGATGAGGGCAAACGATTAGACCAATCAGCAGCTTGCACCCCTTGCTGTGGCAGGTTGAAAAAATAAATCCAAATAAAGAAATGAAAATATCACAGAAAAAAACCCAACAAAATAGCTTAAAAAGTAATCAACACACATTGCTATTAGTATCTCTGCTATAGTAGGTGTTTTTTTTTAATCTATGTCATTTTAAATTCATTGTGTAATAAAGCAACAACAAAAACATTTTTTTCCTATTACATCATCATCATCAGCTTCATCATAAACAAGATAGTCATCAACAACAGTACCATTCCCAGAATTATTTATATTGGTTAATGCTTGGTTTGTACTCTCTACAGGCCTCTTTGTTTGAATTAGAGGACTCTACCGGGTGACACAGAAGGGAGGGAGACAGGACGGGTTGCCATTCTCTTCCCACATCCCCCTTTTTTCATCAATAATCTCTTCTAGCCAATGCTTCTAATATGTGTTGTCCTGTTTTCAGCTGTAGGGGAAAAATGACGTGAGACTGCAATTATACGTGGTGCAAAATGTGGAGGTTTTTCTCCTCCCCCTTTCCTCCCTCCCTCACCCTATCTGTGCTCCTACTTTGCTCCTATGGGGAATGATGGGAGTTGCTTAGTGACAAATTCATCTTCCTTTATTTCTATTATCCTATCTTTTGCTTTCCCCATCTTCGCTCTCTCACACTCACTCTCAGTCTCTGTCATTCCTCGGTTTTTTTTTCTTCAGCAGGACACCTCCATGGTTTGGGAGGGGCTGGGAGGCATCTGCCCGCCCTGTGAGCCCTGGGAGAGGGTGCGGGAGCGAGAGCGCGAGCCGTCCATGGAGTAAGATGAGGAAAGTGAGGTGGTGCGGGAGCGGGACAGGCGGGTCATGCAAGATGAAGCCACTGTGGGAAAAGTGGTTAAACAGACAATAATAGAAAAATTAGCATCAAAAATGATAAATTAATAGATGACAGATTATGATTTTTTTGATATAATTTAACTATTAGTATATTTTGCTCTGCAGCCTACGAAAAAACAAGCAAATTAAATTAAACATGAGTAAATGGAGATATCGTCAGTTTGACAACACAAGTGTCGGATACAGCATTAGTCCCGTGACAGTGTGACTCTGATCATGGGACCCCTGGACCATGATCAGAAAAGAAAACCTACCCCTAGAATTTGTGTCCACATGACAATGGCAGTCTTTTGTAGATGACACTGTTACTTAAAAGCTACAATTTTCTGACAGATGTGATGACACTGATCCAATCTCTCCCCGCGTGAAGGACAACAAAGACAAGGATGAACAAGGTTGGTTTATGGTGAGGTCGCTGCTGAGTTTATTAATGCTCCTCCAGCAATATGTAGCTCTGTGTCACCATTACTGAGGTTCCAATCAACTATTTGTTTACAAAATGTGCTGTACAAGAACATTATTGTGAGCAGGACTAACTTTTGACACTTACTTGAATCAGGACAATTTAGCTTCAATCGGATCTGTGTTATTGTTATCTTGGGGAGTAAATTCTCCATTATCTTCATAATTCCAAACATTCTGGAAAACCAGATCCGGAGACTTGGATCCAGATCTGATTTAATGTGTATTAGATCTTATGGGGATATCATGGTATAATTTTCAATAATTAAGGCGTCAGTCATAATGGCTACAATGTCAGGTTATAGAATTCTTAAAAAAAACAACACCTGGATCCATATGATGATCTTCATTGTCACTGATGCATTTTTGGACAACATTGGAGCTTTTTAGCTGCCCAGGATAGAGCTATATTATGCTTAATATTACATAAACCGTAACATAGAAATGATATGTTAAAAAGATCATTTTCGTCAGTCATATAAATATAATTTTTATTGTATAGGATTTATGGAAAATAAAAGGAGATGAATGAACAATATGAAGATAATGATCCAGTTTTCCATACAGAACATTATTCCTATGAACACGTCTGCACATTGCAGACAATAATATTGTTAACAATAATTAGTTTGCACACATTAAAATCCATGGGAGTCATTAGGTATGTTTAAGTGTAAGCGTGTAAGCTGGTGATGGGTGACGTGAACTTACTGTAACCCATTCCTTGGATGAAATATTTGAAAGCCTCAGTCAGTTTAGCGGGCTGTAAACACACAGGAAACAAATAAAGTCTTAATCTTAATTCAGATGGTAATTGAAGATAGACAGTTAGAGAGGCATTATTTAGAGTGTCCTTGTTCAATGCAATGATTTATTTTCAAAATGTATCATTCAAGACAAAGCCCACTTAATTGCACAGCACTGCACAGGACCAATAAAAGCTCTGGATGGTGGGCAACATATGATGAGCTGGCCTGCCTCATTTTTGATATAAAGCAATATGGCGGTTGATCTAATCCCTCTTGACATTAACTTGCTTGAAAAGGAAGTAACGCATGTACACTGACAACTGACCGGTATGTTTTAATAATACATTTCCGCTTGTAGCAGCCTTCACTTCAATGTTGACATGTCAGATATTGTGACATAGTGTCGTTACCTGGGTCAGCTGAGGGAGACCACCCGCATCAGCCATCTGTGCAGGACAGATAGAAGAAGTGAATGATAAAACAAAATGTCTTTGAGACCAAATAAACATTAACAAGAGACTCAAAAGAGACATCAGGGTGATCTACCTTTAGGAATGAGGTTGTTGTTGGGTCCATTTTGCTGTTGCACTCCACCTAGTGGTCACAGAAGGAAACTCAGTAAACTTCAACAACAGCAAGACTCGGACATACTAAAGAAAACTATAAAGGAAGTAAGGAACTATATGAAAACTACCACAATAATAATAATAATAATACATTTAATTTATAATGCACTTTACATTTGGATCAAATCTCAAAGTGCTAAATTCAGTGCTATTCATATTGTATGAATAACTTGTTCCAGCTGGACTAGGCATACCCAGGCATGATAACTAGACCAGTTTCAGATGCAGGTATTTGGCTTGTGGATTGAAGTTCATCAGACTGGCTTGTTCTAGATATTTGGGATTCAAAAGATCAACACTATCTAGATAGGGTGGAGATCAGGAACAACAGTGTACCTTCACAGAATGTGCTGACTTTACAAAATTCCCACAAGATCAGTTGGAGTTACCAACTGCAGGATTCTCACAAATCAGAGTTCATGGCTCCATGAGTCAAAAGACGCTGGGAAAAAACGGCAACCCGGAGAGTGTTGGGTCAAATGCCACTGCTGACCCAGAACAACATTAAGGCTTGTCTGAATTTTGCCAAAATACACATCGATTACCCTCAGATCTTTTGTGATGATATAACATGGAGTAACAAGTCAAAATCTGAATTAACTTCAGACAAGGGTCCCATTACATCTGGTTTAAACCAAACACGGGTTTCCATAAAAAAAATATATATATAAGCAGACAATTCTGAAGGAGCAGTCAGTGAATTGAGGCTCAAGTTCAATTGGGTCATGCAGCGGCACAACGAACCCAAGCAGAAGAGTAAGTCCAACCCATAATGACTCAGAAGATTAAAATTAAGGTTTTGGAGCAGCTTAGTCAAAGTCTGAACCTGAAACCATCGGTTCATGCTCCCAAACCCTCCAATGTGGCTGCACTAAAGGTTTTCTGCAAAGAAAAGTGCCCAAAGTTCCCCCACAGTGAGGTCAGAAACTCATCTGCAGTTACCTCAAGTGTTTGGCTACACTTGTTGATGGCACAACAAGTCATAAGTTCATAGGGCAAATTCTTTTCATACTGGTGATTTCAATATTGTTAAACTTTAATAAACAGAACACGTAAGGGAACCTGTAAAATACCACTTCATTTAAAGTTTATAGACGTTTTGAACTGAAGAGAATCACAGAAACTTACAGCAGCTTCTTCATATGGAGCCTGATCGCCCACCACCAACATGACTGGGCACCTGAGGAGGACAGAAGTCAAAGTCAGAAGGGTGGCCTTGAAGATATATAGACGTTAAGTACAAAGATAAAATAAAAGAATATATACTTGAAGGCGCTGTTGCGATCAAAGCTCAAGTCTCTGCGACTGGAGGAAAACAGAAAGAGAAGGTTATGTCGGTTTTAAGGGGGTTTTTTTTGCATTAATGAGATGATTCGTGTGTGTTTACCTGTTGTAATTCTTCCAGAAGAGCTCTATGTTGGCTAGATTGGAGGATTTAGAGATGCGTTCTCTGTGAGTCTGCACTAGATCGGTGTTTGATGAGAACTCCTCCTACAAGAAAGAAAAATATTAAGTTGCAAAACAAAAGATAAATTCAAAAAGGATGCAAAATAATTAGATAGGTTTGGAATTTCTGAAATGTTTTTTTGCATATTGTTGTACCTGACTGAAAAGGTGGGACATGATCTGGTCCGTGAGGGAGGATGTCACAGATGTGAACTAGAGAGGCAGGAATCAATGGGATCGTTTATCATCTGGCAGGTTTAATATGATAAATAATGGCATGATCAACGTTTCTCAGGGACGATGTGTGCAGCCATGTAATTTCATATCCACAGCTGAACCTGGACTAATTGAGAAACCTCATTAGGACTGACTAGATTAAACTACAGATATGGCTCTGAGTCCCGACTCGTAAGGTGGGATGGAACGAAGAAAGGAAAACCTACCTTCTGCGCAGCCCAATCTATCCATCCTCGGGCGTTAATGTCGATGTTGACCAGAACCAGACCTTCCACTGAGTCTGGGTTTGCAAGCTGTAGTGAAGCAAACGAGCGTAAATAACACTGTCTAGATAGATTCACCATCACTCAGGAATAAGATTTGATTAAAGCTCAATGAAAAATGCACATACCCATGAAAGTAAGAACAATGCTGTGGTGTTATTAGCAGTTTTATGACTGTGTTATTACTGGCTGAAACTAAATATGATACTCACTGTGAACTTGGACAGAACGTATGCCCCTGCTCCCACACCCACTCCAATCACAGTACGGAAGCTGGCAGAAGGACAAAATTATCATTGATAACATGCACACAGAGGACACATTTATTCCAACATGCATTCACACAAAAATGAAATTTTGAAAAACGAGTGAAATATTTCACAGAGGTTGTTCTCTGAAGACGAGTTGGTTTTACGTGTAAAGATAATTTCAGGAATAGAAAACTTTCATCCGTTATAAAACACGTGTCAGCGTTCAACAAGCACATGACTCAGAGGAAAGTAACAATTGAAAATCCAGCCAGTTCATGAAACTATAGAAAATCTGGATCTTAAAGAGAAACTGGATCTAAAGATAAACTGAAACTATGGAGAAACTAAAACCAAAGAGAAAATTAAACTATAAAGTATCTTAAACTTTATAGTAGGAAAAAACCAAAACTGTAGAGAAATAGACACTAAAGATAACCTGAAACTAACACAAAACTGAAAATCGCAGAAAAGCAGAAATAAAACCAACTTACAGAAACCACGGAGATACCGAAACTAAAGATAGCCCGAAACTACAAAGAAACTGAAACTAAGAAGAACCTGAAACTACTCCCAATTTAAAATTTACAGAACACCTGATACTACTAAGTACTTGAAACTACCCAGAACCTGAAACAAAAGAGAAACAAATCTACAAAGAATTTGATACTACGGAGAAACCAAAAACTTGCAGAGAAACTGAAGCCACCAAGAACCTGAAACTACAGGGAAACTGGAACGTATAGAGAAGAAGTCTTGTACAGCACTTTATTAAGGAAGTAATTTCACTATTGTGTAATGCTGATAATGAAAACTGTAAATGCTGCCATTATTCCTCTAAAAACATGATTTGTAGTACTACAACAACAATGTCATCAATAAATATATTTGTAAAATGGCGGATATTCTATCTGTGTGCTTGTGCACTAAACAGACAAAACTTCTGCCTTGTGCCTGCTTCTGTTAACTCACTTGAAGAACTGTAGGACGGCGGGGATCATCTCTGCGATAGTTTCCATGGAGGGATACTGGTACCTACAAGAAAAACCCCAATCTCACACTAATGAACCATCAAATGGGGAAACACATCAATTCTGTTTTTCTTTCTTGACTTTGGTCAGTTATCTTTTAGCAAGATATTTTAGCAAGATCAGTTGGGAAGTCTCACCAAAACATATTTGCAGTTAATTGAAATTGCAGAAACCGTGACGTTTATTGAATCACAAAAAAGAATTCAGTGTCACAGTCAAAAAGGCGTGACAATCTGTGTAATAAAATCTTGCTGAGCGCCTGAAAATAGTCATGCAAAGAAGAGGAGTGCTCGACATGTGCAAGGGGAAAGAAATAAGGATTTGGCATGGAAGGGGAAAAGGAAGGATTTTTTTTAAAAACCTCTGACAAGAGAGTATTAAGACCTCAAAGGATTGAAGATGTGAGAGATGTGTTTGTTAAGTATTTCTGGAAGAGATAAGGTTCAAGCCTGCTGCAGAGAATTGATTCCACTTCTTTTAATAAAGACAAAAAATTGGGGACGATGCTGGAACAGCATCACGTAAATTAGATTGAATGTCCTACCCTGTTGGGTAGGCCGCCGCCCCCTCCTCCTGACCCGGAGCATCGATGTGAATCAGGGTGAAGTTCTTGACGATCTCCTGCATCTCCTCAAACTTAAAGAGAGGAGAGAAGCAGCTCTTACCTGCCAGAGAAAAAGACATTCAAACCGTCAAACAGGCAAAGGTGGAAAATGTGAAAGGATGTGTGAGTCAGAGTTAATAAAGGAATGTGGCTTAGAGGGATACTCACTGTCCAAACCCACGTCATGGAAGGTGAGGATAGCAGGCCTGCGGGTGGTTCGTGTGCCATGGAGGGTCACGTGTAGAACACCATGAGGGGTCTCAATACTGTGTTCCTGCAGACAGAAGAAGTTCATCCATCAAATTATAAATGCTTTGTTAATCGGGCTTACAGGATTGACCTGTGAGATATTGCATTCCTTCATCGAGAGGAAATCCTGAAATTCATTCATTCATGAATTACTTGTAATCGCTTATGATGGCTGGAGTCTGGCTGACATTTGGGTGAGAGGAAGGTCACACTCTGGACAAGCTGCATGATCATCACACGGCTGACATGTATTGACAAATAACCACTCAAACTCATTTTGAGTTACCAGTTCACCAATACTGGATGTTTTTGGAACGATGGCGGAAGCCGGAGTATCCTGAGAGAACCGATGCTGGAAGAACATGCAAACGCTTCACAGAAAGGCTGGGCAGAGGCGGATTTCACCCCAAAACCTTCTTGCTATGAGTCCATAGTGCTACCCACTGTGCCACCCTGCTATCCTAAAAAATATTCAAGAGTTTTATTCCAAAGCAATGTTCAGATTACAGCTGTTTGAAGGCTGTTAAAAATGTATAAATACAAGGGCGTATGTGATACTTAAACCTTAAAATAAAGTTCAGCATTTCAAAGATTATGTCAGTGGGAATCTCCGTCAGTCTAAGAGTTTGGAAACACTGATCCTAACAGTTATGAATAAGATAAATGATTAAGCAGAGTGAAAAAATGTTAATCCCACCTTGATTTGCTATGTTTGAACAGTATGTCTGTTTTTGAACGCACTGGTGTTATTCAGTCAGGACACAGTCTTACCTGTCCTTGATCAAGGAGGATCCTGGCAGCAACCTCAGCATCCTGTTATGAAGAAAATAATAATTACAAAAACATCTTTGTGTAACGCTTGGATACATTTTATTTCTTATTTACTGCAGTTCCCACTCAATTTTTGGCTATTCATTTATTCACCATTAGGAAAAAGAGAAACGACTAAGGAAGCAACGAACTGCAGAAACTAATTAGTTCTTAGATAAAATATCAGGCAACTGTGCAAAATAAAAACTAACACACATCCTCCACATCTCCACCTGGCATTTCAACTATCTTACCTCCATAAGGATGGAGCTTCAGGCTTTTTCCAATTTAAAGGTTTGACCAACAGTCTAAACCCCAATAACATAACCGGGTTACTATAATGCAATAAGACAAGGACAAACAGCCAATAGTCCCATCAGCCGTCAGCCATTTCTGCCTCAAAAACACTCCTTCTTCTCCTTCTTCTTCTTCTTCTTCACCTTCTTCTTCTTCACCTTCTTCTTCTTCTTCTTCTGTCGGCTGTTCCCTTTCAGGATCATCACAGCGGGTCATGTGTTTCCAACTTCGGCTACCGCTGGCACTCAGTTGGCTAACAGTACGAGGGACAGTATTTCTAAACCTGAGCCCTAACGGATCCAGTCTGGAAATTAGTTTCATTTTCCACATCCTGATTTGGCAAAGATTTTTCGCCGGATGCCTTTCCTGACTCAACCCTCCCCATTTATCCGGGCTTGGATCTAGAAGTACACTTCAAAAACACTGATAATGGATTTACACAATTATTTACTATATTTCTCGACGGGATAAAAATTATTGAAACCAAAAAAATGTGAATAGTTTGTTCTAATTCTCTAATCTGAGGCTCTTAATATGACTACATTTCATAAACCAGAAAAGATATGTGCTTTGTTTTATTCTCCTCTTTGTGTCTTTATGAAAACCAACCAACAAATAGCAGAGCAGAAGAAAATTCAAAATCTTTTTGCTATTTCTTAGACATATTTCTTGTTGATTGATTCCTTGCTTCATAATTAATCCCCGCCAACACAGGCATGATTGACGGGATAAAAAAGATGCAGCAGAGACCGTCTCTGGAGATGCCTGCTGTAATTGTTCTGAATGATCACAAAGTGGAAGTCTGATAGTGGGAGGCTTCAAAATGGGATATCGATTTGGAATCCTTGATCCATTCACCCTCTTAATGAATTAACATCGAAAGCTATAATAAATTGACAGTGTGGAAAGTTTCAGGGGATATGGGCATGTACTGATGGGTATCATCACTGAGGAAGAAATGGAGCCCTGAAGGTTTGGTGATTCCAGCGATGGCACCCGGCTGGATTAGAGATAACGTGTTCATTGAGGAATGATGGATGTTTTTTCATAATCTGGAAACAGTGGGAGTTAACCGTCCTACATTAAGATTGTGACCTCACCTCCCAAAACAAGATTTGGCCTTAAAAAGCTGTACACTATGTGATTACACAACGTGCAGTCTTTCTTAAAATCATCTTTTTTTTACATAAAAATATCCAAGTAATGCAGGTTAACAATACGTCTTTCATTAAAAATAGTGTCATTACTCAAAAAAATGTCAAACTCATGATAAATAGAGCATTGGATGGCCTTAAAGCTCCCTAGCCGGGGTAACGAGTCACCTTTGCCCTCAACCTTTCAAACGGACCTCACCTTTCAATAGATTCTCAAGTCGGATCTTCGTGTTTCTCTGCATGGAAAAGGCGATGTTTCATGCTTTTTGGCTAAATAATAAGTATTAATCACCATTTCACAACATCCACCAACAACTTATTCAACCTCTTCCCCTTGGTTAGTTTTTAGAGGTGAAGGGTTTCTTCATTTTCTTTCTGCCACTTGAACCTAAAAATGGAAAAAAACTTTTTCTAGAGCCAAGAGTCACTTTGTCTGTTCTAGGCTACTGTACAAACATGGATTCATTTTGGCTTCCAACATGACAGAGCGATACAGATGTCTTAACTACTTAGAACACACACTGCAAAGCAAATCAAGAGCTACCCAGACCCCCACTTCACCACACAACCACAGCTGTTCCTGGCCCCAATGCTGCCTGTACAAAAGTTTCCTGGATGAAGTGTTGATGAATGACGTTAAAAGAGTGTCATGAAAATTGTACAGGTAGCAGATGGTTGAAAAGTTAAAAGCCCGTGGTGCAGAAAGTAAAGACGTTGTCTCTTGAAGTAAATAATCATTCTTTATTCTGTTCTTCTGAATTTAGGAGACTTTATTTTAAAATGAACAAGTCAAGTGCAAAGTGTGCTTTAGAGTCGCGTAGCATCACAACTCACTCGTTTACCCACTTGAAAACACGGCACAAACTTCTGCATGATGAACGCATTAAAGCAAAGAAAAGGAGCTTACATGCATGTTAATCTCTCTCTCTATTTGGATGGTAATGTTTGTTTGATCTTATGGCTATGTATATAAACAAAAGATGTCTAGAGGTAAACAGGAAACACATTAAGAGTGGGTGACCTGTTTGCCCACCAGGTGTCAGCAGTGTGGAAGTAACTTCTGTCCACTGCAGCTCTGCATCTGCACGACAACACTGATGCAGCAGAGCGGAGGAGCTTCTCTACTCTCGCTGGGTTTTGACGTCAAACCTGGCAGATCTGAGCCAGGGCTGCAGCTGTGCACCAGCACAACACAAACACACACACACACACACAGCCGTGCACGTATGTGCTGAGACGTCGTGCCACATATGGGCTTTACACAGACAAACAAGTCCACACACTTCTATTTATGTATACACACAAAAATACACGCAAATTTGTTTTTTATGTCTCATGACACACACACACACACACTATACTATTCAGCTGAATCAGGTTATGCTTGATACACACAAACAAAAGTGGCAATTAATGTTCTCATGTGCGCTCATGCTTAGATAACACTAAAGTCAACTTCAACATCTGTGCAGGTGAATGAAGCCTAGGCTAAAACCATTGTTACAATATTTGCATTTTCTTCGTGTATTGATTGAATATATGTACAGTATTTGTGTTTGAACGTGTGTATTTGTGAGTCTCTGACCTTGGTATCAGCCTGACCCGTGAGTAAAGGCTTTCCTTCTGTGATGGCGATTTCCTGCATTTCTGTTGTCATGATGTCACCTCCTGTACAGATAAAAACCAAAGCATGACAATCTTTTCTTTGCATTTTATTTTTACCGTCATCCTTGCACACAAAAATAATAATGATAATGAAAACAAGGATGTGGGAACTGACACACACACACACACAGAACGACACATATGGTTAGATGAATGCGCACACACCAAGTAATTAAAAACTGTATGTTGTCCTTTGGGACTGTTGGAGCTGAGGGACGTCATGAAAGGTAATTAGGAATTAGTGCCAGCAGAGATGAGCAGAGAGGGAACGAAGACCAGAAAAAGACAGAGCGAGAGGAGAAGATCAGACACATTCATACGAGACGTAGAAGAATTGTATCCAAGGAAGCAGATGCCCTGGAAAAACTTCATTTAGGCCGATATTGATAGACTTTGAACTCTGCCATAGGTGAATATGAGCAAATTGAAGAAACCTAATACGAGATACACATCTTTAGTACCTTTACAAGGAACGTGGAAAATTTAATTTAATTCTATCTACTGGTATTTGAGGAGATTTGGATATATTATTCCCCACTATGTACGTAATTAGGAACAAACATAAATGCCCACACTTGGTGAGGGCTAAAAAAAACAACTTAGAAAACACCCATAAGGGCAGAACTCTGAGTCTGACAGGTAAAAAAAAAAACTGTGAGAGAAGAACAAAATGAGGATGAGAGGAATGGTAGAGACGGATGTGGTGACAAACCTATCCAGAGAAAACATGGGGAGATGAAAGTGGGTGAAAGAGGAAGGTGACATTATTGTGATAGATGACAGCCACCTGAGCGGAGGACTGACTGTGACAAATGAGTGGTTGATAAGGATGAAATGAATTACTTGTAATCGAGGACTCCTATCATGCAGAACCGTTGGTTGAGTGTGCATCTTATCTTCAGACGCCTCTATGGCCTGAGTGAGCGCGACTGGAGCAGCTTGGAGATAAATGCTGCGCCCAAGGGCATCACAAAGGCAGTCGTGGAAAGAGTTAGTTTAATTTAATCAAACTGATCCTTCCACAGGTCTGGGAATTCAAACTGGATTTTTGACATAGAGCAAACCTGCTGGTTTTTACTCAGGATTGCACCAACCTGATACTGTGCCGACACTCCTACATATCTACACATCAACAAACCATTACTTGTGTGAGTAGAGCAGGTAAGTGGAGGAAGAGCGATGACGATGATGACAGAAGTAAAGCAGACTGCCAAACTATGCAGAGGAGGTGTGAAAAACATTCCTATAATAACAGCCGTTAGCAAAGCGCCAGATTCAAGGAGCTGAAATCTACAACTCACTTTTGCAGCAAACACTGGGGAAGCTATAGGAAATATCCAGACTTGCTGTACATGTCTGTGTCTCTGCTCCTCTCTCTCCCCCTATCTCTCCATATCTAACCAACCGCTCAAGGCACAGGGTCGACCACCTTTAATCAGGATACCACCTTTAATCAGGATTCATTTAAATTTAATTCATTTCTTAATTTTCTGTAACCTCCTATGTTGTTTGGGGTCCAAGATGGGCCGGATACCAATCCTGCTGCGATTGGACGAGAGGCACTGAATTCACCAGTTCATCATACATACAGACCAACATTTGGGAGAAATTAGATTTACAAATTTGCCTATATCGCATGTTTTGGGATTGTAGGAGGGAACTGGTGTTGCCGGGGAGAACACACACAGACCCGAGGAGAACGTGCAAACTCCACACAGAAAGGCCGGGCAAAGGTGAATATGAAGCATGAAGTTCTGAAGTTTCTTGTTTAGAGGCAACCATGATACCCGATGTGCCGCCGGGCGGCCCCTGAGGCAGGATCCACATGTCAATATAAATAACAATAATACATCATCTTTAGAAGCCATACACATAAAGGATAACAATATGACATTAGTACTCGGCACTGAACCATCCCAGAAGAGCAGTGGATTACCCTCGGGGAACAGACTGGGGTTCAGGGTCTTGCTCAAGGATCATACGGTATATGAACTGCAAGGGCTAGGGATCGATCTGCAAACCTTCGGGTTTGGGGGACGACCATTCTACACACTGAACTACAGCCGCCATAGTGCCATAGTGCCACCTGCTGGAAACAGGAAGTAACCTAATTCTCTAGCTCCACATAGCGGACACAGAGCATGGCTTTGTAATTCTTTGAACATTGTAAGTTTTGCATACAAGCTTGCAGGTGTTCGGGTATTTAGGCTGCAGCTAACTAGAATGCCCCGACATTTGTTCAATGCGTTATCTAGTTTTAAATATACCTCCCCACCTATAGCTGGAGATTTGATTGGTGCTCTGTCAGCAGGACAACTCAACTCTTGAATGGATTTCATCGACCTTCTATGAAGGGTTGGCGAGTGATTAAAAGTTTTTGAGAAATTTGTATTTAGTTATTCGAGTTTGGGGATTATCCAGAACATTGTTTCTCACAGTGCTGAAATTCTTTCTCATACTAAGTCAGTCAGAAGTAGTGTAGGGAAAGTCATGGCGTCACCATAGTAGGATGTGTGTATCCACTTGGTGGAGGTCTTCACTCTCCCAGTGTTCCATAGTCGCGCCTAGCTGATGGCAAAATGTTCAACCCAACATTTAAGGCTAGATTATGGGACCCTCAACATCATTTTCTTGTATGATTGGTTGCCTGTTTGTTTACATAACATGGGGAGAAGTTGGTGAGTATTCGCCTGTATCTATGTGTTTTTAATGTGCATACAGCAATCATCTGAAAACGAACAGCTGCCCCAGAGGACCTGTGTTTCTTACGGAAAATGATCAGTCACCAAAGCAGAGCCCACCCCCGCACACACATCCATCTCTCCTGCACTTCTTCTATGTTGCATTTTACAATGTATCTCTGCTTTTTATCTCCATTATCATTTCCTATATGTTTTTTGTCTATCCTTATATTTATATCCGACCATTTCAGAGTAAAATCAGCAGGCACTCAGTGTGAAGGAACCTCCACTATCATTACTCTTCCAAATGATTTTTTCTCTATATCTAGATCACGGCTCACCTTTCAGAGGACATAGCATAGATTTGCCTTAATAACGGTCCTGGATGCTGGACTTCTCAGCAAATAACTGAGGGCAATAGTTTAATGGCGGAAATCTTGCAGACAGATTACACTCAAAATCAAATAAAGCAACCTTTGGGTCATAAGGTATCTGGACAAATCATGTTAGTGTTTCTATTAGCTATTTCATCATCACCCAATCCACTGACAGGAGGCTGGCTGTGTTTCAGTCTGGAGGACAATTCTGTGAATAGGTTGTGTTAATCTAAATCGATCCCAGGGACAGAAGCATCAAGCTTTTGTTAGCTTTGAAGAATTCGATCATTGCAATATATAAATATTTTTTAACTTAAACCTTGTCCTGAAACTATTATTGCCCAGCCAATAATGTTTGGTCAATAATATACGATGGAAAGGGAAAGACTCCAATCATATGTGACGCTTCAGACAGAACATTCCAAAACTAGGATATCCAGTTTAATAATGTAAATTGATCAGAAAAAGGCAAAGAAAAGCAGCAAATTATCACATTTAAAGCTGGAGCCTGAATATTTTAGGCAATTTTTTAACATTTTACATAAACCATTGTCGAAAATTAATGTAAAAAAGCTTATATATTGTAAATAATTGATTAAATGACCAAGAAGAAACTTTATTATCACAGGGTGCAACTCTAGCTCAAGGATATTTCTACATGTAAACTGCAAGGACCTGGGATTGAAGCGCCAAACCTCCGTTAAGTGAGCGACTGCTCTACCTCCTGAGCCCCAGTCACCCCTCTAAAACACGATTAACAGTAAGGATGGGATTCAAACACATACATGCAGATCAATGGACTAACAGTCTTAACCACTTTACCACCCTGAATGGTACTGTCGACAAGAGCTTTGATCATCACCAAATTTTCAGAAATTCCTTCTTTCCAAATGTCAGTATTTGCTAGTTTCCTTAGTATTAATATCAAACACCTTCTGAGATTGTTGGACCTGAAAAGAAACTTGAATCTCAGCATTTGCTCTGGGATTCTGACAAATAATAATAATTACCGATTAACTGAACAAACATTCAGGATCCGTCCTTTTACAAAGGTGTTACTTAACTATTGCAATGCTAACACGGACATGCTTGACCCCAAGTGGTAATAAGTATGAGTCCAATGGTTCTCTACCCCCTCCCCGCCGCCATCCATGAACAGCTGGCATATCAAGCCTGGACTGTTACTTTGCCACCACCTTCTGCGGCCCCCTAAAGATAATGTGCCTCTGGCATTTAGCACATTCACACATGTGCCCATGCAAATCCAGAGTGTATGCGCCAATGACCAAACACTTGAACCGGATGACCACAAAACTGACATCATTATTTATTCAGTGTTGACGGAAATAATCTTAGTAGTAGACAAGAGAATTACAGTGAAAGGGTATTTTACAATAAAATACACTATAACACTTCCTTTTATTTGCTCTCATTGTATTTCTTATCATATTTAATGCAGAACATCCTGAACAAACCTTGAGTGTGAGATTGATTTTAAAATTCCCACTGAATAACACTAACATTTCAGTTTATAATGAATCTAGAGCTAGTGTGACTAGCGTGACTGCCGGTCTGACACTATAGATGTGTTAGCACTGCTTTTGCAGATCAGGCCTGTCCAGATCCATGTGAGTGTATATAAGGACAAGTTCTGCTCCAACAGGATCTAAGTAGTGTATTTGTACTGTATAACTGTACTGTGTAATTTTTGGATACAAGCTTGTTAGTGCAGTTCATTGCAGTGAGGGGTGCACAGACCTGCATATGACTCTTTTATGTGAGGGAGCGCTAAACTCTTCTGAAGACATATTTGTCCTGAACTGAGTAGATAGATGGTTTGAAGGTGGGATGAAGGAAGTCATCTAAGCAGGGTGGTGTCCGCCGCCTTACAAACAAATACTGCAAAAATCCGTCCACGAAAAAAACCAATGGCGAAACGCAGACAAAAACAAACACTTTACAATGCAAGTCGGGATTCCTCAAGCAAATGAAGCGCTTAGTGTGACACAGCATTGGCTTCCAGCCAGCCAATACTTAAACACTAAACTAATGAATTATCATGGTCAAACGTCAAACGGTAGCGCCCTCTACTCCAGAGTTAAAGAGCCTTCAGTTTATTGACTCTGTCCATCTCCATTGTCTGCTTAGTGATAAAATATGCTTTTGAGTTTTCTGGTCGTGGGCCGCACACCTACTATACCATCGTTGGAACCATAAGTTCTGTTTTAAGACTTTGCTGCCTGTTCAAAGAGGTCTGAAATGGAGCTGATGTGTAAAGTACTGGAGGAGAAGCAAGAGAAGTGCAGCTCAAGTTACCCATCCTGAATGAGATTCTCCATTGGGAAGCAGAGAATCAGCCGTATACAGCTGATGTAGGTGGCACAGTTAGCCTCGCTTGACTTTTGTCACCTGCATGAACCAACGCTTTGCATAATTAATCAGAGATGAAAACAATTTCACATTTCTAAATTATTAAAACATAAAATTTAGGTTAGGACACCACAGAAAACTTGAAATGCAGACGACGAAATGGACCTTGAGTTCTTATTTTTGTCAATTCATGTATAGAAAAGGTTTCACACAATTTTACTAAAGCTTGAAGTATTGAATAAATGCCGTAAATTAATAATTTAATTCATCTCCAATTAGTTAAATCAACGGTTGGCTATAACAATGCATTTAGTGCCGCACAAATAAATACCACTTAGACTGAATAAAATATCACAAAAGGGTCAATAATGAGAGGTTACATTATTTTCTGCCAAAGCCTGCAGAGGGTATTGTACTAAAAAGAGGCAGTCGCATCACCCATTAGACTGCAACGGTACTTGTCTCACAAAACTCAGCCATTGTACTTACTCTGCTCCCGTACGTACACTTAATGCACATTTCCCCCTTCACAAACAGTCTCCTAATGCTGTAACATTTTTAATCCCTCCCTCATCCATCTTTTCATCTCTGCTCCTGCCTCCTGTGAGTGGCTGTGTTTCAGCGAGTAATAGCCGTTGAACGGCACAGGAGGAACCGTCTGTTGCCATCAGAGAAAAACATGGAGATGTAGAGGCCGACTCGGAAGAAGAACAAGAGACTGAAACTGGAAAATATCAACGTTCAGACAACAGATTGTCTCAGATATCAGGATGAGTCCAAATTTCTCCAGCTCAATTAATCCAAGCCTGTTTAATTCTCTTTCATAACCATGCATGGCGATGATATTACAGTCATCTACTGTTGGCAGGCCGTCTCAAAGCAACATGTGACAATCTGTATCCTGCTCTGTCTCGTTGATGTCCTACCCTTCATCCTTTAATGATACAGTGTCATCACACTGTGACTCTTGATTCTGGCTGCCAACAGACACTCTGAACTCGCTGTAAACCTACGAGGAACTGGACTCCACTGATACAAGGAGATACATATGGGTCAAGATACACGGGGCATTGATGCACAAAGAGTGCGAAGCGTAGCTTTAGTTGTCTGGTCCCCTAGAATAGCTACTGTAGTACAAATTGCCGAAAACTTTAATGCTGTTTCTGAGGGTAGGTGTCCGAACACACAGTGGATCAGAAAATGGACCTACACAATATTATTAGGCAGGTCATTATAATGCAATGCCTGATAATTGTATGAGACGATGTGGATATGTGAGACAAGAAAGTATAACTCTGACCACGTTTGAGATATCAAAGCTTTCATTCCTTAATTCACAAGGAGCCATTGTCTCTCGTGCTGCAAGTCCAACAACTTTCTTTGACTGGAAAATCTAAACTGACAGAAATAGAAGGGTTCCAGCTTCAAATTGCACGTTCTGAAATCATCCAGTAAATAAATAAATATGCTGCATCAATAAATTGACATATGCTGCACTCATATAAAAAGCTGCTGTCAAACAGGAAGATTCCCCCTCAGTCTGCATCTGTCCTCCTCCACTTTATTTTATCTCTTGCACACAACTCTGCACTATTCCCCATCTCTCTCTGTCCATCCTCCCCTTGTCATGCTGCTGACTTCTCATTCGCGTCGGCCTCTAATTCTACGATCAACTTTCTAATTCTTAGCATGTCTTTGTCTTATTCTTGCCATTCTCCTTCCTGTCCAGGTTTCTTTTACACCACCAAAACAGGTGAGAGTAGTTCAACTAGCAGTTTTGGTCTTTCAATGCTCCCTCAGTATCTCTGAACAAAGAGGTATACCCAGACACAGTGTGATATATTAACACTGTGCTAAAATAGAGCACTCAGCATTAATGCCCCCTACATTGAGAACGCAGGCTGAACCTGTGGAATTCAGGGGACAAATGTTTAGACCTTTCATTGTTAGGGATTGAGGTGGGACACAGAGGATGAAAACGATGTTGGCTAAGTTTTTGCTGAAGCTGAATGTGTTTCATCCTTCGGCACCAACGATTTCGGAACCACATCTTTTTTTAACCTTTTACATTTTTTGACACTTGAGGCAAATGCTGAACACATTTGGGTGAAAAAGTAATGAGCCTGAAGTCCCTGGATATTTACTGTTTTCAACTTGACAGTGAAATGTGAAGACATAACTTGACTTTCACCGGACAAATTTACCACCTTGCTAAGACATCAGCACCCATGCAGAGACCCAGATGTTTGGGCGGAATCTGCTCTCTGCTCCGAAACAAATCATATTACTCTGCAGTGCTTGACTGCTGTCACAGCCGGCTACTCCAAGGTCAGGTCTGTGCACCCACCACGGTGATGTGCTGCTCGACCTGAGGATTGCCTACAGGATGTCTGCAGAGGCTGAATTTTCCTTTTACAGTTCAGCATTACGATACATTAGGGGTATAGGTAGGTGTAGATGAACAGGAGTAATAGAAAATCTGGCGTTAAAAAACACTGTCGGTCATCAATGGATACTCGTGGAGTCATATTCTCTCATTAGGAACTCAAAGTCTCAATTATTACGTAATATCCGTTTCAAGTGTTTAAGAGTTCATTATCAATTCATCATTATGATTATAGTCTTCATTTTGTCAAGTAATGTCCTCATTGAGATTACTATCGATCGATACCACTGAACAATAAGACGACCCCTAAAAAGCATTTATAAAGGTTTTACAATCATGTTATTAATTAGGTTCTAAACACCTTATAAATCTTAAATTGAAATATTATAAGCAATTTGTAATATATTTTTCAAGAATCAATACAGGTTTGCTATTTTGCAAGCAATAGGTAATGGTCACCTTTTTATCTAATGAGTTGTAGCAGCTTATTAATGATTTACAAGGCATTCACAACTTAAATATTAAATGAGTTATAAACAATTCATTTTCTATTTCTAAGTGTAATCTTATTGTAAAAATGATTCCCCGATGCCCTCCACCTTCCCATCTCCACCCTGTCCTCACAGATCCATCAGCCTCATCATTAATTCAATCTCAGCAGAGCCACCACCACCTGTATCGACACTCAAAAAGGTTTGCTGCTGTTCAGGTAGATATTCTTCGATCACAATCTCCCTGAAGAGTCAGAGCCCTGAATACTTTCTGACGGAGTATTTATCACATATTAACTGTTGTAATAATCCTTTATCTTTTCTTCATTGAAAGTCTCTCCTGATTTAAATAAGCTACAGGGATGTTTAGTTTGAGATTTAGTACCCAAGTGCAATTTCTAAGTCTCTGTTGCACTAAGCTCCTGACTCCAGTTTGTTGAGGTTTAGTTTAACATTTCTAGAAATAATTTGTTTGTTTTCTTGATGAGAGCCAGGAGATAATTAGTCTAACTAAGCACAAAGGCCGGATGCGGTTCATTTTCCACAATCTGTTTATATCCTACGTTATTGCTGAAATTGCTGCTGCTAGATGCTTTATTTGATTTCATGCTTCAATTCTTATTAGATTGCACTAATACAGTAACCTAATTTCCACATGGCAGCCAATAAAATGTTATTTTGAGTTATAAGACTTTTAACAGATCAATACATATTTCAGGGTGGAGCTGTTTGTGACTGCCAAGGCTTTTAAGGACATGGGTTTTGTGCAATTTGTGGTTTTATACATTAACAAGACACAAACCAATATCTTAGGTAGTTTTGGCTGATACAACTGCATCTCGCACCAATAGTTAACAAATTAAGTTTTTGAGGGGGAGAGCTGTTGCTAGGTCAGCTGGGCCAAACACAAAGGGAGAGAAATATGAGTGTCAAATGCCTGGAGAGTAAGAAGGCACAACAACAGCCACCGTGGAGACCGAGAGAGGAGCCAAGTCTCCAAACCAACTCTCCGAGCCAAAGCACTTGTTTGCTCTCCCCACTTTAAATGTCCCACGTCTCTTCCCACATCATTAGACGGGCAGTGGGGATCACAAAAACAGGAATGAAAAAGCGATGTGGAAAAAGTTACATTCACTTGGCATGGAAGACATTTTCACGCAACCTGTTATTAATACTGGCTTATCATTATGTCACCTCCACTCAGATACTCAGTCTCTATTTAAGTCTGGAAAGGTGAAATCCTCTTTAATGAAGGGGGTTTGTGAAAAGAGCAGATTCATTCATTACATGTTCAATGATTTTTATGCTTAACTGATGCTGATGGAGTCTTCTGTCTGCACATGTAGTTATATTGAAGCGAGGTATAGAATAGACAAGAAAAACAACGAGTATGTCTGAGAATGTTCAACTTCAAAACTTCAAATGTCAGCAATAGTGAATTATATACCAGCAAGTTGATTTTTCTTATTGCTTTGATGCTTTTGAAAAGTCAAGTAGCACATAAAGTAAAAGTATTAACTTTTATTTAGAATTTCCTTGGTTGCGGCAGCACTGAGGACTGTTCACTATCACCTCACAGCAAGAGGGCACTGGATCCAATCCTGACCTGTGAGATTTCGGTGGGTAGTTATACCCGAATATTTGTTGTTGAAGTTGATGTTTTTCCCACATGCTGATGTTATTGCTTCCTCCCATAAGCCCAAAACATACAATGTAGGTGAAAGGGTGACTCTAAATTGTCCATAAGTATGACTTTGAATGGATATGGCTTTCAATGTGTCGGCCCCCTGAACAACAGGCAACTTGTCCGTGATAAAGATAAACTAAACTCTGCTGAATGGCTTGAGTGGAATCCTCTGAAGGGCATTTTCAAGTAAAGAAAATGACAAAACATCAATATTTGCATAATTTCTTCCTTATTTAAGCTCCTGTTTCTATGATACGATTTTGGCTAAAAGCCGAAATGTGTATGTGAATGCATGCAAGGCCAGTATTTGGCGGCGTAACTTTTAAAAATCAAAAAGACAGGAGCAGAGAAATCAGGAAGCATAGATGATCTCTGCTTATCACAGTAGCAGTTCAGTAAATCTTCAATTTGCTGAAGCATTAATAAACCAAATAGAGTCTGCAGCACAAACAAAATGAGAGTAAGTGTCAGCCATCAACAAAGTGGGGCTATAACTTCATCGTGTTCACAAGAGTTGATTATGCCAGTTTACACAGAGATGGAAACGGTGGTGTTTTCGAAAGACTACACTCTTGGACCCGTCTTCCAGTACAAGACCTTCCAGTACATCAAATTCTCAGAAAGGAAGAAAAATAATCTGGATGATATTAAAAAGCCTGTTGTTGTTTCTCAGCACTGTAATCCATGTATATCTATGACATTCAAGTCCGTTCTCCTTCAGCAACATTAAACACATTATGCAGAAACCCCTCAAGTTTGACTGTTGATTAGCTACAACAGACAGCGGCTCAATTTGTTCCGTTTTAGATCAGTGAGAGTTCATTTAGTTGGATGAAAAAGAAAAACAGAAAGACGGTCGAACGGTTGAATCGATTGCTTCAACTCAGGCCCTAGACGAATGAGGGAGCACATGATGACACACATGATGACAGACACACAGAAAACCAGGCAATCACAAACTGACCTTCAAGCTAGGGTACATTAATTTGTTGGATCCTCTGGCTAGGGGCTGACAGAGATAACTGGCTTAGTAATGGTGAACCGATGGATGCCGTAGCCAAATATAGACCATCTTTTCCCAAGGCATCTCTAAAACACACAGTTAAATAATAGATACTAGCTGCACATGCTACTCCGACATTTCCAGAGGTTTCTTATATTTAGAGCATCAGATTACCGTACATCCTTTTCCTAATCACATTTTGTTAGAAAGGTTTCTATGATACAATTGACCTCATCAGTTTGTCTGGATATTGCACCTCAAGCAAGTCTGCTCCAAGCATTTGTTGGTTCGTCCGTTATTCAAGGACTTCTCATGGGTGTCAACTTTACATCAGTGTAGTAAATGAAGGTCAACGGCCACATTTATGTGGACGGCAAAAATATGCGCCCATATGTGTTGCCTGCTCGATTAGAACCCAATGGGCAGCCTCTGTTCCTCTCGAAAAGGCTTTCCGTTACACTCTGGAAGGTGGCTGCTGGAATTTTGTCCCATTAAGCCACAAGCTTCAGCGAGCTAAGAGTGATAAGGCCACAGTGAGTGCTCAAGTTCTATACAAGGGTATTGGATGCCGTTACAGTCAAAGCTCTCCCCTGTTATCTTACTCTACTACTGGGAAAAAAAGATTTCTTAGTGTACCAGGCTTTTTGACTTGCAGAACAAGCCATAAGATGTTTCAGTCATGTTGATCCAAGGAATTGTCGAATACTGTTCAGCTTACAGGCAAATTGATAATCATTAGCGTGTGAGAGAAGGAAAACCACAGATAGTTCATGCCTTGAATCAAAGTTTTCTGCTATTGAACACTGGAGAGAACCAACGGGAGCAATTCATCTGTCTGTTTAGCCTAAATCGTCCAACTGCTGTGTGTGGGAGAGGACGAGAAAACCAGCAGGATCAGCACCTTGGAGAGCACTCATCGCTCAGTGTTGTGACAGTTCTCACAATTGTTCTCTGCATTGAGTTGGCAGCATGCGGGTCATGTTTCGGCCAATGATTACCGCATATTTTTTGGCAGAGTACATCATTTTTTCTTATGCAATAAATGGTTGGTTGGTTAGAATGATAATCCTGATTATTTTGATCAATATCAACATAACAATTATTTATCATTATTATCGATTTATTGAAAGGTCAGGATTGTGTCCGGTTCCACCGTTCTCCATCATGACAGGTCATCAATATGCAGAAATAAAGACACCTTTGCTAATCTTTCATTTTCCCTTGATGTTTTGCTGATAGTACAGGTGACACATTTTAAAACAATTGTGCGAAGGGCTCATATACGTTTTGTCCTGTGTGTTGACCATTTTCCCGAAGGCTTTATCATATGTGTTTTTCAGAGACATATCTTTGACCAAGTGAAATGTGATATCATGGGTAGAGGGTCCAGTGAGGAGGATGGATTCAATGAACTGTTGCACAGGGTTGCTGTTATGGACGTCTGAGTTGATGATGGGCGATTCATATTAGTAACCGTTTTCATGGCCTTGAAACAGTCATCGAATATCAGTTGGTGGTATGTTTCAAGTGGCTGAACACGCTAGCAGAGTTGCTTTACAGCGCAGACATGGCTATAAATAAACTCTCTGCATATTTCTCGGTCAAGATTACTAGACCTATATCTGAATTACCTCCAAACAATGGATGACGGTCTGATTGACAAAATCTCTGCCTTCTGATCCTCCAGGCTTTTAAATGTATTTTTATCATATGCCAAATGTTGTAAATTAGTGATTCTCTTAATGTCAATGTTACTCACCTAGATTACATCAACAAACTTTTGCATCTGCACCAGAATATCTGCGATTAGTCAGGGATTCGCTTTCCCCGCAAAATCAACTACTTATTCTTGCGCTTGATTTGCTTTGCTGCAAAATGTTCTTTGGACGAGAGTAAACATCTTTGCGTTTTAAACATCACCATCACTCGATTTTGTTCTTTTATTGTTAGGAATCCTAACACAGCATTGAGACTGAAATCTGATTAATTGTGCAGTCCTAGCTCAATCAAAGTGGCTATCCACAAAATGTTGCATTTGAACATTGTAGTCTAGAATATCAATATACATGGAAACATTCATATTTCCTTTAATTGGAACTGTAGAGGCCTGAATAACAATGATGTTGAACAAACTCAAGACAACGATACTGTAAACCGGTAAAATCTAATATGACTGTAGGGTTTTGTTACTTATAATTCCTTTAAGTTTTAATATTGGCTGTAAAATGGCTGTAGATTTTTATGTAGAATTATATGTCTTGTTTTTTTTCTATTGTCACTTTACAACTTTGGAGCTGCTGTAATGCCCCAATTTCCCCTTGGGGATCAATAAAGTTTTTTCTATTCTATTCATTTTTTATTCATAGAGTTAAATTCAAGCTGGGTCTCCTTTTGACATTTAGCCGGCAATATTCATAGAATGGCTCCAAGCATCTGTAAATTATCTACCCATCTATCTATGAGTCACGCTGATCCCGTGGATTGTGTGTTAAATAAACCGTGTGAAGATAGCCGCCTGCTGCTGCATCACTGAGCCACACTCATAAAATACAATAAACATCCTCTGTTTACACTTTCCATGTCTCTATAACCAGACTGATAAGAACTGAGGAACACATTACCGTCCCTAATGGAAACCTTATGAGGCAGTCACTCTGATATGGCAGAAGTTGTGGCTGAGACATGACTCTATTATGTTGGGGACTCAATGTGAACAGATGATGGGGGGTTTTCCATGTTGGTGGTTGATTTTGATGATTTAGATGAATTTGATATGATATGGAACTATGAAATGTAGAACATATGTCCAGAGGCTAAATGAAGATTAAATATCTGTTCCTCATTGTGAACGTTTCTGATTGTGAGCTTAGAGCAGATAAAAAGGAGTGATGAGAAGTGAATGATTAAGAAATATTATTACAGCAGGTGCCAAATTGATTTGATGATTATGATCTCCCAAGAGTTCATTGATTAATCTGAAGAATCAGGTTTACAGAATGATTAGACGGTTTATAGATAACATGGATACACTTAATGGCTGACTGTAAATGCAAAGTTGTGTGTGCCTTTATATCCAGAGTTTAAATAGTTTTGCTTATGGCTGAAAGGAGCTTAATGTGGTTTGCAGTGCAAACAGGAGAGGAATATTATACAACTTTAAGTTTTGTCACTATCCAGAGCTGCACTCATCATAATTAGGACTTAAATGTTCAGATTGAACACTTTAAATTAGTTTCTATCCATTCCTACATATTTTACATTGTATGACCTTATATGAAAAGCCCGGTGATTGACACCTTTAAACATTGCATCATTTCTTGTGGTAACTCCGCAAGCGAATAAAACCCACAAAGCCAAGTTACTGGTATTTCCCACTCATGGGGTGGCGGGACATTCCCCTCTAGCGTAATCAGTCTCATTAGAGTCATCAGCTATCACCACCTTCAGTGTCTGGATTCCACAGGGGGGGTTATTTTGTCGCTACATAGGGCAGATGAAAAAGGGGCCAAAAACCTTCAAACAGACTACTTATCAAAAATGCACTGCACTAAAATATTACAATTACATTATATTAACTGAAGTAGCCTTTTTATTTGTGGCCACGCTGCCATCTTTTTCAGTCGACAACTATTATGGTTGCAGCCCCAGTTGCTGGGAGATTAGAGAAATTAATCCAACCTTAAGCGTCTTCAACATGAATACACTTCACATTTCCCTTACTTCAAAATATGTTTTACTGCTTATTTTTGCCTTTCTCAGCTCTTCCTCTTCTTTTGACAAAGCAGATTATGTAACTGTGTGCCCAGCACACTAAACCAACATTTTGGTCCATTGCCTCTAACAGTGCTGGACAGAATACACATTTGGATGATTTAAGCTTTCTGAATTCAAAGTGACAGGATGTACTATTTACATCACAAGGTTCAGTTTGGTTAAAACAGATGTCACAATCTACTCCATACATCCAACTTCCAGACATATGAATGAGTGTTTGGCTATAAATAGGGTGTTGTGAAGGCATTTTTGACTAGTAGGAATAGACAGGGTATTGTGCTGGCTGACCTATCTCTATCTGGCCTCCAGCCTTTGGGGAAAGGAGCCCACCCGCTTGCAACGCACACACATTGACCTAGAATCTAGCATAGGAAAACTGCTGCAATCTCCTACACCTACACAGCATAAAATCCATAAGTACTGACCCACATGCTGAGACCTGTAATGTCTAGCACAAAAATCGTAAATAAAACAAATCCACAATTTTATAAACAGAAATTTTCTCACATGCAGACGTGACCACTGACCAACAGTATGACGATAGCTCAGATGAAATAAACAAAGAAACGTAGCTCAAACCACCAGCATTTACACAGGCGAGTATCAAAAGCAAACACCCACGCTGTGAGAAACCGTTCTCCACGTTGTCTCAGTCGTCAACTAACATGTTCTTCTCCTCTGTGAGGAGGGTAAAAATACATCTGAGCTCATGTTTCAAAAACCCACCATCTACTACGTTGCTGTAAAACAGGATTCATATCAAAATAGCCGACCTATCTTCAGTACCATATGCTTGACATCACCTAATTTATTATCCCCATGTAATTTATGGCAAATAATTTTACATTTGTTTGGTATTATTCTGATCTGGATGGTTGGTATGTATTTATTATCTCAATTCTGGACTGTGAAGGACTTAAATGATATAATAGAATGATACAATTCACTTTTCTTAGCATATTGTTTATAATTGCTGTCTATAATTTATAAAGCTTTGAAGGATTTTTATACTTATTTTTCTTCCTTTTAACCCCTTACCAAATCTGACACAGCCACCCATGGAGATCCTAGAGGGAAAAGTGAGGGAGCACTGACTGTACTTTGGTTTCCGTCCAAACAATTCCCTCTTAGTAGCCAGGCAGAACACATGTCAGTGTTTGTTTTGCATTTTTGATGGTCCCATCATGTTTGCCAGGTTTTTGTAAAACGTGAAAGCTATATTCAGACACGTATGCTTCAGTTTGAGCCAGTGGTGCAACATTAGATTGATTAGTTACACTGGCTGAGCTATGCAGGACACAGTTGGAGCCTGCATTACTGAGTTGTTCATACATAGCAGCACTCATTTATGGATGCTGATAACGGAAACATTAATTATGTTTGGACAGATGGTATGAAGAGACATTGTCATGGTTGTGTGCCTATGAACTAACAAAACTGAATATGAAAAGAAATCCTTTAAAGCTCCATTAACTAACAACACATTGACCTCTGGCAACCCAGCTGCATTGTTATTGCAAGGTACAAAAACATCACAGAAATGAAAAACACACGTCACAAAGACATCAAAGCCATCAAAGCCATCAAGGTCATATACCACTATCACCCCTGGATGACCTCATGGTGTGTATTTTACTGCAATGTTGAAAAGGGTGGTAGAAAGGGTGAATAAATACCCCGCCAAAAAGCCCAATTGTCCAATAGGTCCTCTAACACTTTAGAGGACCTCTGCTTTAAGTGAACAGCAATACTCAAACTGAGGAGTAAACAAAAGTCGACTCTGAGCTCGCGGATAGATGAAGATCATCAGCACTAAAATACCATTAAACCCCGTAACAGGGTCCACTTACTGCAATAGTTTTTAACATTTAATCAGTGGCTTGGGGTTGCAGCTACACTGAGATGCAGCGCTCATGTCACAACACAGGCAAACGTTCAACCCGACAGCTGGCATGCGCTGGATGACATCATATAGCCATCGCCAACACCTCGGCAGAAGGACAAACAACACTTTCAACCTGTTTAGATGACAACAGGTTTTGATCTCTTGATAAAGCGGGAGATGAATCCACATCTCAAGCAATGCTTGGAGTCTGGTTTTAGCTGTTTACTGGCCATGTGGCCTGCAGACCCACACAAGCATCTACCTGTCAACAGTGTTATCAGTGACCTCTATTCAGCAGCACAACCCAGACATAAATGCCTTGCAATCAAAGTTGAAATTAGAAGTAAAGGATAAACCTCTGCAGCTCCTTTTAACTGACCCTCAATTAAAGTTTGATTAGGTGAAGAAAAAAAATGGTGGATCCAGTTCTTTGTTCAGTTTTACTCCAAAATGCATTGGCTTCTATTTTGCCACTAGTCTCAAAAATGTATTGAAAAATTACCAATGATTAAAAAAAATCTATCTTGTGATGTTTTACAAAGAAAAAAACAAACTCCTGATTCCTTTAATGGTTTCTTACACGGTACCTGCCCACAAAAAGTCAGATTTTACAACGCCGAAAAAGAGAGCATAATTCCCTAATCTGCACCATCATCAAAATTGAACTGGTTTTTCCTTACTGCGTGACCAGTGTCTTTCATCGAATCAGTCCGGTTGTTTTTGCAAATAGATGGAAATGAAAAATAAGGACAAAAAAGCCCTATCTTGCAAGGTTGATTGAAGTAAAAAAATTAATCCTGGATCGGACTTTTTGTCCAGATCAAGTACAAAATGTAATGGGTTCTTCCTTGCTTCATAACCATCTCGTTCACAAAGTTTCACCTTATCTGTTGCGGTTTATGTGTAATAGATTGAAATGTAAAAAAATGTTAAAAAAAGAAAGAAATCTGCCCATTTATCCTCCTCCACTTGAAAATTTAACAATTTCTTTCCCTCTATTTGTCAAACCCTTCAGCCCAGCCTCACGTAAAGTCCATCAAGTACTTTTTGGCTAATCCTGCTCAGCCCGCTGGTGGAGTAACACCATGTAGAATATTGTGGTAATTAATCACAGCAGCTACTTAACAGGACATTTACCTCAGTATTTTTTCATTGTTAACTGATTTTTATTGTCTGATCTTTCTATATCTTTTTGGCGGAGTTGAAAGATGAATGTACGTCTTCTTTGACGTACTTTTACACTGACGATTCTTTGATGTCCAGGCAAACATCTTATAGGGATATTTAAGCTGAATGTTAAAAAGATAACAGATTTATTACCCTTAACTAATAAGAAGCTTTTACTGGAAGTTTACTTTTATTATGTAATAGGTGTTAATGCTGGAACAAAATGTTCAAATTGGAGTCACTTCCTCCAATACTGAAGGTCAGAAATCACTTCTAACAAGTCAAGCATATCGTTTTCCCCTGCAGTCAACGCTGATGGATAGGCAAACACTGGGGGAGTAAATGTTAATATTGGTAGAGTAAACAGTGAAGGTGACAACCCCTCAAACAACGGATAAGGAAATGGATTTGTAAGATATTAAAGCATGTATCAAGAGTTTGTCCTTTTTAACGCATATCCAGTTACTATTTTCCTCACTTTGAAACCCTTTTTGTGTTTGATGTAGGTTTATTGCATTTCTTTCATTGGTTGTGATAAAACTATTGAATTAATCATGATAATAACTCTTAATCTAGCAACTTTTAATGACACAAAGTGCTCGACCGAAAAAATCCCAAAACTAGAATGACGATCAGTTGAGCCGAGACCTTAACCAAACAGTCCTACACATCTGCTTAGCTTGCCCAACACATGCCTCGTAACTCCACTAAGGTTTGTGGATATCTGTTCAACCATTTTTGCATAGTGTTTGAAAAGTACCATGACTTGCAATGCTATAGACCATGAAAAAAAATCCAAGATAAAAATATTTGATTGACAGAAAATTCAGCTAGTTTCCGTTGCATAATCCCTGATCCTTCCACAGAATTCATCTTAAAATGGTTGAGAGGTTTTTGTATAATCTTGTTAACTTAAAATAACAAATAGGGAAAAAAAGAGAGCACCTTATAAAAATTGGTCACCAGCCGTTAAATTTACAACCCGGGCACCTTTATTCACTGGTTGCCTTATATATCCTACCAACAGGCAAGTGCCATTGTAAGGATATAATTATAACTTTTATTGGCTTCAACTGATATTGGCTATTATGTTATGGCAGACAGTGTCAGTGTATTTTATGCTTTTACCTTTGTTTGTCTGTATGTCTGTTTTTAAGCAAGATAATTGAAAAACTAATGGATGGATTTGATTTAAATTTTACCCAGAGGTAGGTAAGAGGTTGGAATATCCTAGAAGAGATTATTTCATTTTGGGGATGTTATATCATGAACTCACAACCTGATATCATAATAACTTTTTCTTAAACATTGCACTTATAGAGATTTTTGGCAACAATCATAAACTGCATCTTGAATAACACACTGCCAACGGTACATAAAAATATCCATTTAAATCCATAGGGGATATTATTTCGATGGGTTCAGTAATTACAAAGTGTTTTAAATAAAGCAATCTAATTGATTTTGATCACAATAATGTCTACCTTGGGTACTATTGCACCTTAGCGGAGGTTTGCACTCTCTGAGTGTTCTCTTGTTGCTCGCGTTTTCTTTTCTAAGAGGAATTGATACATAGGCGACATATTTTTTCCTTCAAACATTGCAAGCATTGTAAACATTTACCATGGTCATTTCAAGAGAGCACATGAGTTCTGCAAAAATATATTTTAAAAAAACTGTTGAAGATGATGGCCTGTTACACAATCTCTAATTAAGCTAAGTGTGTTGGGAACCCTGGTGACACTGCCTGGAGTAGAAAAAGGTCAAAGTGTCTTTACAATGTCCGATACAATGTCCAGTGATGATACAACTGGTCTGTAATGAGGTCAGAATGGTCAATATGCTCTATAGCAACAAGGTTAGTGATTCAGAGGAAAAGATACATGGCCACTCATGTCAACAAACATTACCATTAAGATGTATAAGAGTTTGGGGTGAGTACAGAGAACCCACAGAGTGAGCGACAACAACCTGACCAGCCGTTAAATGCAAAACACAACAAACGTTCACTGTTTTATGTGGGAACTGTTGTGCAGACAGCGCGTTATACCATAGTGGGAACAAATGGGAGAAAGAAAACTATTAACTCCTAAAATGTCCCAATGTATCGAGAAGATATATCAGCATAAGTATCCAATGCTGATCACAAAATATTAGCTGGTAAGTCAGCAATTTCTGGGTGTTTTGGTTTAGTCTGTGGTTTCAGAGATGTCTGTGAGCTGCAGCAGAAAACTCTGAAGGGAAGTGATCCCATCTGCCACAGTTTAATGACGCCGACAAGTTCATCTCTTTGAATTATTAGTCTGGCCAGAACACAAACACTGTGGGATGTAACAACCGACCAGAGGGCAAGTGTTCCAGCTGAAGATTTTATATTTGGCTCTGACAAACGTTCAAGACACGCCTGCAGTGAAACATCCCAAACCACCAATGTGACACATCAACTCAGCAATCCAATCAAATGAGCAGCGTTCTAGCTACAATATGGTTGTAATGGGAGATTAACCGAATTTCTGATTCTTGTGAGATCCGCATTTGATATAGGCACCACCCACAATTATTCTCACTGTTAATGCAAAGGGTTGCTGGGATATTTTGCGGAGCCTTGAAATTTAGTTCTCTTAAGTTGACAGAGGAAAATATGGTGATGAGTAAAAAGTTTGCCATTTCAGGGCAAGGTCATATATTGAAATGCTAATATGTGCCAGTATAACAATGTACATCTGCCTCATCCCATTGGCTATTTGTATTTTTCAATTTAATGTTTATCGGATTGTCACTGAGAAACTGGGAAACCGGTGCCAGAGTGGAACCAAAGCTTTGCTATTCCAAAAGCAAAAACTGGTTACATCAGTAGCTATGGGCAGGCTGAGCATAAACATCCATAACTTTAAAACAAAAAGACGTTACAACAAAAGGCTATGTTGAATGTTAAAGATATTAAAAAATATTCCGCTGTATTTGTGCACTTCTGTTAAAACCTTCACATACAGATGAAATGGAGGAGGCGGGGAGGGTAGAAATAATCTCCTCCTTTACTGTCGTCATTTATGTTATTGTCAAAACCTTTGACTATTTGCTGTCTTCTTGTGGATGTTTCAATAACAAGCAATACCGCGCAAACATGAACGTAGATGGTTTAGAAGATAGAGCGAAATCATGACTTTGCTCTAGTGGCTTTGTGACCCAATGACAAAGCTCGAGTGGCTCTGTCACCAAATGATGGTACTCTAGTGCCCCTGTGACGGGGGTCTTGTGCCTTTGCGATGTAATAACAGGACTCTAATGCCTCTGTCACTAAACGATGTGGCTATAGTGCCCTTGTCACACAAGGATGTGGTTCTCGTGACTCTTTGACTTAATGACATGGCTCTAGTGCCTCTCTGGTGTAATGATGAGGCTGTAGTGTCTCTGTGTCTTAATAACGTGGCTCTAAACTCTCGGTGAGATAAGACATGGCTCTCGACATGGAATTATTTGCTCTGTGATGTTATGTCGTGGCTTTAGTGCCTCTGTCACCTAATGATGTGGCTCTAGTGCCCCTGTCACCTAATCACATGGTTTTAGTGCCCCTGTGGCATAATGAAGTGGCTTTAGTGTCCCTGACACCTAATGATGTGGCTCTGGTGCCTCTGTAACCTCATGACACGGCTCTAGCATCTCAGTGACGTAATGACAGGGCTATAGTTACCTTATGATGTAACAATATGGTTTTAGTGCCTCTGGTACCTACCGATGTGGCTCTAGTGCCTTTGTGATGTAATGCCGTAGTTCTAGTACCATTAACAGCTAATGATGTGAAACTAATGCTTTTGTGATGTAATGATGTGGCTCTGGTTCCTCTAAAACAATTATGTGGCTTTAGTGCTTCAACAATATTTGATGTGGCTCTAGTGCCTCTAACAAAATTATGTGGCTCTAGTGCTTCAACAATATATGATGTGGCTCTAGTGCCTCTAACAAAATTATGTGGCTCTAGTGCCACCAACAAAATGATGTGGCTTTAGTGCTTCAGCGATGTATGATGTGGCTATAGTGCTTCAATGATATATGATGTGGCTATAGTGCCTCTAACAAAATGATGTGGCTCTAGTGCTTCAACAATATATGATGTGGCTCTAGTGCCTCTAACAAAATGATGTGGCTCTAGTGGCTCTTCAGTCAGTGTAAAACCTAACTAGTTCTTAGATGCTTCACCTCTTCTGATCTGGCCCTACCATCAGGCAAGAACAAGCATCTGGTTTGTTTTGGTGGAAAAGAGAGCGAGCCCACAGGAAGAACAGACTTTGCTGGTGGTTCATGGTTTCACATGATAGATTCCAGCGCTCAACATTTGTAGAAACGAGTCAAATTAAAATAACCAATGCACAAAAGAGCAATTTGTTCTTCAGAATGTACATTTGGGTTCTGCATTTTCCACGCTGATTTAAGTAGCACCTGCTGTACGTAATAAAAGTCCTTGTTAAATCTTATATATTAAATGTCTAGTGTGTAAAACATGGGGAGTATTGTTTAAAATAAATAGAATATAATATTCATAACTATGTAAATTTAGCTGAAAGTAAAGATATTTTTTGAATGTTTGTTTATAAAAAAGCCCTTTTATATCCATAGGATAAGGTTCTTAAGGGTACCGCCATGTTTGAACAGAAGTCTGGAGAGGGATACCGCGTTTTAAGACGTTACCCCACTGGACTTTTAACTCTTCAGTCTAAATGTTTAACTTAATCTTTTATCTCGTTTCAATAGTAAAAATTAGTCTGAATCTTAAATGTTAAATCTAAATCCGTCTCGTGAAGCTAAATATTAATCTTATATGCACATTCAAGCTGCCAGCCAGAGGAATCACCAAAATAGAAACTTGATAATGCTTCTACTTATTTGTCTTCGGCTGTTCCCTTTCGGGATCGCCACATTGGATCATATGTTTCCATCCATAGCCATCACCGGTATCCTGCTGGCTAACAGTAACACTGACTGAATTGGTTAAACCAAGCCCCAATCAATCCGGTTAGGAAATCAGTTCCGTGCTCCACATATTGATTTGGCATAGGTTTTACGCTGGATGGCCTTCATGACGCAACCCTGCCCATTTATCCAGGCTTTTGACCGGCACTAAAGTAGGCTACACTGATTTCTGATGCCTTCAGGGCTTGGTTAAGAGTTTGATGATGCAAATACTCCATATGTTGCCCACAGGCAGTTTAACACCTTTTAAATAATGTTTATTTGAAAGCTGTTTGAATTAAAAACAATCGATAATAGTATGGGCAGAAATGTTAGGCTGAAGCTCCAGTACTGCGCCAGTCTTGTAACTGAAAACATAAATTTGTGTTTTTTTGTTACTCTTTTCAAGACGCCTCCAGGGCGCCTCCCTTTTGAAGTTGTCCAGGTACGTCCAACTGTGAGGAGATCCAGAATTTGCTGGAAGGATCATATATCTCATGTGGATTGGGAACAGTTTGGGATCCCCCACTGATGAGCTGGACAGTCTTACTGAGGAGAGGGATGTTTAGAATACCTTGCTTGGCCTGCTGCCATGACGACCTGACGCAAGTTCAACCGAAGAAAATAGATCGATGGATGGATAAGAATTTTGATTCAAAATTTGGATTAGTATTTAATTATTAAATCAAAATGTCTGTTTGACCTTTAACATTCAGATTCAGATTAAAACTTTAGAACATTGACCTTTTCTTCAATTTATTTTACAGGAAAGTTAACAATGACAAAGTTCAGGGATATTCTTAATGCATATATTTTGGCGCAATATTTTTTTGTTCCTTGCTGTTTTCGGACAAGCTACTAAACACTCAGCACTCCATGTGATTCTGAAAATTGATTTAAGCCAGCGACTAAATTATGGAGAAAGCTTTTTCACACACAAGCAAATCCTACCAGTAATCACAGCGCTGTCCAATCTCTGTGTGTCCGTGTGTTTGTGTGAGTGTGTTTGTGTCTGTGTGTGTTGGTGTCTGTGTGTTTGTGTGTGTGGCTTCATTTCTCAACACAGACTATGATTTCTGAAATAGCTTGTGGAGAGCCTGTGCGTGCGTACATCGTGTCTCTAAATGTAAAAACCTAGAATAATGCCTACTTCGGTAAACCCTGTCTGTGCTCGCGCCAAGATTTTGCATGTGCGTGCATACCTGCATGTTATCAGCAGGGGCTCCACTTCACTCAAAGAGCAGTGGGACCACGAGTCTCAGAATGCGGTATGACTCACAGAATCTGAGTGCGAGCTTGCTCTAGCACTGAAAACCTGTGTGTAGATAGTGTGTGTGCGTGTGTGTGTGTTTGTGTGTGTGTGTCCTTGCTTTTGCTCCACACACATGAGTAAAACAGGAGGGCCAGGCTTAAAGGTATTCAAGAGGAAAAACATATTTCTATGGAAGCTCAGATCACCAATGGTGGCAATTATTATTGTTAATCATAGAATCTTGTTATCTCAAGATAACGAAGGGTCAAGTAGTTTTAATAACAGTGTGTCTGCAGGTTTCAGCAAGTTAAATTAGAAAAAAAAATTGTACCATTATAAATTTATTTAGCAAAAATGTATGCCTGATATGAATGTATATTAGGATGCCAGTTACATGCAAAATAAATTAATTTACTCACTGAATATAAGTCTCAAATCTTTCCATATTTAAGATCCACCAGGTCATATTTAAAGACCTTGGCTGGCTGAGATTGTTAACTTCATAAGTAACCAGAAAAGAGGACCAGATTGCCTTCAGGGTCACGAGATGGTGCACAGGAGATGCAAATTAGATTGACAGCGCATTACTCAAGATTTGTTTTACAAGGACCAATAACATCTTCTGATCACGAAATAATTATCCCCTGATTTTGAGAAAAACGCAAGCCAATATAATAATCAATAATTGATCAATAATCAAGTCTTTATCAAGATATAAGACTTTGCTACGTTGAGATTACAGAAAATTATCTTATCATCCCAAGATAATTCCTATGAATATATAATTGCCACAATGACCCGTGTCAGCTTCTATATACTGAATATCGGGACATTGCTGCTTTTTTTTTTTTCGAAGCTTGTTCTTTCCGAGCACGCACAGGGGCCGTAAACACACCAGACACACCTCCATTTGACATTGACACATTAATAGACGCATCTGGCACCAACTAGACCAACAACAACCCCTGGAACCCCCACTGAGCTGCTCCCTAACTCACCAGCCCTCCTATAACACAAGCTCTCTCTCATGAAAATAAACATTTAACCATTAAATCGCCATTGTTGCCGCTCTGCAGGAGCAACGGCTTTACAATTAACACGAAGGGAGGGCACAGATGCGCCAGGACTAAAGAGCGAGTGTGGAGGTCAGGTTCATTTATGATTCACGTTCATGTGACACGAAAATGTCAATATATTGGCCTGTATCGTATGTGTGGAGAGGGCTCAACCACATCATTGAACTGTCATTCCCACAGTGAGGGTGGTAGGGGGAGGAACAAAGACCCACTGGCTATGCCACATGTGCGCGACAATAACACGCACTCTTGCAAAAACACAACCACATGCATGCCAATTATAATTATTTGAATGTGCATTTCCATTCAATTGTATTCAAATTCAAAAATAAGGATAACACTGATTGACTTTGACACTAAATCACATTATGTATTTATAAACAATCCCTGCACATTCATAATACAGATCACTCCTGGAAAAAACACCTAACTCGTTTTTTTGAATGCACAGTAAGAAATCTGCAAAGGAGGGGAAAAACCACAGTGATAAAAGAAACCGGATGAACTCACCTTTAAATCAGCAGATGGGAAAGAAAAGATCTTCAAACAGAAGCAGAGCGACTTCTAAAAATACGTGTAAAATGTCCTCTTGCTCCCTTTCCTCCAAGTTTCACGCTAATGTTCTGTTATTTCACTTTTTACTCCAACTCCCTTTTTATTTTCCGCCGTTTCTCCCTCCTCTCAGTTTGATCCACTGTTGTTTTCTGTCCTTTCTCCAGCAGGAGGAAGAAAATCAGCAGCGAAAAAAAATATGGAGCGGTCAATCAGAAGGCAGGATGGAGCAGGGGAGGTTTTAAGGGGTGGCACAAAGTTATCGGCCGAAAAACAACAACTAAAAAATAGTTTATATTCAAATCACCATATAACATTATATCAAAATAAATATCAAGCTCTATTTGATAAATTCTGTGTCAATTCCGGTTTGCAACAGACTCAACGCTGGCATTATTTCACAAAGAAATAGAATGTTTCTCTCTCTGGGCCCCCCCATCTTCAACTCATTTTGGTGCAGTCTGTCCTTGTTGAGGAACTGAGCCGACCGACTGAGTATTCCCGCTTGGGCTCGAGCCAGTAGGTAGAAGAATACCCCAATAGTTGGAAGAAGGTGGAAAAGGTGGATTAAAGGGGGGAAATCACGTGACGTCCATTCTGGAGAGGTCTGGTGGCCCGTATGAGTCTCGTTGAGTTTTATTTCAGCATGAGTCCCTAACTTTTTATATTTTGAAGTGGCATTTTTCCCCTCATGAACAATGTTATTCCTGATGGGGTTTAAATAAGGTTAATTTAAACCCATCAGCTAAATCATGTAACCACTAACAGGTGAAGTTGCAATTACATTTTAAAAAAACGTAAATTGCAGGAGAACCCAAATGTGCATTTCATATTAGTTGTTAGCAACTTGATGTTTGGTCATTTTCACCGTCATTCTCTGTTGTACTCTCATCAGAGGTAACATCATTCAACCACGTGCCTGAACAATAATAGTAATACATTTAATTTATAATGCACTTTACATTTGGATCAAAACACTCACAAATGCTCTTGCAGTTATTTAAAACACGTTTGCTTTTTGTTTGCTAACGCATGCGCACTTACCAATATGTGTACGTTTTTATGATTCACCCATATTTCACTCAGATGTGTTTAAAAATAATTATTTGCACATTTCCCCTCCAAGACTGTCGTGGATTGGAAATGTCCTTGGGCTGCATATCTTGTTTGAATTTATTGATGGACATGGATCACCAAACCATCCAAATTATTATCATGAAATTTCAACGTTCTTAATTTTGTCTTTATTCCTATAATATAGTCCCATAATAGACTGATGATCGATAAGTGTACGTCTAGCTGTTAGTATGGATTAACCTGCTAGGGGAGTGTTGGGGCTAACATTTGACTCATAGTGATCCAGCCAACTTCTATTCTACATTATTATATTATTATACGATCTTTTACTTTTAAGTTCCCATCGTTGGAATGCTTTAAAGATTCTTTCCACATCCAGATCCTGATAAACTTATGATGCACTTTTATGTGCAGCATATAAGCATGATATAAAATGAGATACTAAAATGACTCAGGATGGGCTAATAATGACAATGTTTTTTAATCATGCAAGACCTGATTTGAGGTTTATATTGTACCTCAGTGGTGTTCCTGTTTATTTGCCATTCAATACCATTAATCACAAAACAGTTGTCCCATGACATTGGACACTTTGGAGGATTTTTATTTCTTTGAGCTAAATGAAAATCAATATTCAAAAATGGTTGGTGGATCAATATTAATTATTATGTGTTTCTTTCTTATTTTCTCTGTATTAATGTTAATAACACACCCAAATAACCATTCAATAAATTAGATTAGTGCTGTGAATATGAGTTCAATGACTATCTTAACCTATGAAACTTTTGGGCCTATTGCATTCATCCTTATTTGGTACTAGAGCCTTAGTGCTTACATAAATGTGGATTACTGACATCAGAAGAGTTTTATTTGATAAAAATACAGAGACTTAAGGTACATATAATATGGGCCTGCAGAAATAGCTGCGTAAACATTTTAGTGCGTATCTTTTTCTTATCCAGCCCTGTCGGGCTTGAACTATACCAGTTCTTCCATTTTAACCATTAAGTAATGAACTCTGTGTTTTACACGCAGGAATGCACAATGAGCTCTTTTACGGGGGAGCAGAGGGGAACATCTGACACTACTGTACTGTACTCCAAGAGCTGCTTACAGGCAGAACATCACTCATCAGCCCTGTGGTTATGTAAGTCCAGTTTCCACAAGTGACAAGTACAGATCCTCATTTGAACCAGAGTTTTTCCTACACGAGCTTCTCGGCTGCATTTAGAAGGGTAAAACCCGGCATGGATTTATAATTAATCTGTATCTCTCAGCAGTGAGTAAACAGACCTTGGAATTTAATCTTCTAGCAAACACTTAACTCCATTACTGTGAATGAAATACCTATATTTTGTAGGGAGGTTGTCTAAATGGGAAATAATACATTTTATTAGATTTGGAAGAAGAAGAGTTTAAAGTGTCTCTCCGGGCCTGATTAACCACCTTACATAATAATTCTGTAGCCCGTGCCTCTATCATGCCATTGCCACATATTTATTCCACCGGAACGCACTGACCAGCATTTAAACAAGTTACTGTGTCACTTTGAATTAAGTGTGAATCAAATGCTACCGCACTTCTCTGGATTAAAAATTGACTCCCTGGAACCCTTTGCACATATTTGAAGAGAATGTTTCAAGCCACCAGTTAGAAAAGCCACCATATCCTTGAGAAATGTATTTATTTAATGGTTTAATGGTAAGCGGAAATGGAATTTGCAGAGATCATTGCTGATGGGCTCCGCTGTAACTGCATCAGTCCAGTATATCAGTGGGTATTTCTTATCTTGGCACACCAGAATTGCAGCCCAGCTGGTTTAAATGGTTTCAAGTGGCCTCAGATATCCTCTGGTAGCCATTCTGGAGGAGCTCAAGACTCATCATCTTCAACACACAGACACAATGCAGTTCACAGCTGTATGAAATATTCGGCTCTCACAAACTTATAGTTTTCACGCTTAAAATTGATTTGCATTCAACCACAATCATTTGTTGTCTACCTCCAAGATAAACACTGACGTGTAGTAGATTCACTTTTCTCAAAGGAATAAAGCTAATTTGGTTACTTTGGAGAGACGGATGATAAGATTGATGGCCATGGATTCTTAGGAGCTTTGAGCTGACAGAGGTCCAAATAAAGAAGCAGAGGGAAGGTGTCTCATGTCTCCGCTGGATAGAGTCGGGATACAGCCGTAGACAGACTGAAACAAATGAAAGACTGATGTCTGTTAAGCTGAGACGTGTTTTCCTGCTTCGCTCTCTATTTGTCTTCAGCTCCATCAACGCTCAGTGTCAGCCACATTTCTCAAAGCCACAAAGGAACAGGCTGCCGTCCCCAAACGGCTGACATTCAAGATATGTCAGAGTTCTAATCTCTGTGTCCTGGAACAACCTTTCAACAGTCTTCAGCCAAGGCTACCATGAAGGCCGTCCTGGAGCGGCGGCACTTTATCAAACAATGGTGAGGTCAAGTCAGGTAGAACGATTGATGAAAGGGTTTCATTTTCCTGCAGTATCGCTACATTGGTGGAAATGCACTGAATAAAATACATTTTTTGCATTCACCAATCAGCCAAATCATTAAAAACACCCGGCTGATATTGCGATGCACTGTGTTCGAAGGCCTTCCTATCAGAACCAGCATTAACCCTTTAATATCATCACCAAGGAAAACACTATAAGACTCTTAGACTCTCTAAATCGAGCATAAAATGACAAATCTTTTGGTCAAGCATGTTTAACAGAGTAAAAGAAAGATCGTACTGGTGAAATGATTTTATGATCAAGTGTTGTATTTCATGGAAAACAGTCCATTCTATTAAGAGTATTCCAGCGTTACTACCTTCACTAGAAAATCAAATCTGTTAGCCGTTTCGGTAAAACAGTTTTAATTTGTATCAAGTTTGCATAATTCTGTTTAAAAAAAGCAACTCATCTTACAAAAGTGCTTTTCTCAATAGCTATGGTCAATGCCTCCTCAACGGTGGCCCCTACTGACCCGTGGTGGCTCCATCCTTGGCCCCTTACTGTTACCCTTTCGCCGGTTCACCACTTGGCCTTCCTCAGACCAATTTGGCTATACTATTCACTGCAGACCAGGATATCCATCAAGTCATGCAGTTCTAGAGGTGCTCCAGAACTCATTCGGATCCAGTCACATAGCCATCATAATTCGGCCCTGGTCAAAGTTGCTCGTATCTTGTCTCTTTTTCTTTAATAAAATAAAGATTATCCACAATGAGATGATTGCCCAGAATCTCCCAGCCTGGCAAAACTATGTTCTGTCGGGTCATTAGATGCATTTTGTCATTTGGAAGGAGAGGGGTTTTAAAAAGACTGTTGTTCTTCTCTCCTGTGACCAGTGGTACTGCATGTTTTTGTCGGTCTCGTCCACATCTGTAAGATCGCCAAAACGAGCTCAAATATGTGTAAAAAGAATGGAGAGTAAGGATTGAAGACTTTGTCCGTATCATCATAGATTAAAGTCGAGCATTCATAAACTTCTGAGTAAGATGTAGATGAGTTTGACTGTGATGTACTGGTTACCCGGACCCGGCCTCTCGCCCAGTGCCTGCTGTTATAGCCCCATGTGATAAGAGCTTATGAAACATAGATCAACATTTTTCTGCTTTCATGAAGTTTTTGAAATAATTTAAAAATAACAACATTCCTCCTCAAAACCATTAATAAAATATCTTTACATTTGTTGTTTTTACACTTTATTTTAGTTCAAATATGTACTTTTTAACAGTTTTTGTCTGGCTGCTAGTTATTTGACCTTTTTTAATTATTATTAAATGTTTACAGAGTACTGTGTGTGTGTGTGCGTGCGTGTGTGTGTGTGTGTGTGTGTGTGTGTGCGTGCGTGTGTGTGTGTGTGCGTGCGTGTGCGTGTGGTTTATGCTCAGGCCTCCAGTCAGCCAGCAGTGGAACAAATGGACATATACCTCCTACTGTAAACACGTCAAGGTGCAGACTTTGTTTTGTACTTTTGCCAGTAAAAAGGTTAGCAGGAAATGAATTCACATACTGGACTGCAAAAATGAATCACATGATACACAGGACAATGAGCCAAGAAATGATTTATAAGATAAAATACAAACTGCTTTTTGTATTTTATCAATGCTGAATAAACCTCAATGCTGAATAAAACACAGAAGGTACAGAATGTAACGTTTCAACAACCTTCTTAACATTATTATTTCTTATTCTGAAGAGGCTTTTCTTTAACAAAAGGTCTGCATGCCCTTTGGACGTGTGATTATGGAGGGTGCTGCTTCTGCCCACCGTTCTATTATAATTAAGTTCGGCCACTGTGTCCATCAATCATCAGCCTGTGTGCGGTAATTCTCTATGCTGCTATTATGATAATGAGGTTGGAGCTTAACCTGATGCTGAACTTCAGGTACAGAAGCGTGGGAGGCGATCAACAACACCATGGAGAAAAATACTGGTCACAAGTTAAATCTGAGCATGAATAAATCCCATCATTAAACATTCTCATCATGTCATGCACTCACTGCTCAGTCATTCTCATAAGTTCCTTTTTGCTCCTTGACCAGAATTCAATGTCAGGTTGTCTTTTTGTTTTCAGTCTGGAGCGTGAAGCAAACTGACAGATGTGTTTGGTTCTAGAAGATCATTTATTGTAGGAGACTGAGAGGCTGGTGATGATGTTCTGTGATGATTGCAGAGGTCTGAATGAGGCGGGATGAGTGTACACCTCCTCAGCCATGACTCTCAGCACCTGTTCACAAGAGTCCTTGTTACTCTTTAAATCTGTATTCATATCTATTTGTCAGTCGGTGAATATGGATGTTTTGAACAGCTCCTCCCCTCTGCCTTCTCTCGTGGTTAGTTCAAGTCAAACTGGATAACTTGCAGCTAAATGCTGGATTTAAATTTGGCCTAAATTGGGACAAAGGTTAAGACATTCTGCTAGAAAAACAACTTTTGGGCCATAAGGCTGTCAGAAATACATAACCAACCTTTCACAAAATCAAGCCAGTTCTTCCTCTCACTAAGATCTATGGAGGTATAAAATTTGAAAATGATGCATGAAATTGTTTTCCAGTAACCGCATTTACGTGAAGAGTGTGCGGCCGACGCAGCGGCGATGAAGATTCCATAATACCCCCGACACCTGGAGGGATATAATTAGGGGAGAGGCTCTTTACAGAATTGTGCATTCAGCTTGTAAATAGAAATGCAGGTAGACACAGAGACTAGCTGCTAACAAGAGGGAAGATAATGAGTGCATTCCTCAAGGACCCCTTGGATGAGTGCACACTCCTCTGATGAACATCTCGTCAGGCTCTGATTGATCCTGGGATCTGGTGATGATACGGTGGGGCGCCACATCACGCAGCACCAACACTGGCAAAGCTTTACAATTCTCTTATTTATATTATCGCCTCAGAACGGTGATCACACCACCAAGCATACAACCCATAAACTTAATCTGATTTTAAAGTCAGGATGGATTTTATTAATAATAATGGAGCTAAATATCCCAGAGTGCTACAAATGGATTATTCATGTGTTTCTGATTTGGACACCTTCTTTGCAACTTGAAACCAGACTTACAAAAAGCGTGTTAGGATGTTTGATTTGACATATTTGTAAGTACTTGACTGCTTTTACAGTATATTATCACTGACACTGTCATCATTTCATTTTTCATATAATCTTATATTAAACTCTGTCGGATCTTCAAACTGAATGGAATATACCACCACCTGAGTAAACACAAATAACAACACAAATACAAGTTCAAAAATATTCGTTTGCATATTTCAATTATATAAAGAGTCGGGTCTAGACCTGCTCTTTCTGGAAAGCACCTTCAGAAAACAGTTGTTGTGAATTGGCGCTACATTAATAAAGATTGAATTATATTTTATTTCTTTATATATATATATTTTTTTTAAACATTTTAGAAACTCGACACAAATTTACTATCAAAAGAATTAGCTCAAACTTTTTGTAAAGCAGGAATTTAGAAGACTATTCCAAACTCATTCCACCTTTTTTTGAATCAGGTTACATAATTCTGATTGAAGTCAGTCCTCACATGCTTTGTGAGGACTGGGGGGACATGTTTTAATGTTTGGGGGGACATGCTTTAATATGTTTGGGGGGACATGCTTTAATGTTTGGGGGGACATGCTTTAATGTTTGGGGGGACATGCTTTAATATGTTTGGATCTTAGTGGCTGTTTACATAACAGCGTGTTTTGAATAAAACAGTAACCTATTGTTGCGGTTCTGGCCTCTCATTCCCATGATCTGAAACCAGGTTATAGAATGTGATCTTTTCAAAATACTTTTTTCCTTTCTTTTTTTTTTATCATTGCTGTGGAAACTGATTAAGACAATTCCTGTCAAAACTGTGAGCTAGAGTTTTACTGAACGTTCCTAAGTCTAATGGAATTTCTGCATTTCCTACGGAGATGAAAAAAAAATGGTGAATATTCAATTAGGTGTCAACTTTGGAATGTACTCAAAAGTTACCGATCTGAAAGCCAGCAGAAACAAGCACTAATGAAATATTGTTGTTCTGGAATAACCATCTATCCATTCTCTGCAAACTCTCATCCAGTTCCGGCTCAGGAGAGACTGGAACCTATTCAAGCTGATATTGGGCAACAGGCGAGGTAGACCCTCTAACACGTTGTCTCTGGACCGTGCAGGACCGCATACAAAGAACCTCTCATGCTCGGATACACACCTTCAAGATTCAAGATTAAAGATTTTCTATATGTCGATTTTGCTATACGTGCAGGACATACAGCAAATACAAATTGCGTTTCTCTCTCTCCTTAAGAAAACAAAAATAGATATAAAATACTCCCTGAGAAAATGAAATGTAATAAGATAAAAAATGAATATAAATATATATAAATTTACACAAAACCCTAAATCTACCTATGTACAACAATCATACCAATGTGATTCCAAATTCTAGTTTTTCATGGTAAACAGGTAATACCAGGGTCAAACTGTAATATTACTGTTTGCAGGTGACAAAATGGGGAAATTCAGTGGCAAAGGTTTGCATAGTCTGAGTTTTACTTTCTCTTTAAAATAATATTAATAATGAATGGATAATAAAGTACAACCGGTCACACAGTAGACCCAGTATGAGATAAAGAATGATAATAATAATAATAATACATTTAATTTATAATGCATGATGTTCCGTATCGGATGCCACCCTGAGGAGCGGTGGGTAGACTCTGTGAATTGCATGGGGAGCAAATTTGGGTTCAGGGTCTTATAGGACCCGACAGCATATTGGCTGCAGGAGGAAGTCCAGGAAGGAAACGGCCAACCATCTGATAGGTGGACTACAGCTAAGGTTCAGCTACTTTCTTTGTACCTTAACCTTATTACACTCTCTCTACATCATAGAGCTATTGTCAAGTTGTTCTTGTTGCTGCTATTCTCTAACCTTGACCTCCGGATTTGTATGAATCTGTTTATGACTAAAGAGACTCTCTCTCTCTCTCTCTCTCTCTCTCTCTCTCTCTCTCTCTCTCTCTCTCTCTCTCTCTCTCTCTCTCTCTCTCTCTCTCTCTCTCTCTCTCTCACACACACACACACACATACACAGACACACACACACACTGCCTCAGACTTGAATACAATGCCATCAAGTCCTCAAGAAGTGGATTTGTTTGATGCTGAAAATCAAACAGGCGTGAGAAATAGCTCCACTGCAGCGTGCGGCGAATACGCCCATCTTTTGATGATGGTTTGTGAGAGGAAGGAGAGGAAGACGAAGCTCCTACGTCATTAAGATGTAGGAGCTGCTGCACCTCCTCTGGGATTATATTGTTCTACAGTTACTGCCAGCGTGAGCCTTTAAGGCAGCAGGAATGCATGCATGTGTCCATGTATGTGTGTGTGAGTGTGTGCATGTGTCCATGTATGTGCACAAACGTGTGTGTGAGTGTGTGCACGAGTGTGTGAGTGTGTGCATGTGTCCATGTATGTGCACAAACGTGTGTTTGAGTGTGTGCATGTGTCCATGTATGTGTGTGTGAGTGTGTGCATGTGTCCATGTATGTGCACGAACGTGTGTGTGAGTGTGTGCATGTGTCCATGTATGTGCACGAACGTGTGTGTGAGTGTGTGCACAAACGTGTGTTTGAGTGTGTGCATGTGTCCATGTATGAGCACGAACGTGTGTGTGAGTGTGTGCATGAACATGTGTGTGAGTGCGCATGTGTCCATGTATGTGCACAAACGTGTGTGTGAGTGTGTGCATGAACGTGTGTGTGAGTGTGTGCATGTGTCCATGTATGTGCACAAACGTGTGTGTGAGTGTGTGCACGAGTGTGTGAGTGTGTGCATGTGTCCATGTATGTGCACAAACGTGTGTTTGAGTGTGTGCATGTGTCCATGTATGTGTGTGTGAGTGTGTGCATGTGTCCATGTATGTGCACGAACGTGTGTGTGAGTGTGTGCATGTGTCCATGTATGTGCACGAACGTGTGTGTGAGTGTGTGCACAAACGTGTGTTTGAGTGTGTGCATGTGTCCATGTATGAGCACGAACGTGTGTGTGAGTGTGTGCATGAACATGTGTGTGAGTGCGCATGTGTCCATGTATGTGCACAAACGTGTGTGTGAGTGTGTGCATGAACGTGTGTGTGAGTGTGTGCATGTGTCCATGTATGTGCACAAACGTGTGTGTGAGTGTGTGCATGTGTCCATGTATGTGCACAAACGTGTGTGTGAGTGTGTGCATGTGTCCATGTATGTGTGTGTGAGTGTGTGCATGTGTCCATGTATGTGCACGAGCGTGTGTGTGAGTGTGTGCATGTGTCCATGTATGTGCACGAACGCGTGTGTGAGTGTGTGCATGAACGTGTGTGTGAGTGTGTGCATGTGTCCATGTATGTGCACAAACGTGTGTGTGAGTGTGTGCATGTGTCCATGTATGTGCACAAACGTGTGTGTGAGTATGTGCATGTGTCCATGTATGTGCACGAATGTGTGTGTGAGTGTGTGCATGTGTCCATGTATGTGCACAAACGTGTGTGTGAGTGTGTGCATGTGTCCATGTATGTGCACGAACGTGTGTGTGCATGTGCGAGTATGTGCACGATTGTGTGTGCGTGAGTGTGTGCATGTGCAAGTGTGTGCATGAGTATGTGTGTGTGTGAGTTTGTTTAAGATCTGAGACAGCTGCAGAATTGGGGGGGGCTGGGGTTGGCTATGCAGTTTGTTTTCCTCTGGCGGTGGGAAAGGGGGGCTGCGTTCCTGCACACAGTTGACCCAGTGGGCTAATTCCAGTGTAAGTGTCATCACAACTTGGTACCTGACCTACTTACTGTGGCCGTGACGTCACTGCTGTCTGCTTCATTATGTCTATCAATTCCTCTGTCCTCCTCAACCCGCCCCTCCAGTTACACAACTCTCTTCTTCTAGCCTTTTCTTTGGTCTACCTCCTTCCTTCTACCCTCTTTTTTCTGACCTTTATCTTGTTTTATTATTTTTACTCCATTGCCATCAAACAGTGTGAGACACGAGGAGCAAGGAGGAGGTAGAACCTCTACCGCTGCCAATAATCCAGGTTTTTTTTCCTAGATTTGGGCTTTGATGTTGATGAATATTAAAGAGTTGGTCAGCAGCATTGCCAGTGATGACATGACAATGTAACAGGAAAAAAGGGACATTTGGTTTTAAAACTGGCATTATTATCATTATTATTCTTATTATTCTTATTATTCGTATTATTACATAAAGAGTATTTTTAAGCATTGTGTAAGTAATCATATTTGTTTTTTATCCTTTCAATACAAAGGAACTGTGGCTCCACTCCACACTGTGGAGCCCCTCACCCAACATCTGAGACTGAGTCTAGGAAGAAGGAAGCTCATTTTGGTCACTTACATCCGGGACCTCATCCTTTCAATCACTCCCAGAGTTCATGGTCAAAGGTGAGAGTTGGAGCGTAGATCACCATTCAGCTGCCATACAGCTCAGCTCTCTCTTTCTTTTACCACATGGACCGATACAGAACCCACATTACTGCTGACGATGTAAAATGAAATTCTTCTTTTGCCTTCCACTCTGAATGCTGTGCAGCAATAAACACAAATGTACAGTCAAACTGAAAAAAATATATAGTTACATTAACATGCCTATATATATATATATATATATATACATGCCTATATATATATATATATATATATATATATATATATATATATATATATATATATATATATATATATATATATATAGGCATGTATATATACAAAATAAAGATATAAAGATTTAAAAAAACAAGGTACATAATAAAGGTATCAAAGACATAAATATAAATAAAAGTTAAGTTAATCTAGGTTTGACCTAGAAATCCACATTATTTCACAAATGTACCATATTTTTTATCATCAACTTTTTGTAGAAATGATGGTATGAATCTGCTAAATGTTTATAGTTGGTCATTTGAGTTTTTGGTAGTATTAACTAAATTTTTCACCTAGATAGAGTCATACGTTTTGCTGTAAATCTCCGTGTTTTCCACATATCCTGACTTTTTCATTATTCCAGATAATTAACCGTATCTACATTGGAGATATTCTGTAGGCTAGTTGTAAATGTGAGCGTTAATGTTTGGCTTTAATGTGTCATGGACTGTCAACATATCCAAGGTAAGGTGCAGCCTGCCTCTCGATGAATACGAACACACAAACATTTCAACCCCTGTGAAGCTGCCAAGGAGAAGCAGAGATAGAAGAAATGGATGGATTTTATAAATCCACTTCTCACTGAGCATGTTTATACTTTACTGTTGTAAGGTGCAGACGATGAGCTACCAGCAGCAGCATCAGTGTGGTGCACATGTATAAATGTATGACGGTGGAAAACAGACAGTACCGAGGAGATTATCTGTGCGGAGCAGGAACTCCGAGGGCTGATTAAAGCAGCGGGGTTGGATCGAATGTGAGGCTGCGTCAGATCTGACTACAATCGGCCTGCAGCGAGAACTAAAGAGGGAGGCAAAGCAGAGTTCTAATGGTTATTTAAGGGAGTGGAGGATGAAGACAGAGGGACAGAGGTTGGACATGGACAGTAAAAGCGGTGAAAGTGATGGAGGTGCGTAGGGCAAGAGCAAACAGAAGGAGAGGAAGAGATTTTCAATGATTCAAACCAACCCGGGACAACAGAGGGAGAGAAGTTAGAGAGAGAAAAGTGAGCAAGGAAGATAATCCAACTTTCTGAACATGGCCCAAAGGGAGAAAGAGAAGCAGTAGGTGAAACCGCCTGCAGCGAAGATTCCTCCTCTCATCGTCCTGTCCTCCTGTTTGTGCTCAGTGGAAACCCTCTTTCCGTCTCATTTATATTCACAACAGCTATGAGGCTAGTCACAGAGCAACCACTGCAGCAAACTATTCAAAACACACACACACACACACACACACTGAAATACAGTGAGAGTCTTCATTGTGATGCCACATTACGTACAACGGCAGCAGACCAAACCACCAACAGAGGAACTTTCCTTCATCAAAAACATCTTCCTGCTGGAGATTGATCTGTTCTTTTTTTTGTCTGCCACTCCTCTCACCTACAGTAAACAGATTTCTGATTGTTCTTCATCTTACTTATCAGCAGGATGGTATTTTTCAGGAAGCTTATTTGTAAATGTTTATTTGTTGAATAAGCACTTTAATCTAGCATGAAATATTTACGTTGTTTTTTTTTCCTTTTTTGATACATTTATTGGACCTTCCTTGAGCAGATAATACCTAATTAAATAAATAATAATAATAATAATAATAATAATAATAATAAATAAGTCATAAACCAACCAACCAGGGCTTTGAAGATGTTTCAGGCCTGTGAGAATGGTAGCCACTGTGGCGACGGTTATGGCGGAGAGAAGGAACAAAACATGTAAAAGTACCGCAAGCTCACAACAGGTCCAAGACCAATGTTCTGTTTGGTGTCCCTCAATCCAGGCCAAAGCTCAAGGGTGACCCCGTCTCCTCTCCTGGTCTCCAGTGAACATCATCCCTGAGGAGGTCAGTCTGGTGAGATCCTATCATCTCTCAAAAACATCTGAATGTTCTTCACTGGGTTTTTGGTCTGGATCTGTCACATCTCTTCAGTATTTTTTTTTTTATACATTCTTTATTTTAATGAATTGTCCATTGTTTTGTCCACCTGGAACAGAAACATTGATGGACCCCTTTCAGTTCGCCTACCAACCTGGCATCAGGTTGGATGATGCTGTAATCTGCCTTCTTCACTGCCCACACTGCTGGGGGCAGGTTGGAGCAAACTCCAGGTGGACTTCAACCTCACCTCATGGATTCTAGACCACAGTATGTCACCAACCGTCCACACGGATGTCTGCAGAACTGGGGCTCCACAGGGAACTCTCCTGGCACCTTTTCTCTTCATCCTCTACACCTCAGACTTATTCCACAATTCAACCCCACGTCACCTGCAGAAGTTCTGTGATGATTCTGAAACTGTTGTCTTCATCCCTGATGGGGACAACAGGACTACTTTCACAGGAGCAGTTACAGCCCGCCAACCCCAGTGAACATCTAGGGAATGGACATTGAGACGTTGGACTCTTTTAAGTTCCTGGGTATTCAACTGAACAATAAATTGGAGAAGACTGCTGAATAGTTATGATGCCCTTTAGAGGAAAGGTCAGCCTTTATCTGCTGCTGCTGTCCTTCAGTTTGCAGGGGTTGATGTTGATTGTGAAGCGAGGGAAATGCCCAACAAGATGAACAAGAAGGTCAGCTCGGTTCTGGGTCGCACGCTTGACCCTGTGTAGATGGAGAATTAGAGCAAAGCTGACGTCTATATTGAACAACACATCACAACCCACGCATACGGCGAAAGAAAAATATAAAGAACGAGATAACAGGATTTAAGTGGTCATTTTACAAGAATACGTGGTAATCTAGGTTTGTCATTGAAAGCGAAATGAAAAATGTGTACCATTTTGTCAAGCTTTATTTCACTGGTAATATAGGTTTAACAAATCAATAAATATTGAATCTTTTGTAACATAAACACAACATGATTTTAAAATTTTGCAACACAGCTCTTCACACTTCACACTTTTTTCTGTGTGAAATATCCCAGACCCAGAAAAGTATTGCACAATATTAAACGGGTATATTCCCGACGGCCCCCGATGTCCTGCGTTATACAATCACTCCTCAAATTAAATGTGAGGTTCAGTCTGAAAGAGCAGCGTCAAAAAAATTACCCCATAATGACGAGAATATAATCTATTAGAGTAAAATAGGATATAAATACAAGATAGAACTCTCTCTTTGAGATAAAGCTCCCCCTAGTGTCAGAAACATATAATCAACCTTTCTCCAAATCAATCAGTTCTTCCTCGCACATGAGTTTTGTTTTGGAAAACAGTATTTTGTAAAATAAAATGTATCTCCCCCTAGAGGATAAAATAATTAGTTGGGTAATTTCACCCAAGCCCAATGAATTACATCGACTAACATAATTGCATAATACAGAAGGAAACCTGTTGAGTCAGGTAGAAGTACTTTGAGATTGTTTTTAAAGTTGATTCATAGACTCTGAGTGATGAATAGTTTTGGAAAGCACACCTTTATTTTCTGTATGAAGACAAACCATAAAGAGTTTTATGTGCGATTAAAGATTGCACAGGGATCAGCAGCAGTTCTTCTTCGATGTTTAAACCAACACATGCTCTCAGACACTCACATCAAATGTTACACTTCATTTCTTCACCCCCCCCCCCCCCCCCTCTCTCTCGTGCATGAACATCTTTTCTAATCGTCCTCTCTTCTCTCCATCTGTTAGCTTCACTCTCATCTGTTTCCAGTCTTCCGTTTCCTGTTCATCCACCCGTCCACAATCATCCATCCTCTCATTATCTATTCTTCCCCGTCTGTCTGTCGTCCCCTCATTCATTACAGCTCACTATCACCACCGCTGCTTATTGATTATCCCTCTTTCTTCTTTGCATTCCTCTTTATTTCTGCCAGTCTTCTGTTCTTGCCTTCCTTACGGAGCTTCCACAGACTCCCGGCAAGATGATGTATATTTATAAGGAAGCTTGTGTATTGATGCAATTTAGTCAGTGGTAATAAAGTTATGGAGAAACAAGATTATGTTCCTCATACAGATTTATTTTGATTGTAGGGGATGGGCGGAAACAGAAGCAGAGACATTTTCAGCTGGCAATTAGTCAGTTGGGGAATCAGCTGTGAAAAGATATTACATTATGTATTATACACCATTTACACAGTGGCGCCTGTGGGTGGGTGGGATATATTTGACAGCAAGTTCATATTTTGAGCCGTTTCTGAGAGACTTTGACGAGAACCAAACTGGGATGGCTGAGTCAGAACAGCTCCAGAACTGCAGGTAGTGTTAGAACCTACAAAAGTGGAGGAAGGAGGTACAACTGGTGAACCGGGGACAGGGTTGTGGGTGCACAAGGGTCATGGGTGCAACTCCCCAGGGGGTAAGAAGGTGAGATTAACCCGTAAGTAACTATGGTGACACAGGAGTCATAAATCTATTTAAAGTAACTCATTCAGCTTTCTCCTTCATCCTCAATTCATGGAAAGTAAGTTTTCACCTTCTACGGATACTAAATGCACGTTTCGACATAACAATTATTTTCCACTAAAAGTGTTCACAAATCACAATAAACACATTGTAATGACATATTTTGAACAATTGTATCTAAAACATCTTAATTTGATTATTTTCTCTTTGGTTGGGGAATTGCAAATTATCATTATCATTTATTTTTCTGGGAAAAGTTTGTTCTAGGTAAAATATAAAATGGTGTTTTATTTTCAAATGAAGAAAAGAATGACCATGAAAGGCCAGCTGCTATATAATAAATATCTAACGAGTGGCTGCAAAATGAATGTCATTAAAATGCTCTTCATGGTCCGTTTGGTCAATTTTATTGATTTCTTTATTTTATTGGTCTATTTTTTTTAGTATGTTGTCCCTTAATTTTCATTTATGTAGATATTGGTCCGGGCTTCTTACGGGATATGAAGGAAAATGTTGATATCGCTTGCTGAGTCATGACAGTGCAAAATCTATCCTCACAGACATGATACAGATATTTTAAGTCATTATCATCTATCATTATATCATATTTGTATTTGTTAAGCAATCATCAAAGACTCTCTAACCATTTTAGTCACCATCACCTTTCACAGATTACTCATGAAAAATAATGCCCTGGTAGTTGGCAGTACATTATTTATATCTGTTCTTCCTCCCACTGCACACTACCATGTCAATATTAGTTATCCGTCTCATTTGCATTGTTCTTTTCTTCTTTATAGATATGTTATATACCTATAGCCCTCAACTGTAGCTTTCAGATTTCACTGTATTCCAAATTAATTTCATTTCTTGTTCCTGCTCTTCGGTTTTGTGACCTTGAATGTCCTGTAAAGGATCAATCAAGTTTCTATCTACATTAGCCGGTGCCAGTGATATGAGGTACTGCTGATTCAGCAAACAATCACTGGAAAGAGTGGAGCCAGTTCCCTAAATCTTGTCTCTGGCCAAATCCCTCAATGCCTTATCTGTCGATGGCTCTTTGAGTCAAAACTCAATGGAGCAAAATTCGAAAATTGTTCCTGGCTCAAACTTAAATACAGTCTAAAGGTTTCTTATCTGTCACTTAAGACGCCATCCCCCAAAATCCGATGATTTCTGAAGTAGTTTTAGGTTAATCCTACTCTTGATGAAATGGCTCATCGTGTGACCCACAGTTCATGCAACCGCTAGAATTCATATCAGAGTTTTTAAACAAAGAATAATGTACTCAATTACTATGGTCTTTCATATTAAATTTACTATTTGACTTCACGGTAGACAGGGAAAAGTGAAAACCACGTCTGTATTGTAGATGTCATCATTCATAATATTAGAATACATGTTATCAGTAATTAATATTAAGTTAATATAGGTGTTTGGTAAATCCAAAATCTGTACACCTGGGGGAAAAAATGAGCAAACCTTCAGGTTTAAATCTGAATTTAAAAATCTGAAAATAATTCTAGCTCAAGCATAAGCATATTAACCATTCAGCATAACTTTGGATTGACTCGCATCTTATTGCAGCATCTATATTTTCTCTACATCTTCTCACTAACATATCATAGAGCTCAATTTTAATGACCAGCCTCACGCCGCGCCCGACTGAAGCCATGAGAAACATTCTTACAGGTTCCGACTTGGAAAACGTGTTTATTAATTTGACCGATGCAGTCGAATCGGAAACAAAACACCAATAGAAAAAAAAACAAGAAAAAAAAAACACAGAGCAGCGCTTCATGCCTCAAGCCAAAGTCGATTAAATTCGCACCTCTGAATCAAACAAAAACATTTCCAGGAGGATTCTCTGATGGATTATTATTATTTTGTACATGCTGTCATCAGCCAAAAGCAGGTAAAGATTTCCTGTCATCAATAGAAACAAGCCTTTATGATAGACCGCCCCCTGCTGGTGAGGAGGCGGCGCTGCAGCCGCTGGGTTCAGATTATTATGGGTGTATATGTTGTGTTTTGGTTTGAGGCTAAAGGAGTAACAGGTTTGATGAATTATTTTCTGGTGTGAGTTAACAAAAAAAAAATCTGTAAGGTCCTCAATTATTTTATTTCTCCTTCAATTTCTTATTCTGGTATGACATAAAGTGAAAACGTACAATGGTTTAAAAAGTTTATTTTACCCTAAGAGGATGTGTATCTAACGCATCAGCTTGTATTCTTCCACTGCTAGAGAATATCCAAACAAAAGTAGATGAAAAAAATAATATAAACATGATTAATAAACTTGAGAGAAAAATACAAACAAAGACATAAATGGATTTGTGTGTGTGAGGGAGAAGGGTAGTAATACATCAACGCTGTTTAGAACCGTTCCGTCAACGCAGCAGATACGGACATGTGACCACGACGGATAAGTCAGGTGTGGAGATACAATCATAGACAATTTGTTTTGTGAACGTGTGTGTCGAGTCTAGGAGTCGTCTCCATTGGCGCTATCACCGTCGTCCTCTCCTTCCTCCTGCTCCTCCTCCTCCTCTTCCTCCTCATCTCTACCTCTGCTCTTCACCTGCACAAAAGGAGAACTTCTTGTCACAATCTGAAACAGGTGATTTCCCAGGTCTACTTCTGGGTCCCTTCGTCCCCTCACCTCGTCATCATCCTCCAGCAGATCTCCCTCCTCCTCTGAGTCGTTCAGCTCCTGGCTCTCTCTGTCCCGTTTCAGGCCGTCATCCTTCTTGCTGGAGGTGGAGGAGTTGAGGGAGGACACCTCACCTGGTTCTGGTTTGGAGTTCTTCATATCTGAATGAGAAGGAGACAAAATGGAGACTGATGGTCGCTGCTGTGGATCAACTGTCTTCATCTGAATCTCTCTGCTTATAAAGGAGTTGGGAAGTGTTCTGACTGCTACTGCTGCTAGTTAGCTTGAGGGACCCGGACATTTTGAATGTTGGGAGGTAATTGGTTGGCCCACCTTAAACTCAAAAAATACATTACAATTTGTATTCTGTCCTAGTTGCAGAATGATGGACCAACTCTTCAACCTTGAAGATTGTCTGAGGGGAACGTGAGAGTTTGCATTTGTTTTGTGGATTTGGAGAAAGTCTGGGACAAGTGTTTGACTCTCAGCAAAAAGTCTCAAAGTCTCTGGTTTGGGAAGTTAAGGATCCAAATCCTAACTCCGGCCTCGGGCCTACCTGATTTCTTGCTGTGGTCCTTCTCCATGCGCTCTAGGCTGTCCAGAAGGTAGTCCACCTTGTGTTTGATCTGCGCAAGCTCTCTCTTGATGGACTGCAGGTCGCCTACCTTCACTGTGGGTCGAGACGCAGCAGAAACGGTGAACACTGATGGTGAAGCTTGAGGCCGCTGTAAAAGTAAAATCAAGACACCTACTAGTACGGGAGGCCCTCTGGCTGCTCTTGGAGGAGGAGAAGCTGGTTTTGGTTCTTCGGCTCCCTCCTCCGCTCAGACTCACCCTTGGACGCTTTGAGGGGATAACAGGACGGGACATGGGAGGAGGGGGAGGGGGAGGGGGAGGCACCCGGGATTGGTAGGAGTACATCCTAGCAAAAAAAGATGTAAAAATACAAAGCTCTCACAATGACATCATTAGTGGCAGCCTGCAACTGTGTATATGTCACTTTTTCAAAAATACGTAACAATACTTTTTTCAGTTCTTTATTGTGAAAAGGCACAAATACAGAGACTGGATGCTCCAAACACTATTAGTAACGGGGGTACAAAAATGCAAATATTAGTTTTGATGAACTGATATTTTGGTTTGAAATTCCATAAATTTCCTAAATTGACAAATTACAGTTTGTTTAAGGTTACGGTTTCTGCAAGTTACATTTTAGACGTTTGAATGCCCTTTTAAGACCATCATATAAATATTCAGGACCTATTTCATTAACAAATAATTTACAATATTGTAGAAGTGTTAAATAAATGCAAGTATCTTCAAGACCTCAAGCTCAATGTATTGATATTTCTCAAGGCCTGAAACTAAGATGATCAGGTTTGGAACTCCTTAGACCCGTGGGAACCCAAGAATTTTTTCATAATAATCCATTTTGAAATAAGAAGCTAACTTTTAGTGAAAACATCTAGCTCAGCTGATCTCGGTGGCTGCCAAATCATTTTTTGTTCTGGTTATTTTCAAAGGATTTAACATAAACTCTTTTGAAGTCACTTACTTTTCGGTATTAAAAGGCACAGTTAGGGATTATATATATATTTCTACATAAGTATGATTACCACACTGACAAATAGAAATACTAAATAATAATAAAAATTTAATTAGATTTTCTGAGACAAACTTCTTATAATGGATTGGCTGGACATATTGACAGTTAATCTACTTCAGTTTTCGTAAAGATAAGCCAATCTAAACACATTTTTATTACATATTTATTATTGTTTTCATTTTCCTACTGTGGGTTAAATGATAAAAAAAAACTTCATTTCTCAATGTTGAAGAATGACTAAAAGTGATCCAGAATCAACATCTGTAACGTAATAAACTCTTTGTTGGCCCAACATCCACCCTTTAACACGTAAGATTAGCATCTACTGACAACTTTTGACTATTGCACAACAACCTCCGACTTTCACTGGCCGCGGTTATTAGATAAAAGCATTTGAATTTGTTCTGCAGCCTTTTATCCTAATTTGATGGGTCAAAATAAGGATTTCTGCCATTTGAGGGCAGATTATAGAAAAAAGGATGAATTTTAACTCATAAATTTAAGAAGAGAAAGTTTACCTGTCATAGTAATCTCTCTGAAAGTCATAGTCCAAATCAATGGATGAACTGTAGAGAGAGCAGAGAAGTGATGGGGGGATCAATTATAGCAGAATGCACACACTCCTTTACGGACTGACTTTACCTTTACAGATTGACTGACTTTGTTGAATTTTCTTTTGAGAATAATCCGTGAGCACACACCTGTACATGTCTCCTGCTGAACGCTTCACTGTCTTCGATCTGTGAGGTTTGGGTTCGCCTGCCAGGTTGATGTCTGAGAGAGGGACGAAAAGAGAGTCAAGGAAGAAAGCTTTAGAATGAAATTAAATGAATTAGGGTCCTGCTCCAAATCACGTTATAGACAGCTGCCGGGTTTCATTCTGATTGATGATATCGGCTCAACTGTAAGAACAGGTGGGAGAGAGTCGTTTCCTTATATTATTGCTATCCTGAACGGAAACAAAAATTTGGGATGACGCATCAATCAAAGTTGTAGAGGCTCATTCAGAGATGTATGGCTCCCATCCCCTGTTACATGTGCCAAAATCATAAGGTACAGACTTGTTAGAATACAGAGTCCTCTCTAAACAAGTCGAGATTCACAAAAATACAGTAAAAAAAAGTTAATCTATGAGCCAATGGGAAGACTTGTTTTTTTTCCATACCACACCCCCTCCATCTCACCTAGCACCTGTCCAACGATCATGCGGCCGTCTTCGCTGACCACGGCGGCCCGGGCGTTCCTCTCATTCGCGTACTGGACGAAGGCGTAGCCCTTGTGAACGGAGCAGCCTACGATCTTTCCGTACTTGGAGAAAATAGCCTCGACGTCGGCTTTGGTGACCAACAGCGTGTTGAGGTTGCCGATGAAGACGCGGGAGTTGAGGGAGCGAGGGTCGGTCTTGTTGGTCACGTTGCTGCTGGCCATCGGGCTGAAGGCAGAAGACGGACAGGCGGGGAAAGGTGGAACATTAAATAAGAGAAATGAAATCCAGGAGGATTTTTAGGGTGGAGAGACATTTATGAAGTAAGGAAAAGTTAGAAGAAAGATTTGTAGACTATGATGTTTAAAGTGTTTGAGCTCTTTAACCAAAAGTATGAGCCTGTATCCAATTGAAATGTGAGTTTGTAGATGCTGCAACTTTTCATTCAAATGAAGGAAAACTTTGCCCTGAAAAGGCTGCATAGTTGATTTTCTTCATACCGATTTATCAAAAACAAATAGATATTCAATTTAGACTCATGTTATAAAACCAAAAAAAAAAAAGCAGCAGTTCCTGGACATTTGAGAAGCAGGAACCGTGTTTAGCCAACGAGCCGTCATATGAATCCATCAACAAAATGGTTTTGTAATCACATTACTTTCTACCCCATACAGTACAGGTATGTTTCATAGGAGAGGGGTGCTAACACACACTCTAACTGTGTGTGTGGGAGAACAGAGAGCAGACAGAAGAATAGACATTGTGATCGGGTCAGGAAGCAGCCACAACTCACTCCATTGTCTCGGGTCGGTGGAGGTCTGCCTGCCTGTGTGAGTCTGTTGGAGAGAAGAGGGTCATCCAGGAACTATGAGAGATGTGGTCAGTGACTGAGAGAGACATCTACTATCTGTTACATCAACGGGTTAAAGTGGGATTCGGCGGTTGGTATACACCGTAAATACCAGAGCAGCAGCAGGAGCAAGACTCGGTCCAGAGAAAATATGCTATTTAATCATTTATAAAACAGCTAAAAAGCATGTTCCACCCCCCGACGCACACACACACACAAAAAAAAGAAAGATAATAGAAAATAAAAAAAATTGAACCGGGATCCTGTGCCAGAAACCGGCCTAAGTCGCCGTTACACCAGAGTTTGACGCAGTTAGCCGACTAGAACAAAATTCTATTATTTTGCAGCTTCTGTTGTCGATAAACTACGGGAAAAATGTAACGCATGACATTATTAAAGATGTGTTCACACTTGTAGTTTGGTTTCCATGACATAAAAACCCTTTTGGTCCTGGTTCAATCAGCATTCACGCTGGCATTTCAACACTGAATCAGATCAAACAAAAGGTCTTGACAGGAGAAGGTCATGATCTGATTGGACATTCATGACAAATAGTTTTACAAAGGAACTTTCCAGGTGCCTTCTGATCATATTGTTTCATTGTGTTTATGTTTGCATCTTGTGACATCCTGCCCTGATCTTCGGTCCATGCTGTGTTCATGTCTCACATATGACCGGCGTTCATTCGTATGTGAACTGTGATCCATTATTTTGGTAAGCAGCAAAGCCCATGTAGTAGGGTTCATATTTGTTCAAACAGTCCAATTGTGCAAAAGTGTATTTCAAGCAGGGAAGTTCTTGTATGCACCCAACTGCAGACACCTCAACTAACCTCTCCCTATCCAAGCATGTGGAAGAATCTACATTGGCCTTTAAGTGTCCAAAAGATGCAAAAGTCCACAACCGCATTCAGCACCAAAGTCAAGTGACGAGGTTTCTTCTGATAGACATTTAGAACATTTCTGTGAAACTTCATAATCTTCACTGGTTTTCACATTTCTAGCACCTCAATATAGGTATATAGAACGTCTATAGGTTTAAAACCTATAGACGTTTTCTGGAGATATTAACGCAATATGGTGGAGTCTATGGAAGAGGACCCGCCCCTCTGGAGATAAAACGGCTCATTCTAAGCCAACTCAAACAGGATTCTTAGTTTGAATGATTGTAAACTAATTCAAACATAATTAAGAGTTGAATCATATTCCATTTATCCCAAGAGATCCCAATAAATCCTGACCAGCAGACCTTCAATCAAACCAAACTTGTCAAGTGTGAACACACCCAAAGTGTGAAACTGCCAAACTCATTTATTTATTTATTAATCAGAGGTTCCATAACATCATACTGGATGGTTCCCGCCCACTTTAACCCGAAACAACACCTCCAAAACTTTGATACATTTAGAGATTGTTTTCCAAACACAAGAAGAGGTTAAAAAGGGACAAAAGTCGAACATAAAGTGTTTCAAAAATTAAAAGAGGCCGCCATTAAAAACCTGTGGAATGAATGGTTGTTTATGACACAACAGGGTTAAACTGCACTGAAATGAGGAAGCCGTTTATGATTGAGCTCTTTTCTTTACAAAATCATATTTCCAAACTGATAACATCCATGTGTATGTCTCAACACATGGGGAAACAAAAAAATGTAGAGTATCCCTGAGTAAAAAGATACTTCTTGATGCCCATGAAGTTCATAAGGATAATCCTACTGTTCCATCTGCATTAAGGAAATCGGATCTCAACTGGAACACCTTCATGTGAGCAGATATAAGCTGACCTTGTATGAGGCAGTCAAAGTAATCATCACATGCTGCAAAACTTGCATCAAAATCCCACGGGAGGTCAGTGCTGTGATATCCCTTAATGTGAGTATAAAGGGTCACTGCTGGGTTACGTAACAATAAAGGTGGGCATGGATGACTCGGCTGAACACAGACACAGTGATTACAGCCCCTCATAACAACTGACTGCAACTGCATCGGGTAAAACGCCGTACCCATCAGCGCCCACATGCAAGTGTTGACAGCATGCTTTAATATACCTAATGAATAAAAGGTGGCAAAGACGGAGGCCTACTCAGCGGTGGTCTGTGATGTCATCAAATGCATTGGGACAGGTGGACGGAGAGACAAAACTCTCTTCTTTTCTACTTTTTCAATTATTATGTTTCCACCTCGTCGTTTCTGAAGACATTTGTTGTGGCTTGCTTGTATTTTGGCAACATTGCTCTCAGTGATTTTCCGGTGGTGCTGAAAATGTTCAGTTATGTAGAAAATGTGCAGAGGGTGCGGACTATAGATAGTAAAGGCTCAGACATTCTCCATCTACCAAGGCCCATAGATTTCTCCTTTCAAATGATTTCTGTGTGTCCTTTATGTTAACATCCTTTTCCAAGACGGCAGTTAAGAGGCAGAGGCTTCAACAACATAAATGGAGTTTGAAGAAGAGGATGTAAGAATGTAACTATGTAGAAAGATGCAAAGATGAAGGAAGAAATGTTTTACGGCGCTGGTCTGGGTGGTCATAAAATATACCAGGAAATGTGTTTTTTTTTCTTCACTTTACTTTTTTTCTTTCACATCGTGTCTGTGGACATTTCTTGTATCTTGCTTGAATCTTTACTCTACAGTGCCACCGATGATTTCTGCTGGTACTGCTCTGTTCCATCTGTATCCCTAGGCTCTCTGAGAGCATCTATAAAAACACACAAAATGAACGCCAGCCTCCGTCCATATCTATACACATCTCTAACATTGAGCATGAATGAGTCTTTTGCATGATCAATCATCTTTTCTTCAGCATCAGGTCACTTATCATCATGATCAAACACAAGCATTCCTTATTAAGGATGTATTTGTCCGTCTTGATATTTTTGTTGATCTGGGCACAATCCTGCGGGCCGTTGGATATCATCAACCACTTCGGCCGTGACAGCGCCACATCTCACGTACTAACACACGTCACTCCTGCCAGCTGGACTGAACAGTTTCCCAGCAGCCGCCTCTCCATCTCCGGCCAGAAGCTACTAGCAGGGGATTACAAGGTTTGCAGCCGGCTGTCTGGCCAAAGCTTAATGCTGCTGTCCCCTACATGATTTGGCCCGCATGATTTTATTGCTTGGCGAGCTGACAGAGGGTGTCTGTGTGTGGGAGCCGCTTAGCAAATGTTTTGTAATTCTTTTTGCCATGTTGGGGTTCAAGTAGGAGCAGTCAGGGTTTATTTTCCAGCGCTCAACGTGCTTGAAATACAGAGACTGAAGCTGGGCACGGACAAAAGCATAAGAGGAATTAGAATATCTTAAATATTTAATTTTATACAATTAGTTCAATGTAAAAGGTCACGTTTAAGACAATGTTTGTGGTTGATTTGATCCATTATGTTGAGTCAGTACAAATAAATTAAATAACTTGTGTTTTATATGATGGACAACTGTATTCATAGTACATTAATTACAAATAATACTTGAATAGATTCATTATGTCAATGTTGAAATTCCCCATAACTTTTTTCTTTTTCTATGGACATAAAATAAAACGTGATCTTGCTCTACAACATTAACCACGAGTTCTGCATAAAATTACATATATGCTGTAGTGGAAGGAACACAAAACACTTAATTGAATTAATTTAATCAATAATCATTTAAATTATTCACACTGACTCAATAGAAAACAACAAAATGGGACCCTTTAAATAAAATATGGTTGAAATATAAATGTAAATATATAAACATATAAAGAGTTTGGTCTAGACCTGCTCTTTCTGGAAAGCACCTTGAGACAACTGTTTTGCTGAAACTGCTGAATTGGCACTTTATAACAGAAGATTGATAAACATTTGGGCCAAATTATTTCTTTTGTACGTGTGCTGATGGGCAGTAAGACAAAAACATTCATTGGACAATAATGCATTTATTAATATTTCCATTCTTGGTGGACAAATTAAGAGGGGAAACCTCTGATAAAAGTCTGATGAATAAAAACATGGTGAAGTTCAAAATAGTTTCACTAATCAGTGGTTTACACTAGTCCTGAGTAACTTTCCTGTATTCTGCTCCGGTTGTCTGCTTTATTAACCACTTTATTCATACAATATGATGGCAGTGTTTAAAACAACTACGGGAAATGGCAATGTCACGTTTTGTGGAACACAAAGTACTAGTAGTTAGATTTGAACACTGATATGAGGACTTGATACTAACAGTGTTTATTTCAAATCATGTTTATTCATTAGATGTCACTTAGTACAGTCTGGGTGACGTCAGTGAAATTTATATTCTGGCTCTGATACGCAGAGAAGACGACGATGTCCTGCAATCTATGACTGATAGGGGCTGATCATCAGGGGCTGATCATCAAGAGCAACACGCTGCAGACGCACTTGCCTTATTTTATACCGGAGGTTGCCTCTAGACATTCTCATCTGCTTCGTCAATGCTTGTTGCCAATCTGGTTGTAGTTGTTAGCATTTGCCATCCCCTTGAACTCAGCACTACGATCATATTCTTGGGTAAAAAGAGCTGTTTTTCTATGGATGGTGGCAGATATTTATTTTCTCTTCTCTCGTGATCGTGCGGTCAAGTAACTTAGAATGAAACTTTAAATCAGCATCATGACCTCAACATGCACAGTACTCAAGTTATATTATACTTACTTCTGAAAAGTTGTGCACAATGACTTCCAATGTTGCTTTTGCAATGGCAGTCAATAGAGTCATTTGTTGAGATAACTAACTTGTGATCGTTAAATAAGAGCCATAAATATATGTCTGCCACCATAGCCACTCGGCTCAGTGTCTCTCCTCAACTTTAGCAGAGCAGTTTGCTATCGTCACTGATGACCGCATAAACATAGACTGCCTCTCATCAGCCTGCCTGTCCAACTAACGGACATAAACGTTGGGTGAGTACATGAGTCCAGTATCAGCTCTGAGTGTGATATTGGTGCATCCCTGTCAACAGCCTGTAAATACTATTACAGTTAAGTTGAAGAACCATTTTGATATTGACCATGTTTGTTATGGAGTGCTTCGGGCAACAAGGCCTTACAGTCCATCAGTTTGAATCAATCTTTAAAAAAGAAGCTGCCATGTTTAGTGCAGGACATTTACACTAGACTTAATTCAACACCCTATCCTTGCCTCATTTAGGCCTTATTGTCAACTTAATCTATGCTGACAGTAATAATGGGGGACGTTTTGTTTCTCCTTGACTAGATGGTGGATTCATTAGATCAGTGCTGTGAGTGTTGGTTGTGCTTCCACTGTGAAAGACCCTGCAGCCGCAGCCGCAGCTCTCCAGCCTCATGAAGACGAGTGTGGGGCTGGAAATGGTTTGGGTGAATGTTCTTCATAGAATTGGGGGGAAACAATGCAGGATTACAGAATTATCATACAAACCAATACATCTAAGGGTCAATGAAGCTCAGTCAGACTGATGGCATAGCTTCTTTTTGGGGAAATACTTGGTCAAGAGGTCTAAAAAAACACTGGTCAGAACTTTCCTGACTTTAATTATGTTATTTTATCTTTATTATCCTAAATCCAAAATAACTTTTCTAAAGCCAGAGTCAGAACTATAGAGGTCAGACTTTTATTTCAGAATTTAGAATATAAGATCAGAATTGTCCTGACTCATGTTTTGAAATTCTGACTTTTTTCTATACTTAAACATCAGAATTCTGAGATATAAGTGAGAACCCTGCCTTTGTTTTTAGACGTCTAAAAAAAAAGACACACAAAAAAACAACAGTAACACATTTTAAGCCAGGAAAAAAGAATATATAGTCAGAACTATCTTGACATTATTATGAATCTAAAAAAAAAAAGTAAACCAGTTTAAGTCCAAATTGTAACTAAAATCATAGATTTCCAGAGAATAAAGTCAGAATAATTGACAAAAAACACAGAATTCCGACTCTTTTTCTTTGCTTGTATTTAAAAATTCTCATTATGTCAGAATTCATTTAGAACTAAATGTTCATTTGGTCCAAACCCTCCATGGAATGTTTTAGTCATTACTGAAACGGTTAGTAATTGGTGGTATTCCATACATGCTCATTGTTAATGGGTAGAATTATACTACTGGGGTGTGTCGTTGTGATATGACCAGGTGTCCTCTGTGTTATCTGAGAAATATAGGGTCAGATTAGATTCCATCAAATGACACTTATACTCAAAAATTAAAATCACAATTTAGAATAAAGGCATCAAAAATCAGGTCATGTTTTTCCTTTGTCAAATCCAAGGACTGGATGTAAGAAACTGGGCAGCTTATGATCAAAATTGAGCTTTGTGCATTTGATTGTTATAGTTTTGGAGCATATTGGAGCTCATGTAAGAGGCCGCTAGTGTCACAGCGTTGATTTTCTACTTTCACTGCATCAAAAAAAGGAAGACAAAACATAACATGCTACTTGCTCTGGGAAATCCAAGATGGGGAGAAACAAGCTATATTACAAAGGGTTGAAAATAATAGATATAAAAAAGTAATGCAAAAATTGAGTTGAAAATTTAACAAAAAAAAAAAAAAAAAAAAAAAGTTGAGTCCAACTTACGATTTGCTGCTGCACAAAAAAGTGGCTTCAAAAACTAAACAGGGAGGAAACAAAAATGGAATATTAGAAAAGTAGTGTTTCAAAAATGAACTTCATCTATTACTACTGCAAACAAAGCAAAAACATTTGAAACAAACTCACTGCTTATACTAAACAAAACACAATAAATCAAATTATATTGGGGTTAAAGCACCACCTTCATCATGAATATAAACATTTATCAAAAAAGTGGGTATAGACATAATCAGGTGAACTGATGGTTAAAAAAGGAAAACCTTTTACTTTCTACCTTTTTGTATTTTTAGTTGTACATTTACCAACACCGTGTCTCTTGTAATGTTTGGATTTCACCTCCATTGTATTATTTCACATAGTACCATCTTTTATAAAAAAAAATGTTAATAAGCTGCTGCAATAATTTATCTGAAAAACCTGAAGTTGTCAACAAAATTCAAATGAAAAAATAACTCGGGTTTGATTCTCATGGCTGTCTTAATCTATATGGGAGTAATGAGATTTAAATCCTAGAATGTAGTTTTTACCAAGAGATTTATAAACAAATAACTTGTATGACAGTCAACTGTCTGAAATAAGTCTTTTCCTTTGTTGACAACTTTGGCAATCATTTATTAGTATCATAGTATTTTAGCGAGTATTTTCCATACCCAGATTGTCACCATTAATAACAAATTGAACTTTTATTCTTTACTGATCAGGACTTGAAATATGTGAACGGCACCATAAACAAGGGAGAAGTTGACTTTCCCCTAAGCCCCTAAGACAATAATACTTCTGATTGATTCTAGTGGAGTTGCCCCGCCACTAATGCTGCCACACTCAGGGCTTTTCTACGCATACACCCAACTGTAAACGTCCTTGGGTTCATAGAAAGGGGCTATATAAGTCCAATTTATTATTTTAATTATTATTACCACCGGAAATCATTGGGGGGTAATGTGGCCACAATTCAAAAAATAAAGTCTTTAAAAAGAATAAGGAAAGTGGGAAAATTGCATGTCTGATAGGGTAGATGTCCTGATAGACCACAACAGAGTCCTTTTCTACAGTCGCCAATTTAGTTGTCAAAACGGTTCATCTCTGCCCTCTTGCGGTTGGATGTTTGGACTTGTGCGGATGTCACTGGATCCATACTTTAAAACTTGTGCATTCACAATTAGAATTGTAATTAGAGTTATAAATCAGTCTATAGGATCTATTTACACAATGGATCTCCATAACAGCTATATTATCTTGTGTTTGACCTTTCTACTGATTGCAGTTGGGTTTTAGGTGTCTGACTTTCTGAACAGGAGTGTAATATTTGCATTACGTAGTATTTTTAAAATGGCTTGATTGCAGTTGCTTGGCTACCTGGCAAAATCCTATTCCTGTAAAAAAAAGCATGGCTTTTTTGCCAAATTGCTGCATGTAGACAGAAAATCAAAGATATTTGCTGACTATCTTATTTGAGTACGGTGTTAAAGGTTTCTAAAATAAAACACCTAGTGCAGACCTGGCATTTCCAATTATTCAACAATTTCCCAGTGTTTTTGTGCGAGCACGTTATCAAAGAGCAAAGAAGGTTTGTTCCAAATCATTGTCATTTACTACTTAATAAAGTTTCCTGTGTTAAATATATTTAAAATGCTCATGCTCTGAATAAGGTTAATCGGTCAAAAGATTAGCGTTTTCATTTAAAAAGGCCAAAATAAATTGCTGTAATTGTGCAGAAACATCCATCGTGCTACCTTTTCACACTCAATGTTTAAATTTAACTTTAGAACTCGTTTGTGCTCGGACTTATTTCAGATATGCAAACTCACATGGACCAGAATGCTCCGGAAAATGACAGAAAACTAGAATAGGCACCACGATACATGCATCAACGTAATTTTGTGGGAGTGGTTGGTGTCCCTCCTGACTGCCCTTCTTGCAGGAAAGAGTATAGGGTTGGTTGCAGAATAGCACCAGCGGATTAGAGAGTCCTATTCAAGGACACTTCCAGAGGACACGGTTGGGCCGAATGGTGGTGGGGAACACTAGAGGGTGAACAAAGGTTTTACTGTTTGTTTTGAAGGCCATGACCAGCCTCCCTCTGTAAAGCTTTGATGCAAATTTGATGAGAAGTTGAGTACAGCTGATCAATCTAAGGTATGAGATGATGATGATATGAAGAAAGGACCAGAGCATGTAAGAGGCCTGTGAACGGCACATTGCAGGCCCCTCACAGGAAACTGCTGGGTTTCTCAAATTTGTAGTTGAACTTAAATGTCAGAATTACCAAATGTTTAATGCAACCGAAATCCCAGGTCCATGACTCCACAATACACCAAAACACTGTAGTGTTAAAGTTCCTTAAAAAGCGCACGTATTTTCATCGAGGAAAAAAGGCTGATTACATTATTCTTGAAAGATTTGCAGCTTAATTCCCTTCTTATCACTGCCAAAATCAGAGAAAATGAAAAAAAAAAAAAACATGTCTCATGAGTCAATGTCAGTAACAAGGAATCAAGTTATAGGTGGGGGCAAAATACAGGACGAGAATAAAAACCCTCTCAAAAACACATTTCCAGAGGAAAAGCCACCCGCTTTGACCACCGTCCAGAAAAGACTGGAACAATCTTCCATATTTCTTGCCTTCAAAATATGATTAAATCAGATAAACAGAAACCACAGCAGCCCTGGAAAATAAAGGTGCTCAAATATCTTAGTTGAAAAATGAAAGCAAAAAATGTGTGTAGTGCAGCTAGTTAAAACTATTTTCTGCGCAGCTCACACTGCAATCACAAAATGTACGCCACTAACGAACGCCAACACAGTCTCAGAAATACCAGCAGGAAAAATGCATTAAAAAGAAAAACAAAAAGGTCCAAAAGGCGGCTCAAAGTCAGGAAAAAAATTAAAAATAGGGAAAAATCTCTTGGTTAAAAATACTCACCAGGAGCTTAATACTAAAAATGAGTAAAATTCAACGCTGTTTTTACTTGGGAAGTAGGTAAAGATCCGCTTACGGCTCTGCAGGCTGTGGGTATCACCTTGAAAGCAGCAGACACGAAATGGCGTCGGAAAATACAAACAGAAGGAACGTCACGCCCCTCTGCTGCATTCCTGCATCTGATTGGTTATAAAAATATTCGTTGGTACATATACACGTGAGTGATTGGCTGATATGCTTGTCAATCCAGTCCAGTATTGACGACATCCACCGAAACTACGTAGTCTCACAGACTTATCAATTGATTTGAATAGGACTTATCAATAGATTGACTCAGAAGCGCTGGACATGCACAGTATTCACATTGTTATTCCACGGATGTAGTATGAAGATTTGTATCAAAGCGTTTTTTGATTTGTTGACATTACACAGCTTTAGTCAGTAGCCATGACACAGGGAAGGAGGAGCAGTGGGAGGAAGAGGAAGAGGAGGAGGGCATTGAGGAGCGGGGGCTTCAACCTCGTCCTTCTTTTTTTGGCGCGAGCGAGCAGCGGTTGATGAAGATGTGTGTAGAGAATACAGACAAGAACAGAATATAACTCCAGTGATATTTAAAGTAGACCCATCTTGGTCATTTATTGTGGTAAAATATTAATCAATGTTTATATTTTCTTCTAATGTAAAGTTGGTAATTTAATTTAGATTTGACACAGTTTATTCTTCTTACTATTTGTTCATCCAACCATTCTTATGCTTGTATCTTGTCTCAGAGATTTTACAACATATAAGCATCTCATACAGAAATGTGCAGCTTGGTTGTCCAATACCATGACTAGTACAGTTAGCCAGCAGGGTGGCTAGAAGTACGAATGAAACAGGTCTAGGTCGCTGTAGCAACTCCGAAAGGGAGCAGCTGAAAGACGAAGAAGAAGTAGCAGAAGACTGTTACAATTTTTACAAAAATGTAGCGATTCTCAAATGCAATATTTACATGTAAGACTTCACGGACACCAATACACATATCACTAACATTTATACTATTACTAGTTACCCCAAGGATTCATACATTGAACAGTCCAGTGTCGACTAGAGGTTTCTTAAACAGTCCCCGTTCATATATGGGTGTCACAATTTCACCATCAGGCACACAGTAAAATTCTTAATATCTTGAGTAATATTCTCATAGACAGATAGATTTTGTTTTACTGTTAATTTTGTTGTTTAATTTCAGTAGGTGTACAAACGCACTTTGACCCCCATATTAGGAGTCCTTGATAAAAGTGTTAGCTAATGTCTCGAATTTCGTAATTTTTGTCAATTAATTCATATTTTGAATATTTCACTATTCATTTTTTTTCTTTTATTGTTTTGTACAATTTGAGCAGACAAACAAATGAAGTGGCGCCATGATGCTTTTACCCTCATTATGTGACTCCTTGACCATGAATGCCTAACTCAGAATCACTCAGGTGCTAATCTTTAAGCCCAGATTTGTCTGTTTGGATTCAGATGAATATCCAAACCAAACTAAAAATTCAGACAATAGGTCCTTGGGCCATACTTTACCTCCTTAAATTGTTAAGATTGTTATCCAATCGTTCATATTTAATGTTATTGTAGGCGTGATATCCCCTTTGACACACTACATTTTTTCTACTGTGAGATATAGTTACTCTTGAATAATTACATTAATAATCAAAATACATTCATGTGGCTCTTTTTAGACTGTGTGTGAACTGAACGCTATATGAAATCTTACGCAATTATACATTTTGTAACTGAGAAACAACATTGTGCATGTAACAAAATTATGACATTCAATAACAGAGTTATAAATAACTATTGTACAGCAGTGGCTGAATGGGTTTTGGAAAGCAGAGTCACCACGTCAGTTTCTGTGAGATAGGACCTGTGAAGTAAACAGATATGGGTTCAGTATAGAAACCTTAGATAAAGAGGAGAGGAGGAACTGGTCAAGTTTTTGATGGTGAATATGGAATCACACGCGGTACCTTGGATGTCAGCCTTTCTCCTGCGGCTTCGAGGCAGAGTGGTGTCAACTCTACGAGCCGTATCAGGTGTTCTCAGCACCTCCTCCAGCCTTCGCTGCTCCTCGTCTTCCTGCATCAAGAGAGTGAGGGTTAAAGAATCTAGTCCATCACTTTTTTTTAGACTGTTTCTTCATCATAAGGGCGTTTGAAAAACCTGCAGTGGAGTGTGTTGATGTCTCCTCCTGGCTGTGGGAGTGTTCAGACCAAGGCTGTCTGTTCTAATCTTCTGTTTTTCTCGCTCCCTCTGTAAGAGGATGGCCTGTCGCGTGGTCCTGTACTCCAAAGAAAAGTTACTGATAGTTCTACAGAAGTCTTCTTCTTTGGTGTCTCTTGCCATAACTTTTGAGTAGCCTAGGAATAAGAGGAAAGAGTGGAATCTGGAGGGGAAAAACAGGATAAGAGCGCAATTTAAGAGTTTTGCTGCTACATTTTTTTAAACATTTGTCTCAAACTTTTTAATGAGACAACAAAAAAAAAATGTAATTTTTTTAAAGGAAATTACAACATGGTAACCACTAGATGATTTCAATTTAAATTGAAAGACAGAAAATCAAGGAGTTCTTGCAGCACACCTGTTGATAACCCGACGATGGACGGCTCTCAAGACCTTCAGCCTCTCCTCGCACTCTTTCAAAATCTTTGGCAACTTGTGACGCAGCGAGCCGTCTTGGTCCAAGGCTTCATCTTTTTGTCCTCCTCCTTTCCTTTTCTCTGCATTTGCTCCTTTCGACTTGCCCTCTGCCTTGTCCAAAATCTTTAGCTGCTCCCATGAGGCTTTGCACATGGCCTCTAGCTGGGTGAAGTTGGACTGAACCAATGAGTAGTCGCACTGTAAAAATGAGAATGAGAAGGGACATTTCTGCATGTGCACGGGGGATCTATTGATTCATTTAGGAAGGTATCAAGAAGCTTTAATGACTCAAATAAAACACCACATGCACTCTAAGGAGTCAACGCACCTTGCCAGCTTTGGTAACAGCAGTGATGTCAGAGTAGAGATCAGATGATTGCGGGTAGAGCTGCATCAGTAGAACACAGACGTGGTGCAGCAGGGGCTGGCGACTGTGAGTGTCTCTCACTTGGGACAGCTTCCCCAGGTAACTCAGCTCAAAACCCCGTGCCTTGGCATATTTAAATGTATCGTGAGAGTCTGTAATGCTCAGAGTTCTTTGGGGATGAATTGCCAAGACAACATACTCACCTTACATCCATTGAGAAAGTTACCAATCGCTAGAACTGTTGCTAGAATACATCTAAAGGTCTGGCTGGCTGAGAGTTGTTCCATGGCTAACTTCAGATGGAAGAGAGGCTCTGCAATTTCCTGACAAGAGGAGGGACACAGTTACACGATATGGTAGTGATATTAAGTGAGCCATCTTAATATCAACATATTTTATTGTTGTTTTATTTGGCAGTGCAGAAATAGCCAACAAGATTTTTTTATGCTGATTATTCCCAGCTGCCAAAAATATTTTGCTGACATCAAAACCTAATTTTGGTTTGACATCAACCTTTAATCTTGGACAGATGTTAGATTTATCAAGTTGCTACAAGAGGTAGATGAATGTTGATTTTTGACAGATATCAGATTTTGAGGTCCAACCAAAATGGAGATTGACCTCCAACTAATGTTGAGTTTTGGAATCATCTGTTAGACATTGGAGTCCAATGTCTTATGACGTGGGTCATGCAAATGTCCATGCTATCAACCTTGATTTGGTCTTATGTGGAAATACAAATTAATTGTGTGATGGAATCATGTTTACATCGCACAGAGGTTCCAAAACCTTTTTCCATAATTTCTAATAACTTCCCTCTTACAGAGTATGTAAACGCATCTGGTTTTTGTTTGCAGTTAACATAGGAACGCAAATTGTAAAATTAACGCTGTATTGCATTTTTATTTAACATAATACAAAATCATAGACATGGAACGTTTTAGGATCTATGCATTTATAGGATCCTGACATTTTATGAACATTTGAAGAAATCTCATGCACCCATTGCACCCATTGCAGTACCACAGAGTACCACTAGGGGAGTTTTGCTGTTCTCAAATAAATTTGTGAACAGCAAAACGGACATCTAACTTTCAGAGTTGCTGTTGATTACTTGTTATCTCATTCCAGTGCATGTTTATTCCAATCTTTCTTACCCTCTCTAAGGAGTCGTAGTCCAGAGCGAAAGCCCACAGCTGAAGCCTGGAATGCAGATGTGGAATTTCGCCCAAAGTGAGCAAGCAGAGCTCGGCCGGGGCCAAAGGGGAGTTAGGGTTCTGGGACTTTGCCTCCTTGATCAGGCATAGTTCTTCTTCTGTTGGGATGAGTGCTTGAAGCCTCTGTTTAACAAGGAAAAGTGGTAAGAGATGAACTCTTAATTCAGGACTCCTTAGCATATCTGCTTTTTCTGTCCTTATTTGAATTCTGCCCCGGTTTAATTTTTGCTATGATGAAATAGTTTATGCTAAGGGCAGTAAATCACAGAGTCAGCAAAAACAAGTTAGAGGTTAATCAACGTCTGATGCTTGAGTTCTATAGGACACAACCTCCACTGTACCTGAACATCCTCTCTATCCAGGACACTGCTATCCATGCTGTAGATAGCAGGGGGGAGGAGACGTGGAGGAGGGAGGCTGCTCAAGGTGATGGTTATAATGTTGCTCCGTTTCATCCCCAACACTGACACTGAAAGCTGCTTCTGTATTGGAATATGGAGAAAGACATGAAAATAATTAATAATTTTGGCTGCCTATTGAGGATGTATATGAAAGCTGTATCAGTAGTATAGATGTTATGAAGTATATCCCATTAATAGCCAATGATTGATCTATTCATACTTAAATTTCTATTGCAAGATAATTCAATCAATTTAAAATGTTTCAATATTTTCAGCACTGGATTCAGGCAGGATGGAAAATTTGGGTGACAGTATGGTATAGTTGAAAAATATTGCATCCCTCCAACTTAATGTTATGGAGATTCCATGAGATTGACGGTGATAAGGGCAGCATGTAGCCCCTCTTGTCAGGAGTATTACCTTCTACAAAGGTTTGATCAAAAGTGTGTTATAATCCACATTAATAGAAGCAAAAATGATGCTTACAGCATATCTAATAATCCTGTTTATCAGCATGAACTCACTCAATATTCCTGAGGTTTTTACACAGACTAATAATAATACATCTTTTATTGATCTCACACTGCCATAAAAAGGAACACCATAGTCAAATTATTTCTCTGCATTTGACCCATTCCTTAGGGAGCAAATGCACCTCCCCTAGCGGGGAGCTAATGTTTCAGGGTCTTGCTCAAGGACCCTACGACAACTAGACCCTGGTGGGATTTGAACTGGCTACCTTCTAATTGTGAGATGGCTGCTGGGGGGGTTTCAGCCAACCCTCAGGTTATGGGTCTTACCTGCCTTCCAGAAACAACGTTAAAGCCGATGCTTTTGCCTTTAGATTCAAACAGGTACTCCAGTCGATTTGTATCCAAATGGACTGGCTCAAGTCCGGCCCAAATCGTCTGATTCCCAAAGCGAGTCATCCTGGGAAGGGTGGCCAAATTCAGGAGTTCCCTCCAATGGAGCTTTAAGGTGCGACTTTTTATGATTGCACCTTTAGGAGACGTTGAGGGCACAGGTGGGGCAAGGGGTGGGGGTGGGGGTGGAAGAGGTGGTGGTGCTAGAGGGCCGCTGAGAACTGTTATGGAGTCGTTGTTTGAATGGGTTCCTTCGTCATCTGTGCTGTCCTCCTCATCCCAGAGGTCCGAGAAATCTAGAGTGTTGAGGCAAAGACGTGCAGCTGGTTTCAGGAATGAACCAAAAGTTTGCTCCAAGTCCCATGTCAGGGGGTTCTCCTTGGTCTGGTCAGACTCCTTCATTGATCTTCCACTCTGTTGACGTTCAATATTAGCACTTTTTGACAAACCAGGCTATAATGTCTAATCTGTGCTTTGACTCAAATAAAAACGCTGATTTGGTGCATTTTTTTTTTTGTCCTTAATTTCCATGCAGATGTAAAAGTCTGTCCCATTGGTCCCCTACTTCTCTGGTCCTTTTCGCAGTCAGCAAACCCCAGGAACAGTGAATATACGCATCTGTCTTTGGTCGCTGAAGCTCACTTCCTCATCACAGAAAAGCAAACCTCACACCACCAAACCCTCAAACCACCTCTGGCTGTTCTTGTGCAGTAACCTGTGATTGCTTTGGGTGCAATATTAAAAATCCAGGTTGAGTCGGATGTTCTAAGCCGTAAATCCACCGTATTCCAGTGCCTAGACCAGAACCCTGCAACCTTAATCAAAGAACAATTTTTTTTGCCGGGTGTGAATTGGTAGGATTTAGTCCTGCATCTAATTCTGATGAGTAGATCCAAAGAATGACCTTCTGTAGTGTTTCCAGAATATCCAAAATGATGTGATTCTGCAGCGTTCCTTCCTTTTTATCTCTGTGTGCTTCTACTCTGTAAGTGACAATAAGTTTGAGATTTAGAAGGGAACAGAGAGAGAGAGAGAGAGATAGAGAGATAGTATTGGACCGTTGGTGGATTAGTCTTGGTTTATTTGAGTTGCACCCTTTCCCTTAATTTCCTTATCAAGCCCACATCTCCTGTTTGTATTGCTACTTGTGTATATACAAACCTCTCTATCTGGCTCTGAAGTTTTGTCACTTCCCTCCTCTTTTGCCTCCCCTTCTCCTGAGAGAGTGCATTTAAAGAGCTTTTTCGAACTGCATCTCTTTTCTTTAACGTACAATTTAGTGGATAACGTGAGGATAACACGTTAATAACCTTAAAAAGATATTTAACGCATTAATAAAACATCATGGTGCATATTGGCAATCACAAAAGCATCACGCCCCTATTGTGCAAAAACAAATTAAAATCAAAACTATTTGAATCCCTGTAAAAAATACAGTGTACAGTTTTGTTCACAGGGTGATTTTCATGGTCATGCTGCCATAACAACGTTCCCGCCCTAAACCATTAGGTCTACCCTCTAATTACACTCTATCTCATTCTGTGGGCTCATGGGACATAAAGGTCAAAGTGAGCTCTGTTTAGTAAGCTTAAGCTAAAGCCCCTTAAAGCTGTTGCAAAAGAAAATTTACAGAAATAAATGTTTTTACCAGCTTCTCAGGTTTTTACAAGCACACCTTGGAGTGGTCATGTAACCACAGGCCTCACACAACGGTGACTCTGAAGTGTTATTCTCAGGTAATTTAATTCAGAGCCTACGATCATAAAAGAAGCACTGGAGAAAGTTTACATCCGCTGGTCATATCTTTCCAACAATGATTCTCTCTGTACCTCTGGTTCAATCGGGCTGCTGTTATGCAGAACCTCCATCGGCTCCTCGATGCCGGCCTCCGTAGATTCACCAACGTCATCATTTCAGCTGTCTCTTGGTCTGTCTCAACATAACCAATGATTGTGCTTCAACTCTCTCAGGACATTTGCAGTACTAGATGAAGATCAAAGGCAGCATTACATAACTACTTCCAGTTCTTCGGTTGTGTGTGTCAGCATTCATAAATCCCTATAGTCATAGGGATTTTGTTTTTTAATAGTAATGTTGAACTTATATGCCATATTTAAAAAGAAGTGCAAATGTGCAACAGTCCCGAAAGTTGAAGATTAAGGTTATGAATATGCACATTTGATAAGGAAGACAACGTGTTTTTGAATTTAGAGTAAAATCTAAGCCGAGTTCGCCTTTGGCAAGGTCATAATTTGTCAATCAGTAATGCACAGCCTTTCTTCCAGGCAACGAAAAAGTTTTTTTGAAAAACAATTGCATACCTATGCTGTATGCATTCAATGAAACAGTAATGTGTAGGTCTACTGTTCTTATGTTGGAATGCTGTGTTTCATTTACACCATATACAATCAGACTCCGGTCTTCTAACTGTTCAACATTACACTCATCGCTCCACCGAATATTTTTCAAAAGCCTCTGAGGATTATCAAGGTGTGTTGTGAAAGAATTCATAAGAGTCTTTACGTCCTCTGGGTTAGCAGCGGCTATCACCTTGCCACTCTCCAATGGATGCCAGTCTTGTCCGGTGTCATTTGGTTCTTTAAGCCATGAACCTTGGATGAGAGAGGCCTGTAGTGGATTTGGTGTTTACTGTGGATCTTTTGTGTATTTCTAAATTAGTTCTTGCCGTACACATGAAGGAATTTTGGCCGCTAGTGGGAATATCCTCTATTATTTTAAATCTTCTCCATTTGTCGATAATGTAGTCTGACTGTGGATCCGTGGAGTCCAATTATATTTGGAAAAAATTCTGCTCCTGGACTGATTTATTTCAATCAACTCTGAGACAGTGGGCTACTGCTGCGATGACTCAACCTCACACTTTTGAAAAAGGTTTATTATAATGATGATTGAACTGGGTTGGTAGTAATGAGATCTGGATTTGTCTGTTCCATCAATAAAATGCGGTTTAATGTTTTTTTAAATGTAGCTCCTTAGGGCATAGTTATTTCGCACAACCCGGGATTTTAACAATAAACACCTTTAAAGTTGTATTTTTTTTTTGATACTCGTGTTGCCATCTGGTTACATAAAGATCTGACATGATTCAGCATTCGATATACGCAGCAAATAGTTTTTTTCAAATCACCGTACGTACAGGATGCCCTTACCAGGCTGGCTTTTATAATACCGTGTTTTATTTTGAAAGTGAAGCACGGAAATTCCTCCTCTCCGCAGTCCTGCGTTACTGTGAGAACGTTGAGTGAGCGAATGCTGACGTCATCCACCTGGTAGAATGTCAGACGCTAACTGTCAGCACGAGCTCATGGCTTCCACGCGCATCACCGCGTTCTGCTGTTTATCCCGTGAATGCGAGGCTCCGTTCACGTCACATGGGTTTAATCCATATTCAAAGACAGGATGCGTCTGAGGTAATGTGTTCCCTTCTATTAACGCTTAAAATCAAGAGTTATTTCCGCTTCTCGTATTTTTGTCAATAGGATTATTTATTGTGTTTTAATAATATGAGAAAACATGATTTATGAATGTCGTAAACAGCTTTACGTGTCATGTCTTTATCGTGAAAGTTGTCCGGTTCTAGCGGCAGCTGTCGTGGGTCATTACATAATGGTAGCGCGGACAAAGATGTTGGAGGTGCTGTGATGATAAATCTGATGGCAAAATACAACTAGGATACGATCAACTGTAAGAATGGAATGAATCATGCGCCATCATCTTTCACCAAAAAAGTTCATTTTCCTCAGTCAACACAGAGTGTTTAACTGCAAAATGTCAATTAAAATAGAATACAATAATAGAAAATCTTGTTTTATTCTGAACAGACTAGAATACAAAAAAAAGAAATTGTGCGATGGTGAAACCAAAGCACCTCTAAGAACCTGGACAGATCTAGCCTATGAACCTGGAGTGTTTCACTGTATGAACCTGGACAGATCTAGCCTATGAACCTGGAGTGTTTCAGTGTATGAACAGTGTATGAACCTGGACTGTTTCACTGTATGAACCTGGACTGTTTCACTGTATGAACCTGGACAGATCTAGCCTATGAACCTGGAGTGTTTCTCTGTATAAACCTGGACTGTTTTACTGTATGAACCTGGACTGTTTCACTGTATGAACCTGGACAGATGTAGCCTATGAACCTGGAGTGTTTCACTGTAAGAACCTGGAGTGTTTCACTGTATGAACCTGGACTGTTTCACTGTGTGAACCTGGACTGTTTCACTGTATGAACCTGGACTGTTTCACTGTATGAACCTGGGCTGTTTCACTGTATGAACCTGGACTGTTTCACTGTACGAACCTGGACTGTTTCACTGTACGAACCAGGACTGTTTCACTGTATGAACCTGGATTGTTTCACTGTATGAACCTGGAGTGTTTCACTGTATGAACCTGGACTGTTTCACTGTACGAACCTGGACTATTTCACTGTACGAACCAGGACTGTTTCACTATATGAACCAGGACTGTTTCACTGTATGAAGCTGGAATATGTCAGTATACGAACCTGGACTGTTTTAGTTGTATGAACCTGGACTGTTTTAGTTGTATGAACCGGTACTGTTCAAACCTGAAAAACGATGACTGTTTCATGTATGAACCTAGACTGTTTAATTGGTATGGAACCTGGACTCCTTCATTGTGTGACCCTGGACCTGTTATGATTCTCTGTACTTGATGAATGATACAATCTCTTGTTTGTGAGCTTTATACAATATTCCAATTCTTTTGTTGCCCCTGTCACAAATTGGGTTGCTGACATAAAATGAACGCCCCAAAATGCCATAGTTGTTCTAATGAATGGCCAAACTTCAACACAAAGTCAATTTTGTACATCATGATCCATACATCTTTCCATTGCCACTTATTCTGTTCGGGGTTTAACAGGGCCTGGAGCCAATCCCACCTGGCATTGATTCCGTTTCACCACAGAGCTAACATTTAGCAACACAAACACTGCCGCTCACATTCATAGTCAATTAACAGTCAGTGATTCATCTATATTGCATGTTTTTGGACTGTGGGAGGAAGCTGGTGTACCAGGAGGAAACACAGAGAGAACATTTGAACTCCATACAGAAAGGCACCAGGTTTCTTTTTTTCCGTGAGCAATTCTCACATATTTACAAAAGTGACTGATGTGGAACTTCGGTCATAATGTCTTTATAAACTTGATTAGAAAATCATCACGTTATGTTTTTTAGTAATGTTTTCCAAAGCGTTTAGAGTCCTCTGGGTAAGAAGTTTTATCCTCATCTTTTTGTTATTCACAAGGGTTTATCACAACTCTTTCAACTGTAAGCACTAGCTTCAAATTAATTTTCTTCCATAATGATCCTTTCTCTGATGTCATTTATAACAAGTAGGTACTCAAATCTACAATGTAGATGTGATGTGTAATGTTCCTGAGCTATTATCCCAACTGTTTATGTGCCCAGGAGGTCAATGTGAGAGCGTGAACCAGGTTAAAGGTCATGCTACGGAGCGACCCCCATTGTCTCTTATCCTCCGGAGAGACGTCTGACAATGACTGTGAGGTGAGATCAACACCTGTTACCTACACACCTTGGAAATGTGTGTGTTGTGTGTGTGATTGTGTCGTAAGAACAGACTCACGTTCTATCTTAACAATAAAGATGAAAGATCTAATGATTTATGCTACTGGCTAAAAGTGACTGGGATGTAAAGCTTGACCCGAGTCAACACATCACTGTTTATCCTCTCTTACTGTCTTTGTATCAGATGGGGGCGAGTTGTGGAGAGGTAGATGCTCTGTGTCTGTGCCAGGCCAGCCACTGTACGCTGTATGCAGAAGAACACATGGCTACAGCGGTGAGTGCTCAGACTGCCCACTGAAGTGTCTGACGCCTTCGCAAAGTACTTCTTCATCTCTAAATAAACGCCTTGAACCGCTCGCTGACCTCTCTGTATCGCTGCAGCTTTCTCTTACCCCTTTTCCACCAAGGTAGTTCTGAGGCTGGTTCAGAGACAGAGAGTCAGAGCTTATTTTTTAACCTTTTTTTTTGTTTCCACAGCCAAAGAAAGGGCTCTTGGAAATAGAAACTTCAGTGAATGCAGGCTGTATTTAACGCATCCAACCAAAACTTTGTGGAAATCGCTTTTAAGTGCACAGGAGTGTAAGCGTACTACAGACAAAAACAATTGAACTGGAGCAATGGACGTTAAAGACCATTTATGCTCAAGATTAAAGATCGATTCAGTCTTTTATCTGTGCTCTTTGTTAATTTTGTCCGTATTTGTGCAATATTTGTGAAATCTTATGGATATGAACAGAGCAGTACTAACAGGAGAGTTCTAACCAAAAGTGAAGAGAAAAATTAAAGAAAGAGTTTAATGACCTATAATTAAAACATTGCCCTAGTGCCTCGGTGACATAATGGCATGGCTCCATAACCAGCACAATATGATGATATGGCTTTAGTGCCTCAGACCTGAGATGTAATTACATTAACCTTGGGCCTCTGTGGCAAAATGATATGACTTTAGTCCCTCTGCGACAAAATGACGTTACTGTAGTGTCACTCTATTCTCTCTATCTACACTCTATAGTATCACTCTAGTGCCTCTATGATGTAATGACAATCACTGTAGTGCCTCTATGATGTAATGATAATCACTCTAGTGCCTCTGTGATGTAATGACAATCACTCTAGTGCCTCTATGATGTAATGACAATCACTCTAGTGCCTCTATGATGTAATGATAATCACTTTAGTGCCTCTGTGATGTAATGACAATCACTCTTCTTTCAAACCCGACCGGTCATGGCAGTAGGCCGTCCACCCTGTGTCTTGGATCTGCTCGAGGTTTCTGCCCGTTAAAGGGCAGGTTTTTCTCGCCATTGTCGCCAAGTGCTTGCTCAAGGAGGAATTTGTTGGGTCCTGTAGATAATTATATAAAGAGTTTGGTCTAGACCTGCTCTTTCTGGGAAGCACCTTGAGACAACTGTTGTTCTGAATTGGCGCTATATAAATAAAGATTGATTGATTGATTGACTCTAGTGCCTCTGTGATGTAATGACAATCAATCTAGTGCCTCTGTGATGTAATGACAATCACTCTAGTGCCTCTGTGATGTAATGACGGTCACTTTAGTACCTCTGTGATGTAATGACAGTCACTCTAGTGCTTCTGTAACATTATGAAGTGGTCTTGTGCGCTCTGGTCGAAAATGTTTCATGAAGGATCTGTCCTTGGTGTTGCACATGTCATATTTCTTCTTCTCTTCCTTTCCTGCTCTCAGGACACACTCCGGTGTGAGAACTGCGGAAAAAACAGAGGGATGATGACCAGGTACTCTGAGGGATACGGCACTGAGGTAATGTTTGACGTGTATGTCTGACAGGAATGTGTGTGTGTTCATGTGGTGTGGCCTGCAGAGGGCTGTACGATGAAATGCGTTAAAACAATCAGATTTAACATAGCGCCACGGAAAGTTGGGAGTAATTTCCTAAATCTGTGTTGAATGGCAGTATGATTTAGTGTCTTGATTCCAATTGTCGAGTTCAGCAAAACAGGCCGATTTTTTTATGGTGGTTTGTGCTATGGATTGATGATTGTCATGATACGAGGAGTTTGAAGAAAATTAAATGGCCAAATTTTACATTGTGGCAGCCAGCAAAGAAAGGGGGGCTTTTTTGTTAGCCCGGTGTCATCACATTGTTCTTTCCCTGTGTTATCTATTTTGTCTTCAGGACTCTTTGAAATTTGTTGGATGAATGAGATCGTACAATCATCAAATTATCAGATGCAGCTTGATTTTAAAGGGACATTGCCATAAATTGGACCTAGTCAGAAGAGCACAAATTCAAATTTAGCTTAATTCAGGTACATTGGTGACAATATTATCAGAAAATGTTATTTTTTGCGCATTATTTACCCCTCTCTTTGTACCTCACCGTCATAGTAATAATAGTAGTATTAGTTCGTAGTATACCATCATAGTAGGGTAAGGATGTGTAAAATAGTTTATATAAAGATAGAAAGAAACTTGCACATCAAAAGGCTTTTGAAGCTGATGACACAGTCGTTAGTTTATTTGTACTTCCTTAGATCCTTATTAGTGGGTACTAACCAAAGTGGACCAGGAGCCATCATAGCCATCGCAAAGCCACTCTTGTCAGAGTTGATCAGATCCTCGAGATTTGCCATTTTTGTTGCTTCCATCACAGCAACTTAAGAACAAAATGTTCTCTCTCTGATTAAAGTAGTATTGGCATGTCTTCACACCATACTTGAGATGTAGGTGGGGAACGTCTTGTTGACCACAAAAACAACCTGCTTGGATCAGTTAAGAGATGCAGCATAATTTGCAGTGATGGCCCACTATGGGCAAAACCTCTCCTCCTCCTGTAGTTACTTACAGGAGTGCAAAGATTTGACATTTGTGTCACCTGTTATTTTAGAGAGCAGCTGTGATTTGGTATGCCTTCTTCAAGGTCCATGAATGTGAGCCATATGTGACTCATACTCATACATGCATGATGACAGTTTGTCACTGATTGTAATTGGGGCTTTTGTGCGAAGCCAAAATAAGCTGATCGTCTTCTGCTGTTGCCAAAAAAAAGAAAAAAAAAGTTTTACAAAATGTTCCTTGATTCATTATGGATCCGTGCTTAAATTGAATAAAGCCTTTTGTTCGGCAGGGCAATTAATTGAAATTAGAAATGTAATTGAATCAAATCCAAGTGGACATTTATAACTTTCAATAAACCAATTTTGATTCTGTCAAATAACACTTTCCTGATTGGAGGTCTGAAAATGCAAAGTTGGGAAAATGGTTACCATAGTTTAATCCTTTGAAAGTGCTGCTGTTTCAGTGTGTCTGTAAACTGGTTAAACACAACTGTTTAAAAATGGCGACGACACAGCCCCACTTAATGCCTGGCTGTCGTGATTTTGGAAACTGTAGCATTGATTCTCTATAACAATTCAAGAAGATTATGTACACTTCTTCAACAGACTACTTCAGCAGGTTAAAATTATTATGATTTGAAGTTGTCCAGCCTTTGATGAATCTATGAATAAATAGAATGCTATATAGAAGAAAATACAATTTAAGTCATTAAATAAATTGAATAATAATTAAATATGACTACGTCTTCAGATTTCTGATCCTTTCACCGGATGGTTTGTTTGTTATCTATGTGTCAAATATAGATGAATGGATTAGAGAGAGTGGATTTAGGCTCTGCGTTCAGTCTGTGTATTTGGGTGTAAGTCACGAAATGAAATGAGGCGACAGGAAGCCACCACCAGATTAGGAGCCTCTGAGCTCATCAGTCATGTGCCTAGGTGTGATTCATGCATAATAACAATGGTGATGTAAAATGACGCACGAGGAGACGCAAACAGATAAAGGCCACCAGGGTTTTCTGGTTTCCAAGTAGTTATAGTTGATGATTCACCAGGGCCCACGTGTTTCATCCAACCAATACTACAAAATAGAAACCTTCATTCAGTTCATGAGGATGTTGTCTTAATTAAATGATCTCACAAACTAGCGTATTTATCATCCCTTTTTAAAGCAGCTTATAACGTGTTTTTGTTCTATATAGTCTCTTCACATTTATACATTTGTATGTTTGATTGCACATAGCATCCTAAAGAATCTTCATTTGTTTCAGGAGGACTTTGCGCTGTCTGACCCTCAGGGGGAGAGTGATGCAGATGCGGATATAGAGGATACAGATTGCAGGTTTGATGCTCGCTTTCACACCTTCATATTCACACACACACACATGCACAAACACACACACCATCTCATTGCCTCTGGTCCTTCCTCTGACCTTGCGCCTCCAACTGGATTGTATTCAGACTGCAGGAGCCAGGATCTCTTCAGCGAATCAGTTCGCGGAGACGTAAGCGCCCGCGAGTAGCGAGGCAAGACACTACTGAGAGTGAAGACGATGGTGGGCGGAGCCACAGATCACACCGCTGGAACCTCAGGCTCAGCCCTGACAGAGCTCACAGCAGGACCATACTGGAGGTAGAGGAACAGCATTTAAAGTCCCTCAAAAAAATGTTTGAATCTTGTGCACAAAAGTTATTATATTGTGTGCCCATTCTTAGGTCAGAGAGTGGTGTGATTATTGCAGAAAAAAGGCTATTGACAAACATCTTGTGAGGTATTTTCCTTTAAGAAACTGAACATGAGTGTCATGTCTTTCTTCCCTGTCCCTCAGGAGAGCATATCACAGGTCAGGCCACTGGTCATCTGTCCACCAAATGTGGAGCTCCAAAAGCATCCAGTGGAGGTTCTCCGAGGCTCCAGACGTCTGATGTCTCTGTGGCCATCTTCCTTCTCTCTCCCCATCATCCTCCTCCTCTCATTGCCCGTCTCCCTCGTCATCGTTATCGTGTCTTTCTTTTTACCATGGACAAATACTTGACTAAACGTTTGTATTTCAAGGGAACAGTTTCATGCGAAAGTTCCCACAAACTCACACCATGCAGAGAGCACAAAATGAGACAGGAATATGGTGCTTTACAAAGACCAGTTGATTAACTCGATATTTAAGAATTCTGTATTTCCCTGCATCAATATACAGACTTTCACACATTTTGACATCTTGAGGGCGCAGGTACGATATTTACATCTTCTCTGTTATTACTATTTGACCGTTTACACCCAGAAGCCGTACACTCAGTGTTTTCTTTTTCCTAATGAACTCTCACCTCACGTCTCACTCGCCACCCCCTCGTTAGTAAAAATACACCTCTCGTCTCTCTCCTCATTCTGCCCAACCACGAGTGATTCATGGGGGTAAAGTTTCAGTGCCGTACATTTATACTGGAAATTGAAAATAACAAGTGGAATAGGCACTATGCTGCTAAACTATGCAATTCCCCAGTTCCTCCCCCATTGTAACTGCTGTAACTGAACGTCCCCCGTTTCCCTGGCACTGCCGTCACCTTCTTGGTCCTCTTCCTTTTCGCTGCAAGGAGCACACTTTATGAGGCAGGGATGTCTAAAATAGAGCATGACACAATTTAAAAAGCAATAGCAGGAGAGATCTTATACAGGTCCCATCACATGTGATCCACAGAGCATCTGCTGCTTTGATGAATGGATTACATGGATTATTTTACTGCTTGTATTTAAAAGCAGGTGGATCCATTCCCCTCTTCCTCGATGAACTTGTGTATGTTTTAAGCAAACAAAAATAACTGAAGAACTTACCACAGTCTTGAAACTGGAACACTGCTGTAATGATTTGTATGTTGTATTTATATTTATGACTTATTTAATAAGAACGGTGAATTAGACAATCAGTCAAGCTACTCAGTCTGAGATAATCTGAAAAAGCCATTATTCTGTCCATTATGTATTATGTCATGTTCTTTTTTGAAGTTTCTAAAGTTAGGTTTCCTTTTTTTTCACACCGCAATGGAGTTGCTTGTTTCCCTGTTTAGAAATCCTAAATTTAGACCAGTTATTAGCTTACTTGATGACTGTCTTATAACTTTTCCTCTACCAGTCTGTTGTGTCGTCTTAAATCAAACTTTTTCCAATGTGTAAAGTTTACCTCTGTGTTTCATGGAGCCATACAAGTTCAATAAAGCTAGGTCGTATTTTAACAAGAAAAAAAAGCTTGCTTTTTTATTTAAAGGTAGAAACTTTCAGATTAATCATATTTACAGTAATATTTATGAAAATTGTCAAATTTACTTAAACTCACAGTGTGCAAATGAAAAATATGTGTATTTTAATGTCCTAAGAAGTTAAATAAAATCGAAACATTTGTTTTTATATCACAAAATACTACATTTAAATGAAATAACTGTATAACGATTCTTTAGGTAGTTTCTTTCTGTGGCACCGGTGCACCGGTCACACCTGCCCACCCTGTTGCAAAGTTGCCAGTACTAATTTTTATAAATACTCTTATCAGTATAAAAACCAAAGAACATATTTAAGAATGACTCTTCTGTCCAGCAATGCTGTGGAGAAATGTGGTGTGGTTTATCTTCAGCGGACGTCTGACTTGGACATGTAAACTCTAGACTAACTGGGTAATTTGCATAAATGCCTATAACGGGAATATTCAATGGTTACTAACATGCTGCCATTTTGGCTGCTGCCAAAATGTTGAATTACCTAACATATTGAAAGCAATTGGCAAATGAAATATTTAATTTCTTGACACACATTCAGACTTAACATCAAAGTTTTCGATCTATGTTTAACAATAAATATTTAGATTTAACATTGGCATTTTTTTAAAGGCTATGTTAATATGGCAACGTTCAATAATAATGCTGTACATGCGAAAAACTAAATTCACACCAATTTTTAAACACTTCTTTGATGTTGTTAAATGTGGCAGAGTGTTGTTCCCCATTTCAGCAGGTGCTTCTTTGCCCTCAGTGCCCCAAACACGTGCGGGACTATTTCTGGCACAGTGATTGTAAACTTGAGGGGCATTGATAGGCTGATTTTGTTTTTCTACCTATGGACAGATGCAGATTTGCTGTTAAGAAAGCGAACATTTCTCAAAAGTTTAGAGTTTGTGTTCATTCAAAAAACTTCTACAAAAAGCTCTTGTAAGGGAATCATTTGATTCTATTTCCACTTCATCTAAGACCAAGGAGGAAGAGTGGAATGCATCTAAGCCTCATGTCCCAGCAGCGTTTGATGCACTTGAGGAAATTCTTTTTTTGGTGGGGGGGTCCCTTTACGAGGTTAGAACTGTTCAGTCTCTCGTCACTCCTCTCACTGCATGTGTTGCCCTGGCAACAATCAAGCTTACAGAGAAAAGACTTTCATAAGCAGATGTCAAGCTTCGGTGTAGAGTCAAACAATCACCGTAACGACCGATGTGAACTCAGCACAATCTGCATACGTGCAGTTTTGTATCTACAGAAACATTGATTTCAGCAAGAAAAAGAATGTAACCTTGAGTTGTGTGGTGAAGTACAGACTTTCATTTATCTCACAGGTGTCGGGGTTCCCTATGAAAGCAGAGTTCTCAGAGATTTCACAGTTTTGTATTTTCTCAAACGAAACGCCATTTAATTTCCCAAGAGGAAATGTTCCTCAGAAGTTTTAATGTTGTCCAACCTCTATTTCTGCGTGGGTTTGAATAATATCCTGACTCACTTGTCTGGATGTAAGGACGCAGTATTTAGTGTGTGACTGTGTGTATGTGTATGTGTGTGTGTGTGTGTTTGTGTATGTGAGAGAGAGAGAGAGACTGCTGTTTAAAGAGCAGTCATTGTGTCCAAAAGGTAGACGCTTGATTTACCGCCAGTCACTTTCGTTTCCAGCTCACCCACTCTTCACTGCTTCAACTTGAAAGCATTTCAACATTACCGTGTTGAAAAGACCAAATCCTCAACCTTCATATAGGAATTGTACGCTGTTTCTTCAGCATGCAGTACAAATCTGATGTTTAGCTTGTTTGCAAACCTTTGGATTGTAATTTGCCTTTACGTTTGTAACGGCAGTGCCTCTCGGTTGGAGAAACGTTTTACCGATCATACTGCTGCAGATGGAATGCATATGATTTAATCTACATATATGAAAACATCAATGGAAAATGGCATGAGACGTTGATAAATTGACAAGACAAGTTGTAAGTATATGATCTACAGGCATAACTCCTCCTGGACAATCATATTTCTTTGATGAAAGTTGTCAGCTTATCAGCACCAAGCCAAAAAGCCAAACTGTAGGGACGTCTCCTGAAGCTAGGAACTTACTTTTTTTCTGTTGAAGTCCCGGTATTGTCTGCACATCAATAATAATAGAATATAATAATAAAATACTCTCTTACCCCACGTAGGGTCCTAGAGCAAGATCCTGAACAAATATATCCTCCCACTGACTGAATTTGATTTTAAAGGATACATTATCATTATTATTATTATTATTATTATTATTATTATTATTATTATTAATGGTTCAGTAGAAAACTAAACTTAGGTGTTTACTAGAAAGCACTTAGAGAGAGAAAATCTCCGCCACGCCACAGCAGTATGTATGGAAGACATTACTGTGATCAGAATCAAATAGTTGTTTTGATATGGAAAATGTCCTGAATATTCATACATTACCTCATTAGCTATTGCGAAAACAAAAACGACCCCCTAAAAGTGCTATACTATTATAATATAACCTTGAAAGTATAGCATTAGTCCATTAATATCAATATAAATACGACATAAAGTGTACTTGGATATTACACTTGACTAAAGTTACTTAAAAGAACGGACTTGAGTTTTTTTTTTTTTTTTATATGTGTTGAGTTGAAGCTCAAGTGCTACTGAGTCATGCAGCATGACCCCAGTGATCCCAAGCAGAAGAGCACGTTAGGTTTGGGTTGTACTGCGATTGATCTTAAGCACACAATAACATGTGTCTAAGTAAAAAAGGTTTAGGTGCAGTCCAATTTAGCAGATTGCTAAAACGGCCAGTAATTAGCATGAGCTCAGAATTGATTCAAGAGACAAAGAGTTGTGGACCAACAGCTGATGCAACCAATCCAGTCTCTTCCTGTGGTCTGGGAAGCTATTTGTTCAAGTCAAGGTTAAAATGTGAACCAGCCGTTTATATTCTTCTGAAGGCACCAAAGGCGACAGGTGTCAACATTGTTGTTGTATTGGGCCCCTTGGCCTCCTTCTTCTCTTCGTGCCGCTCTATCCTCGACCCAGATTCCAATGTTTTGGCCGTTAAGGAGCAACGTGACCCTCTCGGCATTTAATACTGAACCCAGAGTCTTATGTTGCACTCCCCCCGAGGAGTCTTGGTTCATAGAGATGGGTGGGCAGAGATCCAGCTGCCTGCAGGTCATTCACTTGTTTATTGCAGGCTTTGATCTATTCTTTACAATATAGGAACTGCAGAAGTCATCACTACATCACTGCAGCCCTCCATAATTTAAAGAGGTCGGTCAAGTGCATTTAGTTCATCAATCTCACGTACCTTTGTTAGACTCAGACTGACAGCTCAAACAGTATAGTATTTCGATAACCTCGTGACGGAGTCTACTGTAAATAGCGAGTTGTTGGGGTGGTCGTACCAAACTGAAATATTTGTACGGGAGAGGAGAGAGCAGCAGGGGAACATCTCCACACAACAACTGATTTCTGCAGACCACAGAGGACGTACAGCTTCTAGGAACCATAACTTTAGCAGTGCATTATTACTAGACCGGGTTTCCTGCGCATGGGTTTCCATAGAGTGTGAAAACAGTAAGTGATCTTAATGTTTTGAGGCGATTAGCTCAGAATAGAGTTATAGCGGATACTATGGCTGTATAGTGGCTAATCTGTGCTTTGAGATGGAGATGGAGGACTGAAAGACAGAGATGGAGGACAACAGCAAGAGGACATTGAGGGAGAGGCTGCGTCGATGGGCTGTACAGGGGGTGATTGATGATGAGGAGGACGAGGAAGCAGAGGTCACTGACATTGAAGAGGAAATCGGTGTACTACAGGAAGCTACAAAAATAGAGAAAGCGCAAAAAAGAGGAGGAAGTGAGTTTGAGAGGGAGGAAAAGGAGACAAAGGAGGTGGAGGATGACAAGAATGAAAATTTGGAAGTGGAGAAAGAGGAGAACGAGGTAGAGACAGGAGGTCAAGACAATGGGGATGTACACAAAGGAGAAGAGGTGCAAGGTAATAAAGAAGAAGATGAACATGATTGGGTTAATGAGGTAGAAGAGGGGGATAGTGGGGAGGAAGTGGGGGGAGATGATTCAGACACTGAGGAGGTGGAAGTGAGCAAAGACAATAAAGAAACTGAAGTAGGTGAGATGGGAGAAGAAGAGGAAGATGAAGAGATGGAGAAAGAAGGAGAAAATGAGCTGACAAGAGAAGGATTAGAAGTCAAAGACAATGGGGAGGTGGATGAGGAACTGGAGGAAGAGGTAGATGCAAGGGAAGACAGGCAGATGAGGATTGAAGAGGAACAAAACCATGACGAAGAGGAGCAAATGGGACCACATGGCCTGGCAGAGGAATTTAAACAACAGATTAGGCGAATTGATGATACGATTATTCAGCAAAATCAAAGAAGGGAAAGTGGGGAGAATAAAAAATTCAATACGGATTCAGTGGAATTCAACAACAAAGATTCTGACTTGATAAGATCTGATGGTGGGTGCTACAACTTTGAAAGTATAGATGAAGAAGAAGGAGCGGTAGAGAAACAAAAAAAGAATACAGAGGAAAATGAAGGGTATTGGGCCGATGAAAATTGCATCATGGAAGGGTGGATCTCTCAGGAAAGAGAGGAGGAATTGGAGAGCTTGAAGTTAACAGCTGAGAAGGAGACTGAATGTCAATACTGGACAACTAAGGAAGAAGAGTCTACAGAAGAGTCTACAGAAGAGGAGGAAAAAGAACTTGAGATAGACGAAGACATAGATAATGATGATGAAGATGTGGTTAAGACCTACTGCAAAGGGGATCATCTCAATTACCTATTCAGTACCTTGAACGAGTTCCGGGCCGCCGCTCTTCTAACTGATCTCACCTTGATCACAGAAGATGGAAAGGATTTCCACGTCCACTCAACTGTCATTGCTGCTGTCAGCTCACTTATCAGGGAAAGTCTCAGTGGCAGCGATGCAGACAACGGCGGCATTAATGAAAAACAAGATGAAGGACTCCACAAGTGGTCTCTGTCTCTCGGTCCAGAGGTGGATCCTGTCGGATTAGAGGCAGTTGTGGAGTTTGCCTACACAGGTCTCATATCGTGCTTAAACAAGGACACCGTCATGCAGATTAGGGCTGCAGCTAAAACAACAGGTGCCCCCAGGGTTCTTTATCTTTGTACAGAGGTAGAAGAAAAGTCCAAAAAAGCTTTAGGACAGAAGATAGAGGAAAGAATCTCACCCAAAGATCAATTGATGATCAGTCTCCAGTCCATCAAACGGCTGTGGATGGGCACGGTGGGCTGTGACGTCCTTCTGGAAGCTCTGGGTGGGACGCTTCATGGTAAGACCACCAATGAGTTTATCTAAAAGTACAACAGGAGTTGCTTTAGGAGCCATAATCCTTCAATACCTCGCTGCCACACTGAAGTCATTTTACAGGTTTGAAACCTTCAAAAGTGAATCATAATTTAATTTCAATCCAGTTAGTAAGCCCTCTATTTTACCAAAGTGGAACTTACTTAAGACCAACATCCATGTTTGTACGGTCTCCTAGAACAGGGGTTCCAAGATTTTAAATTTGGGTGCCAAAAAGACAACGAAGAAGCGCCTCTCCTCTAAAAACCAATTAAGAAGAACATGAACAAGTAGATGTTAGATGTTATGACAAATGGGAGAACATACTTATTATTTGGAACACTAAAAAGCCACAGATTGTGAAACGTTGCCAATGAAGGGAAACTTTGAAGAACCGAACCAATGAGAGGTAAACTGGTGTGGACAACGAGGTCCACCTGAGGGGTCCAACATGGCAGCCGACAGATGGAAGCATGGTACGGAAGAACTAAATCCGCCTTTGAGTCCATTTCCTCTGAACACTTTCACACCGTTTGGGCACCTGCCAACCACAGACTTGCATTTTCCAATGGAACTCTGATCCCGCCAGGTTATCGCTTAACAGTTTCACGAGTCTGGTGTTCGTGGTTTTCTTTCTTTGACTTTGGGGTTTCAAAGTCCTAAGAAAGGACTTTGAAACCCCAAAGTCTCAAAGTCAAAGAACACAAGAAAGTGTTCTTTCTTGTGTTCTTTGAGAACACAAGAAAGAACACTCGTGTTCCTGAGTTAGATGATGATAAGAATGATCTTCCTTTTGCCAGAAATTGGATTCTCATGAGAGATTAATTCCAGGAGAGACAAGTCCCTGCCGTGTCCCTGTCCCTGTAAATGCTAACACAATGGAAAAACCAACAATATTCATCCACTTACATGTAAGCTTTGACTTATGGTTTTACGGAAAAAATAACTGAATACAATTTCATAATAAATCTATCCAAAGGAAAGTCAACACTTGGCAAGGTGTTTGAGGAGGACAAAGAGGGTGACAACAGTTCGGCATTGAGGGCCACTGTAAATACTTGGATAGGGAGGAGTGAGCCGATTCATTATATGATTTGCAATTTAGGAAAATCCCCACAATATGCTACTTCGTTTTATGCACTGGGCCTTTTACCTCTAAACATTTTAGGTATAAATGCCCTACATTTTGTGTTTTTGAGTGTATATTCATTCTTATTATCATCTTCCCTTCAGCACACAGAGTCGTCCTCGCGGTATGGAGTGACTACTTCCGCAGCATGTTCACCTTAGACATGAGGGAGTCCCATCAGTCCACTGTGATCCTTCCCTTTCTTCTGGCTTCAGAGCTGGAGGTTCTGATTGACTGCTCCTATTGTGGCGCCCTACCCCTCACCTGGAAGTGTGTCTTTGAGATCACCAGCACAGCTCTCCAGCTACAGTTTCATCCTGCCCTCACCTTGTGTCTTCAGTTCTTGCAACAAGAGATAAATCCTCACTTCTGCCTGGATGTGGCATCTTTTGCTGAGGCCTATGAGATGGTACAGCTTCTTGAAGATGCAGAAGATTTTGTGTTGCGGCAATTTCAAAAGGTGGCGAAAACTTCAAAGTTCAAGGATCTGCCCGCTAAGAAGCTCTTAAGGTACCTGAACAGTAACTCACTGTGTGTTTCTTCTGAGCTGGTTGTTTTCAAAGCTGTGGTGGCATGGATCCAAGCTAAGCCAAAGAAAAGGTTGAAGCGAGCCAAGGACCTAATGAAAACCATCCACTTTCCTCTGATGACATTCAAGGAGTTCAAGGTGGTCCAATCTCAGAACATCTGGTCTGATCAGAGCTTGGCAGAACTTTACCAAGGTATATTTGAGAGGTTCTGTGTGAATGATACTGCTCCACAGTCTCAGTGCCGTATCTATCTGCCCAAAGAGAGCTTGGTCTTGATTGGAGGCGATCAGACCTCTGATGACCTGAGTAGCCGCAGTATCAGCAGAGAAGTCTGGTTTGGAAACTCCCTGAGGAACCATATCGGTATTAAGAAGTCCATGGAGTGGAGACGCTTAGGAGACATGCCAGACGTACCGAGGTTCAGTCATGAGGTGGTTGTGCTCAAAGGACAACTATACGTGTTTGGAGGCAAGAAGTATTATGGCACCAATGACACCCTAAGTTCGGTTTACAGGTGAGAGAGGTTCATCTCGAACTCAAATGAATAATATGATTCATTGATAGAGCAATCTAGTACCAGTGCTCTAGTTCCTTACTCTATATATTGTCTCATTTTACCACATCTGTAGGTATGAACCCCTTCAAAACAGCTGGGAGCGTCTGGCTGAAATGCAGAAAAAGAGGTCCTCCTTCTCCGTGGTTGTGCTGGATGGAAAGATATATGCCATCGGCGGATATTGTGACGTCGATTTCACTGAGACTGTGGAACAATATTTTCCCACAACAAACTCTTGGAGGTACATTGGAATATACATCATTTTTCAGTCTTGCAAATTTGTAGCGTGTGCGACCTGGGTACCATATCGAGCAGATGTGGCTAGTAGACACTCACGTGTTGTATTGTGAAAGTTTGCAGTAGTTGGCTGACCACAAACCTTACTTCCCTTTTCAAAATATTTTCTTTACTTGCAGTGGAATTGTCCACTTGATTAGAATCAACTGAGGAGTAATTAGGAGGACGTAAAGCATTTTCCTTTTCATATACCTTTATTCCTGTCCTTATTTAAATGTATCCAGTCTGGGATAATTTATTTTATCTTTAATTCTATTATTTTATCCCCTAAAAGTCGAGGATATAATGGAATCGTCAATGTCCGCTGCAGATCCTTAATGTTAACGCGATAACTCGAAAACTATTTCATGGGTCATTTTTAAATGTTTAATATTGTATACCCCCATAGATCTCAGAACGAGGAAGAAGCTGATTGATTTGGGGAAAGGTCGGTTGTAGATTTCTGACACTAGGGGAAACTTTATCTCCAAAAGTTTTCGGGCCATAATTTCTCAGTTGTTGGTCCAATTTGGTCCAAATTTGTGCATTTGAATCACTCAAATAGAACTATCCTGCATACAGTGTAGTTACTTTATAACTTTATATTTTACTCACTCGCAGAAGCATTTGAACAAAAATCAATGTTTTCCTGACATAACATTACATTAAATTTCAATAGTTCAAAGTGGGGATTGCTTGCACAACGCAGGGGATTGGGGACTTCTCCGGGGTACACCCTGGTGGTCGGGGACGACAGCGTAGGCCTGGTTATAATTCTCAACTCACCAGCTGTTTGGCTACAACATATGTGGCAAAATCAAATCCTATTCATAAAGCTGCACCACACAACTAAGAATGAAGGAACTGAATGGAGTTAATCTTTGAACTATTCAAATGAAATGTTCTTCTTTCAGATTCACCTGCCCATTGGAGCGGCCCCAGAGTGCCCATGTAGCCAAAGTTTTAGGAGGACAGATTTTTGTCTCAGGAGGGCTGATCAGCGACAACCAATGCCTGTCATCCATGTTTCAGTATCACCCTGAGACAGGAAGTACTTTCTTGGCAAGTATGACGAATCCTCGAGCAAATCATTGCATGGACACACTCGGGGAATGCCTTTACGTAGCAGGTGGGATCACCGTGGGTCACATCAGTCATGTGATTGACCAACTAGCTTGTGAGGTGTACAGTCCTGTGAATAACTCCTGGACTGCTTTCACGTCTCTGCCAGTGCCGCATGTCGGTGCCGGAAGTGCAGTTTTGGAGGGAAAGTTTTATGTACTGGGTGGATACAGTCATGAGGACTACAGTGACACAAATATGGTCCATCGTTTTGATCCCACCACGCAGAGATGGGAAAACATGGGCAAGATGCCTGGACCCAACAATGACATTCGAGCATCTCTTCTGCGTTTGCCGCAACATTTCCGATTGTAAATTACTCTAAGGTTTGATGGAATCTTTTTATTACTGATGTAAATAACAGCAGTGTTCTGCAATTTAGCGAGATCAGGATGTAGAGGATTTCTCCCACAGTAACTTGATATCTTGATGATGGTTAGTCTATAGTAGACTGTAGATATGAATTAAAGCTTCAGGTATGTCAAATGTAGGACATCTTTGTAATTTTTAACATTTTTGATGTTACATACCTTCGAATTATCAATTTTAGATGTAAAAGGAGCTTTTTTGATTACTTGAAAAAAACTGTTTTGGGGTGGTATGCCTTTATCTTCTACAACAAAAGATAAAAATGTGAATACACCAATCGGCCATGACATTAAAGCCGCTTGCCTGATATTGTGTAGATACTTGGTGGCCACTTAAACAGCCATGTGGTGCACAGTGTCAGTACCTGCATGACCCTTTTCAACAGAGGAGGGAGATACTCTCACCCACTGCGGTGCAATTTTAGTGATGCGCCTCGTGTTGCTTAATTTAATTTAGCAACCAGAGAAGGGACGATGAAGTTTTGTGTTTTGCGTGTATTTCTCTGGAGAAGGTTTTGCTATTTTTATTTTTATTAAAGTTTACTTGGACATTAAAAACATGCCTTATTTTTTGTTTTGTTTTTTGAATTAAAGTTTGTTCTATTTTGCATGAGATTCTAATCTTGATTTCATAAATAAGGAAGCAGTGTTAGCCTCAATAATCATAAAACACATGCTTTAGTACGGTGCCTCCTCAATGTAAAGAAACCGGTTTTCCAGACTGATACACAGTACTATCCTGTCTGATCATGCCTTCATCGTTGTCCACATTTTGAATTTTAGGCTTCAGTTGTAGAGACTGTTAACGGTTGCTGTGGAGATTCCTGTAACAAATCTAATTACATTTTGGAGCAGATTTCATAATCATTTCTAGCCACTTTCTGTAGATCTACTTTGGACACAAACATTAGTGGATAGATTCAGTAATTCAGGGCTTTCAGACTGTATACTATATTAAATCACTGAAATTCTTATTTTACGAAGAAAATATGATCAGTTGGAAGTACTATGCTTAGCAATGCCTCCTCACAGCAAGATAATTTTTGGTCCAAATTCAGACTTGAAGCTTCCCTGTGTTGGTTTTGCATGTTCTCCCTATCTGTGTGGGTTCCTTCTAAGTATCCTTACTTCCAACTTAAGTCCTCCCATGCATCATCAATGTATGTGTCACTCCTAATTACCAATTTTTTATGAATTTTATGAAAAGTTATCTGACATGTTTTTAAGCTTTAGATCCCATTTAGAGGTTCTTGACATCTATCAAGCACAGACAGAACTTGAGAATAAGGAGGGAAACACTCTAGATCCATATAGGAGAATGTCCATTTCAAATGATATACAAATATGAAATAAGAAATGAAAAACATGAAATTAAACATTTTTCAACGTGTCTATCACTTTTTTATTGACAAAAAAACGAGGAACAGGATCCTTTGTCAGTAATACATGTTCAACTGGTGGGGTGAGTCTCACACCTTTGTTAATACATGTATGGTCTAAACATTGAGAAACAAAGACGTACATTCATACAGTTGAAATTGAAAATTGAAATTCATCAATCACGCCCTCCAAATTTGGATGTGTATTTAAACAGCAGAATTTCCCATCTTCCCCCTCTGTTCTGCTTAAGCCGGAACTGCCCTGCATCAGTATTTTCTACACACTTGTTAAAGCCCCACCATCACCCCAGCATCCACCTAGAGGCTCCGATGGGGGACTTAGGATATTTGCTCATCACTTCCCAGAAATCTTGCTGTAAATTGTCTGCGGGGATTGATGAGGTCGGAGGCTACATGCCAAATAACATTTTTTGCCATGTAATAAACAATGATAACGTGAGTTGTCCGACTCAACTTTTTGTTTAAATTAAAATAACATCCTACGCCGTCGTGGCATCCAGAAAAACCTGGAGGAGAAGCAAAGGGTCCTGGAAGCAAAGATTGAAGCGATGGATGGTGAGACCAGACCAGCCTACATCTGTCTGTCTGTAAACATCAACATCACAGCTCTCAGTCGCTCATACTGGAGAAAACCTTGCTTCAAAAATAAGTTAAAAAAAACTCTGAATACAATGTGCTTGTAGCTTTAAAAAGGTCAAAAAAATTTAAATTTCCCTATAGAACAAGAGGGAATTTGCTTGGTGAAAATTCTTGAGACCAGAGGAGGTTTTTAGATAAAGGAAATCATGAATTAGCTGGGCATTTGATCTATATGTTATTAGTATCACGTTTTGTGTCTCTGTCCTTTTTCCCCCTCAAAAAGCAGCTTTTTGCTGCCATGAAATCTTATATATAACCATTTAATGCTCTGCTCAGCTGTTTGGTTGAGAACATTTTGAGTCACTATTTCTTATTTTAAAATGTGTGTCAACTATCTGGGCCTGTCTATGAATGAGCCAGTGGCAGCATTTAAATGCAAAAAAGTGAGGGGCCAAGAAAGGAGCTTTGGGGGACACCACAGTTTTAAGGGGCCACTATGGTGGAGGCATTAACTGTAGTTATTGAGAAAGTCCTATTCAATAAGTAGGATTTTTTTGGCACATTAAAGCATGTGAGGACTTACTAAACAGAACTTGATACAACAAAAAAGTCAAATAAGAAAGAATTTTCTAAAAACATTCTTTGTCAAAAGGTTGAGCAAATCTAATTAATTTTCACAACTTTACATAAAATACAGAACGCCATCATGAAACAATTTCACAGTAATATAAAATAATATTTTTTCTTTTTTCTGTTTAAAAAAAAGAAGCCCAACAGCAACTGGGCTCTAGTTTTCAAAAGGGTTTTCTCAAACACCGGCTCTTGTAACGGAGTTACGGGTATAGTGTTCAAAAAACATTTATTTAATTTTTTTTTTCCAGTGTGTTCCACGGAAAAATATTCATTCAATATAATAACAGAAATATTATGAAGAATCACATTTTTCTATGACCCAACATCTACCTTAGAAACTAAATGCACTAAGCGGTAAAGCTTTAAAAAAAAGAGCTGACTCCAATGAAAACAAAGTAAAAAAATAATTACTGATACTGTTGGACTCAAATGTTTTATCGTGTTGGTGGATTTTAAATCTGCATTTAAAGTCTTTTTCACACTAATATAATGGGGGCCATTTACTGAAAAATTGAGTGCTACAAAATTTAGCCTACGATTTTCCATAATGGCAGCAATCAATAAATAACTCTCGGGACTCTGGAAATAAAAGGCAAATAAAAGATTGTTAATTGTGATATTCCCTGACATTACTTCTCAGGAATATAATACATAAAAGGTCTGTCTGTTTTTTTCAAAATGATCCTCTTGACCACACCAGTAACTAAAGTCTCAGGTTTTTGGGCAGTCGGAGAAGACTGGCCCGTATGTCAGTCACAGGACCAGGCAGTTTGCCCATGTTCTGCCATCGCACGGTGATGGGATCAAACCGGTGGACCAGTCCAGACTCACTGTAATCATCCTGGCAGTACCCCCCCAGTATGTAGATCTTCCCCTCCAGGACAGCCGAGGCTGCTCCCACATGGGGCACGGACAGTGATGAAAATGCCGTCCAGGAATCAACCGCAGGATCATACGTCTCACAGGCTAACTGGTCAGTGTATAACTTCCTCAGGTTACACAGACCACCAGCGACATAAAGATGACCTCGCAGGGGTTCCATGCAATGCTGAGCTCGGTCATTTTCCATATCAGCAAGGTAGGTGCTTCCTCTCTCTGGGTGGTATAGGAATGTGGAAACCAGACACTCATACTTCAAGTTCAAACCTCCAGAAATGAAGATTCCTCCAGCTAGGACTGAAGAAACATGGCCACTCAGAGCTTGATCCAGGGGATGGACAAAGCTAAGAAAAACAATTCAAGAGCCACCATACGTAAAAAAAAAATTTTTTAAAGCAAAGACATTAATATAGCATCTCTATTCCTACATTTTCATTCCAAGCTAGAATGGGCCAAGTCATTCTAATGTAAACGAGAACAGACAAACTAGCCTCTACTTATGTGGAAGGATCATCTCATTTTAAGACTGTAAGAAGCTTACAAGAATTTCCAAACTTCATGCTAGCCAGGCGATAGAGGGAAATGCAATCATTATGTTTAGAAGAATCAAAAAAAATAACTATACACCAATCAGCCATAACAATAGAACCACTTGCCTAATACTGTGTAGGTCCCCTTTTTATGCCAAAACAGATTTGTGACACATTGTGTGTTCTGATTCATTTCTACCAGAGCTAGCATTATCTTTTTAAAAATTCTATAAAGTTGTTCTGACATTACATATCAATGGTTATAATATAATGGCTGATATGTGTTTATTGTCTAATTATATGTTATTTCTTTGTTCAGTAAATAATGTTACTCTCAGTTTAATAGTTGTATTCTAGTAAGGCTACTTTTTTTCTATATAGTCTATATTGGTCATTACCACATAGAGTTAAAACTACACTTTTGAAAGAGTTTAATATTTAATACTAAGACAGAGTATAACACCTATTAACACGGGTTAGTGTTAAGTCTACACAACACTTGTTTAGTTGAATATTTTCATTTAGTTGAAATTAGTTGCATTTTAAAAACAAATGCACGAATAAATATATAAGATCTACAGTTACTCCTTAAAATTCTCAATATCATTGGTCACAGCCTTTGTTACTTGCTCCTCAAAAAACCCTAATCTTTCCAATGGGTGGAGCTGAGATAGATTTCTGCATAGTTGGATTAACACCAATGAGATCAACTCTGACAATTAACTCCAAAACTGAATGCCATTTCAATCAGAATGTGTTAAAATTACATGCTTGGGAGTGAAAATCAACTCTGAAATGTTCAACATTGAAATTTCCCGCTGTAAGGGATTAATACTTCATGCAAACATCCTAATTTTACCTCCAGGAATCACTGTATGGGTTATACATCTCAACGCTCTCTATGTTGGTGTTTATCTCCTTATCTCCACCTATGGCATAAAGATGCTCCTCATGTGCAACCAATGAGAAGTTACTTCTCAGCTCCTGCATGTCAGCGAGCCTCTTCCATTGGTCCTCCACAGGATCATAACTGGAGTGTGTATTAAACATAAAAAATTTGAATAAAGATGAAAAAGGGTGAGTCCACATTGACAATCAAGGTTAATGAAAGTGAGAAGAGATATTGTATACGTTTACCTGTAAGCGGACTTCATTATGTCATACTTGGTGTAGAAATAACAACCCCCAATGACATACAATCTTCCTTCCATTGTTGCTACTCCATGCCTGAACTTTGGCTTGTCTGGCATCTCACCTAACCTCCTCCACTCCATCTCCTTCACCAACCCAGTACCACTACGAAGGGAGTTTGCAAACCACAATTCCCTGCTTGCCAAACGGTGGCCACCATCTGGGTTCAACTGATCTCCCCCAACCAGAACCAGAACGTCTTTGGGACGCCGGACCCGGCACTGATTGTGAATTTCTGGAAGGTTGACAACAAATTCCTTGAGTGCTGATCCGTAGAGTTTCACCTCCTTGTTTCCGAGGCACTCCATACGTAAGTTAATTGCCCTAACTTCCCTGAACTCTCGAAAGGTCATAAGTGGGAACCGCACTCCTGTCATCAATAAATCCGCCAGCCCCAATCTCTCCTCAGGTTCAACCTCAACCCAAGATGATACAGCCCGAAATACAGCCAACTCTGAAGGTGCACACAAACCATCACAACGGAGGATATCTAGAAGCTTCTCTGCAGGGAGATCTTGAAACTTTGCTGTGGCTGACACCTCCCAGAAGTTCCTCAACACAAAGTCATTGGCCTCTTCGAGGAGCTCTGACATCCCATAGGCTTCAGCAAAAGATGCTACATCCAGGCATGAAGTTGGCTCCATTTCCTGCCTCATGAAATTGAGACAAAGCGAGAAGGCAGGCTTGAACTGAAGCTGGAGTGCCAGGCAGGTGATCTCAAAGACACAGTCCCAGCTTAGCAGAAGGGTCCCACTGTAGGAGAAGCTAATCAGAGCCTCTAACTCAGAAGCTATCAAGAAGGGAAGGGCAACACGGGTCTGATGGGATTCCCTCATACCGCAGGTGAACATTCCACGGAAGTAATCACTACTTGCTGCCAGGATAACTTTGTGAACTAGAAAAGAAGCAAAACAGGAGTTCCACAATAATCATCATCAAAATTTCTGAGGATTTCTTTCATAAGAATGAACTAATGTCTACTAACCAGGGAATGAAGCGTTGTCCACATCCAAAATGACATCACACCCCACTTTGTCTGCCCGCAGATTATCAATGGACTGAAGAGTCTTCTTCATCCAGTCCTTCTTAGGCATCACATCTTCCTTCGTCATCTCCTCCTCTTTGTTGCAGAGATCCAGTATTCTAGGGACCTCCAGTGCTTGAGCTGCAGCCTTAATTAGGCCCATGCGATCCTCATCTATAGAAAATACTTCTCCAGTGTAGGCGAACTGCACAACTGCCTGAAGCCCGATATGATCAACCTCCGGACCCAGACACACGGACCTCCTTTGGACCTCTAGATCCTCATCATGGTCTGATGGGGCGCCACTTACAATCGTCAGACTCTCCCGGATGACAGAGCTGACAGCAGCCAGGACTGCTGAATGCACATGGAAGCTTTTCTCATCATGAGTGATCAGTGTCAGGTCTGTGAGAAGACATGAATCCCATAATTCCTTTATGGCCATGAAAACCTTTTCAGGATAGGTTCCACAGTGGTATGTGTGGACATGTCCCTCCTGACCTGCCATCCCAGTTTTCTCCTGACCTGTCCCCTTCATCCTGGTCTCTGACTCCTCCGTCTTACCCCTACCACTCTGCAGCCCTATCCTGGAGTCGTTGTAAGCCACGATCCTCCTCAGCTCTCGGTTGTCTTGTTCGATCCCTTCTTGTCCTCCCTCTTGTATCACTTTTTTCCGTGTCTCCTTCTCTCGCCTCCATTGTTCCTCCCATTCCAGTGGCAGGTGAAGGTTGGTAAACTCCATGACAACGACTCAGTTTCACTTTCTCTTGAAACAAACGTAAATGGCATTTATGTCTTTCTGAAATCAACCATAACTTAAACTAGTTGTCCTTCATGTTTACTTTCTCTCCCACTTGAATCTCACCTCTATCAGACACAACTTTCCTCACAGCGTAAACAAGAAGCTATTAATAGCTACAGGGTCAGTCAGATTCTGTTTCCGCTGAACCTTGGATCAGGCTTCATTGTAATGTTGGGATAGAAATATAGATGATGGTTTTGCAGGTGGTGACCACAGACTATTTCCCACTCCTCGTCGTTTCTGGCTGATTCTTGGCTTGTTTTGTATTTTTTCATTTCCCATGCAGCTAGTGGCAGCATGAGGCAGTATCTGAAGCCCACAGAAGTTGCACAGGTAGTGCAGCTCCTCCAGGATGGCACATCCATACTCGTTTTAGGTGAGATACCAGGAGACAGCACAGTACACCGGGAGAGGTTGAGGGGGCCATAGGAGGGCAACAACCCAGTAGCAGGACCGTTAGTTTCTCCTTTGTGCAGGAGAAACGGGAGGAGCTCTGCCAAAGCCCTACAAAATGACCTCCAGAAGGTCACTGGTGTGCATGTTTCTGCCCAAACTGCCAGAAACAGACTCTATGAGGGTAGCTGAGGGCCTGACGTCCACAAGTGGGGACTGTGTTCACAGCCTGGCACCCTGCGACCCGATTGGCATTTGCCAAGAGAACACCAGAGTTGACAGTTTGACCATTAGCACCCTGTTCTCGTCACAGATGAGAGCAGGTTCACACTGAGCACATGTGATAGACGTGAGAGAGTCTGGAGATGCTGTGGAAAAACGTTCTGCTGCCTGCAACATCCTCAGCATGACCGGTTTGGCGGTGGGCCAGTGATGACCTGTGGAAGCATATGCATATCTTTGGAGGGACAGACCTCCACGTGCTAGTCAGGGGTACCCTGATGGCTGTTAGGTACCGGGATGTGATCCTCGGACGCATTGTCAGACCATATGCTGCTGCAGTGAGTCCTGGGTTCCTTGTGGCGCATGACAATGCCCAGCTTCATGTTAGTGGATTGTGTCAGCAATTCCTGGATGACGAAAGTATTGATGCTATTGATTGGCCAGCCTGTTCCCAAGACCTTAAGCCAATCGAGCACCTCTGGGACATCATATATTAAGAAGAAAGAATCCTTTATTAGTCACATTGAGTCATACACAGTACAACATAGTGAAATTACTTCTCTGCATTTGACCCATCCCTGAGGGAGCAGCGGGCAGCCCCTCGTGGAGCGCCCGGGGAACTAAGGATTCAGGGTCTTGCTCAAGGACCCTACGACAATTAGACCCTGGTGGGATTCGAACCGGCTACCTTCCGATCTTCTGATTGGGAGATGGCCGCTCTACCCACTGAGCCACAGCCGCCCCAAGATTGTTGCATCCACCGCCGCTACGTCGCACCACAGACTGTCCAGGAGCTGTCTGATGCCCTGATCCAGGTCTGGATGTCAGGAGACCATCCGTCGTATCATCAGAAGCATGCCCAGATATTGAGTGCATACAGGCAGGTGGAGAACATACACACTGCTGAAAAACCAGTTGTTTTGAAGGAATTCACAATAGTGGGATCAGCATTGAATCTCATTGTTCCACTTCAGTATGATTCTGAATGGAGTCCTCAATGGGTTAATAAACTTGGTTACCTTTGAAAGTTCTTACTTTTTTTTGTTCTCATTACACTAAATTACACTATGTAAACAATAAAGATTTAACCCAACGTTGGTGAAAACGAATCGACTCAAGGGGATCAATGAGCCGGCAAACCTCTGTCCAACCACTCCACTATTACTGTTTCGTTCAAGCCTAGGATCTCAGCCTGCCTTTCACCTCCGTCCAAGTTTGTATTCCACTCCTTGCTTCAATAGCCAAATTACTGCTCTCCACCAACAGCATCAGTAGTCTCTACTGTTATTTTTGTTCAGTTGGTTAATTTCTTTAAACCGGCTTAAACCATCGCCTTTTTCCATATTCTGCTCTTGGGTCCAATAAGCTTCAATGCAATTGTTAACACCCAGGGAGCATATTGGGTTCAGGGTCTTGCTCAAACAACACTACAACATGTGGACTAGCAGGGACTCAAAACCAACTACCTTCCATTCCTCCGGCTGGGAGAAGGCCACTCTACCTGAGATAGCCACCAACAACATCACGATTATGCCGGTATGTGTGTGTTATTTTTCCACAATACCTATAATATTCATAAGCACAGTCATTTTTATTTTTTAATTTTACTTAATTTTGTATATACGTATTATGATATACAATATATTTCAAGTCTAACATGGGGTGCTAAACTATAGAACATTATTTTATTTGAGGTGCTGTATGTACAGTATATGAAAAAGTTAGAAATAGACTCCAATCAACCCTAACTTTATGACCACTGCTGTGAAGTAGGAATAATATAGATTATCTCCTTGCAATGGCACTTGTCAGCGGTTTGTGATATGTTATGCAGTACGTACTGGAGTTTAGGTGCTGGAAGCTGGATAAATATAATGATCTGAGCAAATTTGTACAAGGGCCAAACAATGATGGGTAGCCAGCCGGGTCAGAGCATCCTTTGAGCTGCAGGCTTTCCCGGTCTGCAGTGGCTAGCACCTATCATAAGCAGTCAAAGGAAAGACTATCGGGGAACCGAGTCATGGAGGTCTTAGGTTTATTGCTGTTATATGCCTGGGAGGAAGAGGATAGCCCATGATGTTTGATCCCACAAAAAAGCTGCTGTAGCAGAAAGTTAAACCTAGTCCTAACAGAAAGATCTGAGCCCTGTAGTGTGGCTTTGGCAGCAAAAGGAGACGCATACATTAAATATAGGTAGGTAGTTTTAATGTTATAGCTCTTCTGTGTATTTAGTTTTGTTATAAGAAGTGTAGTTTGTGTGAAATGTGAAAATTACTTTTCCTTTATTGTCATCCCTGGGGAAAGGAAAACTTGAGTGTCTGTGATGAACCCGATTTTCTTATTTCTAAATCTACCTACGTAACGAAATTAAACAAATCCTAGTCAGCAGTTTCATTATTTTGTTTCTCAGGCAAGCAATTCCCAACTTAACTCACCCAAAAAACAGTGCTTGTCATAAAAAAGCTCCCCCTTGTGAATAAACATGATACTTTACAGTAAAACATGATATATTTATGATAGCTCTCCTTGAGTTGAATTCAAATTTGGACTATATTGGACCAACAGTTGAGAATTGATGTCTCCAAAACTTTGGAGATAGGGCTTCCCCTAGTGTTGGAAATATACACTTGACTTTTTCCAAAAATCAATCCAAGCTTTCCTAGCACTAAGGTGTTTGTAGGTAAATCATTTGAAAATGATCCCTGAAATAGTTTTTGAATGATCTCGTTAAGACGAAGGCTCTGCAGCGGCTATGATGGTTTTATCATTTCCCAGACTTTGCAGGGATATAATATTCAGTCTCCTCCTGGCTCCTTTAACACTACAGATAAAACACAGGTAATTATTTATAATGGAGAGTGACTCCTTTTATTTCGAAATTATAAAAATATGGATACATGCTTTTATGCTTGATGTTGTAATAATTTTACACAAAATAAGATCTTCCAAGTGACAATAATCTTTATTTTCAGAGATACAGGCATTTAATATTCAGATATCAAATTAAGTTGTCACCCCCATGATCGGACTACTGTGATTTTAATGTTTAAATATTTTAAAATACTGATTGTTTTTTCTTAAATTTTTGTGTTGCTTACAAAGATAATATGAGCAAAAGTAGAAAGTTAAGACCTGTTCTGAGGTATCCCTCATTTTTCACTGTCCTCATTTGAAGGTAATGAGGTATTTTGGGTAAGCCTGGTTATCATGGAAGACCACAAACATGGAAGGCTGCTGCAGGTTGTCCACCAGGCTATCGAAGCAGTCAGCGGGGTCTGAACTTCGGGGAGGAGCAGCTTTCATGGAAGGATTACCGACCGTGTAACGGCCGGTCAGGACACAAGCAACAAACAGTCGCCTCACGCCAGCCGAGTCAACTTTGGCAAATTCAGAGGCTGAAAAATTTGCATCCACTGCGAAGACAACTCCCTTTCCATACGCTGCACCTGGGACAGAAACACATAAAAGACACGCTTGTATTGCACCGATTGGATCATCTGTCTTTATGAAAAGCACTTTGTTACCTCGGTTTGGAAAGTTGCTGATCAAATAAAGCTTTACTTACTCACTGCAGTACGACATGATTCAGAGAACTTTAGCTTAAAACTAACTACTATACAATCACATACAGTCCCATAGTAAGAGCATGCTCAGACTAGCTTACTGTATTTTCTGACTGCTTACACCTTTAAATGGAGAATACTAACCTCAGTCCTACAGACTAAAGAACAGATTTATGCAGCAGTCCATCCTATTGCTAAACTCAAATCACGGCTCTGACAACTGAGATCTGAACCTTAAGAGGTTTTCCAGGCATTTCCGACCCCAGGGTAGACCCACTAACCGGACGAATTATATATATATCTAATCTGGTCTAGAAAATGCCTCGGATTGAGCTGGAGAGTGTTGCAGGGGAAAGGGCAGCTAGTAAACTCTAGCCCAGTGCTGGAGTCCGATAAATCCCACATGTCAAGTATAAGTCCATAACGTTAGGTCCACAAGTCTTATGGATTGCCTACATTTTGAAGTCCCTACAGAAATGTAAAGGTTTATTACTTGAAACTACTGGGGCCGCCTACATTGTTAAAGATTTTAAAAAGTTTGTCATTGTGTGGAGATTCAGATGGTCGCTGGCCTTTGTCTGTGCTTTTAATTTGAAGGGGATTTTTTATGTAGCCGAGTGCTTTCTATTTACACTCCTTAACAGTAAGTGCGGGAAATGCCCGGTAATGCTAATTGACGCCCGCCATATCACAGCATAGGATCGTTTTCATATGCTAATTAAGAATGGTGATACGCAGGTACGACACCGACTACATGAGGTATGTATTTTCATACATTGAGGACAAAGAAGGACAAAAACCTGTGTGTTCTCACCTGATGGCCGTATTCTTTTATCATTAAACTTCTTTTTGTGTGTTGGCATACTGTGATATTCGGTACTATCTCAGGTTCAAACTGCACCATCTTTTCATTTAATACATTTGAGAAGTTGAAAATTTTCCTCGATATGGGTCGCAGTTTGTCATTAAGGGGTGTCATTATGCTCACTTAATTTGTATCTGTTCATTTTTGATGAAAAAACAACTTCTAAAGCCTAATAAATGTGATTAGCTGGGTTATTAATTAAGCGTTTTTACATGTTCTGCTTTCTAGTTTGGTTCTTGCATTTTTTATTCATGTATTAAACAATACCATTGATTTCCATCTGACTAAAATGATCAATGTGAAAACATTCCTTACCATTTTCTCCTGCGAAGCTCCAGTCAAATCTGTTTTTCTCAATGCAGCGACAGGATTCTGCTGATATGCCATGGTACAGAGATTTTTGCCGGAGCTCTGCCCCACCGTTTTTGCCGAGAATTCGCCGCCTACACCCAACATAGGCGTTCCACAGGTTTCGGTTTTGCACACGCTCAATCTGAAAATCACAAAACCGACCAACTAATTTTGCCTCGTAGGTGTTCAAGCATTACAAACATGAAATAATTAGGCAATGAAAAGTGTGTGTTTTTGTCTTTGAATACCCACTTTGAGAATTGTGAATTTAGCCGTCTGGAGAAAACCCCGAGCTACAGATTTGTATTCTTCTGAGCTCATCTGCAGCTCCACCTTTTTAAAGCTTTCCTCCTGCATGGGTTCCCATTGGCTTGGCATCTCAAATACTACTGTTGAATTCACAACAATTAAATTATGGTTTGAGCATTCTTCAGATAAATACAAAAAGATAATGGTTTTAAGATTATTAAGGCTAAAGTAAAAAGTGACATGCCTGTGTCCGTCTCGTTTCTTGTCACTTTGTAGGCGATCCCTTTGCTACTGTCTTTGGCCTGACATGCCTTCAGGTTTACTTTTAAGGCCATACCATCTGGTGCAGTGGCATCTACAAACACTTTTCTCTTCAGAGGAGCCTCCTGCAGCGAAAGGTTGTCCTGCAGGCTCAGTTTTTGCAAATCTTCATCTACCTGCTGAATGGACCCCTGGATTTTGAGAGCTAGCTTGGCTTCTTCTTTCTCTTGGAGGTCTTGGTCAATAGCTTTTTGGATGGCCCTGTTCACAATCTCAAGAATGCTCAAAACGTCCTCTTTTAGGCCTTTCAGCACATAAACATCTCCACCGGTACCCGACCGGTACGGTTCTCCACCTCTGCTGCTGCTCTCTGCAGAACCTCTCCTGTACTCCATGCAGACATCCAAGTCTCTGAGCTTTGCCTGCATTGCCTCTAGCTCCATTGCATAAAGTCTGGAGAGACTATTCACATTCAACTCTCTCTCTACTAGCTGCTTCTGCAAGATGCCCTCCAGGTCTCTCTTGATGGTGCTGACGGTGTTTGGACGACATAAAATCACACTGATTACGGTTGGTGGTGGCGTTACAGAGATGAGGGTCGGGTCTTGGGGTGCTGAAGTTGAGGAGGTTCTTGAAAACTTGCTCATGAACATTTGTTTCGCTTTTCCTAGAAAAAAGAAAAGGAAAAGGATAATAAAACTCTAGGTTTTCATCATGGTTTTATCATTCTATATGTATAGCCATGTTAGTTGGAGAGTCATTGGCCGCATGAATTCCATATTCAAAACAAACCTGAAATAGCTCCGCCTCCAGCAGGTGTATTTGCATAGCCTTAATGTCAACAGGTTAGACCTAATATAATTTATTTTCACTGTCGATAACATTGTACCTGTTTGAGTAATTTGTGATTAAATAATAAGAAATACCAATATTTCTATCTGCCCCAGATCAGTTTTTTTTTTTTAGATAAAAAAAAGCAGCTGTGGCTCAGTGGGTAGAGCGGCCATCTCCCAATCAGAAGATCGGAAGGTAGCCGGTTCAAATCCCACCAGGGTCTACTTGTCGTAGGGTCCTTGAGCAAGACCCTGAATCCTTAGCTCCCCGGGCGCTCCACGAGGGGCTGCCCACTGCTCCCTCAGGGATGGGTCAAATGCAGAGAAGTAATTTCACTATGTTGTACTGTATGACTATGGCACTTATGACTAATAAAGGATTCTTTCTTATATTATCTTTATAGTACACCTTGAAACAAAAACAATCAGTGAATTTGCTCAAACTTTTTGATAACCACTGCATCACAAGTGACAGAAATACCACAAATGTAATGCTATTCTAGGCAGTTTTTGTGGGATAGGACCAGTAGGACTCTACTTTTAGCATGGATGGATAGCCATTGTGGCCAAAAATGGGATTTTGACCCCTGAGAGGGATTTGGGTGCAAAATACCACCTATGTCCATAATGAAGAGCTGTATGCACATTCTACAGTTTTTGGCTTGACAAAAATAAAATGTCTCGTTAAAGTCTAGCATTGTGTGCACATTAAAAAAAATTGCAAGAACTAGGTAAAAGCCCAGTGATTGGCCTGTCGGTGCTGGGTTAAGATTTGTGGTTCATCATTTCAGTGAAACGTCTTGAGAAAAATTGGCTTAGATTTAAGGTCCCTTAAGGATATACAACAATCCTCTATTGCAGTCAATAGTTATACCGGTTCTAATGTTGTGGTTGATAGGTGTATGGCGTCAGTTTGTAAACAATAGTACTAATAATGATTTCTGCTTCACAGAGATCAAACACATACAGCCATTATCACAATATTGCGGCGCCACATGGACATCGATCAGCCACAACATGAGCACCAAAAACTGAATTTAATGTTGTGGCTTATTGGTGTACTCCAAAGCCTTTGTTGACTCATTTCCAGTATGTGATTGATTTCTCAGTACACTACATACTGGTTTTCTAGCGGAAGTACATGATTTGAGACATAGCTTTAGTTGATAAACCTGGTAAATATTACTTTATAATTACTGATCACCAAGTAAATTATCTTTAAGCCTTATAAATGAAGACAAACCTCCGAGTGTGAGGTGGCCAGACGCCAGTTGTCCAAAGCGATTGTCCAGTTCTGACCTGCAAATATGCACAGGAATTTAAAAGAAGCAGCTCTGGCTGGTCAAACAAAGCAAACTATGGCACGATTAGTTTTATGGAAAACATGTACTGTATATCTGACCTGAAGGCCTGGAAGAGCGGTTGATGCAGGATGACAATGTGAATAATTGACAAGGACTTTGGCTTTAAGTCCATAATGGCTGACGTCATACCATCCAGCATGGCCACACAAGCTTTAGCCCAGTCGACATTCCCGACACCTGAATGGAAATGCAGACACACCCTAAAATGATGCCATTCTCAATTACCGTTTAGATCCTAAGATCACGCCGTGATCCTAGGCCATAACCCTGCATGTTTTATGACTCAGTGTGTTTTACCCCAGTAAGTTAAGGTGAAGAAATAACTGACAGATCATAGAGGTGAAATGAAATTACAGTTAACTCAAACCTGAAAACCTGAAAACCCGACTTCAGTCTCTACAGGGTTAAATATCGTGCAATATTATATTACTTCAAAATATTAATATCGTGTAATAGTATGCTCACTACCATGGTGTTATTTGAAGGAACTGGTTTGCATTAACCCCGGATACACTTTATTTTTACATTTCCACTTATGTTTATATTCAATTTTTTTTATACTCACTGCATTCTCTGGCACAAGAAATTTCTTCAGGATTAATAAAATTGTATCTTATCTCATATGGCGACTGGTTGGGACTTTTGTCATCAATACTTTTTGACTTAGTTTGTTGACATCAGATGTCATTCATGTCAACCTAGGTCTTTTTCGTATTCAATTTGAAAATGATATTCTTCTTAGCGCTGTGATTGAAGCACAAATGACCAGTATTGATTAATTCTCTGGAGTTCGTGGTCAGACTGGGGTTAAGGCTAAAGCTTAGCCTTTCACAGCATTAAAAAATGTTCAACATGCTAATGTTTGGTAACATTTTTTGGTTTAGGGATCACGCTAGCTTTGCCTCGGGATCCAAAGGATTAATTCACCGGATTCTATCCAACTTTTTTAGTCCCAGTCTAAATCCTGTTTGATACTAAACGTATAGATTATGAAGAGGAAGCAACCTCTACTGTCACTATTAGATTTTGGCTCTACTCTGACATCTTCTATGAAAAACAACTGTTTGGATGGACTAGCAGTACCTTAGGTGGTTTGGTGGTTTGGTACAATTTGTTAGATTTGCAGTATAAGCCAACAGCAGTGTGTTTTTTGGGTTTGCCGATTAAAGGTTCATGATGTTCACTTCAATTGCTGATGATTGAAAAGTTAATTCAGAATGCCAGCGGTTCTAAAGGATAATCTAATTCCGTACTCAGAGAAGAATCATCAAGCAGCCAGATGATGTCATTGATGAAGGTGATGATGAGATTGATGAGTCAAACATCAAACTGGCGAAAATAAATAAGCTGAAAATATGATGAAATGTGACTTTCTGTTTCATCAAGCTGGCTTTAGACACATGAATGAAAAATGAATGAAGAATTTCATCCTAACGGACTTGTACTAGTCCATCCATTGTCTGTTAGCACATGTACACATAAACACTCATTAACATATACACATGCAAATACACACACTACAAACCAGTATTAATGGCTGGGAAAGATACTGAGTGGAAGCCTTTGTGTTCACACCACATCAATATCTTTTTGCATTGTTTTCTGATCTTCTGAGGTTCACACTCAAAAGCAGCATGAATGATTTTTCTACAGCCAAGCATCCCGGGTCCTGTGGCGCACATGAGGTCGGATGGAGTACCAACTGTAGGAAAAGTAAACATTTAAGTAAAATCCTGATCTCGTAGTATTTTCACATCTTTTAAAGCTGGTCTTAAGGCTTACATTTGCGTAACTCTGCTTGGATGGCGGCCCCTGCTGCCTTCAGAATAGCTTTGGACACACCTGTCAAGTTTAGAGCACAGCTACAGTCAGAGGTGTCTGTATAAGGCCAATACAAACATTCAGAAAATCCAACAATCATACCAAAGTGGTTATTGGAGAAGTCTGTCGTGTTGATAATGACATCAGTTCTCTCATGAATGATGTCACCAAGCACCAGCTGAAGCGTGACTCCGCCCAGTGTGGCGGTGACCTCATTGTAACTTTCAGAGACATGGCGGTAAAAGGAAGCTAGACATACCAATGTAAAAAGAAAAATATCCACAATTAAACCTAAACCAATGAATGACACATCAATGGAAATTAACTTCAAAAAAATTGAATCTCACCACCGTAGTCAAGCCACTTTCTAGCAGCAGATCTTTTAGTACACTATAAACCTGGCCCACTTATAAAAATTCTAAATAATAGCAGAGTTAGAGTTCAAACCAGGTTTTTTTCTCTCCGCTGGTTAATATCTGCTTATTGTGCATGCGGCTCTTAATTTGCCTGCACCTTAGCAATAATTGAAGATACACAAGTGGTGGTTCGTTGTTGCTGCTTTACTTCCCCCTTGTGGCTTAATCTTGTCATAGCAGCCATAAATACTGAGGAAATGAGTGATGAAAAGGAAATATTCATATTAACCTTGGTCTGGGTTTGTGTTGTTCGTGAATCCTCTGAGATGTATAGTTTCCTGGGAAGATTGGAAGGCCTGTGGGAACAACATGAACAGTTCTATTCCAGTTCCACATAAAAAATAATTTTCATTTTCTAATTTCTGAATATGATATTCCATTTACTCAAAGATAAACCACTACATTGAAAACGCTGCACCTTTAATAAATAACCTGGACACAATATGCCCTCAGTTTGACTTCAGTTAGTGTTTTGTTGTTTGGGGGGGGTTTCACAACGCTCTTCATCACCATTTCTTTACCTTGCTTGATTCTTTATCTTTGGGGTGGACGACAATACGGACCAGGAAAAATGCAGGTCGGGCTCGGCTCTGCTCAAACCCACGGATTTCCTCTAGCAGGACCTTAGATATTACACTATGAGGAAAACGCAAAACTGCACCTGTCCCAATCACTGGGACAGCAATTGAACGAAAGCCTCTGATATCGCAGGAATCCAGGATGTTTCTGAAGCCCTGTCTCAGAACCTGGAAAATGGTTAAAGATTACTATGCCCCTTTCTTTTGGAAGATATGAAGACATGTCACTTTTTAAAATACAGAAACATATCACCTGGATAGCCGTTCCATGTTGGTTATTATCCCAGGGGATGAGGTTGAGGAAAAAGACTCCTTTAGTCTGAAGTGGAGGCAAACCCTTCACCAGGACCGTGTGACCAGGAAGTGTTGGTCCTCCTGCTTCTTTTTTAAACTCGGCATTCAGTTGAGGTCCAATCAGGCTGGACAAGTTGTTTCCAACACGGGTAGAAAGAAGGTCATGGTCAATCATAGGAGATACCATACAATCCACCTAGGAGGACACGACAAGCAAAATCTCAGCAGCATGTTCATCTGGAGAGTAGATTCTATGGTGTTTACTCTTTGTACTAATAAAAGTGATAGAGGCACTGATTCCAAATTTATTAGCCAATTCCAATTAGATACCTGTATTTTTAAGTATCGATAAAAAGATTAAAAAACACATTAACTTTCTCCACCTGTATTCTGAAAATTTGCTAATAACATTTATGCATGACTAATACATAAAACTATTTAGACTCAGTCTAACTTATATTAATTTCTCAAAACAGCTTTGACAAATTTATGTAACAAAAAAAACCTTTCAATTGCCCCAAATCTCGAAATAAAAGCACAAGCGGTCTAAGGACAAATCTTTTTCATAAATCTCCAACAAAATTAAAGTGCAGTATTTATGTATATTACAAGTACTAGTAATAATCAATAATAATTGTTACTCTTTATTATACACAGTAAATACATACATACATGGCAACATTGTGAAATGATCTATCTGCATGTGACCTGTCCCAGAGGAGCAGTGGGCAGCCAGTGAGCAGATTAGGGTTCAGGGTCTTGCTCAAGAACCCTACAACATGTATGCTGCAGGGACTGGCATTAAACCGCTGATCATTCCAACTGAGCTACATCCGCTGAATGAACATAGGTGCCACAGGTAACAGAGAATAGGAAATAACAATGCACCTTGTTGTTGCTTTGGAATCGGCTTGCAGCAGGTTGTGTGTGCGGCTTCTTGTGGGATTAAATATATTTAGTCATGCGATTTATGCAAAACATCACCAATATCACATGCAAGGTTTCTATAAAATATTCCACAAAGACTCTTCTAGTTGTTGCTCATAAAAGTTAGTGAGCTTCTAGCTCGCCCTTTGCTCTCACTGGGCATTCTGCTAATGCTAGCTACTCTGCTAAAATGAGCATCTTCAAATTTGGTTTATTCCTCATGGTTTAGGTTTTTTGTCTTTCCTTATTCATAGTGAAAGACAATCTGCACCGTTGATGAAGCTCCTGCTAGTGTGAGTGCGACCACTAACATCGTGAGGTGCCGCAGAGTCAGCCATACTGTTAGTGCTAACCCGACCACCGTGGTCATGCCCCAACCGGATAATCGGCAGTTTGGTTCAAGGACTAACCCTGCAATCTTAGGAGTAATGTCCTAGGTTGCTCGAGCAAAACCCTGAACACCAATTTGCCCCTAACGTGCTTCACACTGCTCGGAAATCATTTCACTAAGTTGCTCTGTATGGTACTTCACAATCACCTGTGTAATAAAGTGATAATGAAGACATAAGCCTGGCGATGATCTGTCGGACGGCTGATAGAGAAATACCCCCCTGATAGATACACTTTTAAAACTACAACATAAGCACTTCAATTTAAAATTGCTGCAACTTCAAAATCTGTTGCAGTTTTCTCACCTGTTGGGTCTGAATGGTCCCCTGTGTGATTTCTACATGAACAGCCTCCACAGGAGCTCCACCAGTGGCTCCTCTTGCACTGACATGGACAGCATCACCGATCTGGGATCCTAAATCACTTGTAATGTTTTCTGTTGGGATCCGTTTGAGAAGACGATCACATGTTTCCTGCAATGCCCTCACCACCTCTCCTCTGGTATCAATCAGGATGATTCTTTCCAAACTTCGTCCTCCCTGAGTGCCAAACTCCCTCACAGCAGCTACAATAGCCTCAGAGCAGACAGAGACTGGAACACCAAACAAGCCAGAGCTGATGCAAGGTATGGCTATGGACTTGAATCCCATCAGTTCCGCTAGGTTCAGAGCAGACCAGACCGTTTTCTCTAGTAAGGCCCTTTCCCTGCCGCCTGAGTTCCCACTTTTGGGCCCAATAGCATGCAGTAGCTTTTTACAGTTCAGGTTCCCCCCTGTTGTCATAACCACTTCACCCACAGGAAATTTTCCCATTTTCTTCGATAGCTCACTGCTCTCTTTCTGCACCTCAGGACCACCTGCTTTACTCAGCGCAGCAGCAACACCTCCAATGTGCTTCAGATCTTCATTGCTAGCATTCACCAATGCATCAGCGTCAAGTTTGGTGATGTCACCATGACACACCAGCACCTGCAGCCGATCACATAGGCTGTAACTAGCAACTGTTGCTCTTCCATCTTGTCTGGAGGAATGAGGCTGTTCTACAAGCCGTATGAGACACTTGTGAGAATGAGCAACACTTAACATTTTCTCTCCTCCAGAGGGTGTTGAGAAATACCTTGCTGCCCCTGGCAAGTCTATAGTGACTCTGTCCTGAACAAGGGAGTTTAGAAATGGACCCAACCTCTTCCTGACGTCGGTTACTTTGCTGACTGGTCCTTCCAGCAGCACAGTGGATGCAGAGGCAAATGGTAAAGGATGGAAGATGACCCCTGAATAGTCAAAACTGTGCAGCTGTAGCAATTCTGGTAAGAGCTGCATTAACTCTAGGAAAGGGAGAACAATGCTGTTGTTTATGCTTGCTTGGTCAGAAATACAATGGGTGAGGATTTCATGGAGCTCTTCAACCTCTTTGGTGTGGCCCAGCAAGCAGACCGTATTGTCAGAGCCAAATATAACCTGAGCTCTAGATTGTCCCTGATTCATCTTCTTCGTCTTGGACATGAGCTTTTCCTGAAGCTCTGATGGCACAGCAGAGCAGTTAGGAACGCAAACCTTTACTTCCTTGATTTTCTCATGTAGCTGTTTTTCTGTCTCATTCAACTTTTCTGCACAGAGGGTGAACAAACGTATCTCTGTGGGGTGCAACTCTAATTCCACCCGGTCGACCCCTAAAAAATTGCCAAGCTCTGCTCGACCTCCAAAAGTTTTCTTCAGGAAGGCAAAAAAATATGGGCTCCGATTAGAGACTTTCCTTTCAAACACCAATTTCTCTAAATCAGAGATCCACTCTCCTGCCTTCAGAATCAACTCCGGGGAACCTTCCAAAATGATCTGACCTGGATCTCCCTGTACCACTTTCACTCCTGGAAAACCTCGACCCAAACAGTGCTCAATTTCGTTCCAAAGGAGACAGAGTTTGGCCTGGCCCAATTCACGAATGGTTTTTTGCCTCTGGCTTATGCATGTCCCATGAGACTCTTGTAGATCCATCAACCTGGCGTTCACCTGAGAACGTCCTCCTACCACTACAGCCATGCCTACGTCACTGTACACCTTCACCTCGTCTGTGGTCTGAGGAGAGCTGCAGGACTGAATTACAGCTTTGATTTTATGCGGGTTCACCTCATAGTGGTTCTTGTAGCCGTCAAAAAGTTGGTCAACCTTGGCTTTCCAGTTTCTAGCCTCAGCCACAGCTGAAGGTTGAGCGAAACACTTTACTAAAACTTTTCCTTCATCCGGGTAAAGCTGGGCTGAACAGTCCAAAGCAGAAAGTCCTCTCTTTAGGTCTTTCTCAGCCTTGGGACTCTCCTTCAGGAAACCAAGGAGGAAAGAATCGACTTTTATTTCGTATTCTTCACCAATCGTTGTCAGGCTTTCTCTGCCCTGTTGGAAAGATGAACCTTATTCATTAAATACAGTTGAAAGTCTTAAACTGACTAACTCGATCCAATGCAAAAACAGACTTTCTGATGCATAAAATGAAGAAAATGGTTGAAACCTCTGGGAGTTTTGCTTTTATTCTCTCAATACTTTGTTCTTTTGAGTAATTTCTACATATGTTGTTGTTGCTTACAATATTGGTCACGATTTCTCATGGTTGACCATAAATTGGACACAAAACTTGAATCACTTTTGCCTGAAATCATTTTTGCCTGTGATCAGAGAGAGCATGGGATGCCTCATGATGACATTGACCCTTTCAAAACAGATTAAAAAAAACATGTTTTTGGTTGAGATGTTGTCTTCAACATTTAGAGAGAGTATTTTAGAGGACTATCCATCCTTACCTGTGTTGATGCTGAGTCAAGGTTATGACCTAACGGCTCAATTGCAGGTTCTGGGCTGCTTCTCACCATCAGCACCAGACGACCATCTGCAAATTCCAACACATGCGCGGACTTCTGCAAGACTCTTTGCTGAGCTAGGAGATAAAAGAAGACAACAATTATTAGGGCTCTCCTTGAAGTAAAATGACACATTTTCTTGTTGAACATTCTTAAATATTTGCTGTTTTTTGTTGTTGTTTATCATAGGCCATTACCAGTTTTGGGATATTGAAGTGTTACTTGGACAAACTAGAACTTTGAGATTACTAGAAAATTGTAATGTTTGATTCATTCTAATATTATTTTATACATTAGGCATTCAAATCAATTATTAGACTTCAGCATATAAAGTCCTCTCTAACTGCCTCTTTGTTAAATCTAAAGGAAAGTGTATAATTGATGGATCCAGAATTCTATGCTGTGTTTTGTCTTGAAAAGCAGGATGTCAGTGAACTTTGATTGTAGCTGTGCTTTACTCTGTTGGTTTCAATTGATGGTATGAAAGGATAGAAAAAGATTAGTGAATCGGGAATATTCTTGTCTAACACAGTATCACTTTCTCTCTGTTTGACCCAAGAGGTCAAACAGAGAGAAAGTGAAAATAAATTTTAGCTCCAGAATCACCAGTACCAGTTCCAAGAATGGCCTCTTAAAGTTGTAACTTTTTCTCTTAAATATGAAGCAACGCATTGATATTTCTGTCAACAATCTATTTATTACCAATGCTTTTATAAATAATACAGCTAAGATATATCAGTGTTACTTCTGGAAACAAAGGTTAATTCGTACCACATGCACGTGAAAATTGATGCAAATGCAAACGGTGTATCCGCCAACAACCGTATGGTGGGTGATGGTGTGACGCTGGGAGGAAGTGACCCAGCCAGCACCAGGCAGAGATCCCATGAGGGTATCCTCCTGCACTCGGCAGACATCCCTCACTGCCTAGTTGAACCCCCCAAGCAGACTCTGCTGACCCCATCAATCTACCCCGCAAGGGCTTCAGAGTTTGGTCTTAATGTTTGCCTTCTATTATGGCAAACTTTCACTTAAGTATGATCCTCAAAATTCAAAGTCAGAATTCACAGACCTCTCGAGATAACAAGTATTTATTTGTCAACAATGCATTGAAATTGTTTTTTGGTTTTCAGAGTTTCTTCATCTGTCTGCCATATCAACTCAAAATGCTAAATGCAACTTTTAGAGCTAATCCGTTCAAGGCGACTGTAGAAACATGTCAGTGCTACATGGCGGCCTAGTGGGAAATAGACCTGCTCCTTGTATAGATATAAATAGCTTCTTCTAAGGTAGTGCTATAAAAGAAAATATATATATATATACTTTTTAACTTTCAGCAAACAAAGACAGATAATGAATGAATGAATAATTACGCACAGATTAAAACATTTATTCAAGTTTTGACACTTTCATTTTCAACAAAGAAGGCAACACAAGCAGTTGTCACAGTAACACCTGTCAATCAGTGCAGTCACGTGTTGCATTGATTAGCTGGAGTAAAAGAAAAGCCTCCTATGTCCTGACAAAGTATGTCATATTTTTTAGAATTTGAATTTGAAAATTGAAAATTCCTGACCGCATGAAGTTAATGAGCTGACGTCGTGTCATGTGACGTATGCTCAGCCATTAGCATACTCTTCCGTTTCCGAAGAGTATTATACAATAACAATTATTGTTAAATTGTTATTTAGTATATTCCACACTATTTACCTCATCTGAAGAGCAAATACGAGTGATGCAATGATCAACAGTGTATGAGCAATATGAGTGTGTGCTTTTAAGTATGACCACATGGTGCGAAAAAAAAACCCATTCAAATTTGAAAGTGAAACTAGATTTTCTGTGATGTAATAGTTCTCCTTTAAACTCAAGAATGTTTAATGGGACAGTATAAATGTATCAACACAAAAACAGTTTGGATCTACTTCTAAAAGCAGTGAAAATTATTTGTTATATTATTCTGAACAATTCATCGAATTAGCTTTCAAAAAATGATTGAAAGAAGAAAAATGAATCAACAGACAAAGGTTTTATAACAGGTGACTTACCATCTGGCTGTTTAAAAGTAAGGCAGCAGACTTTATCATTGATATTGGTCACTGAGCTGCAGTCTCCTCCTCCTGATTTACGCCGAATATGGAAGTAGTTTTTAATCTTTCTCCTCTTTTCTTTGTCCAAACTGGGACCGTCAAAGTAAATGGGATACTGGTAAGTATCCTCCTCCATGGTCTAACTTCCACTTCTATAGACAGTAGAGGTAAATATGCTTCTAGTGTCTCCTGGTAGGTCAGATGATAAGGGCTGAGGACTCTGCTGTGGAGGACTCACCTGCAGCAGCAGGAAGGTTTCAGAAGGCGAGCTTTAGTTGCGCCCCCTAACGGTCACTATGCGGTAGCACATGTTATTATCTGCTGAAGGTGAAAGTCAATCAACAGACAATCGACACAAACATATCAATAAAATAAAATATGAAGTAGAATCAAATGATTTCTAAAAATGAAATGATTAATTATGTGTTGGGGGTTACAGGCAATAATACTTCAAAATATGACGGTCTGTGTTGACTTTTTTCGATAAACAATAAAACACGAGGGACCTCAAAGTCATGCAGCTTCCCACATCACTTCTTACTAATATGTAAGACTTATTGTGTCAGGGCCACGACTGAAAAACTTGTTCCCACGCGTTATTAAGTCGTGGGAACGCGATAGCCGTGGCTGTAGTAGTAGGTGAACTTCGGCTGAGGGAATGTTTATGTGTTGCACGGGGGAAACATTAATGGAGTGCTCAAGATAATATTTCCGATGTTCGGCTTATGCCTCACGTACAGGTGCAAACATTTAAAATCATATATGCATATGGACAATAGAATAGAACACCTGGTGTCAGGTGTAGAACCTGGTGTCAGATGTGAAGACGTTCGCAGGAAATTAAGTTTTAAGTTTGTTGCCGAGGTGTTCAGCTGAGTCAGGCTGAAGAATAGTTGTTCTTGGCCAACGTCCAGAGAACTTCAGCAAGGAAGAAGTTCTGGGATGACAACCATTCCCTGTCTTGTCTGTAGAGAGTGAGGTTTTTGTTTGCGTTGGTCTTATATAATAATAATCATTTTAAATGACTGGACCTTCTGAGGTCATGATCCTTAACCATAATCTGTTTCTGTTTCTCGGTTCAGTAGGTTAATGTAAAATAAAGACAGAATTTTTTCAGGTCATAGAGGTGATGGGTTGAAAATAGATGCCAGGCATTGGCATTTTGAACATGACTTAATGTGGTGTATATTTCGATTATGGCTCATGTCAACCTGACCTCAGACTCCAGATGGAGCGATGCTTTAGGAAGTTATGTTAGGATCATAGACAAACTGGCACCTAACAACAGGATGCTCTTTCTCAAATGATGTTTCCCTGTGAGTTTATTAACATGTTGTGCAATACCTACTATTTCAAATGACTTACTTAATCATTCGTTTTGTGAATTTTGACATTGCGGATACTGTTGTGTAATAGAAAAACTCCAACTGTGCAGTTGCATGAAGTTAGGCTGCAACATCAACCTTACGTCAGTGCCAAAAATATTTCCCCAATTCCTCACTTGAATAAAAATGAAAGTTTTAGTGTGTTCCCAGCTGTTCAGTAACATAGACTTTCATGGTCACATTTACACCTGTGGACAATCTAGAGTCACCACTTCACCCATACTGCATCTCTTTGTACTTTGAGCTGGAGCCAGAGGGAACTCACACAAGGTTCTCATGTGAATTTGAACCTGGAACCTCCCAGCTATTACTGTGGGGCAACCTTACTACCCACAACGCAACTCTGCTGTCTTCACTGTTTTGTTTGAAATGGAAAATACTGTCACATGCTACAAGCCCAACTGTCTGCCTCTTTGGCCGCCAATTTTATAAGCTTGAAAAGTCTCAAAAGCCCCTCCCCTTCCACTAAGGAGCCATGATGGCGATCAAGTAAAACATTTGTCTAGAAGTTCAAGAATTATATGTGAAATTACTTTTATTATTTGGACCTTCCAACTGTTCTGTCAACCACTTCAGTCCAACGTGAAGCTAAACGAGGTCACAGCCGGATTCTGATAATCTTCAGATTCTTCTTGTTCATCTGGAACCTAATGTACGTTCGGCAATAGATTCCTGTGTGTGAGTGTGTGTGTGTGGTTTGCTGCGTTTGTTGTTGCATGCGTATGTGTGACGCTTTAAGAGTTAAGGATAATAAAATAAGCAAATATAATTACCGGTGCCAACGTACACAAGGCTACCTTTATAAAGGATTTATAAATGGTTAATAATAGAGTTAGGTCAATAATTGTCACCGTCATTTTACGGCTGCAAATTTTGATATGTTCTATTAACACACATGCACACACGCACACACACGCACACAAAAACACACACACACACGCACACAAAGTTGTTTCATTATTTAAAAGGTTGTCCTCATTTCTGCTGTCCCGCTGTGTTTTGTCCGCCTTTTGTTAGAGAATAGTAAAACTTATTAATCGATCCAAAAAAGGGGATTTTTTAATGCTAACCACAAGGATCCTTTTCGCAACAATGCTAGTAAATCATTAATTAGGCCTATGCTTTCATCCCTGACAGCAAGGGTATATCCCTGAAAAGCCTCCAACCACCTGCATTATACAAGCAATTCCCCTGATTGATCTCATCAAATGAAACGTGAGGTTGTGTGAGAAAAAATTGTGTTTTTTATCGTTTTAATACGACTGATCTGTGGAAGCGGTGGTGATGACCAATTCATAATATAAGGTTGAGTTTTAAAATTATGGATGTCAGTAATTAATAAGTCTGTGGTCAGGATAGGGGAAAATCTACTTAGGTGACAACTGACAAAGGACTGTGGCTCAAGTGATTAACATATTATTAATGATTTATATAGTTTTCACAACCTGATTCACAAATTATGGTAAATAAATAGATAGGTATTACCTATTCATAAACCCTTCATGGGGTAGTATTATTGAAACGTGTTACCTAATGTCACATGTTCCGTCCATTTATTAAATGCTTTGGTTTTTTTTACAGCTTTTTGACTCTATCTTTTGCTTTAAGAGATTTTTTTCCCCTTCTTTTCCTTACAAATGGCTGGAATTCTGTGAATCGATGCACTTCCCTCAAATCAGCAGTTACCAGAAGATTTATTATTATATTATTATTTATTCATCTATAAGAAAATACAAAGAGGATTAAACAGTAGAAAATAAGTAAAAATAATAACTACTATAAAGTTATTATAGTAATAAGTTGTTATAATGAAATTATTGAATGCCCTGCTGTTTCTTCCTTTATGGAAATAATTATAAAAAAAAATCAGTGTAGTACCATGGTATCAGTAGTCATCTCTATTTGGTAATAATATTACCAAATAGGGATGACTCATTTCAGGGTTTACTCATTGTCACGGTCAATTTATATTGTATCAGAGGTTTTTTTTCCCAATAGTCTCTTCAAAATTTCCTGACATTCATTTTGACTCATGCATCCTTTTTTATTTATTTTTTTTATTTATCTTTTTTCACTCAGTGACACACACATAAGCACTCTCTGAATTTTGAAAGAGACAAACAACAAAAAAACATTTGCCGTTGACCTCAGGTGTTATGAAACAGTTAGTGAAATACAATGATTTGGCAGGATGCTTTGGTGAAATGTCGCTCTTGCAACAATTCGTTCCTGAACGTGGGTGAGGTAAGAGTGTGCGTTGCTCAAGGACCCTACGACAAGTAGACCCTGGTGGGATTTGAACCGGCTACCTTCCGATCTTCTGATTGGGAGACGGGTGCTCTACCCACCGAGCCACAGCCGCCCCTCGTGCAAGGTGCTATGAATGTATCCCTGGGGGATACCACAAGCCAAAGGGGCTAGAGATGAGGATATATTAACCATGGCTATAGAGAACTTTTTCCATATGAAAGTATGTGAATTGTTTGGTTCCCGGTGGATCCAATACATTTTTTTTGCTATTAAGAAGTGTATTTTTCCACATTTCATAATTTTACTAAAACATTTTAAGAAGATAATTATGTTTTTTAATGTTTTTGAAATGTCTTGGAAAAATAGTTAATAGATATCTGTATTTTCAGCAATCGTCTTCAGTCCCTGCTGCCTAAATTCATCATCTCTACTATATCTCAATGTTTGCTGGGATAGGCTCCAACCCGCGCGACCCTGAACTGGATAAACGGCTATTGATAGTGAATGAATGAAAATTCCAAGTCATTAACAAATTTTTTTACTGTATTCAAGACATTAGTATCTCGTTAAGTTGGATGAACAGTTCAAAACTGTTTTTATTTTCTCATACTCTTCTGTTGGAATGTTTTTGCCAATAAAACCAGGTATTTTAAACCGGTATTCTTGACTGTTATTTTGATTTTCAAAGTTAAAATTGAAACTTAACTGAAGTGGCAGCAACCATTGTTTGAAGAAACATTCAGTGCCAGCATTTATTTCTAGAGGCTGAAATTTGTAAATCTGCATTACATATACACAATTAAATAAATACATAAAACCATTTATTCCAAACAGCCTTATGCCATCACTGAACAATGAGTACCAGGAGTTTGTTCTTTAGCGAGCAAGGAGAGGAAAATTCTGTTGAGACTGCTGCTAACTCTTATGGACAGGCTGGACTGAAGACAAAAGCTAAAAAGAACTATGTTCTTAAGTCAATAGAGTTCCTTACTGATTGGTAAGGTAAGAAAAATGGCTTGGGATTGGATCCTAGCTTAAGCGTTACTCTAACTGTGCGACACCGGCCATAGTCCTGCGCTCCAGTTCGTCGACCTCTTCGCCCGCCACACTGTTGTTCCTCTCTTTGTCCTTGTTTCTGAAAGGCTTCACCAGTTTGACTGAAAGCGTGTTCAGGATGGTATTTTCCTCCGGTGAGGAGCTGCTGCCGCGGCCGCGGCTGAAGGTGGACGTGCTCCGGCTCTCTGTGTAGGTGGCCTCGAAGAGCTTCCCCATGAAGCTGAAGCCGGCCTGGCGGATGTGAGAACTACCGGCGAACACGTAGAGAATGGGGTTTACAGCGCTGCTGAAGTAAGCAAAGGCTGTGACGTTTGGACGGGCTTTTTTGGCGGCCATGATGAAGGAATCCTTATTCTGCAGCAGACCGACCACCTGCGGAGAGAGGGTGTGTTAAGGGGTGGAAGGAAACAGCAAATAAAAGTACCATAACTAGTAGTTTGGTAAATGAAATGATAAATAGTATCGTTCTAGTCTGATCAACCACTCAAAGTGCTTTACAAGACCAGTATGAAGTCACATGGTAGCCAAGGAGCTTCCAGCAGAATGGTTTCCTTCATTCACCCACCAATGGAACAAACTGGAGTTCAGGGATCAAACCATCGACCTTCTGGTGGCAGAGATGATTCCATAATATGCCCAACTTTTCGGTGATATAATAATATGATAAATCGTACCCCAGTATTTTAATTACAATTTCCCAGTTGCACTCACAGGATGAGTGCCGCCATGGAAACAAAACAATACAGTTTCATTAAAAATATATTGAGTCGTGTTTGATATCTGCTCTGGAAACATAGGCAACTGAAAGTATGAGTTCAACTCGGTACCATGGAAACAAAATAAAAAAGACAAATGCAGGTGTTCTGATCTAACGAAACCAGCAGTAGCTCCTCTGCTGTCTGATCATATTCTGATCCTCTCAAACAGTAGATCAAACTTCACCTCTATCATGCTGACGATGTGATAGGGCAGCCAGAAGATTGCAAAGGCACAGATAATGAGCAGGATGAGGCGACTGCTCTGTGCTTTGCGTTGGAACTTGGCCTGTTGTAGACGACAGATGATGGAGGAGTAGCAGGTGTTGATGAGAGAGAATGGAATCAGGCAGCCCATGATGGTCTCAAACATGTACTGGAATACCCGGTGACCCACGCTGTCCCAGTGGTACGGGTTGCACAAGAAGAAAACAAAATTGTTTGGTAGGATCTTCTTCTGAACGCTGTGAGAGAGAAGGAGAGAAGATTGAAGTGGCTTCAGCTACACCCTGTCCAGCCAAGACTGCTTTAAAGGATGTCTTAATTCTTATGTTCAAGCATGAGGTGGAAATGATATGGAGATCTATCGGCCGTTCAGCTCGTGCCACAGTAATGCTCACACCCTTATTATCCTCCCCTTTCACACATGCTCCGTATCAATGATATCAGCTGCATTTAATCAGGTAGCCTCGTCATCCAATCAATGTCACCCCTGCATGATTAGCCCATCACCATCAGCTGCTGTCTTTACAATGACTCTCTCCATTCAACTGGTTCTGAATGCTAGTTTGCAAGCCCTCCACTTCCTCATCTCGCCATAGTCCATCAGCCTCAGCAGAGTCATCAGCCACTACCACCAGTATCGAAGAGTACTCGAAGAGTCTGAGAGCCAAACACTTTCTAATAGACTAATTATCATGTAATAATTCATCTTTTCTTTATTCTCTGTCTTATTTGATTGAACTACATGTGTGCATACGGCAGGATTTTACTTACTGCTTGTCAATTTTTTAACTCTCACCCTTCTGACGTTAACTCCATTGTAAGAACAGAAGACTCTCAATTGAGTTCAGTTTGCCATGAAACAATCTTCAGGATTGCCCACCACGAGTGTAAATAGTGGAAGGGAGACAACTATAAAAGAAATGATCCAAGAGAGAGATCTATGTTGTCCTGGTTAATCTCTTATCTGAGAAAACATCCAAATTCCAAATTAATACTAAAAACAAATTCACAAATATTTAAATGCACCGCTTCAATGCCTGGGATATTTGTACGGAAAGTTATTGGATAGTTTGAGTTATGCTCTATGCAACCAGACTGTTCCATTTTGGCTGTTTGGGCCCCATGCTTCTTCTTTTTTTTGCTTTAAGCCATGTTTGAGTTCCCTTCCCTTATTTCTTCTTTGTTGATAACTTTATATATTGTTTTATCCCCTAATCTCGCCCCTTGTCATTCCCTCACAGGAGAGGCTTGTACTTACTTCTTTTTCTTTGTGTTATCATGTATTGACATCTTGTTTTATTCCTGTTGGTGATGTTTTCGTTATGAAACATATTGAGTTATTGATATTTCATGTTCAGACATATACTTTTTAGTCAGTGAGACATTGTTGCAGTAACATTTTGTTTTGTTCACTGCTCAGCTAAAGGACACTGAAACGAAAGAAAATACTAGAAACAACTGCAACCAAGTGCCTCTAGTAACTAGACATCAGTCCTTGGCATCACAATGGTGTCATTTTGTTCCTGCTCTTCTCTTCGGAACTGCTCAGTGCAGCTCCAACGAAGGGTTGGTGAGCATAAACTGATGGTGTCAGGTTCCACCGCAGCATCTCAACGGGGTTCAGGTTCCAGATTTGACTAGTCCTCTCCAAAACTTTAATTAATTCATTTTATACATTTTTAGCCATTCAGAGCTGGACTCGGCTCTTCCGCTTGTGATCATTGTCTCGCCGTATGAGCCGCATGCCCTTGAACTTCAACTCACAGAATGATGAACTGACATTCTCCCTCAGATTTTTCTCTTAATGCTCTTCTGGGTTTGCATAGCAATCAGCTCGCAAATCTCCCATGAATACATATTTGCCCAGGGTCTGGACTAGTGGAGCCATGAACTCTGACCTTTATTAAAGAGGGAGAGGCTTGCAGTTACTTGGGGGTTCTCTTTGTATATTTCTTGTCTCTCTGGGGAAGTTCTGTCCATGTGCGGATAATGTGTCTAGCTGTGGAGTTCCAGATCTTCCACAGCGAGATGAATTTCTTTGGATTTTGGTATAGTGTGCTATTAATGAAACTTACAAGCAAATTTACTGCCTCTGAAAATGCTCTTAGGTACTGATCAGGTCTGGGTCGGCGTAATCTTATTGTAACCAGTTATTCATGCATTTGGTTGTTTTCATGGATCTTGTTTTTAAGGGGCCAGGTACCTGTTTGTTTTTATTACAGAACCTTCTTAGTTTAATAAATACAATTCTGTATTTGAAACCTGTATTTTGTGTTTACACTGGTCACTTTCTGAAGGATGGTAACCAGAATTTCTGTCTCACCTTCGATAGAAAGGCATTGGCACTGAAAGGATGAACGCCAACGCCCAGATCCCCAGAAGGATGAAGAGTAGGGAGCGTTTGGTTCTCATTCTCTGGGACAGAAAAGGCCTGGTCACCGCCAGCCAGCGGTCCATGCTCATGAGGGAGATGAGGTAAATCGACACGTACATGTTCACAAGCGACAGGTAATGTATCAGCTTGCAAGCCGCTGTGCCAAACTCCCAGCCTCGGCCGCCAGCGAGGTAGCGCAGTAAAAAAGGGGTGCTGAGCAGCAAAAAAGCATCCGCTACAGACAGATTGAGAACCAACAGACAGGTCACTGAGCGTTTCTTCACCCGGCATAGGATGGACCAAATCACAAACAAGTTCCCAGGGAAGCCAAGCACAAATGCCAGTGTCAGGATGGCGATACCGCCCTGAGCCGAGGGGGAGAGAGGCAAAGTAAAGGAGGAATGGTTGTTGGTGGTGGTGTTAGACGCCATCGGGAAAGCGTCTCAAGATTTTGACTTTGACCACTGTGGAAATGACCCAACCTGCAAAAAAAGGAGAAACAGGAAATCATTTTACCAGGTGATAACCGTGTTTCACGATTGATTTGCTGCAAAGCAATGCAGACTTACAGAGCAGAAGCATCGTCACACAAATCCTGACGCAGTGATAAATTTACAGGTAGATTCGACGATCCAATCATTTCTCTTTTTTTTAAATCTTATTTATTTTTCGCCAGATGATTTCAAAGAAGACAATGAAGCCTTAAATTAAAAAAATCTTCTTTTTTTATGTTTCACAACATTTAGGACACACTCATGTGTTGAAAGAATCTGGTCAGCTTTTAAACTACATTATGACCGTCCGCATCTTTTACCACCGACTTCAAATAACTGATCAGCCAGAACATAAAAACCACCTGCTTCATGTTGTTTATGTCCCTGTTTTGCTTAACACAACAGCTCATTTATGTTCTGTGATAACCTTTTGAACAGAACCAGTATAACCTTTTCAGCAATTTGCGCTACAATAGCTCCTGTGGGACAGGACGACATGGGCTACACGCATCCGTGACCCTGTTGGCCTTTCAACCCTTTAAAGGAACTAACAACTGGACAGCAGAAACAAGCAGACAACCTGCAATTCTTGAGTTGCTCTGACCCAACCATCTAGACCAGTGGCCCTAGTACTTTTTTGATAATGCTCCCCTTATAAGGGATTTATTTCAGGCAAGTATCCCCGTTTAAATGAAAACCTTGTGTTTAAGAGTGGCTGTAAACAAACTTGAATTGAATTCGTCGCTGCTTTGTTTCAACCAGAAATTTCTGTTAATTTCGGTATCTCACTCAATGTCAAAACTTTCCACTCCGGTCAGCATAATGCATAAGTTCAATTGAAACCACTATGCTGTTTTAATATTCTTCAGAAAAAATTGTTTGTTTTTTAAAAGGGTGTCTTTTCCCACCAGAAATGCTTTGCACTCATCAGAACACAAAAAAGATAATTGAAAAGCAATTTATTTTTTACAATAAAATGGAGAATGGATCACAATGTGAAATGATAAAAGTCTTTCACTTCCATATGCTTACCCACTTTTACTGCCTCCTACAGAATATAAAAATAGGCTATAGGATAAATAAAGCCAACATACTGACCTTCAACTGGCGCCCTTTTTTTCAAAGCCACAAACAATAAATCCACTGCAAACCGGAGCCTTTTTCCATGTGATCTAGAGCAAACTCCCGCACTGACCGTGTGTGGAGAGAAAAAGTAAAAACACACATATATACAGTATATTGAGAAAGGATTAGGGTTAGGGATAGTGAGCATCTATTTTGCAACAGTTGCTTTGTCACATTTTCTCTTTTCTTCAACACCCACCTTCTTAGGTCACTCACTGTGTGGAGGAAGCAGACGTGTTGCAACGAGACTCTGAGTAGTCATGTTTTCTGGAAAAAGGGCCTTATGACATTCTGTATTTTTTGTGGAAGTTCTTTGAACACTCATAGTGAACTAAAAATAATAATAATACATTTTATTGAAGTATCAACAAGTTAAGTTTTTGGCTGCTCATTTCGAAGCTAGTGATTTACATTACACAAATTATATTTCAACTCTGCAGCTGCCATCGACTCTATCTTTTATTCAAATCGTTTTGATTTACCGCCCTCATTGATTTCATTTTCAGCTCTAATAAAGCCTTATGTCAATACTTCCCCAGGATCAAACAGTGATGACACAAAGTGTTTCGCTAGAGGGTGATGATTTTCAAGAAAATGAAAAAAGGACACCTTTCGTCAAACCTATCACTCGCCCAATCAGAAGCTGACATGTCATCAACCGGAAGTGACGTCACGTTCACTGGATGCCCGTCCTCCGATCCAATCAGAATCTGCCACGTCACTGGAAGTCCTGCCTCAATGAGGAAGTGTGAGGGGACCCTCTCTAATGGGTGAGTTTAAGCCCCTCCCCCTTATCCATCAGCACCTGCTAAGTCATGTGTTGTGATGACATCATCACAGTCACGTGATTCCTACCAACCTCTATTTTTGTTAGTTTCCTGCCATGACCAGAAGTGTCTTCCATATTTTGTCATTTCGGGCAGACACAGCATGACCTTGAGTATGACCTTAAGTGTGGGTTATGTGGTAGTCTGAGCCGTCGGTATGTACTCCCTCTATATCAGATCACCTGTCGGAGATCTGATATATAGGAGAGATTGTTGGGAGACGGGTCAAGGTTATATAAGTTTTTGTTCAAACAGTTGACGAGATGACGGGGAGAAATGGGAAAGATGAAAAAAAATATACACACTACTCAGATCCATACACACGCACACACACGCAAACACACATCGTTCTCCCACTCGTTCACCACAGATCCACAGACACACACACATCCATACACACACACACACACACACACACACACACACGCACACACACACACACACACACACACATACATACGCTTCTTTATATATTTTTTTCAAATATTTGAATATGCCGCCAATGAGAGGAGGTGGGTGCGTGCAGATACAGTTTAAAACGGACAGGAAAGCCAGATCCGATGTAAGAAAAAAATCCCCACAACGCCACATTTTCGACTTCGTCAACATGGTACAGGCAGCGAGAGAAATCGACTCTAACATGGTCCCTGGCACAAGCGTGGAAGAAAGCGAAGCGTTGACGCAGCGGAGAGAGAGGGCCTCACAACGGGAGAGAGTGTTGAAGCTGTCTCAGAGAATGACATGCTCACTTTCATCAATCAGCGAAATACCTGTGACAATTATTAAACATTCTGACAAAGTGTTGGACCCTCCTCGCAAGATTGAGAGGTACCTGCGTCGAATCCAGCAACCTCCAGCGGGAGAGTTGGTACCGGAGTGGTCTCTGAGACCTTATGGACTGTCGGCTAATTGGGGCTACGTCTTCCGATATGAAATGGGTGAACTTTCTCTCTACCAACAGAATGGGAGCGAGGAATTGGCACCTCTGTCCTTCCTGGCTACCTTGACTACCACCGACTGGGGGATGTTGATGCTCCTGAGGAAGCATTTTCTCAGAGAGTAAAAACTAACCACTGATCAAGAAGTGAAGGAGAAAGAAAGGGATTCCCCCAAATGTGTGAAAGTGCGAACTTACCGCACCGATCTGATGAAGGATTGGAGCACGATCACTGTCCCTCTCAGAGCTGTATGGTTTCCAAACCAACTGTCTGCGGTCGTTGGTATTTCCGTGCCAGCCTCCGCAATGCAGGGGAGAATGAAAGGTCTTCATCTTTGATTCATTCAATTCGGAATGCGGTGTGTTTGGGAAGTTGATGTCCATACCACTCACTTGGCTGGATGTGATGGGAGAAATAGGGAATAAAATCATGACCCTTTCCCTCCGTTGCCGCGAATGGAAAAACGTTCTGGAGGTAAGAAGAACTATCACTTTCTAGACCCCGCCCACTTACCCAGCCCTAAATCACATCCCCATCCCTCTGCATTCAGAATATAAAGACGGATCATCACCCACTGCGTACAGTTTCCGCAGAGAAAACAAATGAAAAGAGAAGAAATATGCAAGCACCCCCTTTCTCCTAAAAACCAAAAGGCAGAGTGGTCCTGTCTCTAAAGAGATTTGTCTTTTTTCATACACCACCCTAACACCTGCACCATTGAAACACCTGTGTTGCGGTGTTTCCATGACTCTTTGTTGTGAATCACTCAAGTATCCCTCGACCAGCTCTCCCAGGCTGTCGAAATTGACCTTGTGTCAACATTCTTGAGTCTGCGTGATGCCTTTAGCACGCATTCGCACTTTTTTTTGCTGTTTTGTAGCCATAACTCTTGGGACCTGCGGCTACAAACTCCTCGATGGTGTCGCCCCCTAGCTCGTCTGTCAACCCACCCAAGTAATGACCCAACTCTAGGGGAGGCTCTCCGTCAGTTCGGTGTAGAGGACGTTTTCTTGCACCCGTTCCAGATAACCGTATAGTTTAAGACGCGCGTAGGCCATGGTGAATACGACTATATGGACGTTCTTTGTAGACGCCACAGTATCCTTTGCACTGATGTAAATGTGGTTCGGTGTAACTACTGTAACAGTAACTGCAGACATATGTGATGCCCAGAAAGACTTTGAGATAATTTATTCCGTAGTAATGTTGATTCAATAAAATAGAAACAATGCGTTTCTCAAATTTTGAGAGGGAACGTTCATCCGACTTTTTATAAAACACAACAATTTTGCGCTTGACAACCTTCTCAAATTCACAGATGTCACTAAAACCGACGGGGATTTGTTCATTCAGGGCTGCGAGACGCTGAAACTCCCACCCACCTTCGGAGGCCTGGTAGTTATTAAATTCAGGGTGAATGAGATGAGCTATAGCTATGGCAAAGCAGGGGTGGTTGTCGGTATTGTCTACCACGTACATTTGGCGTCTTTTCTTGTTTATAATTTCAATGTCTACACTCTATTCCGCTGATTGCCGCTTACAATCCCCGCTAGGATCAGGTCTGCGTCGGACATAACGGCTTGGTTAGATTGTACGAGGTGTTCTAACAATCCCCCATAAGCTGACGTGAATGACCCATCAGCATCGTCATCATCCGCGCTGATGTGAGATTGCAGATTCTCCCCCAGATCTGTCGCGTGTGTAATGATAATCACCTCGGATCCTCGGATCCTCGGATCCTCAGTCGTCAACAGATCGTCGAAGGAGTTCATTTCGGTCAGAGGAGCGACTGATATTTTCGAGTTTAATTGGGGAGTTTGTTGATAAAGGGGCTAAGACCACCCCCGACAATCTTACACCTCTAATATGTGAGAAAGGGTGTGAGAAAGATGTTTGTTTCTGGGTTGAATCAGAAGAAGTTGCTATGTGTGTGGGGGATGAGCGTGTGTGTGTGTATGTATGTGTGTGTGTGTGTGTGTGTGTGTGTATGTGTGTGTGTGTGTGTGTGTGTGTGTGTGTGTGTGTATGAATGTGTGTGTGTATGAATGTGTGTGTGTCTGTGGATCTGTGGTGAACAAGTGGGAGAAAGATATGTGTGTGGGTGTGTGTGTGTGTTTGGATATGCGTGTATGGATATGAGGCGTGTGTGTGTTCTTTTTCTTCCTGCCCATATTTCCCGTCATCTCATTCAGCTATTTGAAAAAAAACTTACATAATCTTGACCCGTCTCCCAACCCGTCCACGGTGAATGTGATGTCACTTCCGGTTGATGACGTGGCAGCTTCTGATTGGGCGAGTGACAGGTTTGACGAACGGTGTGCTTATTCATTTTTTTCAAGCATTTATTAGCTTAAGAGTCAGAAACAAGATTTCAGATTTCAACTCATTCTCATTAATGCTCTGGGTCTGCTTGGATTTTTCAATTTACTCATTAAAAAACTCAAATAACAAAAAAATCTTGAGATTAAAAAAAAGTCATAATATTACAAGAATATGTCATAATTCTATAAAAAAAAAATGTTTTATTCATCATGAAAAAGTCATATTATGAGAATAAAGATAAATAAAACCCTAATTTAACCAGAGAAAAAATCATAGCAATATATAAAACAAAGACCTAGTTTTTTGTGTAAAAAAAAGATTCAAAATATTATAAGGTTAATGTCAGAATTTCATGAAAAAAATAAATAAAGTTTTGAGAATTAAAATGTAATTTTTTGAGAATTAAAGTGACATTTTTTGAGGAAAATTTTATATTTTACAAAAATATTTTAAAAAATCGTAAAATTATAATTATGAAATTTTCATTAGATGAGAATAATGCAATTTTATTTGAAACGAAAAGTCATGGCATAATAAATATAAACATGTAATTTCAGGAGAAAATTCATAATATTATTAGAATAAAGTAATTATAAACATTATATTGCAAGAATATTTATATATATATATGTGTATATTTAGTTGGTTTATTCTCGTATTATTCCGAGAATAAAGTTGTCTACACAATACATGGGTAAAAATGTGGCTTTGATGTGGTAAAAGTTTCAATATAGTTTTATTTGTGAAAATCTCTCTAAACTTAAGAAGATGTTCCTGCATTTGATGCAATCAACACTATTCAGATTTTTCTTTTAATATGACTATTCTTGTAATATCATGACTTTTTCTTCATGAGAACTTTTTCTCCTCATAATATTATTACATTATCACAACATTTGAATTATAATATTTCAACTTTATTTTCAAAATGCATTCTTTTTCATTTCTCAACACGGCCCTAATACTCTTACCTTGGCAGGTGCCAATCTAATATTCATAAATTCACTAGCTCATTCAGTCATCATTCATTCTTTCATTCTCTGTAACCACTTATCTTGTTCAGGGTCGCGGGGGCTAGAGCTTATCCCAGCTGACATCGGGTGAGAGGTGAGGTATACCCCCGGACGAGTCCCCAGTTCATCACAGGGTCGACTCATTTAGACACACAGCAATTCATGCTTACATTCAAACCTACGGGCAATTTAGAATCACCAATTCACATATGCTGTATGTTTCTGGTATGTGGGAGAAAGCCAGAGTACCCAGAGGGAAAGTTGTGGGCAGAACCTGGTACCTTCTCTCCCATTGTTACCCACTGCGCCACCCTAATCTAATGTTGATAATGTTATATTTAGAAATTGTTCCACTGCCAAAAAGGCGGCCTAAAATCTTTTATACAGCTTCAAAAATAGGAAAATACAAAGCTTAAACATCTGCATGGATTTAAAAAATTACATTAAGTACTTCCGTCCAACTCTGTTCAATGTTTCATGTCCTTTAAGAATTTCTGTGCATTTCCCAAACATTGTCACCACTAAAGCATTGCAAAACAAAAAAGGCGATAAAGAGATAAATCAAATGTAATACAGTGAATATGCACAGTAAACGTAAGGCACCTATTCTCTTTGAGAGACGCATCTTGAATTAAGCAGGTCCGCGCCATTACAAGAGTGCAAGCATTCTGGGTAATAGTCCACATTTTTTGTTCCCCACTAAGGTTACAGGACCTTGAGACAGATTTCAGACAATACTTGATCGTTTAATCGAGGTTCGCTGGGGATCATATGGTCAAATATACAGTTGGGGTGGGTTGTGTGGTTTTAGCACCACCTCAAACACATCATTGTTCAGTGAGGATGCATCAAGTCTGGGGTGCTGTGGTATAAATCGGTCATCACTTGGTTGACAGATTCCAGTCATGCTGCAGATGAATACGAATCAACGTTTTCTTAAGCTGTACATGATCAATCTTCCATCCCTGTTCCAAAGTTTGGATATTTTCCCTGGACGGAAATATGAAGATTTGTGTGGTTCAATGTTCCTCTCCAGAGGATTGACAGGAGCGTCAGGCCTGATGTGTCTTAAGTCCTCTACTCACCTTTCTTCAGTATTTCAGCTCAAGCGGCCAACAGGGCCTGCTTCTTTATGCCTTTAGCATGACAGCATCTTTGTCTTTCTCTCTGTCGTGGCTGTTCTGGCTGTTCTGTCGGCTCTTCCTGCCGGCTATATCCAGGCCTGTTCCCTCGAACAAGCGGGCCATGAAAGCCAATCCCTCTTGTCGGATGTACGACTTTCCTGCAAAGAAGTAGAGCACTGGGTTGGCACAGCTGCTCATGAAGGCGATTGATGAGGTGACAGCGCGGCTCTTGTGCCATACGGTATTCAGCCTGGTGGGATGAATTGAGTAGAACTTTGAGTTAGACACAAATGGTTATTTGCTTGATTCATATCAGAACATACATTTGCTTATTTCTGAGAGTGAGGAGAAAGATAAATTAATCTCATGTCTAGGAATGGGCCTTGTGTCATTTTAGTTTTTGGGTCAGAAGATGCAGTCTGTTGACAAAAAGTATATGGCATTACCGCTGATTCTGATTGCTGAGTCTATGTTATTCCAGTCCCTATGTTGAGAGAAATTCACCAAATATCAATTCAATCCAAAGCCATTGTCATATGGTGATATCCTGTTGTTGTTGTTGCTGTTGCGGTTGTTGGATGTCACAATCGCTTGGCTTAAGTTCCATCGAGGTGGTTAGAAATGTGAACGTTGAAAGGTAAGACCTCAAGAGATCAACCGAAAAGGTTGAAAGATGATGGGAAATTCTTTGGGCCAACTTCAGACTCATCAACGTTGATCCGACAACTGTGATGCAGGCTCAGTCTTAACTAACCATGTCACAGTCTGGGCCGTCAACGAGCCACATCTATCCATTAACTGACACACCTTCATGGTTAGCCTATCATCTAACTGCCTTTTTAAACTTCTCGCTCTCAATCTAGTTCTTTCATGCTGCTAGTTCGTATGCCCTTCCCCTCCCAATGGTCACCCAGTCTCTGCAAATCCATCAACTTCATCATTCATCAATCTCAGCCGAGTCATTCGCTGTCACCACCATTATCCAGACTCCAAGTGGGGATATACCTGCTGCTGTTCAGGACAGCGGCTCCTCAGTTACAATCTATCTGAGGAGTCTGTAGACCAAAGACTTTCTGACAGATTAATTAATACTAGTATATGTCATCTGTTGTGATGAAAATTCATCTTTACTTAATTCTCTTTCACTCCTAATTCAAATGCCTTTATTGATCAGCATGTATCAAAGCCAACACTTTAAAAGTAGAAAAAAAGTGTAACTTTTTAAAAATATTACTTTTAAAAGTTAAAGTAACTCTTGAACCCGGAAATGAACCTAGGAATTTTATGCACTCGGGTAGAAAACGCCCAATATTGAATATTCAATAAGACAAATGTTGTATATGGATAAAGCGTATTATTTCCACCTTGCTTCCACCTGCTGCGATAGTATGGCCGCCTGCACATTTAATGGCGGGTGCTATCAACTTTGCATATGTATTTACACACACAAAGATTTAGTAAATCGTGTCCTAAATATGCCATGTGTGATTCCCTTTGTCCCCACTTTTGATGATCGAATTAACTGTAAAAGTAAAGAGGAAAGCACGTTTTTTTGTCATGACTTACCTGTCTTTTATTACACCAGCTTCACACAGAGCCCATGTTACCTGAGGACAAGACAGAGTCACATAGAATAATGTTATGACCATTTCAGAAAGAACACTAAGCTTGAATGCATGTGAATACAGCCCCTAACAGGTGGAGGAGAGCGCTGGATCTGAAAAATGGATGTGTGACATACTTGCACCATGTTGATGATGTGGTAAGGTAACCAGAAGAGGCAGAAGGTCAACACGATGGCCAGGATGAGCTTCTCACTGCGAATGCGACGACCGAACCTGGTGTTACGGATTCGCTTTAAGATGCGTATGTAGCTGAATACAATGACCCCATAGGGAATCAAAAAACCCAAGATGAGCTCCATCGTGTACTGGAGGACCACCTGCGCAGGGGAGACAGGAAGGGAGCAGAGGAACAATCACATGAGGATGCAGCAAGAGGTTTCAAAAAGCAGAGCAGCCAATTTAATGTTATACGGTCAGTTTTCTGCTACCTGTATTAAATGAAAAATATGTTTTAGTTTTCCATGATATTACCATGAAAATAAGATGGAATATTCCACAATACGTTGCTGGTAAAACTAGGATTATGCTGTCGTTCTCGACAGCAAGGGTGTATCCCCAAAAAGCCCCCGATCCCCTTTGTTGTACAAGCAATCCGCCCGATACTCCTCAAAATGAAAGTGATATAACGCCCAAAAAACAGTGTTTGGAGAGATGACGATTCCATACTATTCACGGGGATATAATAATACATAATTGTTACTTTTGTCATTCAAAAAACAGGCAAATTCCTTGTAAATCAGGTCAAATGACCATAAACTCCAAAAAAAGACATGTATGGTTTGAGAGAAAACTCACATGGTCAACAGGAAGCCAATACGAGGGTTAAAAAAACATTTTTTTAAATATAATTTATTCAATTAATTTATGGAGCTAAGTAAACATTTTGATTGTTTCAAATCATCCAAATATAATGGATCAGGAATTTGAAGTTGATCCAGCTGAAAAAATGTTATTACTGTGTGGAGCTTATCCCATCTGGCATTGGGCAAGAGGCAGGGCACACATTTCACGGGGGCCATCAGCTCATTATAGGGCCGATACGTGTAGAGACACAAGCACTCACACTGTAATCCTCAAACAAACTGAGCAATGAGGTAACTTTAGCTCAATGCAGCGAGGAGTGCACGGATCTATAGGAGATAACAAACCAGTCCATCCACATCTAAAGCGCAAGGGACACCCTGTTGGAGACAACAATGTCCTCATTCTGGACAGATTCGAAAGATGGTTTGCGAGAGGAGTAAAGGAAGCCATTTATATTGAACTGGAATGGCTATCTCCGAACAGGGGTGGAGTCTACGTCACAACCTGTGACCCACATACAGTGTAGTTTTTACGTCTCTCCGCAGACAGTTTCACTGTCGTAAACGCTTTAAATGAGTCTATGCTACCGACTGACATGCTGGTCCGACGCTTGTGTCCCCAACGAGCCTAACGATCCACAAGCGTCCAGTCCAATCTGAGACACAATACATGTTTGAGCTGGGAATACACTGTACAATTTTGTTGTTTGATTTCAACTCCTAGTGTACAAATAAATCATCTACATTGTAAAGCCCAAGCTCAGGATTTGTGCGCACATTGTACGTGTGAGAAAAGGAATTAAAACAGTCCATTGACCGATGCAGTTTCGCTATTCACAATTGCCAATAAAGATTAGTTTGAAAGCTTTGGGGCAGGAAGAAGTTTGTTTGCTAGCAACATGCTAACAAGACAGAAATGAAATGCCTTGGTCGTTCTTACCATCCTTTGAGCAGAAACTTCTTTAAAAGAAAAGAGGTGCCGGTGTATATGGACTTGTAGGTGTCTCAGACTATGTGGACAGTATGGCTGGTAAAAACTGCAGCTACTTTTAACTGTATAGACACGGTTTCAGCTGTCAGCTTGACAGCTTGACAGCTAGAACCACCCACCGAGCTGCTTCGCTCAAACATCTGTCAAAGACCCATGACAGTGTCTGTAATATTCCCTGAGGTATAACATTCTTCATAAATCAGCTCCACTGTGTATCAGCTTGTCTGTTTTGCTGACTCATTCACTCAGATCATAACTTAGAACCAAACCATACAAGACTTTGCTATGAACCATTTGGAGGATTGTGCAGCTTTGGTAGATTTTGCTAAAGTGTTTTTTGTCATATGAAGATAACAAATTCAGATTTTGGCTCACTCACGTATCTGTCTTTATCGTGGAATGAATCACACACTTGAATGTCGTTCTTCTTCTCCACTCTTCGGAAGACCATTGCAGGAATGGAGGCGACCAACACCAACACCCAAACCACCGCCAGTATCCTCAATACGGTCTTCCGGCCAGTGATGAGGCTGACACGCTGTGGCCACAGCACTGCCACCAGCCTGTACATGCTCATGAGCATGATGAGCTGGATGGAGGCGTACATGTTGACCAAACACAGGTAGAAGAGGACCTTACACATCACTTTCCCAAACACCCACTTCTTCATAATCAGGTAGATGATGAAGAAAGGGGTGAGAGCCATCAGAGAGCCGTCAGCGATGGCTAGGTTGAGGATGAGAAGGGTGGTGACGGACTGTTTTCTGGCACGAGCTAGGATGCTCCAGATGATGAAGAGGTTTCCAGGGAAGCCCAATAGGAAGACGATGCCTAGGATGAGGGCAGCAATAGTGGTGACCAATTGGCTTTCCATCACGGTTTCATTTACTGCACTGAGGGTTACGTTGCTGGGGGCCATTTTGGCAACTAGAGGGCAAAGAGAAGATATTGGTGAAAGATTATCATCAAAGTTTTGGAAATTTTTTTTTACTTGTAAAAAGATCCATCCACCCATCCATCCATCCATCCAACCATCCATCCATCCATTCATCCATCCATCCAGCCATCCATCCATCCATTCATCCATCCATTCATTCATCCACCCATCCACCATCCACCCATCCGTCCATCCATTCATCCATCCATTCATCCACCCATCCATCCATCCATTCATCCATCCTTCCATCCATCCACCCATCCATCCATCCATCCATCCATCCATCCATTCATCCATCCATTCATTCATCCATCCATTCATTCATCCACCCATCCACCATCCACCCATCCGTCCATCCATTCATCCATCCATTCATCCACCCTTCAATCCATCCACCCATCCATCCATCCATTCATCCATCCTTCCATCCATCCATCCACCCATCCATCCATCCATCCACCCATCCGTCCATCCATCCATCCATCCATCCATTCATCCATCCATTCATTCATCCATCCATTCATTCATCCATCCACCCATCCGTCCATCCATTCATCCATCCATTCATCCACCCTTCCATCCATCCACCCATCCATCCATCCATTCATCCATCCTTCCATCCATCCATCCACCCATCCATCCATCCATCCACCCATCCGTCCATCCATCCATCCATCCATCCATTCGTCCATCCATTCATTCATCCAAGCAGAAGAGGCTCCGCCTGTACCCTTTGGGGGTTTTCGAAGCAGATCGTGTGTTTCCATCCATAGTTACAACCGGTACCCTGCTGTCTAAGGGTACCAGTGATGGTATGTGTAATATATAAACAATATAAACAAAAATTGCTTTGAACCACTGACAGATTTTTTTTTTTTGTAATACCAGATAATTGCTTCACTCCATTTTGGCTTATTTAACAGTGTAGACCAGACTGTGATTCTTTTCATAGTAATAATGCCCAATGGCAATGAAAAAAAAACAGGTAAAGCAACTTTGATCGTTGTCATTTCATAAAATTCTTAAATTGAGAAGCTGTGCGGGTGCTCTTTCTATTAAAATTAGGTAAAAAATGTTTTTCCCATGCTGGTGTACTATAAAAAACCTCATGTTCCTTGTCCTTGGTTAGATCTGGTTCAATATTAGCTGGAATGTCTTAACTCAAAATTACATATATTTCCTTAAAATTAGATTATTAATCTAATGAAAATCATTCTTAAGAAGGTAATTTTCATTTCAGAAAAAGAAATTAGACTGTTTTATTTAACTTCCTTCGTGTTTCTGCAGTGCTATGAGAAATGTTGACTTATACCAATGCTAAAAAAAAAAGAAAATACAAAAAAAAATGCATTTTAGAAAACAGTCAATGATCAATGAGAGACTGAAAATTCCCAGGCAGCTTCCCAGAAAAGTAACAAGACTGTGAAGGCCCTTCCCTCCTGAGACCAACCTGCTTCACCAATGTTGAAGAGAATAGGTAAGGTCGGTTCTTCTGCGGGAACATCATGGGAGTGTGTAACAGGTTTTAACGGGATTTGTAATTCCTGAATGACGAGACCAGACAGGATTGGAGAGAAACTGTCCCTGTGCTGGTTTCAGTTTTTGAGCAACAATTCAGTCTGAGATGTGAGTTTATTTTTAGAACCAGTCAAATATATAACTTAAATTTATATGATGCCTTTCACGAGACTTACGGGCGCTTTACATAGTGGGCACGAAAGAATAATTTTAACAGTAATGACAAAGAGTAATGATGACAGAGCTGAGAAGAAAAATGTGCAGTGGGAGTGGGATGGGAGGGCTGAGAGTTAGCTGAAGTTATAGCCTAACAGGTGATGTTTCAGGTGTTTTTTGAAAATGTCCAGAGATGAGGCGTTGCAGATTGCAGGTGGGAAAGGCTCTACCGGAATGCCCAGAGGGGGAAAGGATACCTTTAAAAAACTTGGCCTTTGCACTCGTCCCCGACAGCAAGGGTATATCCCCAGAAAGTCCCCAATCCCCTGTGTCACACAAGCAATCCTCCCGATTGAACTCTTCAAATTACATGTGAAGTTATGTCCACAGCATTATCGTAAAAAAAACACGATGCAGACAAAATAAATATCATTGAGTTGATTCATACCAATTTTAAACTAAATAGGACAAATAGTTGAGAAATTTTGTACCAAACAATTTTGGAGATGAAGCTCCCCCTAGAGTGGGAAGGGAAATAGGGAACCGAATTCCCCAAATCAATCCAGCTCTTCCTTGCAATTTGATCTACATGGGTCTAAAATAGGAAAATGATTTGTTAAATACTTTTTGAGTTATCGTGTTAATACAAAGGATTTGCGGACACGGGGATAACGATTCCATGTACCCCTGACCTTTTGGGGATATAATTAAACTCAATATTTCATCTTCTATCCCAATTTATGTCGTGTTTTTTACTCCTCTACTTTTTGAATCAGACAATTCTACATTATTCCATGACATCTCAGATGCAATTATGAGATTGAGATTATAGAAAACTTTACAAAATATAATGCACCTGTCTATGATTATGCATCAAAATATTTATAGTCACTAAATGATGTATCACTATTTTTATTTTCTATGAATGCTTATCCTGTTCAGGCTTGAGGGAGAGTTGGAATCTTTCCCAGCTGACATTGAGAATGAGGCTTTGTTTACCCTGGACATGTTTCCAGATCATCATGGGGCCAACACACTGTGAAAAACGATTCATTATCTCCATATTTATACCTACAGGCATTTTAGATTGATCAATTCAATTGAATTGCATGTTTTGGACTACGTGAGGAGAACCTGGAGGCCACTGATGCAAACACTGGGAGAACAGTGCCACACAGGAAGATCTCCACATGGATTTGAGCCTTTTTGCTGCGATATTGTGTTGCAAATACTGTATCGCTACAATGATTTAGAATTAGCAGAATTAGAATTAGTAGTATTAGTAGTTTTAGGGTCAGTGCTGTTGATTTTGTATTTGACTTGAAATTAATCTTACGTAACATCTTACGTAACACAAGAGACCAGAGGTTTAAATAATGACGTGTTATCACTCATAAATGAAATTACAGATTTGATGTTGATGCTTTTCCATGGATCAGAGAATGTGTCTAGCTGGCTCCTTCCAGCAGCATACGTACAATAACTATGGAATGTCTGTTTTAAAAAAGTGACAAGTCATCACATGTTATGCATATTTAGACGATTAGTTTCAGAGCACGCCCTGACAGAGAACACACTGTCAGTCCTCCTGTGCATATAATCAAATATTAATGCAACCGATATTCTTATTTCCTAGCGGCTCACAATCTAGAGGGGCGCCCACTCTGACCAGCTTCATTGATTGTGCTCACTTATTAGCGTTGAAAGGGAGGTTCGCCGTAGGCCGCCAGACAAACTAAAACCGTCCCTGGAAGACTAATTGTCTCTTTCTGTCCGTGGGTCTATGAGTTATGAACAAATCATTTGCTCTTGAGCTCAAGGTAAAACCAGTAAACAGAGTCTATGAACCTGGTGGGGAGGATTTATAAATCACGTGTTCACCAGTTGTCCCTTAAACATCTGTAGAAGGTGGTAACCACTGCAGACCAGGAACACCGAAGACCTGCAGTTGTGGGGATACTCCGACCCAGTCATCCAGCCATCGGAATTTGTGTCCTGTTAAAGTCACTTGTCAGTGGTTATAATCTTAGGGCTAAAAGATGGCTAGTCCCTTGATTTAAAAATATTTGTTTTCTATAGAAATTAGAAAGGATAGGATATCATTTATTTATCTGTGTATTTTGGAAATATAGAAAAAAAAACCTGTCAAATCTGGTTTTCATCTTATTTTATTCTGAATAAGACTCAGACCCTGCATCCATTGGAGTGGACTCAAAAATAAAAGTTTGCTTTCATTATTGAAACAATAATAGTTCATATATTGGTCCTTAATCAACCAATCATGATGATTTAATCACCCCGTAACTTCATTTCATTAGCTTTTTTTGCATTCTAAAAGTATTGTCCATCAATGTGTCCTCTTCAAAATATTCAAGATGACAACCAGTTCAAGTAAATTATGAAATAAAAATCTTTATCCTCGAGACTTCTTGAAATTTTTCGTTAAAAAATTAAATCTGAAGTCCAAAAAACAATGTTATCTGTGAAAAGAAAGAGGGGGAAAAAAAGCTAACAACACTGAGTAAATTAAGAACCATTAACTACACTGGGTAAAATATGATATGTGCACGATAGATCTCCTCGATTCGATTCACATGCACCAAATTTGGACTCAATCGGACAAAAACTTTAAAAATGATGGCCCAAAAAAGATTTGGAGATTAATTTCCCCCTATTGTGGGAAAAATGCAACTGATCTTTCCCAAAATCAATCCAGTTCTTCCGTGTATAGGCTAATATCCATGCTATAATGTAACATATAATACTTTTAAATGTATTTGTGAAATATATATATATATACATACACACACACACATATATTATATTTAATAATATTATTATCATTGTGTTATAATGTATTATTATTTTACTTTAAATGTTTTTATTGTAGTATAAAAGCAGCTTCCAGTGACCACATGGCTCTGTGTTTATCAAAAGCCAGTGAAACCACACTCAAGGAAGAGATGGAAAACATTCATAGATAAAACTGTGTCAAACTTGTACAACGGGATGTTGTTGGGACAACAACGTGACAACAGCAGCAACAGAAACCAGCCGGATGATGTCATCGTCAGGTTCAATCTTTAATGTCACCTTTCCCCTTGCGGTCAATCGTGTTTGTGAAGCGTTTGTTTTGTGTCAATATCTTAACTTCACTTTATTTGCATTTGCACAAAGAGAGCACAATTGTAAAACAAGTGACCACATTTGAAACTATACAACCAGATTCATTCAAAAAAGGTGTGTTTGTGTGTTCTGTTTGACTCACACACATAGTTACTCAAACACCGCAGGTCCCCATACAAAGAAAAACATGTAGAATCAGGGCAAAACACGCACACGTATATAATGTATGCATATACAATACAGCTCAGATTTAGTTGCTGCTCAAATTTGAAAAGTTTACATTGAAATGAACCTGACAATAATGGGTCAAGATTAAACAGAAATACTTGTGCATTTTAAAAACATGCATCATGTAATGAATGAAATGAAATGAAAGACTCACCAGTCGTCATCACTGAAAAACCCATAGGAAGCCGCAGAAACTATCTGAAAATCTGAAAAAAACTTTTTCTTTCTCTGTTTTTATCTCTCTCTACACAGTTTCCCTCCACCCACTCTCTGTCTCTGTCCCTTTCCATTGATTTGACATGCTTGCTGTAACATGCAGTGAGTGAGTGAAGAAGGTGTGTCCATGCTACCTGGCCTCTGCCCTGACAGTCAGTCAAAATCCTCTCCTGTCTACTGTGGAATTCCATTTGTGTATTTCCGACTTCTAAGAGGGTTTATTAAAAAAAAGCAAGTACAAAAACATTGTTCCATCATGATATCCTGCCATGTGGACCATTACTTCAAGCCTCCATGAAAAAAATACTCTCCCTCCCGTTCTTATCATACCTTCATAATCTGGTGGCAGGTATAGCAAATCCCTGCAAGCTCTTTGAAAGGCAAAAAGGTTTGGCAGCAAAGTGCTTCACAAAGGCACGGATTCATTTACGGCCCTAGAGACATACAGTATGTGTACGATCATCTAACGTTAAACAGGTTAAACATCCACTAGAAACCCGATGAATGAGATGAATGAAGAAACTCTCATTCATATCATTGCAATAGTCTCATGATAGTATCATCCTCATAATAATAATATGACTCAGTGACCATGAAAAATATCCCTAGAATTTAGAATCACCTTTATATCATTATTAGTCAGATTGTTCATTAAAAGAAACTGGTATTTCTCCAACAACGATTGACCTCGGGATCTATATCAATAGCTATCCAATTCAGCTTCATTCTGTTCTTAGCTCAAGTCTGTGCAAATTATTACACAGACTTGAGCTTGATTTGAGATTATTTATTATTATTATTATTGTAAATTATCTCAAATTATTATTTTTTATCTGACCTGGAAAGTTTTTTGGATCCAGATGAGACTTATATTTTAACCCTAAAAAGTTGGGAACGTTATGGAATCATCACTCTTCATGTTGATGTGATGACTCAAAATTTGAATTATCCACATAGACCTTAGAGCGAGGAAGAAATGGATTGATTTTGGGAAGGGTCAATATTATATTTCCGGAAAAATACTCTGAATTCACATTTGATTTAATGAGATCAATCTGACGGATTGCTTGTACAACGCATGGTATTGGGGACTTTTGGGATACCATTGCTGTTGGGGATGACAGCACAGTAGTGTTATTTGTCAGCATTAACTATTGTTGTTAAATGCTCAAAAACTTCTTAAGGATGAGTAATTCGGAAGAAATTATGCGGTACATGCCTTTGTGAAAATCTGTGTGGGCAAATGGTCCAAGAGTTTAACATGCAATCGTCAGGAATTAGAGGTTTTCCCTATCTACAGTCATCACACCAATTCTAGCCTCACTGCACTCACTGCATGTCAAATACAGGATCGATTATAAGACACTCTTAACTATCTTCATGCCTCCTGCATATATCTTTGAGCCGCTGAATCTCTTCTCCAATAACTGGCCCTCAGATCCCATTTTTGTCAAGTGTTTTTTTCACAATGTAATTGTGGCTTTATGGGCTGCATGTTTTTTTTGGGTGTGTTATTGTCGTTTCTTGTTTGATCATTTTCTCTCTTTATGTTTTCTTATTTCTAACTAAGCACTTTTGTCTTCTGAGTCCTTGTAAAGCACTTTGTAACCTCTGTTTGAAAGGTAAGAATAAATAAAGCTTTGCTTACTTACACAGAGTCTGGAGACATCTCTACACATGTAAACTTTGCCTGCCTGGGTTTTTTTTTTTTATGTGTCCCATGAGTTTATGACCTCAGTGCGTTTCTCTGTGTGCCTTTAATTGGTTGCCTGGAGACAAACTTGACCAGCGGCTGAAGCTAAGAGGGTAGAGCGGTCCCACCAACTCAAAGTTGGGCTCTGTACTCCACTTCAAGTGAAAACTATAAATGAAATGCATCAGCGGACTTCTCTGCACCTGAGTTCATCTGAGATGGACTGATAAAAAGTTGAAATGTGTCCTTTGGTGTGACGAGGCTACATATCTAATTCTGGAAATCATGGACATCTGTCATCGTATCAAAACCCACACAGGCCCAACCCAGCACAGAATTCAAATGCCAGATACCTTTGATTGATGGGATGCTAACGGTAGGTGCGGTTTTAGCTTGTGTAGTGCCCTGGGCGAACCTTCATTGCAATGCAGTAGCACCCAATTTTTGGGAACAAGAATTGTAAACCACATGTAATATTCCATAAAAAACGTTTTTTTAATTTAATTTAGTTTAATTTATTCTTTATTGATTTCCCATCTATAATGTTGTTTTTTTATTTCTCTCCCTCTGGATGGATTAAACAGTCAACGCAATTTGAATCCAAATCAGAAACTTGAAGTGAGTTGCAAATATGAGGACTTTGACCTGGTATCCTGTTGCTGACATACATTGCATGGATGTAAGAATAGAGACATCCCCAGTGAAGAGAAAAAAAACAACATATGGTAGTACAGTCTGCTGAAGGTCTAGATGTTAAATCTATTTATCTATATCTATATGTGGCGGGGCCGCCTAGAGGGGTTTGAACTGTTGCCTCACAGCAAGGAAGTTCTGGAGTCCTTCTTTGTGTGGAGTTTTGGTACGTTGGCCTCCTCCCATAGTCCAATGGGACTAGGCTGTCATAGACCGACAGGAGCAAATCCGCTTCAAAGCAAACAAATCAATTTAATAACATGTGCAGCATTTGGAGAACACACCACAAACACCACAACAAACTACTTTAAGAAATGTTCTGCTAAAGCCACAGAAACAACCAAAGTGTTTCCGGAGGACATTTAACAGTGATGGCCTCATGCGGCTTGTTTTGACTGTGGTTTCTGACTTTAATAGAGTCGGAAAATTAGTTAAAATGAATCATGCGATCACAATTTCAAAGAAAAACTAAAGACGCTTACATTTTAGCTCAGATGTTAGCATCATCTTTTAAGTGTCTGCTGAAAACACCTCTGTTGTGTTCTGGCTATTTCAGTGTGTTTACTAAATTTATAGTTTAGTGTCATTTGCAAAGTGTTTTTTCAGGGCATTGTGTGTGATATTTGTAGTGTTTTTCTTAATGTATTGTGTATTGATTTTGTCTTACTTATTACTTCCACCCAGTAAGGCGGTTATGTTTTCAACCCTTTGTCTGTCTGTTAGGAAGACTACGGTAAACTAATAGACAGATTTTCATGAAATTATTCCAAGACTTGGGCATATCCTAGAGATGATTATATTTTGTTGACATTACAGAGCATTTACAAAAATAAAATAATAAAAAGCTGTTTGCAGTAGTGACGTCACAATGTGGCGATGCGCGCCCTCGAAACTGTGTGCATGTCAGGTCAGTGACTTTGTTTTGCACTAATAACTGACTTCAGCCCCTGTTTGTGCAGAGACAAGTAAGGTGAATCAGTTGTTGCTTTTAAATGTCAGTAAAAAATGACCCAATGCTGTATGTAAATCGTAACGTAAAATGTAAATGGTCCGAAAACATTTGGAGAAAAGTCTCCACTAGTATCAGAAATATACAACCGACCTTTCCCAAAATCCCTCAAGTTCTTCCTCACACACAAAGTTTATTTAGGCATATAACTGGAAAATGATCTATGAGATTGTGTTTGAGTCATAATTATATCCAAGTCTTTTCAGGGATTTAATGAGAAAGTTTGTAGATTGTCAATAGGCTGCCCAGTGACTAGCAAAGTAAATGAGATAGCTAATCTATTTCAAAGCATATTTTCTCTTCCTTTGGACTAATGAGCATGCTCCCTTAGATATATAAAGTTAATAACATACCAAACTGTATGAAGCGGAATCATCGTGTATAGGGGAGAAAAACACAGAATGTATGCATGATACTCTTGACATTGTTATTTCCACGTTCTAGTGATCGTAGAGTGAGAAACCATTTCTATTGAAATCTAAAGTCCAGGGCTGACTAGGCAGCTCGTTTCCAGGCTGTGACTCACCAGATGGATGCCACTCCTTCCAGGTACATTGCTTTGACAATCCCTTGCAAGACAGCACTTGTCGAACTCAGTAAAACCTGTCTGCCCTATCAGTTGGAAAGGATCTTAAATGTGATGTGCCCTTAAAATGCCAATGTCCCGTCATGTCTTTTTTTGTGGCACCTCATTGTATTTATAGTCTGGTTGTATTTATATCATGTGGACGAGATGGTTATCATGGGAAAGACTTTTGATGCAGCTTGGATGTTAATGAGAATCTTATTCAGAAGTGGCAAATGGTGATTCCAACATGACATGACCGCAACAGAGGTGGAAAAATGGTAATACTGCTCTAAACTATTGTATATTTGGGATGAAAATCACCAGAGCTCCAACGATATGATATTATCAGAACACTTCAATCATGAGCAGATTATTGCTATATTGTGCGTTCTCCAATGGCATATAGTATATATATTGTTATATATTAGATTGTTTTCAGCTGCAAATGATATCCCCTCAGTAAAAGCGTTGATATAGTTATATTAGAGGATCGCACCCCATGAACATGGAGTGAGATGGTGGTCTCCAGTCTTCAGTGAAAAGAATAGGGGGATATAGATAGAGGGGTATATATTGCTTATATTGGCGCCTTGCATGGCACCGATCGTCACCAATGTATGATTGTTTGTGTGAATGGGTGGAGCATTTTCATATTATATTAAATATATTCTATTTAATTCAATGCAACCTTTGCTGTAGTTGTCTAACTCTATCTCTGAATGGGGACAGCATGGTCAAATACAAGGTGTCTTATTTATCTTATTTAAAAACAAAACTATTTATCATCTTTAAAAACAAAACAAATGAGGTTTAGAAATGTGAACAAGGATTTTGTGTACTTGGTTGCTTCCTTCTGTATCTGCATCTTTGTTTTATCAACTTCCTCTGCTGCACTGACTGATCGACTTTGCTGATCTTACCAGAAAAAACTCTACACCGCCATTTAGTAGTCTGAAAATGCAATTGATATTATAATTCAATAACCTAAAAGTTCAGTACAGATTTGGAATTTACAGTGTACAATAAACGATAGCTTATACCTGGAGTCCTTGTATCGATCCTGCCATGCAAAATATACCAATATAATGTTGTCTATTTCTTTATATCATTATATAAAAAACATTTGTTATTATTTGTTGTATATGCTGTAAATATATATATTGATTGAATCTTTTGAACATGAGATCTCACTAACTATTTCCATTTTTCTCATTGTATCTCAATTAAACATCCATTCGTCTAATCTAAGCCCCAACCTCATCCCCTCATTATCTTATTTCAGTCAGACAACTCATGCTGTCCTTTGTTTGATATTGATAACAAAACATATCGTTTGGCGTCTAGAATCGGACCCCATCACCCCCCCAGATATATTTACAGCAGGACCCCAGGACTGTGCAGGGGCCTTAGGAGACTGACGCCACTGATGCAAAGATCTCTTATGGGGAGGCCTAGGCACCAGCCGCCGTGTGGCCATTTCCCATGAGAACCGCTGCTATGACTGGAATATTCTATCTGGTGAGACTAGTAATGACTGACTAATGAGGAGGGTGGCACAAAAGGGAGAGAAGAAATAGCAAGCCGATGTTCATGACCTGGAATGAAAGTGTACTGCAACATGAAGTTATTTAGAAACACATGACCAGGTTAAACATCGCATGAGATGGATTATTATTCTTATTTTGGATTGACCCTTATTGATTATTTCTACTGTAGTGGCATTATCACAAAACACAAACATTTGTTTCCTGGTCCATCTGTTACCCCATGGTGAACAAGCGACGACAGTGGGATAAAAGTCATAGAGATCTATACATTTGGAATCGGTAAGGGCCTGAATTTCAGCTGGCCAACATCTGCAAACCACTCATTGATAAAGAATCCAAGATAAAACAATAAATGGGGTTGCATCGTAAAAAAAAAACCCAACATAAAGTGAGGGAATCTGAGGACTCCACAAAGTCATTATAAAACAAATAAATAAAATGCTTCAAGGTGAAGGGAGTTTGCAGGTATTATAGAGAATCCAGCATAATGCTTCTGATAAAGTGTTGAACATGTGTGGGCTACTGCGGTAGCCAGATGTCATCCAAACAGAGAAATAAAACGTTGAGGGCCATTTTACCAAAAGGATGCCGTTACAATGGATGAAGGGGCGCGACTCTAAAGGCATCTATAATGTCTGCTTTTCCCTGCCATTCACCGACAACTGCCGACTTTATCATGCGAACGCCGTTATCATACAGAAGCATAGAGCAAGAAAAAATGTGGTGGTCCGTCAAAGTCAGAGCAAAAACAGCTAGAAGGTCAGTTGGTATGAGAAACGATAGTTTTAAGGAGCAGGTAGCAATGATGATGCAGGGCAGTGGTGGCATAAGCAGAACAGAGGGTAGAGATGGGACATTATTGCAGTTTAAATATACCACCAAATTTGAGGGGTTGGATTGGAAGATGTTGTTGAGCAGCAAACCTTCATTTTCAACAGTATTACCTCTTACTTGCTCCTTTTCTGTCTACATGTACTTCCTCTTCCTCCAACAAGTCTTTTGCTTAAACATCTTCAGCTTCTTCTTAAACTACCGCTTCTTCTGCTTATACTACTTCTGCTATTAATAATAGCAATACTAGTACATACATGATCTGCAAGAGTTGATGCAATACTGCTAACCCCCAAGAAAATGCAGCTCCAGTTTCAGTCTCGAAATCTAGATAAACCACAGAGATTTCATGATACTGTTCTTTGGAGGGATGCTCCGTGGCTGCCTTGTCCTCCCCGGTACTCCAAATCTGTAACCTTTAAATTATTATTAAGATGAAGGACATCAAAGACATTGAGTTCATATTTAAAACGATATCGAAAATATATCGGTCGTCATGTTTAGAAAAATACCAAAGACATCAAGGTCCTTGTCACAAACATCAAAGATGACATTTTCAATAATCTACCTGCAACTTACTAACTGTTATTAGGCAGAAGGACATTAAAGACATTAATATCCGCATCACAAAGAACAAGGATGACATATGTCATAATTAATCGACCTGTAAACTATAAACCATTAGTAAGCAGAAGGACAACAGAGACATCAAGACTGACAAACTAGTTGAAGAACCTGAGAGACAAACCTTATTGTCTTAACACGGGAAGAGCTTAAAGATGAGCCAACAGACACCCCGTAGAGTAAGGGTAAGTAAGTGTCATATCTTGACCTGCAGGTTGACAGTAGAACCTGTGATGAATAGGTGATTTGTCCCCAATATCCCCCGTCTCTCACCCACATTCTACCCAAATGGTTCCAGTCCCACGGTTGTCCCAAACAGGATAAGCTGTGAAAGAAACGGGTGCCTGCTATCACCGATTACCCTATCTGGCATTATCTCTAAAGGCTGTCCAGATAATGGATCAGTACGTGTCACATGTTAAACCTTTGATGTCCTGCTCCAGTCTTTGATTGAGCAAATTTTCACTATTTCTTATTGAAAAATAAGAAATTGGAAATATGGCTAATTCCTAAATCCTATTTGAGAAGAAGGATTTATTTTGGGCTTATTTTAGTGTATGAGGACTTAACAAAAGATTCTGTAACATAATACAACCAAAGACTCTGATAAGGGCAAAACGAACCATTTGTAACCAAAGAATTTGTAAGTTTATGGTTAATTTTGAGCATCTACCAAAAATGCCCCCCACCCCCAACCCCACACACACACCCTATAATTTTGAGCAAATTAGTAGGGATAATGCTGTATTACTCATATTCCTCATAACTATTAATGTAGTCATAGAAGAAAAAGTTAAGATACAAGATCTCACGTTCCCTTTAGTTTATTTTGTTTCTGGAGCCAAAGAATATAAAATTCCTCAATCAATTTCTGTCTCTGCCCTTCAGTTCGCAGACCAAGTCAGAAGGGAGTTACGACGAAGGTTACGAAGAAGCCCTCGTCTGCTCTCAAAGGGCTACTACGGTTTGGATGGCACACCTCAAGTTTCATACAGGGAGAGCCTAAACAGGTAAGCTGATGACGGTATGGATATCTGTGTATCTGCCTCATATACACCAATGAGGCATGACATTAAAAAAAACAAGTCCTGCAGATCAGAGCTTCTCGAAAACGGCCGGTCTTTTTGAGTGCTGCCGGTTTTCAGTGTTAAGCTCCTACCAAAGCAGTCAAAGCAAGGACATCTGGAACCGGCGGCAGGGTCATGGTCACACAAGATCAGTTCGGCCCAACAGAAGAACTACTGTAGCACGCACTGCTGAAAAGGTCAACGCTGGTTCTTGAAATCTATCAGACCACCTTTGTCCGGTAGATTTAATGTCATGGTTGATTGGTGCCATTGTGGAAAGTACATAGCTGAGTACAATTATTTGAAGACTATTCTTAAAAGAGTATTTTCATTTGTCAGTACTCTATACTGTTACATTTCAGAGGGAAATTATAAAAAATTACAAATCTGGAGATTATTTTTAAATTTCTACATCAAGTAAGAGCTGAGTTGAAGGCAAAGCTCTCAATTTACCGACCCATCTACGTTCCAACCCTCACCTATGGTCAAGAGCTGACTTTAGTGACTGAAGGAATTAGGCCAAGGATGTAAGCGGCTTTAGGGCGGCTGGAGTCATCCTTAGAGGTGAGGAGCTCAGACATCCGGAGAGATCTCGGAGTAGAGCCGCTGTTCCTTCATGATGAAAGGAGCCAGTTGAGGGGGTTCGGGCATAGGATTAGGAGGCCTCCTGGAGGTCTTTCAGGCACATCCAACTGGGAGGATGTGCCTCAGTTTTGTCAATAGTTTTGTAATGTGGCCTTGCTAATCTTACAATCTCGTTTGCTCAACTACTGGCTTCAACATGTGGCTAATGAAATGTATTTTTCTGTTTTTTGATTTGAATTTTTTTTTCTCTCTTCATCACACTTTCGTTCTTATAGTTTAGGCCACAGAGGACCTCCACTCACAATTCGTTCTAATCTCATCGTATCTTCAAGGGTTTTTAAGAGGAGGAGGAGGCAACAACAACAGCCTGGAGATGACAGCGGATTAGTTGAAGCCAACAGATTTTTGGGAGCCAGAAAAGCAGAGGATAGAAGTGGAAGGAGCAATATAAACAATACAAACAGATGTATGGAGCTTCATTTATCTGAAATCCCACCAGTTGAAATGGCAGCTTATCACATTTTCACTGTCCTCTCTCCTATCATTCTCTCACCAGCATTCATGATATTTGGATCCTTTATTGTCCTTGCCCTCGTCATCATCTTTTTAGGTAATTCATCACTTTTAATACATCATTTATTTGGTTATATCCCCGACAAGTTAGGGATATTATGGAATAGATCCTTCGTGTTAGTGCTATTACTCAAAAAGTATAGCATGGATCCCTCTCAAGTTTTAAAATAAAGACTGGTTGTATATTAGTGATACTAGGGGGGAGGTATGTTCCCAAAAGTTTTCCAGACAGCATTAATCAACTTTTGGTCCGATTTAGTTCAAATGTTGTGCATACGAACTGTTTGGAAGTTGTTACTGAAAAACGTATTTTTGTAAAAAATAAAAATAAAAATTAGAAAGAATCCTCCAAATTAATCCTCCGACTTTTCGGGGATATAAATATCCCAGCATAGCAGGGCCAAACATTTTGTAGTTTGATGACTTTAATTTGTATTTGAAATGGCAGGAATGACAACAATGAACCTGCAGCTACTAAAGCAGCTGAACATGGCAGAAGCAGAAGAAAAGATGATTCAGTTGCAGCTAATAGAGCAGCTGAACTTCATAGAATCGAGTAAACACATTATGCAAACGAAGCTAAGAGAGCAGCAGAAGGAACTGCTCTATCTGACTAAAATGCATAGTCCTCTGGCTGACACCATGCCAAACTTCGCTTCGGAAAAGCTAGGTATGCCATACTCATCTTCATGTGTATGATTGTGGTTGGAAAAGGTTCTCTTTGATTGCTCTCTTGTTTGTGTGTAGGTGCCTCTGTCGTTTCTCATCTCAGCTCGAAATCTTACATGTATCCATCACATTCTATAACATGGTTTTGGACGATACCTTTTCTGAGTCAAATTAAAAATCCTATTATCCAGGTTGGACCTTCCCCACCCACACTAATACATACAAAACCTTTTCCCAAACTGTCCTCTTCACTCACCAGTGGCCTTCCTCTCTTATCCTCAGGAGCATTCCTTACCACTGACTCCTGGTCGCTGCTGGGCTTTTGCAGGGACACAGGGACATGTACTTATCTCCCTGATGCACGCAGTAAAGATCACCAACGTCACACTGGGTCACATTTCAAACATGCAGTCTCCTACTGGCTTCATCTACAGTGCCCCAAGGATGTTTTCTGTCTATGTATGTCCAGAATTTGGCATTATTTCATTGGAGCTGGCCTTTATGACTCTTACTTTTTCACCTTTGTGCACAAACAAATGCACACATTGTTCAAATTCATGTATCTCTCTCTCTTTCAGGGACTGACAAAAGAGGATGAAGAGGAGACCTACCTTGGAGCTTTTGAATATAATCCACATGGGCAGTCATTACAGACCTTCAAAATCCCGGTGAGTATTAAACCTACTGTCAATGTTCAAACCAGGTAACTAACAGCACAGGTGCCCATACAGTTTAACTTACCTGGCCGTAGCTGTAACTTAAGTAGCATCACTGAGCTGACAGACAGAAATTGATTGTGGTTGAATCCCTCATTTGAGCATTAATCCACAAATACTCAGTTAGTTGGAAGTTGGAGTTTTTTCATTTAAGCTGTGTTGAGTATATTCACAATACTTATTTGATTTGAAGGTAATATTGAACCAAAGAATGTCAGCTATTGAAGCAAAAAAACTACAAAAAACATATACAGCACATCCCTGTGTCATATTACACCACCACTCTCTGACTACATCACATTCTCTATTTATGATGTTAAAAGTTCTTTACTGTGCCTGTAAAGCATCTTTGAGTATTTTGAAAAGTGTTTTGGAATTATTCAATTTTCTTTTTTTCTCTCATTAGAGTCAATCCCACGGAGTCTTCAAACTTGTAAGACTGCAGATTGAGAGCAACTGGGGTAATTCCAATTACACCTGTTTGTACCAGTTCAGAGTACATGGAAAAATGCTGTGACCATTTCTAACATCAAGAATAAACAGGGGAATAGCAGCTTCAGTATGTGCCCCCAACACGCTGGCCGCTGCTGCTCAGTGAAGCGGTAAGAGTTAGTCCAGAGCCACGGTTGCTTCTTTTCCACCAAAGCAACATGAAGGCCCAGGATAATGACCAGCAGAGCCACACTGTGTCCCATAGATCCTTTCATGGCTATTTTGGTCAGTGTGTCCTCTGGCAGGCCGGGTCATTATTGGACTGCAGAGACCATCCGCTACATGCCGAGTTTGAAACTCCTCCTCAGGCCGGAGATTCGGAGTTCCTTGATTCAAGTGCAATATGAGTGAAAACTATTTTGAGTCTTGTGTAACTAGAAAGCAATCAGAGAGCACAAACCTCCACCATGACACAACACCTCTGGGACATGATGAAAGCTACCTCTACGTAACGATGCATGCAAGTGTGTCCATTAGTTTATGAGTTAATGCCAAAAAAACAACTAAAAAGTGCCGTATCTCGCCACGGATAAGAAAATGTTATTATGACATCCTGTTATGAAGTCTTTACGTGACTGTCTGTCCATTAGTTTTTCCATTATCTTGCTGACAAACAAGCAAATAAAAGGTAAAAACATAACGTACTTGGCGGGGGGTAATCATTTTTAATATGCACACAAGATTTTCAGGCTCGAATTCACGCCTCCAATTTTAGTATTTTAGAGACTGCTTGTTATTTTATTGTGCTCTTATCTGTTATTGTATGTCCAGGAAATATTTTGTATTTTTATTTCTTTTTATTAATAAAGGTAGTGTGCTTTCCTGTAATTATGTTGTTTTGTGTTTTGGATGTTTTAGCTGGTGCTAAAATCCACCACAATCCACCAGCTGGTGCTGGTTGAACACTAGTTCGTCATCTGTTAAGCATTGTTTTCATTATTATTAATAGGGCATGAGCACGAAAAGATGCGAGGACCCTATTATATTGCAGGATGTCTTCTATGTTGTAATTATTATTACAACTAAAAAGGAATTGCCTTTTGGGTGGTTTTCCCATCGCAAAAAAGTCATGCAAGCTTCTAGAGTGATGAGTCCTGTCAAATAAATTCGTTTTTAAAGGGTCTCGACAAAAAGCTCGGGAAAGTGGCTCTCCAGCTTAACAGATGAATACAATTTTTGATTTATGACATTGCCCCGGTATCCCGTTTCACCTATAAGTATGAGTCATGTTCTACTACAACTACTACCACTCCTATTGATACTACTACTACTACTTGCTACTTCTAAATACTGCAAACTACTACTACTTCTAAAACTACTACTACTTCTACTACTGCTACTACTACTGCTACAACTACTAGCAGTCAACATCTAAACTGTATTTTCTTCTAGAATTGCACATTTTCCTAGTTATATATAATCCTTAAATGTTTATTAATACATTTTTCTCTCAGTTGTGTCTCCAAATATTAAACGGCAAACATCTGAGGTATCAGTTAGGCTTTCACAGGAATGTGATCCCTGTGGGGAAGCTGCTTTGCTTTGAGGAGCCCCCTTGTGGTGAGGGCTGGCAGGTGCAGCGATTGTTTGACAGAACATACATGAAACATAAATAAATGGATAAATGAGGAAACGTGGGAGACGTTCATGCTTTCATTGCTGATTTAAAAGAAGAAATAAGTTGATGTAGCAAAAGATATCAGAAGCAAAGAGTAAATCAAATTGAGGTAAATTAAACAATCAAACATTAAATTGCAAACATATACATTTACTTTTTACAAGATTAATGCAGAAACATTTTGTCTCATGATCATCTTGTTGAAGAGGAATTGACTTGAGGAGTCTCAGTTGTACTTATTTAAATAGATGGGTTTATTACAGACAGATCTGTTATAACAGAGAAGATCCCGGAACGATCAGATGTGAGTCTCATCCCCGAATATTGTAGAACAGATACTCATTCTTAGTTTTATTCGTATAAGGTAATTGGGATTTGACAGAGCTATATAAAATTCTCAGAAAGAACGGTGAACACAACGTTGGTCAGAGATAACAAAAGGAAAGACATCAGTAACATAGTTGGGCGAAGGGGATATTTAAATTTTTCTATCAATGATCATCATAGAAAGACACACGAACCCAATCTTCTCATTTTAATGCTAATGAAATAATTAACAAGCATATAATAATTAACAAGCAATCTATAAGTCAAGATTAACATTAAAAGTTTTGTTCACCTTGTTTACCAGTCTTCTGTCGTCGTTTCTTTTTACTGTTGAGTTAAAGCTCCAGAAATGTATTTTTAAAGAGTGACGGTATGTAACTTTAGCAGCCTGTTGAACAAAACTGAGAGGAAAGGGAAATTGAATTTTTTCAAAATGTATGCGTAAACCACACACATGCAGATGCTATCAAAGCTACTCAGGCAAGGGTTTGTCACATTTGAACTAATTTTGCTTTTTAAAGTAACATCACTCACTTTTGAATGAAATTAAGATTTAATTAACTGAAGTGAAAAAGAGAAGATAGATAAAAAAACATATAAATCTTTCAAATAAACCAGAATAAAAAATGTATCCTCTAAAAGATTAAACAGCGCCCTTTTAATGTATTCAACAGCATTATCAACCAACGTCAATCGAAGCTCTGTGAGACTGTATCTGCATCCTGCCCACACAGCTCTTCCTTTCATCAGATTTAATCTCTGTGCACATGAAACTCTTCTGGTCCTCGATCGGACCTGCTTCTATCCATTGGGGTTCTGCGGGGTACAGGTTGCTGGTTGAGCCAAGCCTAGGTTGAAGCAGCATCCTCCCATGTCAACTCTGGACAGCTTGGATTAAACTAAACAAGAAATAATAACCATCGTCCAAACAAAGCAGCAGTTGACCGGGTAACACAGAATTATTTTCAGTAGATCTAAATTCAAAAAAACATGAAGAACAAATCCAGGCAAAGCTTCATTATATCCACTTTGTCTTCTGCTGCAGATCCGTTAACGGGATAACTCAAAAAATCTTTAACGGATCACTTTAAAATTGTATGCCCGATGACCTTAGTGTGAGGAAGAACTGGGTTGACTTTTGGAAAGGTTGGTTGTATGTTTCCGACACTAGGGGGAGCTTTATCTCCAAATGTTTTCGGTCTATAAAATCTCAAACTGCTTTAATTTAGTCCAAATTTGGTGCATTTGAATTGACTCAAGGAAATTAATCTTGTATCATATTTTACTCTAATATTCATATTTTCCTCACTAGGGGGAACATTTTTGCAAAATACATTGTTATTTGGACAAACCTTCCTAATTGTTGGTTAATTAGTTCAAATGTGTTGCATAAGATAAGCCTTTATTAGTAACGGGGAAATGCAGGATTACTGCAGCAAAGAACACAGAGCAAAATAACAGAATAATACAAATCCTAAATATAAATATTTAACTATACTAGAATATTACACTATAGTAAAAATATTACACTATAGTACAATTATTACACTATAGTACAATTATTACACTATACTAGAAATACGTAGGAATATTATACTACAAAACGAATCAACTGCATATGAATCAACTTGATGAGAGCTATCTTGTATAATCCTATTTTCCTCTAAAGATCATTTTAGTCAAGAGGGGGAGTTTTTTTTATGAAAAACAATTTCTCGGATATTAGTTCCCATTCAATATGAGGATTAGCTATATCAGGATTGCTTGTGGAATGCAGGAGATTGGCGGCTTCACGCGGATATACCTTGCTGTCAGGCACAACAGAGTAACCCTTAGCTAGAAATGAGACAAGTTCAGCAGCTGCAACGGAGATGCCGCAGATTGTTCCTCATGCAAATCAGCTTCTTATGAAGGGCAAGTTAGATTCACTTCTCTTTGCTCAAACAAGCCCAACGTGTTAAAAAAACTTTAGTGTTAACAAAAAGAGGCTGTTTCTGCTAGTTGCAGTAGACGCTCATGGCGTTATAAAACTCCACCGAGGATGTAATGATTCTGCCGGTGTAAATTTCTCTTGCTGTTATCTGGATTACACAGAAAATCCGAACCGAATATTTATGAATCTTTGCAGGATTGTTGGAGGTATGATTAGGAGGAACCCTTTTGGCTACGTTCACACTGCAGGTCTTAATGCTGAATTCCGATTTTTTATTTTTTTGCTGCGATCCGATTCTTTTGCGCGGTTGTTCACATTATGATTTAAACGCGACCGCCATCACTCTCCAGTGTGAACAGTCTACGGTCCTGAAGTGACCCGCATGGGCAGAAGAAGACCTGACGTCACACGCAGCACGCTGTGTTTACGCTGTGTTGTTAATATTGACGCAACACATGTCAATGTGTGTGTATATTTTGAAGTTGTTGTGCAATCGGAGCCAACAAAATTATGACCAAGTGATAAAGGGAAGAAGAATATTAAGAAAAAATAGAACACAAATTGGTCCCGCCTCTGCCACAATTTTGACAGCTGTCTCACTTTAATGACGTAAAAATGGCTTGAAATGTGACTGAGGTCGCTTTGAAAAACATCAGATATGTATCCGATTTAGGACCACATATAAAAGTGGCCTGGGTCTGATTTGAAAAAAAAAGATTTTTGCTGTTCAGACTGTTGTAAAAAAAATCAGAAATGGGTCACATATGGGCGAAAAAGTTGGATTTGGGCCACTTTTGCATGCAGTTTGAACATATTTATATATTTTATACGTTTATACCTATAGGTTTAGTATATATTTTTGCTCTTTTATATTGTATTTTCTATTTGTGTGAAGGGGAACTGCAAAATAAGAATGTCCTTGTCTAGGGTGAACTACGTTCTTACTGTGTGTATGACGATAAAAATCTTGAATCTTGAATTTGGGAGTGCGTCTGATTAAATCTGTCGGGTCACAATTCTTATCCCTGCTTTTTGATTATTCTAAGATGAAGCTTTTTAAAACATTTTTGTCAATTACACGAACTTCTTGATGGATTACATGAAAAGAACCAACGGAAGTGTGTGCGAGCACCTTTTGAAGTAATCATCAAATTTTGTAGTGGATCCAGAACCATCAAACAAATAATGACAATGTGGATCAAAAACCAACTGGTAGGTTTTCAGTGACATAGAGTCATACTGTGAGAGTCAGACTATCATAGGATTATTGCTGTCAGGTGCTATGACATCATGGGTTAACTGAGCTGCTTTGGCAGAGGTCTGTTTTATCTGAGGGCTGTCTGGAATAGAGAAGAGTATGAAGTTATAAATATAACTACGTCCGATCTCTAACCCGCTTGCGTGCCGCTCCTTTGAGAGTATCAACCAAACTGAGACCTTCTCACTCACTGTCCACAATGTCATTAAAGAAACAAAAGGACATTTAGCCACCCACTTCGATTACTTTATTTGCTCAACATACATCTTTGCAAATGTTTCAATACTGATTCTTAATAATCAATGCAATAAGACAGGATTTTTTTAAATTTCAAAACCTTGATAAAAATAATAAAAAGGAACACCTTCGGCAGATTTTGACAAGAAGCTACCTCGTTAGCAGAGTGAGTCTCACATACAGTAAATACATATCTTCCCATGTCCCGTCTGTTGGTCAGCCATTTTCTGGTGTGTCGACAACAGCACTACAAGTTGACTTTGCGTTTAACTTACTGTCATGTAAAACCGTTAATGTACGTTGCACATTTAGCATAGATGTATTGACATTAGAGGTTATAAGATATCATAGCATATATCTGAGCTCGCACAAACTGGTCATAACATTAAAACCACTAGACTTATATTGTGTTGGTCCCTTTTTGGGGGGCAAAGCAGGTCTGTGATGCATTTTCTGTTCTGACACCTTTCTATCAGAACCAGTATTAACTATGTCAGCAATTTGTGCCACATGGCTCTTCTGTAGGGTCAGAAAACATGAGCCTTGTTCAACCACTGATTCACCTGTTAGATCTCTAAACTTGTACATTTTTTCTGCTTTCAACACACTAACTTTGAGGGGACGAATTGCCTAATACTTCAAACCCACCGACAGGCGCCATTGTAACAAGATAATCAATGTTTTTCCTGATTTGGTCTGTCAGTGGTTATAATGTTATGGCTAATAGGTGTATATCAACATGTATATAAATGATGGGCTTTCCTCGCATCAGCATGACTTCTCCCTTCAAGAATATACAATTTGACAACAGAAATGAAGAGTCGTGGGGTTTATTTTGTCAGAAAATCAACATGTTTTTTTTCTGCAAAGCGATATCATCTCTTATCCTTTTTACTTCCGTTCATCAGCCACTGTGTATCTCCCTCCTGCCTCTGTTTCTCTCAGACACTTACAAATACCAGTCTGGCGGTGTAAGCCAGATCAGCGACGTAAAGCAGGAAGTTGAGGGCAGTGAGCACCGACACAGCGATTAGCTTGGATGAGTTGTGGTTTCTATACTGGTTCTGTTTGTTGAACTGGAACAATGGCCAAACAATGGTTGCAGTCAAGTACATGATAACTGCCAGGAGCCCATATGCTGACAGGAACTTGGAGAAGGGAATCGGTAGGAAGCCAGTGCACCCGCCCACACAGAGCACCACCACAGCCACGGAAAGGATGAAGCAGATGCAGTAAACCGCCATGCACCACTCCAGTGCTGGGTGCTGGTTATACGACACGGGATTGCTAACCAGCATGAAGATGATACAGGCCACAAAGGTCTGGCATACTTTCATCAGGCCTGGAGCTGTGGCCATATAACCTGCCACCTCTCCCGGCCTTGCTTTAGTCAGGCTCACCTCCCCCATGTAGGTTATGGCTGCCAAGCAGGAGAAAACGGTGGAGGCGATGCGATAGCCGCGTTCATCACCGTAAAATGTCTGGTCCTTTAGGTAAAAAAGGGGGAAGATCACCGAGGCAGAGAGGCAAAGGAGGGCAGCGTAGCAGGCGATGGTGATGGGTAAATTGGACCAGGAGACAGGAGTTCGGGTCTGGAAGCCAAATAGCTCCACCACCAGGACTAGGAGGGTGCAGATAAAGCTGAACACCCAGCAGAAGATGCACCAGTCAGCCATACCTCCATGGGACAGAAAAGCTCCATGTGCTGCGAGACTGAATGCCACACATGTGAACACCAGCGCAGCAACACGCACCCATAACAGCTGAGAGGTGGGGAGCACGATCAGTGGCATGATGGGAACTTAAAGGTCTGGTGTTCAATGTAGCTCCTGGAGTTCAGTAAGCGTTACGGGTACGTGAGATCTCTGCCAAACTCTGCCAATGTTTGTCACATATTCTGCAGAAAGAAAAAAAAAAAGAGAGTGATCAGAATAAAAGTTTCACATTCTCATCTGTAACCTTTGAACTTGAGGAATATGTGAAGAACCTTAGTTTGCTGTTCATTCTATATCCGTCGCAAGTTTGTCTGCAGGTTGAAACAGTTGGAAAGAGCCTCAGCCTATACCAGAAGTGCGTTTATAACTCCAGGGTATAAATAGTTTGATAGTGGTCCACTCAACTGCCAGAACTCTGATGCTTTCAGTTCAGGACAGGTCAGTTTTGTTTATATAGCTCCAGGGAGGGGGAAGTGTTATATTACTACTGTTATATTACTACATCACATTTGTTTAGTCAGATAAGAGCTACACTTAGTCAGAGCTAAAAAGCCACAAACATTGTCAAACTTGATTCAGAGGTATAACTTTGACATTGTCCAGTAGATTGAGACATTAAAAATCCTCTTTTTACAGGGTGCAGAGTATTTGGACGGCGAGTACAGTTTGGTTAGTTTCAAGTTGTCTGATAGTTTCCAATAAGTAACCAAGTCACTGGGGGGCCGAAAGCCAGACATTCTTGGTTCTGAGCCTGGTCTGAAGTCTGGATAAATAGGGAGGGCTGCATTAGGAATGGCATCTAACATAGAACCTGTGCCAGTTAAATAATGCAGATGGCCTAAAGAGGAGGATTACGATGTTGCTAGTGAGGTCTGGCCTTCTGTTTCATATGACACTACTTATCACAGAGACACTCTATGTTCTCTGTGATAAAACTGCTCCAGCAGCATGCATATTTATCTCCCTCATTATATAAGCTGATTAGGTTGCTCCTGTCTTCACTATGGATTTTTCTTCTACTTTGTCCCCTGTCTTTTGCATCCTTCTCTGTCACATCGACCACCTTCATCCTCTGTCACTACATCCATGTGACTTCTCTCTGTCCTTACTTGTTTAGTCCTGTCTGGTAGCTCTAACATCCGAGCACATCATACATTCCTCCTATAGATGCATCTGTGTCTCATCAGCAAACTGTCCAACATCTGCCTGCCTACCCTTGTCACTCCCATCGCAAAGCGCCGCCTCCCTCCAACTCTGCTCCCTTCCTTTGTAACCACCACTGTCTCTTATCCAAACATCTTAACTGGTCGGACTACTGTCTTATACACCACCTCAGGAAATCTCACTCTGGTCCATTCTGCCTACATTCCCCCTAATCACTTCATTCCTGCACGCCCAATTTCACTGTACAGTCCACCCCAAGTAGTGGAACTCATCTACTTTTGCCACCCCTACTCTTTGAATTATCACCACACCTCTCTGCCCTTAATGCACATCACCGTGTCAGGGGAGAATATCTTTATCCATGGGGACTGACCTCATCCATCAAACTTAACAAATGAGAAAAGACTCAAAGTCCGAAACATCATAGATGGCCCCACTGTCATCTTAAACATTGTCCCTTTCACTCTTGCTGCAACCTCCCTGTCACAGGACTGTATTCTTCCTCACCTCACTACAGCATTCTCCACTTGCCTACACAGTCAACCCTATTACTTGAACTCAACTGCCTTCGCCTCCTCTTCACTACCGCAAACCTTCAAGCCTCTTCATTCCAAAGCCTACCTTCATCTCTCAAAGGTCAGTTCAATCCGTCTTCTACGCTCTCTGCATATCACCATGTTATATGCAAATGTAAAATGCTCAAAACAAATCCATGGTGCAGCTCCACCTCCTCTTTGAACCATTCGGTCACTCCAACCGCACACCTCACCTTTGTTACACTCCCCTAGTACGTATCCTGCACCACACAGATACACCTCTCCACCACTCTTCTTATGACACAACTCCTCTCTCTTCAGTCTGTGTTATCCTTTCTCCAGGTCTACAAACACACCATTTGATTCTGTCTGGAATTAATCCTTCTGGTCTCAATGCAAATAACACATCTGCCATACTCATTCCAGGCATGAAGGCATTATGTGAACACTTGATGATTATCTTTTCCCAGTCTAGGATAATTATACTTTTTATTACAATATGGGAAACTTTATTAACTTTACTCTTGAATGTCCTGCTCAATTGTTTGGTTGAGCACATTTTGAGTCACTATTTCTGATTGAAAAATGTGAGCCACTTCACCAAACCTGTAGGTAATATGACCCAAGGTGTGTAAAGAGAGGGAGCCAAGGATGGAACCCTGGGGGACACATGTCAAAGGGGCCACCGGGGAGGAGGCCTAAACCATAGCTGCTGAGAAAGTTCTTTTCCGTAAGTGGGATATTGTTTTGCCATATAAAAGGACGTGAGGACATAATAGAATAGAACAGAATTATGTAACTTGATACAACCAAAAAAGTCAAAGTCAAATAAATATGTATAATGAGTTATATTTTACAGAAAATAAAAAAGAAAGATCTTCTGAGTTTAGAAAAAGCCCTTAATAACTCCAAATGAGTGGGTCCTCACTTTCGTGCCATTTTTACGTAGTCGTTGTGTTGGATAAACCGAATGCTCGCTCTAGAGACTTTCGCATTTTGAAAAACGGAAGATACTTATAATTTAGCTGAGGAAAAAATAGAGCATCAAATCTTGCCCTTATGTTATCTTTGACTATAGTTTTACAGAATAAATGACTAAATACAATTTCTAAATACATTTATTCAAAAGATCCTCATCACTTGACAGGCAACACGATTACATCTTTTTGACACCAGAAAGCCACCGTAGATTCTTTGACTTCGCAGTTGGGCTGGTGTGTAAAATAAGTTGCCATTTTAAAATTCACCACTAGATACCACTTAAGTATTACACTGTACATTTAAAATTCTGAGACCATTACTCCGGTTGCTGACAAAAATGAGACTGCTTTCAAATCCCATGTCTTTCAAAGGGAAAATCGTCCCAGAAAAAGGCAACTGTTCATAGGAGTTACGGGTCTCGGACGGCGCCGGTGGAGGGGTATACTACAGGCTTAATGCGCTTTTGGGGTCAGTGGTGGTGGCTTGTTCTATCACGTTACCAATTATGTTTGTTTTCTCAGAATACAAGCAATTGAAGTGTTTCAATTGTCACAGTAACTGTGTGACCTTTCCCTTTTCAATCAAAAAAATATAGAATCCTTGCATTTTAAACTTAATTTCTGGTTTCGAACAGAGTAAATTAATTTGGTCTGCAACCCAGCCACAAAGGGGTCCCAAATTAATATTATTCTATTGATAGTCCTCAGTGCTGAAGGGGTTGAGGGTCGCTTAAGGAAGGGGTATCTGCCAAATCTGTGATAACGTTTAAGTTTACCTAGGCAGGCTATGATCATCTGCTGCTGCAGAGGCCCCATTGTGAATTGTTGGTGCATTCTGCCAAAACCAAACCCTGACATCTTGCTAATTGCATCAATCTTTTATCCATTCGCTACAATGGTACTTCCTTTCTTGGGTAATGAGCCTCATACACAGGATGCTGCTCTGACAAGTGCCTGCATGTCTCCAGGAAGCAGCAGTAGCAACGCTCACCACAAATCTGCCAAATCATTTGTCAGATATGATAAGTGAAGCTGGGTGCTGAGGCGAAATGCAGTGCTTTCCATAGATTGTAGTTGAATACATATTTCAAACTTGTTTTATTCTCTTATCTCTATGTTGACATCAGAGATATTTAACATACCGTTCATGATTACTTAGTTTCCTTCCTGGCAGAGATGTTGTTTAATGTTAATGTTATGCCTGCTGGAGCCAACTGATTTGTGGTTGAGGTTTGTGTGACCTCCTGTGTGCATTCCACACATGCCTAGGAGTTTGATCTTTATATAAAAACAATCCTGGGTGTAACTGGACACCACTAAAGGTATAGCTGTTATGTTTATTTAAAGTTGAACAGAGAAAGCGTCTTATTATTAACCATGCCTGGAATCTTAACTCGAGTACCTGCAAGCAGTGATATAAAAGCATTCAATTGAAACCAAATAAAACCAAGTCCGTATAAAAGATGCGCACTGTCTGATATATTTAAAATTGGCTTCTTGTGTTTGGAAAAAAGAAGCTTTTAGTCGCTTATAGCGGACATACCGCACCCAGAGCTGATCCAGTGGAAGCGCGCGCGCCCTCTCTCTCTCTCTGTTCCAAAAATAGAGATTGGCACGCGCTGACTGCTGCCTTCTAACCAAACTCTGCAAAGAAACACACGCACAAAGACTGATCCTACCGATTTCTAGGCTCCCCTTTTTCCTTTGGCGTTTTTGCTAGAAGTTGCTGGATCACCATGCGTTACTTGTGCGTCGCATCACCTCTCTCCCATCCACCTCCTCCTCCTCCTCACACAGTGAGCCGTGTCCCACACTCCCACGCCCCGCACAGGCCATATTTGGTAAAGGACTGAAACCCTCCGAGCCTCGATATGGGCATAACAGCCCTGCTACTGTAGTCAGTCATGCTGCCTGAGTCACAAAAATACGAGCTTTATTGAGTCTGAGGAGTTATTTATTCATTTCTTTATTGATTCACGTTATTTGTTTGACCTGCTCATTGAAGGTACAGCTACATCGTAAAAAGCTGATTTCAGATCACTGATACTACTATTACCACTACTACTACTAATAATAACAACTTATGAACTTTTCATGTCTTCCTGATTTGAAAATGAACACCTTCATTGTATGAACCTCAGCGGCTTCATGGTGTGATCTTGGACTGTTTAACCCAATAACCTATACTGTCTCACTGTGTGATCCTGGACTGTTTGACTGTGTGATCCTGGACTGTTTCACTGTGTGACCCCGGATTGTTTGACTGTGTGACCCTGGACTGTCTCACTGTCTGACCCCGGATTGTTTCACTGTGTGACCCCGGATTGTTTCACTGTGTGATCCTGGACTGTTTCACTGTGTGACCCCGGATTGTTTCACTGTGTGACCCCGGACTGTATAATAGTATAAGTAGTGGTTTCTTTGTGAAATATGTCTTGATATCTCTATATGTAACTTGATGTCTTTGAGGTCTCTGTGACATTTAATATTTATGTCATGTCATGTCATGTCTTGGACATGTGATATTCTTTTCAGAAACGTATATTGAAAAACTAAAAACAAGAGTAATTAGATTTTTCGTTTTGATATACAAGAATCGAAAATTGAAAACAAGCCATTTTTCATTGTCAAGATCAAACAGGGATTAGGGAAATTCGAAAAATGGTTTGATTTTCGTTTCTTACTTTGATAATGAAAAAATAAAATCACGAGGAGACGGAAACAGAATACAGGTTTTGTTTTTCGTTTTCTGAGACCGGAAGTGGTCGTTTACAGTCGCACCAATAACGGGGGGGGGCTCCTGTACATCGACCTCAGATCGAAGCTAATAGGAAACACAGTAGCAGCTCGGAAATCAGATTATACTTGATTATACCCGCTAATACTGACGCCGATCCGCCACAACATTACAACCAGCCACCCGCTCATTTAAATATACAATGAAGCCAAATATGTAATTCATATCGCTGGACAAATCACAACATCCCGTTTTTCGATTGTCCATGAGAAATACGTACAGCTGCAGTCTGGAGTTCCCTCCAACTGGGATCTTTATTGTAAACATAAACTACCTAAGACACAGGTGTCTCATCATCTACCGCAAAGATCATGCAGTAAGAAAGTCTGCTGATACACCGAAACACAAACATCAGTCTCATATGAGGGACTACAACGAAATAGATCAGTTATTATAGGACACGGGTACACATTTGGGGAATTAAATCAGTGTTCAGGCTGTATAGAATAAACAATAATCAACCACAACATTAGAAAGACTAACTGGTGTTAATGTTGTGCCTCGGAGTGTGTCAGCAGTTAAAAACCTCGATTTCAGGTTTGCGGACGTATTTACGGTGGCCCAGAAGTGCAAACAACTTTACAAAAGCAAAACACATTTCGGGAAATGTGTTTTGGAATTTTGAATTGTGTTTTGCTTTTGTAAAGTTGTTTGCACTTCTGGGCCACCGTAATTAACTGATGACTGACAGCGTCCAATGAACCATTGTCATTCCCTCATTAACAACCACATCCGGTCTCAGAAAATTAAAAAACGAATAATGTCTTTGTTTCTGTCTCCTCATGATTTTATCTTTTCATAAACAAATTAGAAATGAAAATCCAACCAATTTTAAAATGTTGTTCAGCTCTATGTAGTCTTAAAAACGAAACATGTCTTGTTTTTCAAATCTGATTCTCGCATCTCCAAACAAAAACTTGTTTTTCGCTTTTCAATATTCGTATCGGAAACAAAATAAGAAATACCAAAACATACACGGATCCACCAACACATTTGGACCACACTAATCCAAATAGTTTTTTCTCTTTTTTTAATGCTGCAAAACAAATAACGTCACCAAATGTCATCACATCTAGGATATGCCAAAACCTACCTCGTGGTAAAATTTTATGTAAATCCTCACTGTAGTTTCTCCGTAAACCTTTTCACAAACAAACATACACAAAAACATACAAACACAGAAACACAGAAACAAAGAAACAAAGAAACAGGAGTGAAAACAGAACCTTCCCTTGCGGAGGTAAAGTGGGCGCATGCAGTACCACCGTTCGTCCAGACGGGGCCGCCTCTGAGCTTCAATTGCACTTATGATCATTGAGAACATGGTGGTCGATCAGCAGCCAGCAGGATAACAACACAGCAGAGATTACACGTCAAGAATCAGAAATAAAGAGGCAATAATTATATGCTGCAGTTGTGATTAAGTGCTGAATCTTCTTGCTGACCACGGGAGAAATAGAAGCAATTCCTATTTTACCACTGTGACCTGTTTTTGGAAAGAAGATCTGAGGTGGCGCTTTACTTGAATCGTTTTGCCTTCTAGCTAACTGGCTACCATGAAGCTTTAATGTTTGAATTTCCATAAAAACGGGACATATCGAGCCGGAATTTGCACGGACTAACACTTTTTCGAACACTTCAACGAGAAGTTATTGGCATAGCGCTCATGTCATGCTGGCATTTCATCTCACAGACATAGCAAGTCAGCTTTGGACGACCAACTCTTAGGTGCAGTTGTAAGCCGGACCCACAGCGCTTTCGAACTGCCTGCGAATAAACGCTATGCCGCAGATTGAACATGGGCCTCTGGTAGAGCTAATATCAGGAAGCTAACGTTAGCCGGATATAGCAGGCCGCTTCAGATGCTAATTATCATCCTTCTGTCACTTAATTTTATAGTCACAAACGCCAAGCAAATTTCACTTTATTTCTGAACGATTGTTTTAATTAATTTAAGCCAAAAAAGTGTTGTTGGATAATGCCAGACAATCTGATAATTAGCTAGCAAATCCGTTAGCAGGAGATGCTACGACAGCGTTAGCATCTCTGCTTGTTATTTACAGTGTGCTAGCATGTAAATATCTGCCCTCATACTTAGTTTGGAAGTGTTGGAATAGTGCGGTAATCAGATATTTTGCTTATCAAACAGAAGTACCATATTATGGGTATAGAGGTAACTTGCAACCTACACATCGACACAGTTAATATCGTTATCAAACTCATCAGATTCATGTCAAATGTATGAAAACATATCTGTAGGTATTACTCCAATAATTAACGTTTTTAGGATAATTTATTTCAGTTTGATCGTATCTTGTGGGAATTCGTTTCATTTTGACACCAGACATGAAATGTAGTTGACCTGCCGCATAGCGAGACATATCAGCCATTCATTCATGATTGAAGACCTCTGAGGACTGTCCTTTATCCATTTTACCCTGCAGCTGAACCCACACCAAGCCAGAAACTGCATTTGTGTTCTAAATATATAGTGAAGAAGCATACAGATTGAGGACTTTATATGAGGATTGGTTGGGAATATGAAGTGTTCTCTGACTGATCTTAACCGAGTAGCTTGACGATCTCATCGACGCACAGTGTTGAGCGTGCTAGTGTGGACTGTAAACTGACAAGGAACGAGACATGATGGAGATGATGATAAAAGGGGCCCAGTGACAGTGTTGATCCTGCACCAGGAAGCAGAGGAGTGTCCCAGGCTGCAGACATGAGTCTTCGCCAACCCACCTCTACACTGGACAGGTATGAGTCTAATACACCCAGACATTTTCTGTCTGTTGACAGATACATTTCAACACACTGGTCGAAAAATGTACTGCTCCCAGATCAGCCTTGACTTTATTCAGCCACTGGAAATACCAGTCACACTGGCTGTACACTGTGGTGGCAAAAATACCCCGGGACAAAGGAGAGGGCAATGATATTGTCTGCAAGGCAATAGTAGCATTCTGACAATATTTACTGCTAATGACTGAAATGAATAATTTAATTGCATTTTAGATTTAAGTGTAGCCTTTCTGGAATAATTTCTACCCAACAGTCAGAGTTGACAGATGCAATCACTTACAAACAAGTTCAGACGTCTCACTCACATTGTACATCTTATAAAAAAGAATACCCATTATTTACTTATTGCAAAATTTAAAGTACTGATATTACACGATAAATTGTGCTATCTTCTCAAAACGTACCATGCATCTATTAATGCAGTTAATTTTTTCATAAGTAATAAAGGGCCCAGACTTAAACTTATCCATATTATTATTTGTAAAAAAAAAAAAAAAGTGACTTTAATCACACTGTATCTCGAAGGAATACAAGCATGAAAATAGTGTAGACACCTTTATTTATTGGTTAAAGAATGATTCTGAGCTAAAGTGCAAAAGTCCTTTCTGTGCAAGATTCCTGCCACTATTGTTTATATTGCACTTATTTTTTTTAATGTGTCTGTTAATTGGGTCTTTTGTCAGTCATCACAACCCTTCATCACGTTTCTGTGATCATCTGTGTAGATGCATCTTTGTCTTCATCATGTCTTTCCTGTTTCTCCTGCTGTCAAAGTCTTTTTCTTGTGTGTGTTCTTGTGCAACTGCCTACTTCTGTGTCTGTCTGTGTCATGATACAGCAGGGCAGCCAATAAGAAAAACGTCCATCTGCTCAGGTAGGACAGCTGGCAGTGAGAGCTCATGTTTGGGTTTGAATGAAACTTACAGTTTGTACAGCTGCATTAACATATTTCTAGACACTTGGGGTTGATATAACCATGCAGGTGGAGTTAGCAGTAGGCAACCAGCCCTTTTCATATAAAAGGTATTTCTGATCCAAACGATTGTGATGTATGTATTCGTAAATATCCATATAAGTCAAACCACAACGCTTGCATTAGACAATGTGAATCAGTTATATCATGGCTCTGCCTAATCATTCCATTCTGGTGTTGGCATCTAAGGCTCTAATCATCCTTTCACAATTTATTTGTTCCTCCATTTTATTGGGTTTTTAGATTATTATCAAACATCTGTTCTGGGATTTTAGGAAAGAAGCCTTTTGGCTAGGGCTGAGCAATTATTTAAAAAATAATCAAAGAAGAATTTAGAACATCTAACGTACTTAATCTTACTCATGTCAGTTAATTACATTTTCCACCATCTGTGTGTTCATCAACCATTTTTGAACATGCATGTTAAAGAATTTGCATGTGCCTTCCCTGTTGTCTAACTAATTTTAGTTGCTTAAGTTGCATCAGGGGAGGCATGAATGACAAGAAAAGACTGAGTAAACTAGTAGGTCTCAACCAGAGAAGCTTGTACCTAAAAAGAATGTCATAACCCTGACCAAAAGTAAGTCAAATCTAAACATTTCTGAAAAACAGCGACATCGCCCAAAGGTAACCACCAGTTTGTTAAATAACTTACAAAATAAGCAGACTGCCAAATTTGAAGAGTGTCTGGCTCAAGACGCATAGAGAGAAAGAGCCTGCTGAATTAAAATCTGTACTCAACAGATTTTAAAGGTCTGGTCAGGTCGGAGCCATAATTGAGCTCTGCATTGCACAGTATTGAGTGGAATCAACAGATGTCTTGAGAGCATATTTTTGTACATCTGATCAATCACAAATCAGAAATGATCACACAGGCCATAACAAATATGGTCTTTGAACTGGCAGCATGGAAGAGAAAGAGTAATGAACTGTCAGTGGAAAATGTTCGGAGTCTTCAATAATATAGCATATTTACAACATCATCGGATCATTTTTTTAAATTGATCCGTGCGTCTCTGCCGCCCCCAGACAAGATGTCGCCTTCGGCGGTTGCCCCTGTCATCCATAGCTTAATTCGCCACTGCTCAAATCTTTAAGAGAGCACAAATCTTCACATTCAGTAAACTAGAAACCGCAAAAGCTTGGTAATTTTCCTGACAGTAGTTCTAAAAGATAACTCAAGTATGTATTTTTGCTGTTTATTAAGTATCTAATAATAACAATCATGATAACGACTTGTCCATTTTAGCACTAATTGTGCACTAATTGGCTCTATAGGTGCTGGGGCTTAAGATCCAGTGAATTGTCCTTTAAACACAACAAGCCATGAGACCTCTGGAACAATACCAGATCACCTCAGTGTTTATTCTGTGTGTCCCTGCGTCATACCACCTTAAACACATATATTGCTGGAAGCCTGCTCTCAGTGTTGACAATCTGTAAGAGAATAAATGGCATGGGAGTGGTTTGAACTCTTGGTCAGTTTCTGTGTCCTTTTTCCTCATGATCGGTTGTCATTCTGAATTTGTGCTTTCTCTTTTCTCTTCCCTCCTCCCCCCTTTATCTGCCTTTTTCTACTTTTCTGTCATGCTTCGCTCTCAGTCCCTTTGCTGCTTGGTGAGTTTTCCTGTCGACTGCTAACTTATTGCCTCCCATGCATTTTCTCTTATTCTAAATCTTTTTACCCAACATGCATTTCACCATGCGCCTTCCTTGATTAATCCGCCTCTGACTTTCCTTTTTTTTCACATTGTGCTGTCTCTTTTCATAAACTTTTCAATGACTTTCAATGATTCTCCCTGTCTTCATTTATTCCCCGAATATCTCCCTTTCCCAGTCCAATCAGTCTTCCCATTGACTAAACAACCTTGATTGGCGCTGTTTCATGCCAAACCTTTCTGTCTGTCCTCTTTTAAACGTAGGCTGAGTAGTCTGACCATCGGCGACTCGGATCGCAAAGCCTCTACCACACTGCAGAAGGAACCAACAGCTGACATCACTGTGGAGAGTTCGGGTAACACCACATTATGGTTCATGTGTGTTGTTAAATAACCCCCCAAACATGCTCTAAATCTGCACATCTTCCATATACAGGTCCCGGTCTTGTCCAGAGATGTGTGGTTGTGCAGAAAGACCAGCTTGGGTTCGGCTTCACAGTGTGTGGAGAGAGGGTCAAGCTAGTGCAAAATGTCCGGCCAGGTGAGACATTTGACATGCTCACGTGTTGATACTTTCTTTATGCTTTCTCACTTATTTTATACACAGATGCTCCAACAAACTGGGTAGGTATTGAAAAGACTGAACTAAATTGTTTATATATCGTATTTTACTATAATAGCTCATACGTAACCCGCTAGGGGGTGCAAATTTAAAAAAAAATAGAAAAATATGGTTGTTTGGACATAGCTTCACATTTATTTTAAGGGTTTCATGGGAATTGTGTGTACAATGCAGGTGATTGGGAGCCTTTAGGTGATTGGGAGCCTTTAGGTGATTTACCCTAGCACTCCCAGGCCTAGATTAAATCGACCGCAAATTGGTCAGAATACATCAATTGTAAACTAAGGAAAGTTAATAAGTAAATATATGAAGTTACTATCCCTACTGCCCAAAATGCATAAAACTAAAGTTTTTGACTGCCCCAGCCAAAGTCTGGATATGAACCCCCTCCAGTCAGTGACTGATCTCCATTTATTTGAAGCTTTTGGTTTCTGGTATGTGTGACATAACTAGCTGTTAAGTTTGTAAAGTTTATACTTTTTCACACTGGTGATTTAGGTATTGGATAACCTTTTTTGCCTGATACATAAAATTAAGATGTAACACTTACGTTTTGTGTTACAAAAATAGAAGAAACCCTGATGGGGCTCATCTAATTTATTAAAGCACTGTTGATGACATGAGATGTGATAAATGGGCCATTGGGGATGGCATAATGTGGAAAATACTTTCTTGTAGGCCTGCCATGACTAGTAAACTTAATCGATTACGTCGACGCAAAAAAATTTGTTAGGGTGCGCCAAACCATTGCGCACCTGCACGTCATGATTTGTCGTTTTTTGGCTACAGTCATCAGTCGGCTGAGCAGCTCCACAGGCTGAAAATGACAGTGGAAGCTATAGATGCATGATTTATCTAATCACAAACACAGTGGAAGCCTGTGCAATGACATGACGGCCAAAGGCTGTGATTTAATTAATTAAAGTAACCTGATCGCTGGCAGTTTAACTTCAAGGAAGCCTGAGGTTGCTCCCAACTCCTAAAACAGAGCTGTCAGACGTGTCACTTCCAAATCACTTGTCATATTAATAGATTGAGGACGGGAGAGGACAATGAGACCCAAGTTGTCTGTGCTTTTATTCATTGAGGTATCTGAAAGACGGTCATAAACCGTACATTTCAAACATCTCACACAGTGGACGTCTCTCAAATCTGAGCTCGTTTTGCGTTTTTTTTGTCTTTTTTTTTTTCAAATGAAAAAAGAGAAAATATTTGATATCAAAGCTACTGGGAAAAGAAACACTGAATGATATAATGCATATGTTTTGAACCAAAGTGAGGTATAATCATGAATTTATCTGCTATCCATCAAGTATTATGTATTATTGTATTGGTGGTAGCGATGCTCTGAGAAATTGTAGTAACTAACGGCCTTTTCACACGGCACTAGTATTAACCGGGGACTTTAAGGTCATTTGTAATAATTATGGAGTTTTACATTAATTTACATTAATTAGCACAGCTAGCTGTATTCCTCATCAGAACAGAACCGAGTAACCACAGAATAGGATTTGGTACGACCCCGACACCAGGCCAGTCACAAGCGAGGCGGGTACGGGAGACACTGGAGGGTTGGGTATTTCAGTGGGGGATAATGTCAGTACATTCAAGTAAAATACAGACTTCACTTCAGCACTGCACGTCTGTATATTACTGGAAGTTACTGAAATTCTGCCCTGGATATGTCAAGGCTCTGCTTAATAACTGCTGCTGCAACCAGTTTAGCTGTCAGCGCCAAAGGGTGTTTTTGGGACAGGGCAGCGGTTCTGAGTGTCGGATGGACAGACTGGCGGGCTGGTGAAGATCACCTGCGGCATGGACAACCACAACCAAACGCGAGGCCACTTGCTGAATGAACCCTTACCCCTCAGCATCCCGGGTACCCAAACTAGCCGTGATAATAATGGGAATGTCAGGAAACTTTGATCATCCACAATTTGAACTCATTTCAAAACAGTAGTTCCTTATATACAATGCAGGTGCTAGAATTTGATCGGGAAAGAGTCAGAAAAGACAGACAAAGGAAACAATAAACATCAATTCTGCCACTGTGAGATGCCAATATTCACAGGACTAAAATGATCACCTTAGTATAAAAATATAAAAATATCAGCTTCATCAAACAAAGTCATAACAAGGACATTAAGTACGTTTTTTTATTAATATTATTATTTGTCATAATAAAATGACCTAAAAAAAAAGAGAGAAAATTAATCATTTAGACTAATCGTTTGTGTGATTTAAATAGTCGATATATTAGTTTGATAGAAAAATAGTCGTTAGTGGCAGCCTTACTTTCTTCATCTTCTTTGTCTCTCGGATATTCTCTTTCGGGGTCGCCACAGTCGATCATCTGAAATCCGTGTCATGCATCGCATGTTGAAATGCGTTTTTTTGTCTTAACATAAACTTTATACTGTATGCCTATAATTATCTTTACAGGTGGTGCAGCAGTGAAAGCCGGGGTCCAAGAGGGGGACAGAATCATAAAGGTTTTTAATACTTTCTGTCAGATTTTGAACCGGAGAGATTGTCCTTTGATTTGATTTAGCTAAATTTCATCTTTTATTAATCTGTCTACATCTCTCAGGTTAATGGCTCAATGGTGTCTTCCATGTCCCATCAGGAAGTGGTGAAGCTAATCAAATGTGAGTTTGAATTGAATCTCACCTTTTAAGTGAATTTGCTATTTTAAAAAGTCCTTTGAACGTTCCTCTATCTCATTCCATCACTTTTCTTTCTACTTTGTACCACAGCGGGAACATATGTAGCCCTGACACTACAAGGGCCACCCCCTTCAACCGCCTCCTTACCCCTAGAGCCCCTTCCCACTGACGTAACACTGAATCAAAGGACTTCTTTGGGTGGGGAGGCTCCACCGCCTCCACCTCCCCCATTGCCTTCCGGAATGAGTGGCACCCCAACCCAAAGAATCACTGGACCCAAACCACTACAAGTAAATGACATTTAGTATTTCACCTCAAACGAACCATGAAACCTTTTCTGCTGCTTGATACTAAAGGACAACTTGGAAGGTTTTCATTTTCTATGACGGATCTAAAAGAAATGTCACGGAACATTGTCACAAATGTGAGTTAAGCCATAAAAATTAAAACCACTGGCAGGTGAAATAAGAATAACATTGATTATTGTGTTACAATGGCACCGTGGGTGGATGGGTTATATTAAGATGCTAGGGAGCATTTTCCTTTCAAAGTTGAATTGTTTAAAGCAGGAAAACGGGGAGAGAGTAAGTATCAACGCAACTTGACCAAATTATATTGACTTGACAACAGCGTCATAGCATCTCAAGAACTGCAGATCTTGTTGGCTGTTCCTGGTCTTTAGTGGTTAGTACCTACCAAGCAGTCTATGGAAGGTCAGTTGGTGGACCAACAGAAGAGCTACAGTGGGACAAATAGATGATTCTAGTTCTGATAGATCCCAGTCAGAACATACAGTACATAAAAAAACTGTTTTATTAGGCAGGTGGTTTTAATATTAAGGCTGATCAGTTTAGGTAAATACACAACACAATCATAACACAAAATACATTTTATGAAGAAACAAGGAAATATTTTTATTTCTCAGAAATCCTCTCCATATATTCTCTCCCCTCGTGTCCATTCTAGTTTCAGAATCCCTTACGTAAAACTGAGACCAGTGAGATGTCAGGAAGTGAAACAATCAGTTGTGGTATTAGGACAAGGGTCTTTTTCTTGGAAGAGTAGCGACAAAAACATAAAAACATTTTAGAAAAAAATGTGGCAATGTTAATTGTACCCGCTGTGCATTTATTCCCCAACCACTATCATTTTGCATCAGTGAAGCCAATGTGAAGTTGACAAGCTGATAATATGTATGTTATTGTATTTTATATCTTTGTTTGTGGTACATCATTTAAATAACTTTTGTTGTAATGTGTTTTTAGGATCCTGAAGTACAGAAACATGCCACTCAGATACTCTGGAAAATGCTGCAGCAGGAAGAGGCTGAACTGCAGGTACATAAAAATGTTTGAAATTCTCCCCCCCCCCCCCCCCCCCCCCCCAAAAAAAAACCTGTTGCAGAACGAGGGTTACAAGGAAATATTAGTACTGCCTTAAAAGCATGTAGCATGGGTGAATAGGGGCCAATGAATTGCCCATTAGTCTGAAAGGGAGTGTGAGGACTTATTTATGTTTGTGTTGGCTCTGGGATGACATGAGAGAGTTTTGCCCCCAATGTTGGCTGGGATAAGCCTTCCATCCTGTGACCCTGAAAAAGTTGAGCGGTTACAAAAAATGTATGTATGAGTGTGTATCTATACTGGAAAACTATGTTGGATGTATCTGGTGATATTTCCTCGTTCCTTCTTTGTTTTTTTATTTGCATAGTTTCCCCCCAACCTTGCTTACAATTTTGCGACATTTTGTATATTGAATTAAACACCCATATCTTGATTTGAATCAAATTGAAAGATTATTGCCCCTACACAGGCCTACCCAGACCTTAAATACTGTACAAAGCCCTGATTGCACCCTTTTGTATAGTCCAAAACAATCCTCATTGCATGGAGGATTTCCATGTAATGAGATATAATGTCTCACAGTATTATATACCCTAATCTTGAATCAAACCATTCAATTGACAGGACTTGATGGAGGAGCAGTTGAAGAACCCGTCACCATCACTGGAGGAGCGGATTGAAAGTGCCAAGAGGAGAGCTCACCAAGTCAGATTCAAAATTCAGAAAGATCAGGTGAGAAGCCTGACTGTTTTATTCACATGTTCTCATTGTTTAAAAAAAGTTGTCCTGCCAGCTGCATAACACACGTAGCTATGATGAAATAATAGCACAAATTCTGTTTTAGTCATGTAACCAGATAAATTCAGGTTACTATACGGCAACTTTAAAATCAAGCCACATAAGGGTACCAAGTGAGCGTGCTTCTAGTGCCGGCCCAAAGCCCAGATAAATGGGGAGAGTTGTGTAGGGATGACATCCGACGTAAAACCTATGCAATCAATGCGGAACGAGATGATCCATTAGGTTGAACCATAAACGGAAGAGCCGAAAGAAGAAGATAAAGCAACATTAAAATGTCTTAGTCAGTGTTGTGTTTACTGCCTCTTTTGCTGTCCCCCTGGATAAGTTTTTCAGCTGTAAAAATGGAATGTGTATTCACTTTCTGCTTCTCCAGGAGGGAATGCGAACCGAGTCTGTCACGAGCTACGTCATAGCAGGAGAAGGTTTGTATGTTTTAATGTCTTGCTACATCGATTCACATTGGTCATAATGTTAAGCACAGTTCCTGCTGCCATTAGTCAACATATCAGACAAAATTATCAAGTATGGCAGCATTCCGTACCTGCATACTTTACAATCACATTGATGTAGGGAGCTTTCACACCTACCTTACGAGCGACACCTGAGTACTAATCTTAAGCTGCTGCCCAAATTTTATACAGCCTTCGTGTTTTATCTTTGAGGCCAAGCAGACTGAAATGGGACCTTCTGGCGTGGTTAAAGTGGTTTTATAAGTGGTGTAAAGCTGGTTTGTACTCCCGCAGGTCGACTATCAATGGACTCAAGCGAAGGAGACGTGGAGGTAGGCCACACACTCTTGTCTGTTCATAAATTGGTGAGTTTGTTTGCATGCGTGCCTTTGTGTACAGAATGATCCCACTCATCCCGCCCCTCCTCATCCTTCCTCCTGCTCCTTACCTAGGCCTTTGAGAGTCCCCACTCCTCCCCTTCATCCTCCTTCAGGACCCTCCAACACCGACGGCAGAATTCTGACCCGCACACCCGCTCTGATTGGGTGAGATGGATGTACACACTTGGATTCACTTTGAGATGGATTCATTCATTATTCATGCAATTGAGGTCCTCAGATGAGGGGTGGACATATTATTCAGTCACGTGAGCCGTCTGCTGGGGCGACATTAATAAATAAACTCAATTTGTATTACTTCTGGCAGTTTTCACTCCTCTCGCTGGTTGGTCACTAAGATAACATTGAATAAATACATTTTCACAAAACTTTGTAAAATGAATGAGGCAAAAACAAATACAATTTGCTGCAAATCTGCATCGAGGGTCAGATTCAGAATTGTATTATTACATTTTTAACCTCAGGCAACATTTTCCCTAATTTATTAGGAAATGTTTAATACTGTATTTATTTATGAGAGTGTCTCTTTTGTTGGAGGTCCATATAGTAATCCCCCTTTTCCATTTTTTCTATTATAAGAGCTGAACAGTCATATAAGATAACTCTTTTCTTCTTTATATGTTCTTTGCCGTTTCTCCCATGCACCCCTGTGACTTGCATAGAGGTTTAATCTTTTATGAGATGAGTAGCAAGATAGAGGAGATGCCAAGCACTCAATTCATATTTCATATTGTCTGACTCTTTTGCTCCGATCATGACATGAACCGTTTACGAATGAAAACTGACTATCGGTGTCACTGAGTGTACATCTAAGTGCTTTCCCTTCCTTGAAATCAGTGTGTTTCTGTGTGTTTCTGTGTTCAAAGGGCGGAAAGGCCCAGATTATTGGCCCAGAGGAAGAGGATGAAGAAGATGGTTATGCATTCAATGAAGTGAGAAGGGTGTTCTCAAGAATATTTTCGTATCCCCCTCCATTGATTGAAAAAAATCATACTTTTTCTTTTCTCAGATGGATGGACCGTTCCAGGACATAGAGTTGTTGAAATCACGACCAGCACACATGGCCGTCTTTATGAGATACGTCTTCACGCAGCTTCTGGACCCCAATCCTCTGGTCAGCCTACATTATGTTTTAGGTTATGTTTGATGTGCTCGCTGTGCTTTATGTCCTTATTTTCTTCATAGCAAGGTAAAATTCTTAATGCACATTCCCAAGCACTGCTGCTGTGCATATACTACAAGTTGATTCATTAAGATAAGAAGTTTGTGCTAGTTCAGTTAATCCTTTGAAGAGGAGGGCATTGATAAACTATCTAGGTCAAACTAAGTATTGACACAACGGAAGTACAGCTTTTTTGTGTGAGTGTCGAGTACGCGCAAATGCTTCTCTCTCCACGCCAATCAGCCACAACATCAAAGCCAACTGCTTCCTATAGTGTAGGTACCCTTTTTTTCTGCAAAAGCAGCTTCCGCGATGCTCTGTGTTCTGACGCCTTTCAATCAAAACCGTGATTAACTCTTCTTTAGGATCGGACATCACAGACTAGCCTTATCTCCGCAGGGGCATAAATAAGTATGGGGCGCCTGTGACCAGGTTATCAGTTCACCATATCTCCTTCCTTTGACCACTTTTGTAGCTCCTACTAACCACTGCGGACTGTGAAGACTAAACCAGACCGGTGGTTATGTAGATGCTCTCACTCTTTTGTTGCATTGTGCTCTCTTCGATAGGCAAACTTTTGTATTTCAGACAAATGCAATATATTGTAGGAATGTTTTGAGATTTTTTTTGTCTCGAACAGTTATATGCAAATTGAGAGTGTCATAACAACGGTTGAATGAACACCCACCTTCACTTGGGTCTCTCTCTTTCTGTACTTCTCATTAAGAAGTATTGAGATTATCATTACTTTACAGATGGTTGAAACAAAGTTTATAAAAAAAAGTCTGTAGCAGCAGAAGGTCAATTGTTCAATGGAAGCTGTTCTGATTAAGGGAAACCAGATCAAATCGTTTAAACAGAAAGCTATCGCGTTTTGTCTGTGCCGCTAAGCAACACATTTGAAAACAGAAACTGTGGCTACAGTTTTATTTTGATTCAAAGATTTGTGGCAGATATGTAGCACAGCATACATACTGAGCAGTATCATTTTACATGTATCAGAAATGGATACTCTCACTAAAATCAAAGAATAATCTTGATAGATGATCCCGATCTTGATACTAATAAAAATTATAATGATAATTTTTTTCATAGTCGGGCAGTCCTAACTCACCCTTAACTGAACAAGTATAGTGGTTTTCAGTATTGTTGTTTGTCTGCTTACATTCATGTGTCTTTAACAGCTGTTCTACCTGTCGGTGGAGGCCTACCTGGGCTCCAGTCCAAAAGATGCTCGCACGTTGGCACCTCAAATATGTTCCCACTTTCTGGACCCTGATGCTGTACGTACCAACATTTTAATAGTCTTAAACTTGCCTTATTCCTTTGATTGTTAGCACTTTTGTCTGCTAACTTGCAGGATGTGAATACCATTTCTTTAGACAAAAAAAAATCAATTGTATTAAACCACTTTTATCTACTTCATGTCGTACTCACAGTGTAACTGCTCTTATTACTATCGTTGGCTGAAATAACATTGCTGTCTCTTTTCCTTTGTAGCCCCTGAAAATCAAAGTACGAGAGGAGTATCTCGCAGATATAGGTAAGACTACTAAGACCTGATTGAGTTATGGGCACAAAACACTTGTTTTGCTTGTATATCTACAATGCTAAAAAAAAATTAAGGGAACACTTAAATCAAAGTCCGGATCTCGATGAAAGAAACATTCAAGTTGAAAATCTTTATTAATATACATTGTGTAATTTGTTAAGAACAGAATTATGCAAGAACGATCGATGGAACTCAAAATCATTAAACCATTAAGGTCTGGATTCTAAATTACACCTAAAATCAATCAAACTGAAATCACAGACGGATCCAACTCAAGCGAACTTCATCACAACAACTCATAATGTGACCCAGGAGTGTGTTTTGAGTCCCAAATGCCAAAGAGCCCTACTGAAAACATCTGGGCCTGCTACTGATGAGATGGAGGATGGTGTCTTCCATGGATGTTGTCCAGTGTATATTAAAGCCATCATTTTATTTGTGAGACTGAAATTCAATTCAAGTGGAAGTTTGATTTATGAGTCATGTGCGGAGAATACCATCTTCTTCAATCCAAGAGGCAATTGGGAATCTACAGGCTGAAGAACACTTTTTAAGGACATTTAGTTTGTGATTGTTCACGCTGTATGTAAATCTCTTAAATGGATCCCCCGCGAGGATGCGCAATACAGCTCAGCATAAACTGACAGTAAATTTGTTTTGTAACGTATTCATTCAAAGGTTGAACTACTTGTTTGTAAGAACTGCCCTGAGCATATGATGAAGTGCCATTTGGTTTCTCTTCAGAAAGTCGACTTCATGCTCAAGAGGACATCAGAGGACCTCTGTCAGAGCTGCAGCAGCAAGTGCTTCCGGACATCCAGGACCAGATACTGGACTACAGGTGCATCACTGGAGGGGTTTCTGTTCATAGCATCGATAAACTTTAATAATGGGAGCTTTTTAGTTAAATTTGGGGCTTTGTTTTACAGGAACAAGCAGATGATGGGTCTTGGCTCTCTGTTTGGAGAAGGGGACCTGCAGCAACTAGATGGAGACCCGCTGAAAGAGCGACAGGTGGTGGACAAGCAGGTCACTGCCCTCTGGGAAATCCTGTGAGTGTGTGACTACTTCTTCAAATACTGCCGTTGCAGTGTTTCCTGTTTCCAAACACCGACATTGAGACAGGGTGCAGGTTTAAGGCATGTTCACTTTGAGGAGAAAATTACTCATCTGAACATAAAGACGATCGGGACATCGAATAACTCTTACATTAAAGTTTTTTGGTTTATGATTCTAGGTTTAAACACATCATGGGTCTTCGTCTCCATGTTAACTAATTACACTTTTTTGGCACATGGCTCTATTGTTGGAGGCAATATGACCACGCCTACACTTGCTTAGCAACAGGGTCAGATGTTTTGGTCCCAATAAAAGTGTTATACAAAGTGACAGAAGGAACTCATGCAGGCTATCATAACAAAGGTCATTACCACAGCTGCACAACCTGTAAGCCACATGACATTTACTTCTTTGACTTCATACACACTCAGGCGGATTTCAATCACATGACCGCCGCTCCACAGTCCGTTTCATGCATTGTTGTGAATCAAGTGGATTTAACTCAAAGGAACTGGATTACTGTTTAAAAGTCTGCTGTCTGTCATTGAAGGAATTAACCACCTTTTTCTCTGTGTTTCTGTGCCTGCTGCAGCTCAAAGCACGAAGAGGACAGAAGGTAATAGAAGAGTCTTATCTGACCCTCACAGGCATATCTAATTTAAAGACAACACCTGTCTGAAGGATTCAAGGTCTCTTCTTTGTTTGTTTCCCCTCTCTGTCTACTCGTATCCCACCATCATGTTTGCCCTCTCCCTCACCAACCCCATCAGCTCTCCTCTGGCGTCGGCCGTGCTGCTATACCTGCGTCATTCTGGCATCAAGCTAAGAGACTCTAAAGTCTTCCCCGGTCTGAGCACGGAGAAGGAGAAGTGGCTCGCTTTCTTAAAGACCAAAAAGGTAAGAGCGGCGACTGCACTCCTGAAAACTCAAGATTGAGAAATTTTGTACTACGAAAGGGAAAGATGTTACGATAAATACTGTAGGAAATTAAGTCGCACTAGATGTACATGCCAATGTGTTTTTACAAATATTATTTTCTTTCTTTCTTTCTTTTTTTTGGAATCTGCAGTGTGATTCACAGTGTGTTTAGTTTCCGGCTCATAACTCAAAAACTGTTACACCACTTGTGCAAAAGATCTCACACACAGCTCACTTACTCCTAATTCAAAGAACCAATTTTTCTTAAAGATAATCAAGTGATCTTGTATTGTTTATTTTTGTATCTGTAGGGCAGTTTGCAATCTGCTGATGTAGTCTGAATGTGTGTATTTGAGAGTTTACACGCTGACTGGTGAAAGTTTTTTTTTTTATACAGACTATGCATGTTATTTTGTATTTATAATAGCAGTTACTGTATCTGTCCATGACAAATTAACTTAAGGACAATAAAGTTTATCTTGATCTTAATTTTGATCTTCTATTGAGCAAAAAAATACTAATGGAAAAAAAAAATTCTGCTGGGTTAGAATTCTCAAAACGAGCATAAGATCTAGCCACTGAAACCAAATATGTAAGTGGTTCCTTTTGCTGTTGTGTTTTGTTATTGGTTTCCATGGTTACAACTTCAATTAAGACTTGATCTGTGGGTGAAAGTTTGTCTCAGAAAATTGTTGCAGTAGCCTAACACAACAATTGTTCAATATTCTTTTTTAAAAACTCTACTATGGACTCATCTTAGCTCTACTGGAGAGTTTAGTTCTGCCACTCTGATTATTTTAAGAAAATGTTGTTTTTTTTTAGTCTTTGAAATTGAAATTGACCTGAAATATATAATTAACTGGGACAACTTAAATAATTCCTTTTTATACAACTAACTTCCTTCTGGAATTAATTTCATGTCTCACGTTTTTAGCAGTTTTCTAAAGATCTCTGATGGGGATCGCTCCCATCATACCTCTTCTATTATGTGATGCTCTTTGTCTACTTCACTGAGGTACCAAAGTATTGCATGTAGGATTCTTTGCCGCTATGTCCGACTTTTCATTTTAAGTTTATCTTTTAAGTTGGTCATTTGGCGAAATGAAACAGTGCTCTTAACTAAAACTAATTAAGCTGTTATACTGTAGTAAAGATGAACCAAAGTGATTATTTACTTGAATTTCCCCTTTGGGATTAATAATGTTTGTTCTATTCTTCTCTGTTCTATGCTCTTCTATTCAAGTGACCAGGATTATGTGATACACGTTTATTATATGACATGACCTTATTTTCCAGATTCCTCAGCTGAGTGGTGCCAAGAAGGAGAAAGATGGAGAAGATAAAAAGAGAAATCCCATCCTGAAGTACATCGGCAAACCCCGGAACACATCCCAGTCCAGTAAATACATACATTTAATCATCGGAGAGGACATTCTGAGATTTGCTCTGAAAATCATTTTCTATTTTTGCCAATTTGTTTATTGGTTTGCAGTATTTTCATTCAATCTTGTTGTGATTTCATTCTGTTTTCTATGGTTTGTTCTGGTTTTGTAGCCTTCCATGTCCCGTTGTCACCCAACGAAGGTATATATTATTTCATATCATTATCATTGCTATTATTGTTTTTACGTTATATAATTGGCTTTTCACCACCTCTTCCCTGCGTAGTTTTTCATCATTGGACGTATGTCCGTTGAAGATTCCCCCTTATTTTTGACATTATTCTTCTGATGGTTTATGTGTTTGCTATTTTATCATACTGGTCAACTAACTGTCTGCGTTTGTAGTCCGTCCTGGCAGCGTGAGGAACATTATTCAGCACTTTGAGAATCACACTGAGACGACGGGCGAGGAAGGTGGTGACGCTGTGGACCCTCAGAGGCTCTCCTCCAGCAGCCTGGGAGAAAACAGCATGGACAGGTAGTTCTGCAGTGCACCCGCTGTATGTACTGTTTTTTGTTATAGCACTTCATTCAAGTGTTTGACACTTAACTGCCGGGGTTTTCAAACTGGTATATGCATTTCCCCTGCGGTACATGGATCAATCTTAAAAATGAATCCGGGATTTAGATTTTTAATATTTAGGCGATTCAGTTCATGCAGGTGCACAGAATCTTTTTGGTGGGTGCGGCTGCTATGCCACGACTATTACATCGAATCCCTAAATTTAAGCTGCAGGCAATGATTACTTGTAATTTTGGTAATATTTTAGTATTTCCTCGATTCAGTTCATGCGCTCTCACTGTATTTCACGTTCACCCTGTCACTGGATTTGGCCTTGTAGAGGTTACACCATGTAGCAACATGGTGTAACCTCTAATGAGAGTGTGACGTGTATACAATACCTTCAAAACCCCTCTTAAATCACTCAGTTTACTGACAAACAATTAAAAACATTAATACTCTTCAACATATTATACTTGATACATTTCAATTAGGTACAATCTCTCATTCTATTGATTGTGGTTTAACCTTCTTATGACTATAAATATTGTCAGGCCGCCTGGATTTATTTTGATTTATAAGTTCCTGTGCCCCTTTTTCCAAGATAACTTCAACTTTTAATATCTGGCAGTTACTCAATATTACTGTGTGTTTTTGACTGTGCAAAATCAGTTTGAAGGGAAAAAAAACAAAAAACGGATTTGGATTTTCCAAGTTTAAAACAGTATATTAACTCTGAAATGATATGAATAAACAATTTTATATGAAAAATTTAAAATTTGAACTATTTGACAGATATACCAAAAAATTGTCAGTCCTGACCTTTTAGTTCTCAATTTTTCTGCCTGTTTATCTGATAAATTTCCAGGCGCTTTGTATCTAGTATGGTAGTCCCCGATCAGCTTCTCCTTCGCTCCCTCTCACTCAACTCAAAGTTGCAGGTCGTTCTTCCCTCACTCGGCGTATCTTTACCATAATGTCCAGTGAATCATACCATACATCATCGGAAAGCTCTCGTTCTTTACTTTCAGAAACCGTTTCAATTTTTTGAATTCAACCGTTCAGGAGTTACGATACTATGAAGCTCATGTTACAGATGTGTGACAAGCTGGTGAATCTTGTCTGTGATTTGACGGTGGTACTGCAGAAGTCCTGGGGGCCACCGTAATGACTAGTTTATGGGTGCAAAGCCATTCTCTGCTTTCTGGTAGTTTTTTAATTTTCTAAATATCATAAACAGTCTAAGAGTTAGGGTAATGAGAAGTACTTATTCCAAATCCTGTGGAAGGCGACCGGATAGGAATGAGTTAAGTAATTATAATTGTATGTAAGGGTTTATTGGCTACTTTGTCTCAGATATTTACAAGTTTTGTATATTATTTGCCGATCAGTCATAACCCCTGACGTGTGAATTGAATAACGGTGATTATTTTATTGCATGGAGCCTGTCAGTGTGTGGGATTTACAGTATTATGGAGTAAGGAAACCTTTCATTTTGAAGTTGATGTGGTGGGAAAATGGGCAACAGTAAGGGTGAGAAAAGCTTCGACTAGAGCCAAACTGGAATGGCTGGACAACTGTGTCGGTGTACTGCAGGTTTTTCTTCTTGGTGTTAACTTTCTTTAGTGGTTAGTGCCTATCAAAGTGATCTATGAAGGACAAACTGTTAACAGGTAAAATGGTCAGAAATGGCCGAGTTTCCCTTGTGGCCATGGAGATTGAAGGCTACCTCTTGTTGTCCAATCCCCCAAAGGAACTACTGTTACATTAAAAATTGTCGTAAAGTTAGTGCTGGTTCTGATAGGAAGATGTCAGAACACACTGTGATCACAGAACTGGATTGGCAGCAAAGGAGGACCAACACAGTTTAATGTTATGACTCATTGTAGTAAAGTGAGTGTTTACTTTTTGTTTGTCTCAAAGAATTACAAAAAAATAAATCACATTATAGATGTCGGTGGGGCTGTTGGCACCTGACTGATACAATGAAAGATGAATGTTTTCTCTTGCAGCCCTATGGTCTCAGTGCGTCTGGCACGGAGCGAGTCGCTTAAGGCTCAAGGAGAAGGGCGGCGTCGGGGCGTCACTGCTGGAACAGAGTCTGTCCCACGCTCTCGTAGTGACGTGGATATGGAGGACTGTGGCGAGGAGAGGGAGAGTCCGGGCCTCAGGCCGCTGCAGCACAGCGCCTCATCCTCTGCATCCAGCAGCTCTGCACGGTAAAGATTCACCCAATCCTGGGGTGCTTCCTCACTTTTTGGGATCAGATTTTCCTTGAATCAATACCTCAGTCTCAGCCTCAGTCTCATTTAAAAAAAAAAAAGAAAAAGGTCCTCGTTGAATCTCCTCTTTACAGCTCAAAACCCCAAACTCTCCCCATAGAGGTTCAGGTTTTCACCTAATGCCACTCTCTCTTGAACTCAGGTCTCTAGAGAACCCTACACCCCCATACACCCCCCGGTCTAGACGCAGGTGAGTTACAGTGTCACCCCATTAGACGATTTCTGATGAGTGTAACTCATTATGTTACAGGAAATATAAATATAAATGGCTGACTTCTTTAACAAATTAAGATATCTTAAAAACAAATTAAATGCATTTTTATTAGAGCTGTTAGTTTTCCATTTGTCTCTTATTATATGCTTCCATGTGTTTCTACCACAATCTATCCATGTTCCATCTGTCCATGGATTGGTCCATCTCCCCTGCATGTGTGTGTGACTCTGCAGGAGTGTAGATTCCCCGTTGGCACTGCTGCTGGATACTGTGGCGCTGGAGGAGGATCTTTGTGAGGGTCAGAACTGGCAGGACACGGTTTCCCCTCAGCTCCTCACCACGCTCAGCCCGAGGGAGGCGGACAGACAGGCTGTCATATATGGTAAAAGCCAAGAACTACAAGCTGATAAAACTAAATTGTGGTTTTATTTGAATTATGGGTCACAGTTTCCTGACATTACATCTGCTCTTCCTAACTCTTTATCATCAGAGCTGTTTACCACAGAGGTGTCACACCTGCGGACCTTGAGGGTTCTGGATCAGGTCTTTTTCCAAAAGATGAGGTCTGTGCTGAACTCTGATGAGCTGGCCTGCATCTTCCCCAACCTGCCCAAGGTCTATGAACTCCACGGTCAGTGTTTGTGTGGGGCTTCACCTGGAAAGTATGAAATTCTGTGCAGTGTAGATATCAATAGAAAATTACAGTTTCATCTATACAGTATGTGTGTAATTACAGATCCAGCTCACTAGGTTTTCTCATGGGAGGAGAATTTTCTTTTCTTTTTTGCATGAATATGATCTCATCACCAGTCATACTTAAAACAATGTTTGTCTACTATCATTTAAAAAAATGAAACTTTAAAGCATTTAAATATAGGAAATTGATCAACTTACATGTAGCTGCCTTTCGTTCTGTCTTCCACTGTTTGTGATTGCACAGTAAAGTGAGTCAAACACTGAATCCACATCTCTTCAGGCCTGTATGTTCTTCCGTCAATAAGTGAAGAGAATAATGAGTGAAGGTTGTAACCGTTTAATGCAATCTCAGCTTACAGCTTCACAGAGTCAATATGTATTCTGGCCTTTAATTTAGAGCATGGAAGTGTATTATGAGATATTTGACTACTGGACTAACAAATCATCTTACGGTAGACCTTTGGATTTCGGTATTGGTTGTATTAAAGTAATTTCACGAATGATGTTATCTTTTTCAGCCACACAGATTGTATTTTTCACCCTTAATGTCGGTTGTGTCACTCCTTTGCAGCGAGTCTGTGCGAGGCGATGAAGAAGCGCAGAGAAACTCCCATTGTTCAGGACATTGGCGACATCATGCTGGCCAGGGTGCGTGAAATAACTCCCATCATTTTATCTGGCATCATTTCTGCTTGTGCCAGATAAAATGACATGCATGTGTTTATTTGCATGCATGTTTACGCATGGTTCCCAGGTGGCTGAAAAATTATCATCTGAATTTTAGGCCTTAAAATTCTGAAATTGTTTAATGCTACTTTAACAGCGCTCGTTTAATTGCTTCCATCCTTCTTCAGAACGAACAATGATTTATCTTCTTTTCTGTTCAATCTATGACATAAAAATCCTCTGTTGTTTCAATACAGTTCTTTGAATGCAAGTAACCTGGACTCTTATATTCCTGCCTGATTGTGAAATAGGTCTCACGTCTCATTTGTGATCGTCTTGAAATGTCTTAAATTTAACTGGTGTTGTGCCTTCTTTAGTTCGAAGGTGCAGCTGGAGATGAATTTCAGGAACAAGCCTCCCAGCTGTGCAGGCAGCAATCTCAGGCCCGAGAGCTCATCAAGAACAAACAACGCAAAGATCCTCGTTTCGCTCACGTCATCCAGGTACACGTAGACGTAAACACACAACTGTAACAAGATGAATGGTAACCGTCTTCTAACGACACTTGCCCACCATCTGCTTCAGGAGTGTGAAGCGAGTCCTCACTGTCGAAGGCTGCAGCTCAAAGACCTGCTGGTGTCAGAGATGCAGAGACTCACCAAATACCCCCTACTGCTGGACAACATCATCAAACACACAGAGGGTGAGGGATCAAGAGATGAATCTTAATCACCGGCACAGGAAGAGTCAGAAAGTGCATGAATATTTAATGCAGGTTTTCCTGTTTGTGTTAGGGAGAGCATCAGACATGGTGTCCCTTCTGCATGCTCAGGCATGTTGCAGGGGGATACTGCAGGCTGTCAATGAGATTGTTGGGGAAACTGAACATCGGCAACGCCTCAGCCAGTACCAACGCAGACTGGATGCTGCCCCTCAATTCAAGGTGGGCAAACCGTTTCCTCTGGTTAACCTGATCCTTCCTTTCTCTTATTTTCCTCCTCTTTTAATCTCTTTTCTTTTATAGAGTCTGGACTTGACCACAAAGAGAATGATTCATGAAGGTCCTCTCACATGGAAAATCAGCAAAGACAAGCAGCTAGGTCAGTACCTCCACCATCAGAAAGATCTTTTTTTTGGTTTCATTTCATTCTTTAATTCTTCCATTTCCATCTATCATCAAAGAATTAAACGGTGGAAGCAACTGATTCATGTTTAAACTATACATTGTGTTTTGGTTCACAACATGTACACAGAAAGATCCAGGGGTCCAAATACAGCTAGGAGAATCAAGATATATTAAAAAAGCATTAAAGCAACATATCAGGTGTATGGGGAGTACATTTTATTATAGAAATTAAACGTTAAAAGAGTGAAAGTTGTAGCATGGTGTAAGAAATGAGTGATGGATTGATTTAATTAAGGCAGTGGCAAACAGGAAGGTTTCTAACCAACACATGAAAGAGCTGGGAGTCATCGCAGACCTGCAGTTCTTTAGGAATTTGTTCCAGATATGAGATGCATAAAAACTGAACACAGCTTCTCCTTGTTTAGTTTTTGCCCTGGGGACAGAAAGTAAACCTCCCTCAAGCTACAATAATTTACGAGTATTTCACACACAAGTTGAAAATTTACATTACTCGTGTCATTTATGTCACACCGTTAGCATGATTTGCGTCCCCTGCTGCTAATTTGAGTCTTCTCACACTGCATTTGAATGTGAAAAGTTTTCATGACCTTCTGTGTGAATGCACCATTAACTGTTTTGTCAAACATAGTTCTTGTATCCAGTTCACTTTTAGTTAACTCTCATAACCTTGAGACACTTCGGCCTCTTCCGTTTGGTTACATACCTCTTAAATCACATGTCTGTCACCCTCCATCAGAGATTCAAGCGCTGCTTCTGTCAGACTGCCTGGTCCTCCTGCAGCGGGGCCCAGACGACCGCCTCCTGCTGAGGTATCCATCCCGCTGGCTGGGTGGAGGCGGAGGTGGTAGTGGAGACAGCAAGACCTCCTTCAGCCCTCTGGTGAAGCTGCCCTCGCTGCTGGTCCGCTCAGTAGCTACAGGTAAGACTGCTCACTCCTGAGCAAATCAAAGTTTCATGTGTGTTCTTAAACTGATGTGTCCAAACATCCCTCCAGACAACAGAGCCCTCTACGTCATCAGCACCACGGAGAGGCAGATCTATGAGCTGGTGGCTGGGTCGTCATCAGAGAAAAACAAGTAAGGGCTTTCCCTCAGAACGAATTACTAAGAATTCGTCTTCCTCAGGTCAGTACTTTGTCTGCACCATATGTCTGCAAGATTGGTTGACTTTTCCTTCCTTTTTTTTTTTTACAGTTGGAAAGATTTACTTGAAAAGACTATCTCATCTGCGGGCGGGTCATCACCCCTGATCAATCATGGATCCATACCGATATCGTGAGTAAATCCCATAACGATGACAGATACTGAAGGGTCTCTTTTTGACAGACGCGTCATTTAATATTATTATAAATGCTTTTTCTATGCCCCCCCCTCTTTTATAAATGTATTTTCATGGCCTTTTGTGTGCTTAGCAAAGGTTTTTTTGTTTTTCCTCTAGTTCCCCCAGTCCACGCAGCGCGTCCCCAGTCTCTAGTGGCAACAATGTTGATGCAGGTGATCCTCACGAAACTATCAGCAGTCTGGGATATTCAAATTGTCCACAAATATTTGTCAAACAGAGTGGTGTTTGATCATTCAAACTTTGGAACATAACAAAGGATTTGATTATATTTAAACCCCAACTTAACTTCCAGACAACTCTTCCATGGACCAGTCGGACCCCATGGAAAATGTTTCCCCAAATGATGACATTGTGCTGTCGGGCAACTCGCCGTCGGAACGGTCGGAAAAGTCAGAAAGAAAAGCGGCTTGTGTGGCGGAGGCCGCTTTACAAGACGGTGAGAAGGAATCGTCGGAAACAAACTACAAATTGTTTATTTTTTGTTATCTCGTGATTATTTGTGTCGAACCTTCAAACAAATATAATACAAAGATAAAGGAAATATTTCAGTTTTAATAAAATTTAATTCAATTAGGCAAAAGTTGTTTTTAATATCTAAATAACCAGTGTAAAAAAGAAACTGCTCACTGGATTTATCAGCTATGTGGGCCACTTTCATCAGCAACAAAATACTTTTAATACCAGGAGATCAGTCTGTGACATCACTCTGCGGGAATTTTGTCCCACTCTTCTTTGCTGAACATCTTAAGTGCAGCCACATTAAAGGGTTTGTGAGATTTCTTTGGTCTCTCCCAGTCCGGCCACAGCATCTTAAAGGAGTATAACATTTGATCTTGCAGTTTTGTAGAACTCATCAATCCATAGAAGATTATGTCAAAGTTTCTGGAGCTCATCAAGTCTCTTTCGGCAAAATTCTGATAAGCCTTACTGTTCTCTTGCATTAGCAATGGATTTCTTCTCATCACTCCCATGACTTCTATTTTCGTCTTGACACAGTGCCCTAGAAATATCTTTCAATCCCTTCACAGACTGACATAGTTCCACTTTCATCCTCATCTCTCCTTGAATTTCTTTAGATTTTGGCATAATGTGCTACTGGTGCAACCTACCAGCTGACTTCCTGCTTCTGAAAATGGTCTATTGATGTCAGCATATGCATTTTATGTGTACTCAAGCTGCTTTTGTTTGTTAATAAATTAAGTTTGAAGATCTGACACAGAAATCAGGAATGGAACCAATACTTTTCTTTCGCAACGCTGTAACGGCATTTTCATAATCAGCCTAAACTTCTCTGTGTTTTCTTTACGTCCTTCCAGTCGAAACACTGAGGCAGCTCATCTTAAGTGATGCAGAAGAGGATGGTTGGAGCAACAATTCCGACGACACACCAACCAATGAAACGACCAATGAAAGGAACTCACTCACTGAGCGACAGCGACCAGAGTCTCTGGAGACTGTCCTCAACTTCAGCACTGAAGAATGGGAGGCGGAGCCTGAAGAGGTTGTGCTGCCCTGCGTTCAGGTGGTGAGGAAAGGTAACGAGGGAACGTTCAAATATTGACCCTTAATCGTTCAATTCTCAGATACAAATTATAATTCTTTGTTCCTGTTAACTTGCATAAACTTGTTTCTTTTGGTTTTGGTTGAACTAAAAAATGAACTGAGCTGTTTGTGCTTTGTCTGTTTTTATGATTCCATCTGGATTTTTTCGATGGCTGCCCTCATTTGCATGTTTTCTCTGCACTCTCTATTTCTTTCTGTGTTACACACCTTCTTCTCTAACCTTTGTTTCTGCTTGCTCTTCATCTACGGCGTTCCACTTCTTCCCTCTTCACTCGAAAAACTCTGTGGCACACGCTTGTCTCTGTCACACGTCTATCCTTTGTGCGTAGCTGTGGTTGCGGGTCCTTCCTCTTCTTCTTCTGTCCCTGATGACATCACTGATGATGTCACCCTCCCCTCCAACCAATCATCCAAGCCGACAGGCGAGGCCACTACGCAGGGTAATGATAACTAAATTGGTCCAGAGAGACAAATGTAATCTTTTTATAGTAATGTAAATTTAATCCAGCGATCTGGATCTGTAGTTAGCTGAACTTCAGCGCTTTGAGTCATCACACCTCTGTTCTCCAGGAAACACCTTCTACTTAGTGATGCCCACAGAGCAGGGAGAGAGCGTCACTGACGACCCCAACGACCCTCACACCCCCACTAACAGCCATTTCCCTCAACCTCGGGAGGAAGACATGTCACCACAGATGCAGTCAGAAGAGGACACGCCAGCATGCGACCCCGAAACGGACCAGTCAGAGGCTATGCAACCGGAACAGGAAGAAGTGAGCCAGGCTGGGAACCAGAGCCGCGTGATCAAAAATGTGGATGAGATTTTCCACACAATCGAGGGGTTGATGAGCAAGTTATGGCAGCTGAAGGTGAGTTTGCCTTCTATAAGTGTGTCGATACTTCTGCATTCAATAGCTGCCTTTACCAAACACAGCATTCCACAAATAGAACCCCATACCTCGGATCAAACATGGGGGTAGCAGTGTGATGTGGAGATACTTTGCTGCTTCACAGCCAGGACGACTTCCCTTAATAAAAGGGCAAATTCTGCCTTCTATTAGAAGATCTTTGATTAAGTAAAAATGTTGGAGGGATCTTCAGTCTGGAGCTGAACCCCCTGAGATGCTGTGGTGGGACCTGAAGACATTGTGGCGTCAGAGAGTGATTTTTCGTTGTCAGAGGAGTTTGGACATATTTCATGTAACAAAGGTGGAACAACAAGATAAGGGGGTTGATACATTTTCATACAGGTGATTAAGACATCCATTAAGTTCAACTAGAGTAAGTTGGTTTCTTCATTTGTGCTGATGTCCTTCTACTTATTTTTCTGTTGTAGCATCACTATTACCTCCGTAGCAATCAAGTTTATTTGCAACTTTTGCCATAGTTTATCGCTTGTTAAGTTAAGATTTGTTACCTTTCACCTTCTAACAGTGATGTTGATGTTTCTTCACTACTTAATAGGAAATGGAGCAAGCCCATCACGAGCTTTTGAAAACCCTCAGAGAGCCATCTGTCAATCAAGAGTCAGAGGATCAGCGGTGTTCTTCGGCAACTGTCTCCAGAACACCATCTTTGGATCACGGCTCAGGAGACGGTGAGTGGGAGCTGGGACTGCTCTACAAATCTTGCTAACGACGCCATTTAAATTCCGTCTAATTGAAAAATCTGTTTCTCTGAACTCAACTAGGCAAAGAGGGCAGCTCAGCCGAGTCTAGGATTCAGTCCACTGGATTCTGATGTCGCTGCAGGGAGGACTACTCTACTACTTGTCTTGATTGCACAGACTCTTACTTATCCACTGTCAGACTCGGGCACCTCCATCTCGCCTCCCCTCGTCCCAGCATGCACTGGTTGGGGGGAGGGCGGAGGGGGCGGTTGAGGCAGCGCCCTGGAAGAACAATGGCTGTTTTTTTTCTTCTGTTGTTGCACAGACTCACTGAGATTTCAGATGTGAGTATGACCTCTGACTACTGCCAGAGATTTAAGGGGGTGTCCAGGACGGAGTTATGAAGGAACAAAAAGGCAGAAGACAAGTTGACAGAAGAAGTCAAAGAAAAGTTTGAATGATTGAAAGTATGAAAATGCTGGATGGCTGTGAAGGAAGAGAGTTGTATGTCTTTGCTTGAAGGAGCTGGTTGAAGTAACGGAGCAAAATAGTGTGTAAATGTTAATCTAAGGAAAACCCAAGGGACCCATCACCCCTGCACTTTACCCACAATGCATCCCTCTGTTTTGAACATTCTCTACAGTGGACAGATCAGGGACTGGAGATGCCACTAGCCTATTGCTTTACACTGAGGTCACCTGCTCACATGGCCGAAGGACTGTGTCTTTGTTAGTCAGATTATTTGCACTGGATACGGAAAACCCTAACACTAAAACACACACTCTGCAGCGTCGTTCATCTCAGACCTTCATATCCCAACGCTGTGGTAGAAACACTACAGCTGTCCATCCTTAAACGTTCTTTGGAGTTGTTTGGACGCATCATTGCAACATATCGATCATTCCATCTTTTGCTGTTGAGTTTTGAAGTTCTGCTGCGCTGTTTACTACTGAAATGCTGGCAGGTTTTACTTTCAGAGGGGAGCTCAGTCATTTTCAGTCGGTGGATTCACACAGTTGTTCGGCACTTGTTAAGGTGTTGCGATCAGAAATTACGGTTGTGTTTGATGTTGAAGAAGGGCAACGTGAAGGGAAACGGGATGATCTGTGAACAGATTGAAACATACTTTATTCTTTTCATTGAAGACCTGTTTCATGGCTGCCACATGTCCTGGCTGACGTTTGTTCTTGAAGGTTCGAGCGTCTCTGACTCTCTACAGGTGGTTTCCACAGCAAGTAATGTAAACCAGCGGGGTACCCCTCCTCCCATCCAAACCACACCTAGTGTTTTATCTCTGCCAACCCGACATCCAAAATCATTAACAGACTGCACTCCTTACCAAGTAGCTTTTCCTCCTTCCCCCCACCTGCACAGAAGAACTTCTATCTGGTTCTCGAAGCTTCGTCAAGTGTCGTTCGGCAATCTCAAATTCACACACATGGTTCAAACTACACACAGCAGTTTGTACTAGTAGCACATTTGGCAAATATTGAAATGAAGGATTGTTTGACATTTTTTGGGAAAATCTTGACCAATGTCAGGTTCCTGTTCGGATGCATGAGATTGGTTAGCTTAGTTTAGCATGAAGGCTGCAAACAGATAGGCATACTATAATTCCCATCACCACCGAAAGCTCACATGATAAGTGGTTGCTTCAACTGTTCGGCACACAAACCCTTTAAAAAGTGTCTGAGATTATTAAGAAATAAAATACTAATTAATGTTTTACTGGTGCTTTTTAACAGATATGGATGACTGAAGATAGAGCCATGCTGTTTGCAGTCTTTATGCTAAGCATTGAGACACGACAACAATGTCTTTCCCTTCCAGCAGTCTGCAAGTAAAGTCCATGAGTGTATTGTAATAAGTCTTAAATGATCTCTCTGTTTGGACAGGAGGTCCTCCATGTTCAGAGACTGTCTTTGCCTGGGATGAGGCAAGTGAAACAAGAAACGACTGACACTAAAGCTTTTCTTTTTTTTATAAACTGTCTGTCCTGGACTAACTCTAACACTAGGGAAGGAGATCAGGGCCACATGGAGAATTGTTTTATATTCTCCAATATCCATATAAAATTATGATCAGTCTTCATTTTCAGATTTCTGATTAAATTTTCTTACAATTCGGGCTTCATCTCTAAATTCTGACTTTATTTCAGTATTATGACTCTAGAGCCAGAATTATGAGTTAAAATTGACTTGCCTTGATTCTCAGATTTCTTACCTCATTCTGTGAATATTTGAATTCTTTGTTGGCAGAGTTCTGAATTCTGGCTTTAATCTCAGAATTCTGAATTCAGTCTCATTATGTTGTCTATTTTTGGAATACTGACCGTAGTCTCCAAATAAGTCTCACAATTTTGGCTTATTCTCAGTATATTCTGACTTAAATATCACAAATTTGCTTTTACTTTAGGAATACTGGCTTTATTCACCAAATTATGACTTTTGTCCTCAATTCAGATTCCATTCTTAGTATATTCTGACATACATCTTGGAATTCTGGCTTTATGATTTGAATTTTGAATTCTGCCTTTATTCTCAGAATGATCCAGTTATTTTCAGAATTCTGGCTTCATATGTTTCCCTAATGCTCATCTGTATAACAGGCACCACTCACAACAAGAATTATTTGAGCTACTGAAAGGAAAGAACTTGTGGAGAAGTTATTTTGTGTTCCAGTTTTTGTCTTTTTCATATCGGGCTGAAGACAGTGACACAGTCCAGATTATAATTTGAGCCAGTTTCAAACACTAAGCGAGGAGTGATTCAGTGATTCAGTGAGTCGCCTGCCTCTTCACCAGCTTCACGAGAGGGATGATAACACTAGCAAACTGAATCAAACCAAGTATATCTACCATCTAGCTGCTCTTCACTCTACTTTAAACTGACAAGGCTCTGTCTGGTGGAAAGGTCTCACACCACAGGAATCACCAGTGGGAATGAAAATGAATTGCAGCATCAAGCTGGGGACAGCCGCCGTGACTGCTGTACTACAGACGCCGTATTAACTTGAGGAATTTGTCTAAAATGTAAAAATGTTCTACCAAAGTGAAATATCTCTCTAGGACTGTTAAAGGGAACACATTGTTTTTAATTCCTTTTGATTTTCTTGCATCTCAGACCAGGAGACCCCGATTAGTTCCAGGAAATAAAACGATCTGGTGTTTAACACAAAGAGCATCATCACATATGGACCCTTATGTATCGTCCAGGTTATGAGCAAAAAAGTAAAAGGGCTGAGCGGGTTGACTTTTCCTTTCCGCCCCACTTCTAACAGTATTTTCCCCAATTTCTACCTCTACACTTAAGATTCTGCGCGTCTTCCGTCACTTCCTCTGTTATTCACTCATTTGTTTTGAACGTTGACATCAGCTCTGAGGCCCCAACCAACTATAAAAAAAAAAAGAAAAGCTATAACTGATTCCTTTTTCTGAAATGTTGCACAAACTCCCCCTGCCCGGTGCAAACTACTGTACGAACGAACACACAACTCTTTAATGAACATCTCATCGTCTTATGATTTTGTGTATTTTTTAAGAAACAAATCTTGTTCACTCATGTAATATAGAGATCAGACCCACGTGTTTTATATATGTTAATTGTTTTTCTGTAAAGCCTTAGTCCTCGTATTTTATTTTATTTTTGTAGATATGATTTTTTTTTTTAAAGGATGTATAAATTATTTTTCCTCTCCCTTGTTTTTAAGGTTGGTGAGATTGTTTAGATGCACAGAAGTAAATAAACGAGCTCGTGTCTCAGATTCATGTCTTTTGTGAGATTAAAAAGAACCTGGGTAAAGAAAGCCATCAAGTCTGTTTATTTAATGTTTAAACTGAGCTGTAGAATTCAATGTGTGGTTGTCAGGTCGCCCAAAATTCATACTTGTAGTTTCAATATGAATTATTTAAACCAGAATTAAGTTTTTATCATCTTGAGTCACCTTTCTTTATCAACTAATTACAATGATGAGGATGGTTTACAGAAGAGGAATAGGGCCAAAAGAATTCTGAGATCAAAACGAAATAAAAAATTGAAGCAAATCCATACTTATTTCTTCATTTCGAAAGTGTATTCTTGACAATTATTCTTCATAATTTAAATATATAAATGCGGACATTAGTGGTTGTATTGTCAGTATAACTGTGTAATTCTCATTTTCTTCTGATGTTTAGGAAGAGAAGTCGAAAAATAATGATATAAATACATTTTTTCCTAATGGATAGGGGTTCCATAGACGAAACATCCGGGCTATCTCTGATGCTAATTAATAATAAAATAAAAGGAAGTACATTTTATGTCATTGTATAATACGCTTTTACTTTGAAAGTCTTGACCGGAAATATGTGAATCTACTTCCTTTAACTTGATGGCCGTCTCTTCGCCGGTGCTGGATGTTCACCCGTAGTCGCTCAACTCAGCGGGGCTCCACCACAGCAGATGCGGAGCCTGGATGAGGAGTATGTCGCTGCCTTTGTGCGGCGATCTGAGATGAATTTACCGCGAAAACAAACACCAATAAACAAACAAACGAATGAAACGGAAGTGCTGTCAGAGAGGACACGGCTGTGAATGCTGCAGCAGAGGACAGATGAGAGAGCGGAGAAAGTGACTTTGGCTCTTTGTGCTGTCGAATATAAAGGTAAGAACCTTCAGCAGGAATGACGGGAACATCTGATGTTACTATAAGAGAATGTTTAGAATAAAGACTGTTGTGGCTTTTATCAGTCTCCCTTTGTTTGTTTGTTTGAGTTTATTTGTCTTCCATTCCTTCGTGAGTTGGCAGCTAAACGTATGATCACAAATTCACTAAGATTGAGAACGCGCACACAAGGTTCCAAAGCTCCTACAGCCTCATTCTAGTTTTATTTTTACACTTTTTGCGTACAGCGCGCCGAACGGGAGGACAGTGCGCGTTCTGGTAGCTCTCCATCTCTGCGCACCCACGCAGCGTGGTGCTGCTCGCTGCTCTTCGTCTCCGAACCCTCTCCTGGGTGTGTTCTGCTTTGTCTTCTCCTTTAGTGCTACTGAGGCGCGGCTCCTGCTCAAACCACTGACAGGATAATATGGGCTTTAATACTTAAAGGTGTAGTGTGTAGGATTCAGGGGGCATCGCTTAGAATAAATGCATTATATTAATCATAATTGTGTTTTTATTAGTGTATAATAAAGTACACTGGATAATTTTTCAGTGGTCAGAGAAATAAGCATGTGTATGAACCTGGATTGTTTCACTTGTAAACATAGTACTTGCTAATAGTATTAGTACTATTGAAGTAACACTTGAAGTATGGGCAGATTGGATCATGTAAAAGGGGAAAATACCAACTTCCTGTGTAGTAGTGTGAGTAGTTATTTCTTAATGGCATGTAACTAGATTGCTTTGATGTCTTTTGCATTCCTTTCAATGGTTTTGATTTTTCAGAAAGTTTTTCCTTCTCTCTTTTTCTTTCTTTTTTTTTATACAATTTTTGCAAAAATGATTTTTTTTCTGCACTTGTTGATGTAAATTTATATTCCTGAAAAGACGGGGATATTATGGCACCGTCATCAACATATCCTTCATGAAAACGCGATAAGTCAAAACATATTTCACGGATAATTTTCTAATTTTATTCCTTCATTGACTTCATTGCGAGCAAGAACTGGATAGATTTGTGGAAAGTTTGGTTCTATATTTGTGACGCTAGGGGGAGCTTTGTTCCCTAAAGATTTTGGGCCATAATTTCTCAACCATTGATCCAATTTAGTCCAAATTTGATGCATATGAATTGATCAATCTAATATTTTCCCGGTAGTGGGGGCTTTCTATGGAAAAGACTATTTTTCTAACATTAATTACCCTACCGTTTTTCTGAATTAGTCCAGATTTTCATGCCAATTATTTGAATCAAGGAGATCTAACGTGTTTATATCACATCTTATACTAATAATAATAGTGTTTACTATAGGAATTGTCCAAAAAGAGTTTTTTTGACAAAACTTCACATTTAATATGAGGAGTTATATCAGATATCAGATTACTTGCACAATGCGGTGGATTTGGGTCTATTCAGCTGTCTGGGATGAGAGCATAGGCCTTGTATGCTATGAAAGCTGGGACACTAGTTAAATCGCATAAAAATGGTAAAGATAACATAGTAAGAATATGTTTAGTGAATAATAGTCAGCGATTAAGAGTTCACATCTATGAGGTGATGTTTTTTATGGGATTACAAAAAGCTGCTGATTTGGATTGCCATAACATTTGGTGGGAGGATGGCTTTGGCCAGAATTGATGTCATTAAATTCTTGTATGAAGTGCATAAATGTTGATTAAAAAATATCAAGCTCATTTTGGGGATTGGAATATTTGAGGATTAAGTGTTTAGTGTGGATCCATAGAAAAAATTCCAATCTTCAATATGTAAATGTTTAGCTGAAACATTTCCACTGGATTTTGCCTCTACAAACGTTCAGCTCTGTCAGAGCACCAGCTGACACAGAGGGAATGACTTGTGTTTTTTTCCTGGTCATCATGTGTCCATTCTGCACGTTGGACCTCTCACATCCCAGATGATGGTGTACAGAGTGTAAATCAATCAGTGTTTGTGGCTGTTTGGGATCAATGGGATTGATTATCTCAGACGGGCTGGGAGACAGACAGACAGACAGAGCCGTTTTTTTTATGGCACAAATATGAGATTTGTAATCTGTCAAAAACTATAATGTGCGTTCTAATATGATCTTCAGGGCCATTTTTACAGGAGACATAACTCCCATCCACAGCCGTACCTTCCCCTGAACATAACATTTATCTACTGAGCAGCAAGTATTCTGTTGAGTAGTTTGATATATCAGGTTATCATAGCCTGTTAGTAGCATTTCTGTTAGAACCACGTCTCTAATAAGTCTTGACATCAGCTTTTTTACAGATAATTAAAGACGTTTTTTTTTTTAATAGCCCGTCTAACTTAAGAAGTAGGAGATCAGACAAGAGTAGTGGATTAGTTCTAATTTTCAGCTCCTCCCGATGGTTCCCGAGACCCTCATAGACTAGGGCGAGATATGTAATCCCCCCAGCGGGGTCTGGATTTAGCCTTGGGTCTCCTTCCAGTTTGACCTGCCAGGAAGGACCCCGATCAGAGGCCCGATCCACCTCAACAGGCTTCTTTAAATGATCAAGAGCAAAGGCTCTACTCCTCACCTTATAATTACGGCTCAGCTTCGTGGGAGGAACTGCATTCACTCTCTAGTAGCCCTGATCTCATTTTTTCGGTCACTTTGCCTTTACTCAGCCATCTCGTCCCTGTTTATGGTCCAATACAACATCAATATGACTGATATGTAGTATCAAGTATGAAAACACCAGTTCACCTCACAATGTTTAAGAACTGTTGGTTAAGCATACATGTTTTATTGTTTTTGTCTCATTTTGTGAAATAAATGTTCTCCCAGGTCGCCATGAATCTTACAGTCAGCCTCAAAGATTCCTCGAGGATTTATCTGCAGTATTTCTCCTTTACAGTATGAGGTAAAGGTGAATGTCCTCCTCTATGTTAAGCGGTGACTATGCAAGGAGAAGGGGGGGGCGTACAAGAGTTTAAGTAGGTGGGGTCAATGGTTCAGAGTAACGGTGAGTGTGTAAAATAGGTGAAGGAGTGTCAGGAGTTATCTGTGACAGAAATGTAGCAGCAAGAGTGAGAGTAAGGATTACAGGATGTTTGTGAGAGCAGCTCTGCTGGATGGTTTAGAGATGGTGGCACTGACCAAAAGATAGGAGGCAGAGTTGAAGATGTTTTGATTTCCTCCGGGAGTGAGGAGGATGGACAGGATTAGGAAGGAGGACATCAGAGGGACATCCAGATTAGACGTTTTGGAGACAGTCAGAGGGGCGGATTGAGAAGGTTTGGCCATGTGAAGAGGAGGAATAGTGGAGCCGTTAGAAGGATTGTGGAGATGGAGCTGCCAGGCTGGTAAAGACCAATGAGGAGGTTTCTGGATGTGGTGTTAGAGGACATGCAGCTGGTTGGTAAAAGAGATGAAACAGATGATCTGTTGTTGCAAACCTTAAAAGGAACAGCCGAAAGAAGAAGAAGAAGAAGAAGAAGAAAAGAAGAAGGATCATTTTCCCTTTACTCTCATTGGCCTTTCTGCGTTAGTGACGTTTTGAGGATGAAGTTTTTGGCTTATTCCGAAAAAACAATTGTTAAGTCTTAAGACCAATGTTCCAGCTGACTTCACAGCAGTATATTGCAATTTTTCATAAAACACCTGCAAGTCTGGGTACAGCATGTATGTTTAGTTATTTTTTAATGTGTGCACATGCATGTGTAAGAGGTGCACATGTCCCAGCTGAGAGGTCTCTGTAGGATCATATGAAAGCTGTTACTCTGAAGTAGAGGCAGGAGATCATGGGACAAATTGAGAAGGTGAGTGGATTGTTATGAGATTAAGGGTTGTCCTGCATTAAATCAAGTTTGGAAAGAATCAAATTTGAAGACAAGTTAAGTGTCCTGTCCAGTTTCACAACTATAATCAAACAGAAGCAAACTAAAGGGGTCGCAAATTTGGAAAATATAATTGAGATGGAATAGGAATTGGTGTCTGTCTGAGTCTTCTGAGGTGTGTCTCTGAGGGAGATGTTGAGGAGGGGGCTGCAGAGTTGAAGTTGTGGTTGCTGTGGGAGCAACCCCCCCTCCTGTCCTTTCTCACCCCATTCATACCCATTGTAGTAGTTAAGCTCTGTTGCCCTTGGAGACCGCAGGGGACAGTTAGGGAATGTGGCATCTGGGTGTCCATGTCACACATGGATCCCAAAAAAAGATCTTAAATGTCTATTAAAAAATGCTCGGATATGAATTTCAGCTTTGTTTGAGTCACTGAAGTATGAAAATGGAAGATTTTAGAAGTGCTCCAATGCTCTTGTCTCCACTGCTACATGTCGTGCAAGCTGGAGACTTGTGGACACAAATAGAAGTTGCCGTAATTGTCCTTTATTGGCTGAGAACACACTATGGGGCGAATGTGTTGAGTTTGCTCATAAAAACTCCCCCACAGCCTAAGAATGGGTGCTGTTACGTCCCGTGTGACTGAAAGCACACAGACACTTAAACACACCGCAGAGTGCCAACATCTAACAATGCTGTCTCTCTTCGTCCCGGTCGGTAGGTTTCCCTCCAAGATGCTTTGTTACCATCTGAGATTACAAATGATCTCTCTCGCTCAACTCCCCCTTCATTTTTCATCCGGTCTCTCTTCTCTTCATTCCCCCCTCTCCCTTCCATTCCATGAATGATCATTTCTGGCATTTATTTTCCTCTCTTTCCCAGGCTTCCAACATAGATTCCCTCAGGAGTAAGGTGGACCTGCTGCGCCTCCCTCTGGCCATCACCTCCAAGTCCATTACCAATCACAAGAACCAGCTGGGCGTGGTCCGGGAGAAAGGTGGCGGCTCGAGGCTAGGAGGCGTCAGGGAACTCCGCCCACCGCCGGCCTTTGACATGGACAACGAGTCAACGTACTCGGGCTACTCCTACAAGTCATCGAGAAGCTCCCGCAAACACAGGTAGCGGAACCCAGATAGCGCAGTTAGCTGACAGAGCTACAGACAACAGTCAGTGATGCATTGATAGCACTTGTCTGGTATGTTGCTGCAAACTGATATCGTATGACCTGCCAGAACGAGGACTTTACAAAAATAAGTGTGTCCATGGAAAACAAATCTTCCCTGATCTTGTATTTCTCTCTAGGGAGAGGACTCACAGGCATCGCTCAAAAGGATGCGACGTCCGTGGAGACAAAACGGTGACCATCCAGGCTCCTGCAGAGTCGCTGTTGGACGCCGAGTCCACCAGAGGGGAGGATAGGGTCAGAGTTCATCTCCAGTCAATGAGCTATGTAGCTTCTGCTCTACCATGAATCACTAACACCCTCTTGTTTTCAGGATGATAACTGGGGCGAGACCACCACAGTAGTCACTGGCACGTCTGTGGACAGCATCTCCCAGGAAGACCTGACGCGGGTCTCCAAGGACCTCGAGGATTCTTACCCGCTGCAGTGCCGCCGTTACCTGGGTCCCGCTTTGGGTGTGGTCCTTGGGATCTTTGCTCTGGTCACTCCTCTGGCCTTCTTGGCCATCCCGCAGCTTCTGTGGCGGGATTCGCTGGAACCCTGCGGTACTCCGTGTGAGGGCCTTTACATCTCTCTAGCTTTCAAGCTTCTCATCCTCCTCATCTCCACTTGGGCACTTTTTCTCCGGCCGCCCAGAGCTACTCTGCCACGTTTCTTCATCTTCCGCTGCCTGCTGCTGGCATTGGTCTTCCTCTTTGTGGCGTCCTATTGGCTGTTCTATGGGGTGCGTGTGCTGGACCCCCAGGAGACAGACTACAGGGGGATCGTTGGCTATGCAGCCTCTTTAGTGGATGCGCTGCTGTTCATCCAGTACCTGGCCCTGGTGCTGCTGGAGGTCAGACATCTGCAACCTGCTTTCAGTCTGAAGGTTGTGAGGACCACAGATGGAGTTAGTCGCTTCTACAGTGTGGGTTATCTCAGGTCAGTGTTTGTGTAGCCATAATTATTTCATGATTTATTATATTTTAACGGATTTTTGTGAGACTTGTTAAGATGTCCGGCTGATGTTAAGACCTGAAAAATGAAAAATAAAAAATTCTTTTCACTTCCACATCATTCCCTGTATGTAGTTTAGTCAGCTATGCTCATTCTTAACACTTTGCATCTCTTCATCATCCTCATCAAATCTTTCTGCCAGCCTAGTGGGAGTGGACACTTACGCCCCAGTGGTTCCCCGCTCTGCCTTTAGAGTAGACATGGAGCAGCCAGGATGTTCTGGGTGATATACACTAAAAGCATATTTTGTTTTCAGCATTCAGCGGGCAGCAGTGTGGGTTCTGGACCAGTACTACAGTGACTTCCCAGTCTATAATCCTGCCCTGCTTAATCTGCCCAAGTCCATCCTCTCCAAGAAGATGTCTGCCTTCAAGATCTATAACCTGAGTGAAGGTAAAATGATACATTGATGGGTGTTTTATCATCAGCCTTATCCATTCAACTCTCTCTGCATCAGAAAAGATTCTTAATGCGGACAATTAAAATACAGTAAACAAGTGTGGGACACAAATATTGACACGAAATGATGTATATGAAGTATGTCTCCTGTTCTGGTGGTGATACGATACAGGGAGGATTGAATATTGTGTTTACATGATATTTATGTTATTGTCATTCAATGAAAAATACATCACAACTATACAATTTCACAATTGAGATTCATAAAACAATTTAACAAAAGGTGAAACTCCCTAAAATAAAAAAACCCATCTAAGAATGAACAGGTTTGAACACATCAGGGATGTTACATATGACCATGGATGGATGAAACTTCGATCTGAAGAAGATGTCACCTGGAGAAAATCCCCAGTTAACGGGTCAACAGAAGTCATCAAATTACCGGCCTCTCCTCTGGGCTTCCATCTTGTGTCCCCGCCGGCTGATGCCACGACAAACCAGATGCTACACCCTACTATAATCTGATTTTATATATTGTTTCCTCAGTGCTGGCCTGATGCCTTTATCATCACTGCTGGTTTTGATGTTTGTCGCCCGCCATGGCTTTGATGTCTTTGTCACCAGTGATGACTTTAATGTCGTTGACACCAATGTTGTCTTGCTGTCTTTGTCGTCAATGATGTCTTTGATGTCTTTGTCACCAGTGATGGCTTTAATATTGTTTACACCAATGTTGTCTTGCTGTCTTTATCGTCAATGATGTCTTTGATGTCTTTGTCACCAGTGATGGCTTTAATGTCGTTGACACCAATGTTGTCTTGCTGTCTTTATCGTCAATGATGTCTTTGATGTCTTGTCATCGTTGTCATCAGTTGTGTATTTTATGTCCTTGTCATAGCTGATGGCTTATATGTCTTTGTCCTCAGAATGTTCCTGGGTATATGTAGGTGCTTGGGTGCCAAGAGCAGGAAGTTCTTGATCGCTCAGCTGGCCACTTAGGTTTCTAGTCTTTAACTACAGTGCTTCTCTCTCCAGAGAATGGTACCAACAACACTAAGGAGCACCCCAAAACTATGATCGCAGCAGCTGGTCAGAGAAGAGACAACTCCCACAATGAGTACTACTATGAGGAGGCAGAGATGGAGCGGAGGGTCCGCAAACGCAAGGCCAGGTGAGGAAACAGTCACCTACATACACTTACTAAGAGACAGGCTGACTTGAGCAGATAAATCATGTAAAAGTAAAAAAAAAAAAAAAAGTCTTAAAAGCTGCTATAATTCATTTTTTATTACTTAAAATCGATTCTGATGCCAAGCATTGAAACAAAACTTCAAGTTGGATATTATAGAGCAAAACCCAATAAGAAGTATGAATAAAGCCTTGTAGAACTGAGAACTTCAGGTAAGGAGATACTCATCTGTGGGTCGATCCCTACAAGCAGCTTTAATCACGTTACTTTAGTCATGTGACCCATTTTTAGTTGAAGAATATTGACGCACGCGGCTTTCAATCAAATTTACTGTCTTTTCTCTGCTGGTTCTCTGCCCAGACTAGTGGTTGCCGTAGAGGAAGCCTTCACCCACATCAAGCGTCATCAGGACGAAGAGGCCAAGTCTTCCCCAAAACACCCGAAGGAGATGATGGACCCCAGGGAGGCGGCCCAAGCCATCTTTGCTCCCATGGCACGGGCCATGCAGAAGTACCTCCGGGCCACCAGGCAGCAGTCCTACCATAGCATGGAGAGCATCATCAACCACCTGCAGTTCTGCATCACGCACAACATGTCCCCCAAGGTAGGACTGTTGTAATAAAGGTGTTTCTATTTAATTTATATTCAACTCAATCACCGAGAGATGGAGTTGAAGTGTTTGTTCATACATCCTACAATGGCGACATCATCACTAGGCTTCTCCAACCTCTGATTGGTTTGATATGAGAATGACATTTCTCATGTAGTCAAAAGTCATTCAGTGAGGGGTTACATGAGAAACGACATCATTAGCCGAGCCAATCAGAGGCAGAGTTCAAAGGGTCATAGCATTGCAATAGTGTAGTTTCTTAAGTCTGCGTTGGGGAGGCACCCTTCACAAAAATCTAACTTTCATTCAACCGACAAAATTAAACATAAAAAAATGCATTTAATTTATTTTTTCTCAATTGTTTTCTCTTTTTCTCACCTGTTTGAGTAAAAGGACACTGGAGGGGTGAACAATGACTTCCTGTTTTACTGGGGTATGAATAATTTTATTTGAAGTTCTTCGCGATGGGAAAGACCAGAGAACACAGCAATGATGAGCAAATGAAATAGAGCTGCATAAAACTGGCAATGGATACCAGCAAATCTCTCAACAGTTACAAATGTCCGTTTCACAGTCAGATAAAAAGATTAAGACTTTTAAAGAGACTGGAGATGTTAAAAATCGTTCTTGAAGCGCACGTGTCTGCGAATTGACCCTTTGCACTGTGAGGAGGATGGGTTGACTGGCAAAAGTCTCCAAGGATGTCAGCTGCAGAATTGCAGACAACAGTTGAATCGTGGAGTTAGACAGTCTCCCTAACCACCATTAGATGGCACCAACACAAGCTATTTGGAATGGTAGCAAAAAAAGATCTGTGGTCATCCACACAAGTAAAGCGCATACAGTTTGACCAACACCACTGGGACCTCCTATGGAATAAGGTCAGAGGTCAGATGAGACCAATGAAGAGCTTTTTGGCAACACAGATCTGAGACAGTTGTGGCGTTGCAAGAAAGGCAACCACAATGAAAAGCCCCTCATACCCACTGTGAATTCTGGTGACTCTGATGCTGTGGGGCTGTTTTTCTTCCAAAGACCCAAAACATCTTGTTAAAGACATGGTTCCATTGATGCCAATACCAGCCGATATTTGATGAAAACCTAAAAGCGTCTGCCAGGACACTTAAAGTGGGCCGGGGTTGGACCTTTCAGAAGGACAATGATCTAAAGTTCACCTCAAAATCCACCCAAGAATGGTTCGGAGATCACAAAAGAAAGGTTTATCCAAAGTCAACCTAGGATACCTGACCCGCATATAAAGAAACATTCTATTAACATTTATTTCACTTCCATAGTTCAAAATGCATTTCAATCTTTCCTCTCAGCTGACTTTTCTCTGTTTAGTGACATCGTGGCGAGCAGCATCATCTGAGGGTGGGAATATTATGTTTTGAACATTGATATTCTCTTAAACTTTTTTTTTTTTTTTTAAAGATGATCGTTTAGCTTATTGCAGCTAAATATGACCAGTATAACTGTAAAAACGACAGTAATACATTTACATAAAAGAACAGCCACATTCTAACTTTCTTATTTCCCCCCAGATTATACAACTTTTACTGACGGTGTATTTGTTCAACTATTCAGAAACTAATTTCAACATTCTTGTTTTCTTTCTCAGGCTTTCCTTGAGCGATACCTCAGCCCCGGCCCCACCCTACAGTACCTGGATACCAGCAGGGGGCGTCACTGGACACTTGTGAGCGAGGAACCAGTGACTGCTGCCTTGCGTCAAGGTCAGGTCTTTTCCCTGAGGCGCCTAGACTTCTCCCTGGTGGTGACAGTCACACCCCTCCCATTCCTGCGCCTGGGCGAGGAATTCATCGACCCAAAAACCCACAAGTTTGTAATGAAGCTCCAGTCAGAGACGTCAGTGTAGGAGGAGTGAGGGGGAGAAGAATAAATGACGACTACGATGAATCATGAGACGGCCTTCTCACTGCTTCCATGGTCTCTTTTTATACATTTTGGTATCAGTTATCTCTCCCTAATTTGTATATGTTGATGCGTGCGACACACTCAGATATGCAAAGCAGACATTGCTGAGATATCATAAACCTTCCAAACTAAAGAGGGCTGTATGAATACCCTGTGACGAAGTGCTGACTGTTAAGTTTTAGTGTTACGCTTCTTCAGTCTGCCTCTACTTCTTATCCAGCTGTAGAAATAGGACTGCTGCTATGAATACCACCACTAATTCATAGAAAGACACACCCAGCACAACAGACACCATTTGAGACGGAGAATGAGATCATCTGAACCACATGTGTTGTTTGTGCCACAGTAGTTGGTGCCACAGTGGTTATTTTCTGTGTAAGAACTACTGAGTGTGTGTTTATGCGTCAGACATTAGAGAGCTCGTTCTATTTCGGAGCAAATCTTACTTCTCTTTTAGTTGAGGTTCTTGTTTGCTGTTGAATTGGGTCCAGAGGAATCTGGTGCTCTAAAACAAAATCAACCGAGGCCCAGCAGTCTTCTCTCATCTGTAGGATGTTGACTGGATTCACTGACTGACTCTAAGGGAGAGAGGGAGGAACAGTCTTGGCTACTAAAAGTGGATGTACATATTTTCCACTGACACTGAGTTTTTCTTTTTGTATTATGTTCGGCTCAGTTATCAGGAATCAGCTGTCATTTCTGAGAAGAAACATTTGATAAAACCCAGTAAAATTGTGAAAGTGAAAATGTACTAGACCTGTTTCTGGATTCTTCTATTTTAATGTGTCTCTTATACTAAACAGTTTCAGGTCTTCAAACAAAATCAAACAAAGGCAAAGGAGTAAATACAAAATGCAATTTCTTGAAAGTTATAATCCAATTTTTTCAACCTAAAACATAATTAATAGCAACTGTGTGGATTTTTTTTTTTGCCATATTAAATAGAATTATCTTTTAAAACTTGCATTTTTTTTTTTTAGTCAGGCTGCCTTTATTCAATGTTAAAATCTGTTTATGTAAAGATCCACAGCAGTTTGATAGTTTAGCATATGATTAAATAAAAAAGAGGAAATGACAAATTGGTCCAACACATTTTCACAACACTTGATGATCCCATCTCGAGATATGATGTTTGTTTCTTAACTCAGCGGTCCAGACAACGGTGACAACACAGCTGAGTGGTGTGGGAAAGTGCTCAATAGGAATCAAGAGCCTCGAGTTTACTCCAAGTATGTAATTGGTATGATATGCAATTTTTTAAAAGAAATTTTGCAAAAATATTCCAATAGAGAGAAGGCCTTCGTTCCCTAATCTCGTCACCCTGAGAAGGAGAGTCAAAAAAAATCAGTTTTATACATCTCCGAGTAGCCACAGGGGTTGAAATGACTTAAATAAGTACAGAGGAACCATAGATATCATATTCCAAGGGGAGGCGATGTGAGCTCTCACACTCTCCTTCTAGAGGAGAGGGAGCTTCATCGCGGAGGAAATATGAGCGGGGAGCGAGATCTCGTTCTGGTGAGAAGTGTCCAGTTCAACCCCACGTGTCACGGACGGCCTCCAGTTCTTGAGTGATCTCCCCCTGGGAGGAGAGATCTCAGGAAAGGCGTCCAGGTAATCCAGGCGGGAAGGGGCGCCTGAGACTCATTGTCATTGAGTCAAAGTTGAATCCTCCAGGCCTGATTCTACATCCTAACGTTTCATGACACTTCATGTTTGCTGTGACAGCGAGGTTTGGCGCTCTGTTGCTTTTTCTTGTTCTAAATAATAAGTATGGTTCTCCATTTGTCGAAACACGGTAAGAACTTCAAACATGAAATCCCTCTCCAGACGTCTCTGCGAACATTTTATATCCACAACTATAAATGGCCTCTTTGTAAACAAACGTGAATAAATATTTTTACTTACAGCTGAAAGTACACAACATCACATGGTTATGTTGTGTCATGTTTTATTCCATTTATTCAAAGAGAAAAAACCCCTAAATACCCCCACAATCGTACAAACTTGACTTTTACGGACGCTGTTTAATTATTACTCTCGCATAAAGTTTAATTTTTTAGAATTGCTTTCAGTTGACTGAGAACAATCCAAAACCTATTGAAATGAGTTTTATCATCATTAACAGGAAACTACCACCTATTTACAGGTTTAGAAGCCATGAGCTAAAGTTCTTCATTCAGAAATGATCAAAATAGATATTGATTACCTTTTACACTAACTTATTAAATAATCGACTTCTTACGATAAAGGTTGAGAAAGAATGAAGTTGCTGTACTAAATACTGTGGAACAACATCGGGTTAATAAGGCCGGGTTCTATGTTGGCACGTTGGAGTCTTTTTACACCACATAAAATTGTTATGTCTTATACATGTATTTTATATTTCGGGGAAGTTTTATAACACGTTTCCCTGTTTTGAAATGAATCACTGTGTGGGACTTCATCTATCGTCTAACACCGAAATGATACTGAAAATAAAAAATCCAGGCTGACTGTTAAACTGTGGTTTGGGGGTTTAAACAATGAGTTGATGTGAAAGGTTTCTAATAAAGGATGTATAATTCCTCTTTCTTTGTGTGTCTTGTAAGTAAATACAGGAACTAACACTCGAGTGTGGTAGTATGGTGGTGGGAAAAGTTAGAAGATTTCAAAATGAATTCATCAGACATGCAGTCCACTGGCATGCACTTAACCACAGAAAGAATACCCTGAAATAATACAAAAGCTTTACCACAAACTAGAAACAACTCAGTCTGGTCCGTCACACTTGTAAAAATCTTTTAAATGATTTTTTTCTTAAAGTAGAAAAACAAGTTTGTTTTGAAGCTGGCAAATGTGTTAAGGAATTTCTGTGATAACAATAATAAATAAATATGTAAAAGTATTACAGATATCCATCTAAAGAAATGTAATGACGTAAACGAATGCGAGTACGAATGAAAAGTAAGAATTTCTTAAACGTGTTTCTGGAGTTAAACAGGGAAAAGTCGACACTAAGTGTCTCTCCTGTGTGATCTAGTTCAGTCACCACGTTTCTCAGTTTGAACATGGGGATGTTTTGCACGGGTTTGTTTGACCTTAGAAATGAGGATGTGTCATTTCTCTAGACATGTTGTCATGTCGAACTTTGCTGGCGAGCTGGAGTCTAGCTCTTTTTCTCTCATCGCCAGTCAGTAACGATGAGAGTTCAGCTGCTCCTCGCTGCAGTCCTCCGAGGTAGGTGCTGTTTCCATTGGCTGAAAATACCAAACCGCAGCGAAAAGACTTATCCTGTCTCTATATCATACAATCTCCACGTCCCTTCCTGCGCTAGAAATACTACGACGCTGGCTTTTGTAGATATATTGAGAGCTTTAACACCAACTCTGTAGAGAACGTTTTCAATGCTCAACCTTATTCAAACGGGTTATCCCAGTTAAATCAGTAACCGGTTTTGCAGTTTTTAAACAGTGTCAAGTGCAACTGTAACTTTTATCCGGACCACACCGAAATGTCCACAAGTCTGAACCAAAACAGTTGTGACTTTTGTCTTAGGTGTTTTGTAGATGTACCAATGGCGACGTTTATTCAGACTGGCTTTATCTATGGAAGTGTGCTGGTGTCTGTGTTTATCTGCTGTGCTGAAGTGTCTCATCATAGGGCTGAGAGCGTGGCTGCAAACATCTCTCATCCAGTGCAACCATTAGTTTACTATTATAAATTAAATGTATTATTATTATTACAGTGTAGGATACTATAAGAATATTTATGTAGTTTAATGATGCAGGGCAGAGTACCGAACAACATGACCACACATGTCCTGTCTTTCAAAATATATATTAACAGTATTCAAGTGGGAAGAGACTTGGTGTGAACCGGTCTGCACAATATTGGACAATAACACTGAAAAAAGTCCGCTCCTCATCATCGGAGTGGGGATAGTAGAATTTAAAATGTTGCCTAGAGCCCATTATAGCAAGGCTAGGCTGGCAGATGCTGGTTCTTGCTGGCAGAAGTGTTCCTTTTTCTGTCACACTCGTCCCGTGTAAATTTATATCCATATTTGGCGAGATTGGTGAAAACGTGATTTTAAACCCGGATCAGGATTAAACCCGGATTCAATTGCGGATTCAATTGCATTCACTTTTTGCCCATAAGATAATTAGGCTGAATGCACTGTCATTCACAGATTGTTGAACTTTGCTGGCGAGTCATATAAGTACTATAGATACATGTGCTGGGGGGGGGGAGTAGGAAGTACAAACTGCCGGGGTGGGTGGACCCGGGGAGGGTTTTTTTTATTTGTCATTCTGTTAAAAGAAATGAAGCCAAAAGGTAATGTATTGACCTGCTGTATTGTATTAATATATGATCCGTCGTATTCTTCCATAAACACAAGAAAACAAAGACGTATACAAATGGTCATTTCTCCAACATTAATGGTTCAATATGTTCAATGATTCATGCGAAATGAGAATAAATCCAGTAGTTGCCATTCACAAAAAAAAACAACCTTTCCTTCACATAAGCAGCCAAAATGCTGACAAATGAGGGTTAGAAGATTTCAGGATTCCACTCCAAACTTTTGGGCCACTATAATTTTGATTATTGGTTTCTATGCATAAAATAGGGGGGCTGCATTTCCACACAGCTGCCTACCATTTATTAGAAACATAACAAGCAGGACTCTTCCCCTACTGTCCTATTAAATGAGTTCTTTCAAACAGACAAACATACCAAAATGGAGCAATAACTCCTGGTTAATTCGTAACTGCCTTTGTTCCCTTAAAAAAACGCTCAAGCCCAGTAGTTTTCCCGAAAGACATCTTAATTATTCTTTTCACTATTTATTTTTCCAGCTGCCCTCGTGGAGTCTCTGGTTGAAGTCTGGGGGTACGTTGGGGATAATGTTACTTTGCCCTCAGGAGCCGACCCATCATGGAAACTTTCCAAAGTTGAGTGGTCAGTATTCTCCAACAACACTTGGATTGCCACTTATCAAAAAGGGAAGGTAGTCACAGAGCGGTTCTATCTGTATAAAGGCCGACTCAGACTCAACAAGTCCTCAGGTAAATGATCGACCGCCTCGAACATATCAGACAAAATGAGTTCTTCTTTCATTTTGCCCATGACAGTTTCTTTGACTTTTATTATTTATCAGGTGACTTGATGATCCATAATTTGAACCGAAATGATGCCATGGAATATACCGTAGACCTCATCAGTGCTGAAGGAGAAGACAGCGGCAACAAAGTTATGCTCACAGTCAGACGTGAGTTTTAGTTAACTTGGTTTCGGGCTCATTTTGGAGATATTTTAAAGGGCAGCCCTGTGTAAAATAAGAATTACTTTACTCTCCCTCTTATTTGAAAAATCTGTTCGGGTTCATGATGGCAAGAACCCTAAACCTTCTTACCCTAACACCCAACCCTACTCTAGCCTTCAGTAACACTAACAGGCAAGTGTTTTGGTGTCTTCAGCGCAGCATCACATCTCAGACCTGACAGTTTTTTCCTCTCTCTAACATGCTGAATCCAAAAGCATTCTCGGATAGGGTTAGTTTAGGATCATGATTTCAGACTCAAGAGGGTTTCAAAGATGTTTGCATGCAGTTTTTCATACAAAGTGTAGAACATTTTGCTGCCTGGTCAGTGTAACCAGGTGAGCGATGTCAAGGCAGGCGAGACAATGACCTCACATCAAACCGACAATCCTTATTTGTACCTCCGCAGAGCACCTCCAGAAACCGACCATAAAGACAATACCCTCTACATCTATAAACGGAACATGCTGGATTTTGCTGCAATGTTCTTCAGCTGATGACGGTGTTAACTTCACCTGGCAGGTTGAACCTCCCGGTGCGACTGGCTTCACTGCAGCGGATCGGAATCTTTTTCAATTTCTCAACACGACACAGAAGACTGTTAAAATCACCTGCACCTCCAGCAGGGGCGCAGAGCAAGCCTCAAGTGGTACCACTCTTAGCTGTGATGGTAAGATCCCAATAAGCATGATCATTTAAAACCTTTATTTAAGACACTCAAGAGGATCCTTCACAAATAAGAATGAAAAAGACGAACAATAGAAAAATGTAACAATTATCCTTCCATATAAAAACAGGGTGCATTGCAGAGCCACTTTGGCAGCAAAAGGTGACCTGCACAATATTAGACTGGTGGTTTTATTGTTTTGGCTGACTGCTGTTTGACAAGAGCAAATATGATAAGACACATTGATTATTTGGTTCCATAGTAGCTGCCCATCCAAAGGGGTTGTCGAGAGGCTGATATGATGTTGTTGTCTCCTCCATGTTGTTTCAGATGAGGAGTCTCAGCATCGGTCCAGGAGAGGATGTTATATTTCTTCTTTCATGGGAGGCCTCGTGGGAGTTTCGCTCACAGTTATTTTAGTACAATATTTCAGAAGTAAGAGAAAAAACATCAATGAAAGTAAAGTTTGAACGAAGTCTACAAAGTGAACAAAGAAAGTGAGTTACATGTTGGACCACTAAATCAAGAACGCCGTTTTCTGTGCCAGTCTGAGCTGATTCAGCAGCTACAGGTGTGAAAATGTGTGGAGGATGTGTCCAGATAAGAATGTGAGAACTATGGGAGTCAAGGATGTTTGGAGGAGTACGGATAGTTGATACAGGATAAAATGGAGAAGTACAGTCACCAAATATTATGAAGGTTAACTGGAGGACATTTGATGAGCTGCTGCAACACAAAGAGCTTTTCTTTTTCTTTTTTTTGGGGTGTTATTACAAAATAAATCCAGACTGCATAGGGGGATTCCTCAAAGATTTGTCATTCATCATATTTAGATCGAAGTGTCACTGCTGCATGAATGAATCTGTTCCCATTCCTATTATATTATATATATTATATTCCTATTATATTCCTATTCCTTTTCCAGAAAAGAGAATGTTGTCAAAAAGATCAGTTGAATTGATAGGGTAAAATTACCAAATTTTTCTTTCTTTCTTGCAACTAGCTCGACAGCTATCTAAGACACAAACTGTTCCTGAAGAGCACGCGTGAAGATGCCTACAGAATGCTTTTAGAATTTGTGGATTTGTTTTTTTATTTATTGAATGAAAGCAGGTAGAACCTGCATAGAAACGTTTTTTACAACCCTCTGACTGATACAGGATGAATGAAAGACTTTAAAGCCTAGTCAAATATTCAAATTGTTAGACATGATACGAAGAAAATAATCTCATGCGGATCAAATATAATACAGAGAGCCCAATATACTTAAGATAATATCAATGGTAATACAGTAGAAATAACAATGTCTTTGTACAGATGTAACTAGGATTGTATTGTCATTTTTTTAAAATTACATTTTCTGCGTATTTGCTTATCATTTGAGACTATCATCTGCCTTAGCTTATATTCTGTAGTATATATTGCACTGTTTTGTATCATATCTGAGTTTGTCTGAGTCTCTGAGTTTATTTTGACTTTTGCAGAGTTTTAGAGTTAGTATGACGGTTAACGGTTATGAGCCATTTTCACTACAGTAGTTTAAATTCCTACTATAAATGTGAAGGAATTCTGCCTTTATATGTGTCGGCAAATTTCCCTATCAATACTAAGTTATTTTTCTCTGTACCCATGTTATCACGTGTCTCTTTCTAAGTGATAGAGAGGTCCAAGGTTGGGATACTTACATCGCCTGTATTCCCAGACTGACTGTCTCCATTGTAGTCATAACTATGTGTTCCAACAAGATGTGTCCTTAGTCAGCCTATCCACATTTTAAACGGTATTAAAGAGCCAATAAGAGCGATAAAGGACAACCTTGTATGGGAGGCTGTGGCTCAGGAGGTAGAGTGTTTGTGCAACAATCAGAAGGTTGGTGGTTCCATCCCCGTACTAACCCCGCCATCTCCGCATGTAGTTGTTATTATAACTGTAACATTTATTTGCATATTCTTCACTCTATCTAGGTGATTTATCTGCTAAAGAATACATGTGTTACACAAATGACAGTAAACATAATTTAATTTTCATTACAGGCAGACTTGAGAATGAGACTCACAAAAGATAATTTGACACAGGCAGTGTTGTAATTCGGGAATTACAAAACACACAAAACATTTTAATAATATATTCTGTATTTACACAATTCATAACATTTGTCATAAAACATTTACTTACAAACTATGAACCTTTGCTAAATGACGTTAAAATAGCCTCTCAAAGCCAGAGATTTGAAAACGCATGTCTAAAATAATGATTTTAGTCTTTGCACACAGTATATGATCATATTGGTGTTACATTTTTAGTCCAACTTTCCTCGGTTTGGGTCATCTGCATTTTACAAAAAGTAAACTCAAGCTGCCGTGAGCCTCTAGGAAATGTCTTGGTAAGTAACAGGGAGGCCGCCCTCACCGGTTGAACTGAACCATGTCGTACACCACCTGAAGCTACATGGGTGACAGAAGATTGGAAACAAAAACCATCAGAGTCAGAATCAGATGTAAACCTCATTATAGTAGGAATTCATACCGAAAACATAGCCCTAATATGAGGTGACAGTTTGAGTTTCTAGACCAGACGTGTCAAGTTCGGGCCACAACAATTATATCTGGCCCGCGCGATAATATTTTATAAATTGTATAATAACTGGCCTGCTGGTATACAGTACACCACAGATACTACAAATCCCACAATGCACTGCGATCGCCGGCATGTCGGTCAATACTGACAACGCTTCTCCCTGCTCCTGTGTTGTCAGCGTTCAGACAGTTACTCTGATAAACATTAGGTTAATCCTTAGAGGAGATGCTACGCAGAAGAGGAGGAAATATGGTAACGATAAACCTTTTTTTTTAAACGATAAATAATATCCTTATTAGTAAATAGAACGCACCTTTTTAGCTGGTAAAAGGCTGGCTATAATGTTTGTCAAGCATCTGTATCTGTATCTGTCTTTTTTCACCGGGTGCATGTCCCAGTCATGTTTGGCCACGTTATGATGTTTAAATAGTGTTTCCCACCTAGCGCAAACTTGCTGTAATTATTACGTTGGGGAACCTTATATTATAATATATACACGTCTCCGTCGCCACTGTGTGTATAAGTTTCTATGACATCGTTCAACGCATGCGCCATGATGCGCAGCTGGCCGAAGTCAAAATAAAACGCTTATACGTACCAGTATCCCGTATTCAGAACTGATAAATATTTTCTCATACTACGAGAATGGTTAGACATTTATAAATGTCGAGATGCTGGTATATTTATACGTTTTATCCCAATATCGGACAGCTGTGCACCATTGCGCATGCGCTACGTGACGCCACAGAAATTTAAACACAGTGGCGGAAGCAGTGACAGTCGTTCGTCTGGTGCGACGGAGAAGTTTATATATTATTCAAATGTGGATCGAAATGCTCATTCTGTTCAAGTTTATATTAAACAAGCTGCAAAACGCAGTTTTTGTTACATAATTAGTGGAGCAGGTTCACTCACGTCGGAAAACTCTAACACTAATGAAATAATTTCCTAAACATACTGCTGGTGAAAGGACAGACATAGTTACAGATTCGCGATTATACGGAAGCGCATTGCATTCACACAAAAAAAAAACAGACACATTATCCCGTAATCACGAGAAAAGACCTCGTAATTACGAGACACGGAATCATGAGAAAAGATAAGGTGTCTGATTTATTTTTTTGTGTTTGGTGAATGCAATGCGCTTCCATACACTTTATTGTGAATACACAGTTAGGCTGTTCATGACTGTTTGTTACTTTTACTGTTTAAGTGTGACAGAAGTCTGAAATGGCTGAATTAGCCCTGCCATTTAACAAGGCAAATTTAAAGTTAATTGTTGTTGATGTTTGATAAACTTTGATTTTATATTTAATCTTTAACTTTTAAAATCTAGTTTTCTGTCTTCTATTGATGCCCGTGATTAAAAACGTCTTCATTCATTCATTCATTATCTACCGCTTATCCTGTTCAGGATCAAGGGGCATAAAAAGGTTTCATTGGAAATTATTCTGGGAAACTCTGCAGACAGAGAGGAAGACACAAAAGAAGTTATGCTGATATATTTGGAATTGACTCTGTCATTTGAGTATCTTCTAATCCGTCGGTTTGTTCAGAGTTTTTTAAAATGAGTACATAAAATAAGAATAAAATTGTCATTATACCTCAGATTTAAAATGGCCAGTTTGAGTCCTGATGTGGTGTCCATCTTAAATTTTGGCCACCTCTGTTATTGAGTTTGACTGCCCTCCTCTGGACCGATTAAATGTTGGAAAAATGCATCTACTACAAAGTACATTGCAGTAAAAAAGTATTTGATCCCTTCATGATTTCTTCTATTTTTGTGTTTGTGACTAAACCGTGTTTAGTTGAAAACAAAGACAACCTTCTTCAAGGACAATATTCATCTTATTTCTTAACGGTCAAATGACCAAATACAGTATATAAGATTATAAACTTGTCTGTATAGTAAGTATAACAAAGGGGAAAGAATAGTTTATATAAGTTCTGCTCAAATCGGATGTGACTGGGTTGACCCTTTTTTCAATGGATTTATAGTGAACATTGCTTCTTTGCCTGTTCCTGGAAGTTTAAAGGTTCACATCACAGATGGACTAAACTTGGAAAAATGCATTTGAAACAAAAAAAAATCAATTCCCTAATTAAAATGCCAGACTTACTTCTTGAACTGGAACCTGAGAGATTTCCTCGTACAGATTGGGGTCATCCGTGTCACTGCCTGGTCAAGACAAAAAGTAAACTATATATAACAATCAGAACATGAAAACTTACAAACATGGAGCAAAGAGAGTGAAACAGAGACAGTCTAATAATGGACGGAGCCTGACAAACAAATTTCCTCAGCTGAAATCTGATTGGTTCCTGAAGCAGCCCAGTTCTGTTCTTATTCTTTGCTATATTTTAGGGGGGAAAAGTCCATGTGTCTGTGCTCTGTTTAAAATTAATATATTTTTAAAAATAAGACTATTTATTTCCTAAGCTAGCTATATATATAAATATGTATACATATAGCATATATATATATATATATATATACACACATATACATACAGATATATACATACAGATAAGATAAACGTTTATTAATCCCACAACGGGGAATTTGCAGGGTTACAGCAGCAGGAGCATGTTACAGAATAACATTATGTACAATTAAATTAAATGTGCAGTTGTGGACATGTTGAGTAGTATATTGTCCCATAGTGCAAAGTGCAAGTGAGGCGTGTGTGTGTGTGTTACAAGCAGTGCTGGTTAAATAAAATATGCTGAAGGATATTGAGCCAAAATTGATTGAGGAAAAGTGCATGGATGTTGGCCCCCCCTGTGTGCAAGTTGTGGCCCTTTTTTGGCACCCGATTTATCTGAATCCTACATCCGCCACTGCTGCTGTTCCTCAAAGCATTTCTTACCTTGTTGACTTTTTCTCCGGCGAAAAAAAAGCACGACTATTCCAACGACACATGTAACTAACAAGCAACCTACTCCTGCTGCAACCAGGGGAGTGACAAAGTTCACAGGGCCTGCAAAGGATGATATCATCAGTGTTATTACAACGACCTAGAAAATGCATTGATTTACATCTGTTTTCAATTTTTTTCAAATAAAATAAGTAAAGTTAATGCTAGTGCAATAATAGATGTAATTAAACATAACATAAAATAGAGTATAATAAAGACATTTAACAAGATTTCAGCATGTTTCCTCATCCTGTTGACAAAGTATCACAGCGTTTATAAGCAAAACTCAGCCAAACGGATTACTGCATACATAGTTTAAACTGAGAACTGGCTCAAACTCAAAATTGAGATGTTAGGAAATTCTGCTTTGTTGCAAATGGATTTAATAATAACAAATTAGAATAATTCCTTCATTATTCTGCAGAACTCGGCTTACGTTGCACAAAACTAAAATTGTATTTTAGTTGTTTTATCTTGTATCACAAAAGAAAAGGAGAACTAAGAAGCCTTTTAAATTAAAGCTAGCTTTTAAATTAAAGCTTATGAAAAAGTAATTAAGAATCCAATAACTTTTCCCTCACTTACAACACAGAATATAATCATATTACCGTTAAAGGACCTATGCTGAATTGTCTGTCTCACCAATCAGACTTTGACTGCTTGGGTTTCTTCTGCAATCTAAAATTGTAATTACTAAAAAGAATTTCCCCCAAAGAATAGAAACTATAATCACTTTTCTGCACACTTTTTTTGTGTGTCTTGTTGCTGCATGTTACTAATCTGGAGGCCGACATCTCACTGACGACATGGTGAGCTGTGCAGGAGAACTCTGTTTCTTCGTCCTGTGTCCTGATGATGTAATGCAGCCTGGCGCCGTTTGAGGTTCGGTTCCTCACCGTCCATGTGTAGCTGACGCTGCTGTTCGGATCTGCACTGCATTCCAGAGAAACTGAGCAGGAGTTGTTCGAAGTGTGCGAGACTTTGTAAGTCAGGAAAGGCTTCTTAGTTACTGGCGCTGAAGAGGAAGTAGAGTGGGGGGAGGGGGAATAATAAGTAATGAGTTGCTAAAGGACATATTAACATAAAACCACTGCATCAGTGACATTAACATGTCACATTAACAATTAGAAGGTTATGACAATCAGGAAAGAAGCGTTCTTGGCTGACTCAGCGTACTGTTGCTTTATTATTGTCTCATCGTAGAAAATTGGTTTGTTTATCTGTCTATTAACACGAACAGTCAAAGATGTTAATGTATTTTAACACATTTTCTGCAGAGGTAGGGGATAAAAAGCCATAACATCGTCACCACTGACATGTGAAGTCAAAATTAGATGGATTACTTTGTTAAATGGTATCTGTCACTGAGCCTCTTCAGACTGACGTACGCAACTCAGCACGCATCATTCTTGCCTCTGACCATAAACTCTCTCTTAATCCGAACCAGTCTGCCTCTGGGTTCAGATTTAAAACACTATCATGACAAAAACTTTGCATTATCTCTCTCTCTGTTCCATATCAACACATGTATCAAAAAAATTTTTTTAAATAATAACAAGTTTAATAATAAAAAGTGTCTTACCATGAACTTTCAGCATGATTTCGACTGTTTCTCGCTGCAACCCATTCTCCCCTGCTGAGATAAAAATGAATTTACCAGAATCTTGGGGCGTCAAATCTCTCAATTTTAAAGTAAAGTTTGTGGTGTTCAGGTATAGTCTGTCTTTGAACCCTTTTCCGTAAACTTTTCTATCTTTGTCTGCAATGATTGATTCTCCATATTTCCATATTGCCGAAGTGAAAGCGTTTGATGTGGGGCCCGGTGAAAGCTCGACGGTGTCTCCAACTTTCTTATTGATGACATTTCGACAGCAGGAGGCCTCCACATCTGAATCACAAAAGCAAATAAGTGTGAGCTTGATTTTTGTAACAGGTCAAATTTGTTTTTTAACGTTAAGGTCTTCGGTGCTTATAGTTCCTCAGAGGCCTGGTATGCTACATTTAGAAGTACATATTAACATAATTTTGTACTTTGCATATCATAAAGTAGTAGACAGTAAATTAACTTTGCTTTCCCATAAGGTGGGAAAATTATCTTGGGTCTCTTGACTCATAAAAGTAAACACACTGTACACGTTATAAACTATACAAAACATACATACAAGGGTTCAGAAAAACACAAAAAGTTACATTCCATTTCATATCACACATCACATCACAACCACACCAACAGTCAGACATTTTCTTAAAGATAGGGATAAATTCATTTTCAATTCTATTGCATTTGTTACAACGGACCTTGTGTCTCCTAGCAGAAGTCTAGCCTCTGTAATATTAAAAAGCTAACACAAGATGAAATAACACTTGGGGTCATCAGATGGGCAACTCTCTTCATTTATGTTTGTCCCTTCATGTCTGACAACTGGGTAGTTGAGATCTGGGAGTCCAGGGACTATTAAGTCTTACATCCTTTTTTTTTTAAGTCACCCAATCCAGTTTGGATTAAGAGGTTTAAATATTCTACATTTCAGGATACATCGTCAGTTGTATACATCAGCATCTGCGAGTGTTTCGGCCTTTTATTACAAAAAAAAACAGCCTCCCCTGAGGCACCCTCCAGGGTGATCAGGCCCGGAGTGTATCCCATAGCCAATTGAATTTAACCTTATCCTAATGAGCAATTTAAGTGTTATACGTGTATTAAACTATAATTACTGTGCTATTACTATATTTTTATAATAATTACTGCTATAACTATGTTATTACATTCATGTTATCACCGAAATGGGTATTGAAGCGGTTTAATATACTCCTAATTATCCTTTAACTATTATCCTAGGAAATTGTTTTATGCTCTAGTCATTACTTTGTTCTCACATTTCTATTAATTTTACCAAAATTAGTTGCTAAACAGGCTTACAAATCATCCAGATTAGAATTGGTTGCGGGACGGAAATTTCAAAACTCTCCTCTCCTCCTAGTAGAACAGTTATTGTCACTGTTACGTTACTCCTGTCCACCACAGGGATCTGGAGAATATGATTGATCATCTATATTGAGGTATATTCCTCTTCTGGATGGTCCCAAGGGGACATGTTTCCAGTGTTCCATACACTGTATATCTTCACGGGGCAGCCACATTGAAGCTATCCCTGTCAACATCCTTCTCTCTCATGGTGTCCTTAAAAGTTTGGGAATGTCCATTATGATGATGATGTTTTTCCCAGGCAAGATCATGATGAGATCATGATTTTCACGTGATAGTTGAGCTGTACTTCTTTTTATTTTTCTATGTTTTCTTGAGGACATGTCTGGAGAGCTGCAATCTGGTTGTTTTGTGGGTCTGGACTAGCTTGCTCCAGCGTTTTCTGCCTTTTTCATTCATCATCTGGTCGGGGAGGCAGAGCTAGTGAAGGGAGCCGTTGGTCGGGCTATAACCTTCCCCCGCCGGACCGGGCTGTCACTCTGACTGGTCCTACTCCCCCACTGAAGTGTGAGAAGGAAGAGAGTTAGAGCGGATGATTAGAGGGAGAGAGCTGAAATTTTTGGAGAGTAGTCTGTCTCCTCTCGGGCCTAGGTGGTGTCCTCCTTTGTCTTCATTTTGCCGTCCAGCTGATGTATTTGCTTTTAATCCTAAGCCAGTTGTTGCTTATTTCTGTTGCACTTGACTTGGACTTGACAGCCTGATGGAGGGAGCGCCTCCATTTTCTTCAACAAACTGGTTGTAGACGTTGCAATGAATCCCTTGCTTCCCACTTTTATGGGGAATATATTGATTTTCCAGCCGGTCTGGACAGCCTCTGTTGCAAGATCGTATATTTATATATTGACCTTTTTCCTCTCATAAGCTTCTAAGATCTATATTAAAACATATATTTTACTCTCATACGTCAAAATCATTGGTTTTATATATAAAGCACCAGATTTTATACTAGAAACACTCAAATAGATCATATTTAGAATTAAAATAACATATACATCCCCATATACATCCCCATATCATCCCCGACAGCATTGACCTTGTGTTTTTGCAGGAGCAAGAAAATATTGTTCTGATGTATTTACAGAGGCTCTGTAACCTTTGTAAATCTTTTAAAATTAGACAGTTATGGATCAAGCAGACGTAAAGTGCAACAACATATCTAAATATAGACAACAAGAGTCATGCAGTCATGCCATTTCAAAGAGTTTCAAGTTGACCACCATGAGAATATCGAAGCCTTAAATTAATTTTGATGCGAAAATTCTCAAATCAGTTTAATATTAACAATGCTTTGAGGCCACAGCGCCATTCCTAAAAGGTTCCTTTCAATCGCAGCCAAAAAACAGTTTAGATGTCCTCTTACGGCATAATTTTCAGAAATGAAACAGGCATACATCAGCAAATTTTGCAATGAAATTCTTTACGCATGAGAGAATGCTTCAGTCAACAGAGGAAAAATAGCAGTAAAATCAATCAATGTATGAGCAGACGTGTACATACCATGGAGGCGGACAAGGAGAATCAGCACATAGCTGCATGTTAGATAAAAAAGACAACCGTCAACCATCATCTCTGAGCGGAAAAGAATGTCTGCTTCCTCTGATGGTCTATGTGTCCTCACAAATAAGCGCTAAATACATGAGAGAGAAAGTGAGGTGGAGTGCGGGTGGGGTTGTTCCTGTCTATGAAGAAGTGACATAAGCAGCCTGTCATGGGTAGCTGGAAGCCCTTCTTTATAGGCTCTATAATATTCCTTATCTTGACTTCTATTTAATCGTTATTACTTTACTAAACTCGTGTTAGCACTACTGCTACGTCTCGGTTCTGTTTTAATGAATGAATATATAAGTTAAGAGTAAGTTAACATTGCTGTCCATTTCATGGAGTAAGAACCCTTTAAGAACTGAACGATCAAAAGTTTAAGATCATGTGTGAAGATTCTCATTCATGTATCTGGATGAGAATCTTCCTGTTAATCAAAATTAACAGAACACACTTGTTTAGTTTCAAACACATTTTAAGAGGTATTTTATAAAACATTCCGTGTACGTTTGGTATTTTGTTTTTTGTTTCAAAAGCTAATCTTGAAAAATGAAAAAACGTGTGGTAATTTTATTTTCCGTTTTGACATACAAGAACCAAAATTGAAAAATAATACTATACTATACTATACTTTACTATGCTATACTACATCATACTATACTATACTACACTATTCTATACTACACTATACTACATTATACTATACTATGCTATACTGCACTATGCTATACTTCATTATGCTATTCTATATTACACTATGCTATACTATGTTATAATATACTATACTACATTATACTGCGCTATATTTTACTATACTACATTATACTACACTATGCTATGCTATACTAAACTATGCTATACTATACTACATTATACTATACTATACACCATTATACTATACTACACTATACTATACTACATTATACTACACTACATTATACTATACTACATTATACTATACTACACTATGCTATACTAAACTATGCTATACTATACTACATTATACTATACTACACTATGCTATACTACAATATGCTATTCTATATTACACTATGCTATACTATGTTATACTATACTATACCATACTTTACTATGCTATACTACACTATACTATACTACACTATGGTATACTACACTATACTATACTTTACTATGCTATACTACATTATACTATGCTATGCTATACTAAACTATGCTACACTAAACTATGCTATACTACATTATACTATACTTTACTATGCTATACTAGACTACACTATGGTATACTATACTTTACTTTACTTTGCTATACTACATTATACTTTGCTATACTAAACTATGCTATACTATGCTATACTACATTATACTATACTACACTATACCATACTTTACTATACTAAACTATGCTATTCTATATTACACTATGCTATACTATGTTATACTATACTTTACTATGCTATACTACATTATACTATACTACACTATGGTATACTACACTATGCTATACTATACTATACCTTGCTATACTATACTACTTTATACTATACTGCACTATGTTATACTATACTTTACTATACTATACCATACTTTACTACTTTATACTATACTATGCTATACTATGTTATACTATACTGTGCCATACTTTACTATACTATATCATACTTTGCTATACTATACTACACTATACTTTACTATACTGTACCATACTATACTACACTATACTATACCATACTTTACTATACTACACTATACTACACAATACTTTACTATGCTATACTTTACTATACTTTACTATACTTTACTATACTACACAGGGCGGCTGTGGCTCAGGGCGGCTGTGGCTCAGGGCGGCTGTGGCTCAGGGCGGCTGTGGCTCAGGGCGGCTGTGGCTCAGGGCGGCTGTGGCTCAGGGCGGCTGTGGCTCAAGGGCGGCTGTGGCTCAAGGGCGGCTGTGGCTCAAGGGCGGCTGTGGCTCAAGGGCGGCTGTGGCTCAAGGGCGGCTGTGGCTCAAGGGCGGCTGTGGCTCAAGGGCGGCTGTGGCTCAAGGGCGGCTGTGGCTCAAGGGCGGCTGTGGCTCAAGGGCGGCTGTGGCTCAAGGGCGGCTGTGGCTCAAGGGCGGCTGTGGCTCAAGGGCGGCTGTGGCTCAAGGGCGGCTGTGGCTCAAGGGCGGCTGTGGCTCAAGGGCGGCTGTGGCTCAAGGGCGGCTGTGGCTCAAGGGCGGCTGTGGCTCAAGGGCGGCTGTGGCTCAAGGGCGGCTGTGGCTCAAGGGCGGCTGTGGCTCAAGGGCGGCTGTGGCTCAAGGGCGGCTGTGGCTCAGTGGGTAGAGCGGCCGTCTCCCGATCGGAAGGTAGCCGGTTCAAATCCCACCAGGGTCTACTTGTCGTAGGGTCCTTGAGCAAGACCCTGAATCCTTAGCTCCCCGGGTGCTCCACGAGGGGCTGCCCACTGCTCCCTCAGGGATGGGTCAAATGCAGAGAAGTAATTTCACTATGTTGTACTGTGTATGACTCTATGTGACTAATAAAGGAATCTTTCTTCTTTCTTCTTCTATACTATTCTATACCATACATTACTATACTACACTATACTTAACTATACCATACTATACTTTACTATACTACACCATACTTTACTATAATATACCATACTTTACTGTAATATACTATACTTTACTATACTATACTTTACTATAATATACCATACTTCACTATAATATACTATACTTTACTATACTACACTATACTTTACTATATTATACCATACTTTACTATAATATACTATACTTTACTATACTACACTATACTTTACTATAATATACCATACTTTACTATAATATACTGTACTTTACTATACTACACTATACTTTACTATAATATATCATACTTTACTATACTACACTATACTACACTATACTTCACTATAATATACCATACTTTACTATAATATACTATACTTTACTATACTACACTATACTTTACTATAATATACCATACTTTACTATAATATACTATACTTTACTATAATACACTATACTTTACTATAATATACCATACTTTACTATAATATACCATACTTTACTATAATATACTATACTATACTTTACTATACTATACTTTACTATACTTTACTATAATATACCATACTTTACTATACTACACTATACTTTACTATAATATACCATACTTTACTGTAATATACTATACTTTACTATACTATACTTTACTATAATATACCATACTTCACTATAATATACTATACTTTACTATACTACACTATACTTTACTATATTATACCATACTTTACTATAATATACTATACTTTACTATACTACACTATACTTTACTATAATATACCATACTTTACTATAATATACTATACTTTACTATACTACACTATACTTTACTATAATATATCATACTTTACTATACTACACTATAATATACCATACTTTACTATAATATACTATACTTTACTATACTACACTATACTTTACTATAATATACCATACTTTACTATAATATACTATACTTTACTATAATACACTATACTTTACTATAATATACCATACTTTACTATAATATACCATACTTTACTATAATATACTATACTATACTTTACTATACTATACTTTACTATAATATACCATACTTTACTATAATATACCATACTTTACTATAATACACTATACTTTACTATACTACACTATACTTTACTATAATATACCATACTTTACTATAATATAATATACTTTACTATACTACACTATACTTTACTATAATATACCATACTTTACTATAATATAATATACTTTACTATACTACACTATACGTTACTATACTCCAGGTTCAACCACATCATCACTTAATTACACTCCTGTCCGCAGCAAGAAGTTGTCTTGTATGTCTCACCAGTTGCCCACTATGGAAAAATAAAAAGAGATTCTGGAAGAGACGAGGAGAGTAGAGAGGAGAATATATGCCACTAAGACCTCCTCATTATATATGTTTATAATGATATAAAAGGGAAGTGGGCAGCTTTACTCTTTTTGTATATAACTAGTCTACTCAAGCTTTATTAATATGAATATAATTACCAACCATCAAGGCATGCATATATTTGAGAAAGGAATCTCTTTTGAGCTTCATTTAGTTGCTGTCCCTTCAGAGATAACAACTGACAGGCTGACATCCGTTTAATGAAACCCAGAAGTGAAACGTTATCTTTTCTGCTGACATTTCTTTTTCCTAAAAGAGAAGTAATACAGTCAGCAAACTGATACAGAAATCTGATGACAGATTTGTTTATTTCACAAACATTCTCTTAACCATTTATATATATGCTCACTGACTGACATAATAATGAAGCTTAATGTAAATATAACACTCGAGTATAAAATAAAAAATGACATATACAGCTTAATGAACCGTTAAAGCATTACATTCAGGGATACAACAGGGCAACGGCGTTTGATATCGTTCGTCCTGATAGCAATTTTGATATAATCTTATCGAGTGATTACTTTGTTATATGCAATAATGTATAAGCATGCTCATACATAAAACCTCTTTATGCATTAATCACCTTCAATTCTTACATTGCTTAAATAACTGGAACATTGGAATTTGTACAAATGTATGAAAGGGGGGTGAAGGGAGTTAGGGGTTGAAATTCCAATAAATAAAAATGTTTTCAAAAAATGCATAATTTATTGAAATCAAGATGAAAAGAAATAAATATTATACTCGTTATAGTTATACACTCAACGGTTAGATTCAAATAATGTCAATTGTTATTTGGAATGTATGGTAGAAATAACATTGTCATAAGCTATTTGCATACACCAGTAATAAGACATGGGGACACAGTTCTCCTAATCACAGAGAAATACATTTCCTATTTTATTTCTTACCGGGTGTATTTGTCATTGAGTGTGTATTTGTCCTGTCAAAGTAAAAGCCCCCTTCAGAAAAAACTAAACATTTGACATAGATTAAATGTCACTACCTTTTAGTATAATAATGACATTATTGTTGCTATATGGAATCCCCATGCAATAAAGTCATCTTACATCCACTTACTGAAGAATATGCGATGGGAATTAGAACACAACAACTACTAATAGGAAAAACAAAAAGGCCCCACCAAAGGGTGATGACCAGACATGGCCGGGTTGTACTAAACTTCCCTGTTGAGAGGAGATTCGCATACAAACATTTGGATTTTCAAACCTGATTACACGCAAATTGGAGAGACACAATGAAAAAAAAAACTTTAAATGGGAAAAACATAGTGAAATATGGTGACACTCTTACAAAAAATGATAAAATTTTTTATTTTATCAGGAAATTTACTGCCTAGTAGTGTTATCCTTACAATAATTTGACCAGTTATCCTGGTACAAAACATTTACTCTGCAAATATGCAAGAATTTAATACAAAGCATAATATTTAAAATGCGAGATGTAGCAGAAGGCAGTTTTGGATTTACAAAAAGTGTTGTTTGTATACATGCCTACACACAAGAATGCACATACATACATATGCACATTTATTATCTGGCAGTACATTTTTGTAAGAATAAGCAAAGCAAAAATGTGCAATTTGAATAATTTTCTTTGTTTGATACAAAATAACATCAGATAGGATGGCAGACATGAACATAGTGATTTCTTAAAACTGGAAATACAAGTATTTAAATGGTCATGTTGTTAAATTCCATTAACAAATCCCTGTATTGATCTAAAAAGAGAAACGTAGGAAAAAAGATTTAGGATTGTTAAAGAATTGATGTTTTATGATAATTTATTCACATTTATAACAAATTCATGTAGATTTTACCTTATGAACCTGGACTGTTTCATCTTATGAACCTGGACTGTTTCATCTTATGAACCTGGACTGTTTCATTTTATGAACCTGGACTGTTTCATCATATGAACCTGGACTGTTTCATCTTATGAACCTGGACTGTTTCATTGTGTGAACCTGGACTGTTTTACCACATGAACCTGGACTGTTTCATCTTATGAACCTGGACTGTTTCACCGTATGAACCTGGACTGTATGAACTGTATGACTGTATGACTTTTAACTGTATGAACTACAGTACTTTTAAAATATTTTCAGTATACAGTATTTTAGAAAACATTGATACTCACATGTTACTGAGATCCAACTCTCCGGTGATGTCAAACTCGGCATATCAGCAATCTCCACTTCCTGGAGAGTGACATCTTCTTCAAGTTGTCAACAAACATGCCCGAATCTAATAAGAAACCTTTTTCTTCAATATTACAACACAACACACTAAGAAAAACGATCTGCAAAAGCCACAAGAGAACGGAAGTGTTTACGAAGGATACTCAAAAGCGCTTTTCTATTGCTTCATTTTGTGAATAAAACAGATAAAATACACAAACGTGTCATGATATTTTTTGTTGCGTTGGGACTTTTGCAACATGCGTGTGTGGTGAAATTGAAGAAGATCTTTTCTTTATTTGCTGCGCGCATGTGTGTTGTCAACTTGTTGAGGATTTTTTCTTAATTTGCATTGTGCACGTGATGTCAAATTGTTGGTTGTGGTGCGTCCATCAATTGTGGTGCGTCCATCAGTGCAATTGTGGTGCGTCCATCAGTGCAATTGTGGTGCGTCCACCCCTGTCGCACCCCTGTCGCCCACCGTACCTGCGCCTGCGCAGGTACGGTGGGCGACAGGGGCAGACGTGACGTTAATAATAATAATAATAATAATAATAATAATAACAGCGGAGAACTCTCCCGCCTGCATGGCACATGTGAATGAAATTAATTTTCTTATACATCGCGTTTCAGGAAGTCGTTTCTACGGTGGCCGACAGGGCCAAACACACTGCAACGGTTTTGAAAACACATACAAATAGATAAAGCACAAGCACTATAGAAAAACCCAGAAGACTTCCAACACAGGTACATGGCGGTACTTAAAAGTTCCCATAGAACAAGCAGTGTCAATAGAAGCGATGAAAATACAACGTGGATGGAAACACCATCGCCTCCACTGGTGTGAGTGCGGAGGTCCGTGGGGCAGCTGACAGTAAGGAGAAAGTTAGGGTTCCACTATTTCCAGTGGACTCTCTCCTAAAATATGACAAAGAAATGAAGCTTTTGCTTGACGCCGTTGTGACAGCCGTTTGTGTTATGTTCAATAAATCAAGCAGTAATGGCTTCATACGAGGCATTCCTTTGAAGTTTGAATTGTAAAACATGTACAAAACATCAATAGTATTTAATGTTTATAGATGAAAGTAGTGAGAAATGAAATAGAGACATGTAGTTTGGCACTCTGCAGCAAGGGTTCATGGTTATTACACACAAACTACCACAAGTATAATCTCTGCACATCTGACTGTTTGGTTCAATCGAATACTACCATGAAATTAATTACAAATTATTGTATACATCGTACAATACGATGCTCGATCGTACAATACGATTTCGGGGCTCTAATGATACGTCAGGATTCATTGTTACCACAGGGAAACTATCACACGTGTTCCCAAAAGGGAAAAATAGGAATGTGAGGAACAAAAGTGATGCAATGAATTTCAGCATTATAATATGGAAATTGCCAAGTTGAACCTAATTTGGAAGGTATTTCGCCGCAATTACCCCATAATACTGTGAAAACATCAACTTATATTACCTCATTATTATCATGATATTTAAATATTAATATTCCCATATTAATGTTTTTGAATATATATATATATTATAATAAAGTTAGGTGCTACCGATAATTCAAACAATCCTCTGGTCTTATATGGATTTGTTATGTGTGGTTTTTTAAATCAAAATGTTGGTGAGTATAATCAAAGTGTCATGTCAGCCATAACATTATAACTATATGTCTAGTGTGAGTGAGTGGATCCCTATTGCAGCGTTTGCACTTAGCCTCCTCCACCTAGTCTTTCAGGGCCTTTCGTTAGTTTGGTGCAGTTACTTTCATTTCCCTCAGGAGGTGAACAACTACGACTCTCCTGCCAGCCTCCTTGCAGTGAGGTCTGAGTATTTTTACCCTCTTCCCTTCAACTGCTGTATCTATTCCAACATCCCCATGGGCAATTGGCTCAGTGAGGAGGATGTGTGATATGTTTGTGGCGCACCCTACTTGTTGGCTTTCCAATTTTTGCAACCAACTTCCTCATTGGTTGGTCAGCTGATTTCCTTGTCTCTGGCACCAGCCTCTTGCTTCTTGTGTATGCTGACTTTGACTGTTAATTTATAGTACAGTAACAAAATGGGACTGGATTGCCTCGCCAGAGGTCAATGGGTGCTAGTTATAATGGTCGTTTTACAGGATTGATAGTGGAAAATCCTGAAGTCACGGGTTTCAAACATTGCACATAACAAACTAGACCAATGCCTTCTTCCCCAAAAACATCTGTAGATAAAGCTGCCTTTAGTGTAGAAAATGCACAACTGACATTTCCCCAAAATCAATCTATTTCTTTCCCATACTAAGTTCTATGTGGTTATAAAATTTCAAAATGATTCATGACATAGGTTTTGGGTTATCTTATTGTTATCCAAGAAGCATCTGCTGAAGACAAGGCATGACGATATTGATTCCATAATATCCTGACTTTTCGGGGCTCTAATGATACGTCAGGATGAATTACGGAAAAGAAATGTTCACACGTTACAGTTACATTCGTCGTGCAAGCATTGAAAAGCTGTAATAAACCTTCCTGCAGACCAGACACACTTAGGATGACTGTAGTGGGTATAATATACTGGGTTTCCTCTTCCAGCTCTACACGTATATCCTGATGTGTGTGCCTTTCCAGGAACAATAGAAAACTTTTGTTCAGTGGAGTTGCCGCTGCCAGCAGTTCATAGTAAGAAAAGTTGTTGGATAGTTGGGGAACCGCCTTATGCCAGTAGAACCTCCACCCTGCACTCTGCCGGTCAGAGGCACTGTGTCCACAGAACTCAGCCATGACGGAGACGCGGGGAAGACAGGCTCGTGTTGAAAAGGCATTTTCTCAGAATGAAAACAGGTCTCCTTTCTGATTGGCGATTTAAATTTAGATTTTCTTTCGAACATATTTTCAACGATGTATTATTGTTTACACATGGCCCACTGTGACAACACAATGTTATATTGCATATTGCACTTTATGTCTTCCATTGTTTTTAATTGTCTTACATGTTATTTTCATGCCTCAGAGAGTGCTACCCGAATTTCGTTATATTGTTGTTTGACCCTCAATATATGACAAAAAGCTAATTGATGATGATGATGACTTAGTTCACACAGCAATTCACCCCCACCTGGCTTCCTCTATTAAAACTAAACTGTACTGGATCTTCACACAAATCAAAGGCAGCCTAAATATACACAAAAATATTACATATTTTCGGATCTGGTCGAACTGGGTGTTTTCCATTCATACTCCCACTCAGCATCCTCACCCTCCTCAATGTCATAGGTAAGAGTGGTCACCTCTCCAAAGTATACTTCAAGCCAGCTAGTTTTCAGATTCACAGCAGGCCTGCTCAAGACTGCTCAACAAAAGTCACATATGTCCTAATCCGCAATGGTTTTTATTGAATGTATATTTTTCTGTTTAACAATACTTTCAGTACCGATTGTTTCACTGTACTCGGATCGGGTCTCCTCCTCCAGCTCTGCACCGGTACAGTTGACCCTGCGAGACACTGATTTTTCCACTTCAGAGGAAAGCAGCCTCATCTGTGCTCATGGGCTCATAGGTTTTCCTGCCTCTGGATCACAAATAAGTCCAGCTGGATGATGGTCCAAACACAGAGCATGTCAGGGTCACACTGCCTCCTGCTGGAACATGTGTTTTATCTTTCTTCAGTTTTGCCTTCGAGGTGAATGCTTTATGATTTAAAAACCACACAAAAATTATTGTTACCGTAAATCAGCCCCTTGACAGACAGACATGCAGACCCAATAATATATTTTCCAAAATCTCAAATAAAGGAATTTTTTTTACATTTCAATTCAGTTCAGTAGTGGTCAGGAGTAAATAACATACACAAAACCCATAAAATACAACAAGCAAACTATGAAATGCTGGAATCAAATGCGTAATATTGACCAGTGTTGATTCATGTGCAAAATGTAAGCAGGATTATTTAATGTGTAATTACTACACAAGAAATCAAATCTTATTACTCTTATCAATCCCAAGTCCCAAAACTTGCATCTAGATGGCAATATGGTGAATTCTGTGATCTGTTTTTAAAAAGCTTTCTTTTTCATGCCTCAAAAGACGATGTTTCCGTGTAAAAGAGAGGCCAAAATGCACCAATAATTCATTGTTTAGTGCGAGAACCGTTAAATGAGGCTGATTTTGAGAGGATAGCACTGAAGGCCCAGGTGTGGAATGCATGGCCATCAATTATCTAAAAGAGAACTTTATTCAATTATTCTCCAATTTCTACATGATTCTGACACATCGTATGACAACCTTGTCTTCTTTTGAATGTTTAAAATCTGTCCCTGAAGTTTACAGGTATAGAAGCTTCCATCTGACTGGCTCTGGATGGCTTTGTTGTTGTCAGGGACTGCTGGTTTTTAGACTTTCTATTAAGGGATCCGTTTTTGTAAAAGGAAGCATTAATTCTTCTCTGAGTGCGGGGCCTACAGCGCAGTGGCAACGTTTCTCCTTCGTACCAAATGATCTTGGATATTCCAGGATCACGTCAGCGTCTACGGAACACAACATTGCTGTTGTGTGAGAATCATGACTTAATGAACATTTAAAAATGTAATAAGAACACATTTCAGTTTTTAGCACATTTAGTGGTGGGAGAAGATATTGCCACGCTGCACTCTCACTTACACTGTTTGACAAATGACTGATCACTCAGAAGAATATTTTATATGCTGGGTTTGGGGATATTGTGGAATCGTCTTCACCGCCGCGTCCACAGATCCTCCATGTTAACACGATAACTCCAGTCTTATTTAATGGATCATTTCTATTTTTTTCTCTCAATAGACCTTAGGACGAGGAAGAACTGAATTGATTTTAGGAAAGGTAAGCTGTATATTTCCAGCACTAGGGGGAGCTTTATCTCCCAAAGTTTTTGGGCCCTAATTTCTCAACATTTCTGTCTAATTTACTCCACATTTGAATTCTAATGACTCGACTCAAGGAGATGCAACTTGTATATATCTTATTTTAACCTTAATAGGTCTTATTGTGGTCAGTAGGGGGACTTTTTAAAAAAAAAAAGAAAAACAAATTTAATTTGAGGAGTCAAATTAATCAAATGTGGGCTTTTTGCGATAAACCCTTGCTCTGGCTGATATCTGGGGAGTGTTTAATGATTAATATTTTTTATACTTTTATTGACAAACTTCTGCCTTAATTCCTTACAAAGTTAATGGCTACCTCTCCGAGAGCAGACCCTACAGCACAAGGGTACGTCAAGGATGTTTTATTTCGCTTATTCTCTCCACACTATATACCAACAACTACAGGAGAAATCGCACAAACAAGCACATCATCACATTTTCGGATGACCCAATAATTTAAAACCTATTATGCACCAATACCTGCCCTTCAACTTACCACAGGGAAAGTGACTCATTCAAAATGTGGTGTGATAACCATCACCTCATTTGAATATCAACGAAACCAAACAAATAACATTTGACCCCAGGGAAGGGAGATCCCATGACCCTGTAGTCGTTGGAGACAATGTGATCAGGCAGGTGAGCTCCAACAAGTACCTGGGAATACACATAAGCATCAACAAGGGGATAACCTACATGATCGGTTTGTCAACCGATGATCTGTCTGGACAGCTGATTCACAGATGGCACTTCTGCAGACTTTGACACTTTGGTGCTGCTGCCAAGATCCTTCCCACATTCTATGTTGATTTTACGTGAAACAAAGAGTTATTTCCATTTCAAGTAGATCTTCTATTTTACTTAAAATGAAGAATATACTTTGCTGGGAATTTTGATGTATTTGGTTTCTTGGCTTTTTTTTTTTTAAGTTAAGTCAACTAATCAACAATTTAGTCTACTTGAAAAGATTTTCATGTAGTTAAATCTGACGGAGCAAAATCAGATTCGGAATTCAGAAATTGTTCGGAATTCAGCCTAGTTGAATTCATGCCACAACGGGTGAGAGGTGTGTTGGTGGTAACAATGATACCTGCACAATATTAAATAAGCTGTTATAATGTTATGGTTGACCAGCTTATATAATCTGATGTGCCTAACATTATTCAAGCACATTGCTTTCAGAAGATGTTGACCTTACTGCGTGCATATATGTATATGTTTATATATATATATATATAGATGTTGATAGATATAGAGATAGATATAGAAATATTAAAAAAATAAGGGGAACACTTAAATCACACTAACCATACCTGGACGAATGAAATATTCCAGTTGAAATGTTTATTGATTAAAATCTCGCAATTTGAAAAAAAACTCAAGAGCGATTAATGGAAGCCAACATCATTAACCCATTGCGGACTTGATTCAGATTCATACCTAAAATCAAAGTGGAATAATGAGATACCAGGATGATCCCCCTTTTGAGAATTCCCTCAAAACCACTCATAATGTGGTTCAGCAGTGTGTATTTTCTCCACCTGCCTGAATGCACTCAATATCTGGGCATGCTTCTGATGAGACGACGGATGGTCTACTGACGGATTTCCCCACAGACTGGATCAGGGCGTCCGTCAGCGAAGTCGTCAACAACGGGGGATGCAACGAAACTTGATGTCCCAGAGGTACTCGATTGGATACAGGTTTGGGGAAGTGCTCCTCCTGTTTCTTCTTGCACAAAGGAGCAGATAGCGTTCCTGCCGCTGTTGCCCTCCTACGACCCCCTCCACCTCTCCTGGTGTACTGGCCTGTCTTCTGGTATCTCCTGCACTACCTATCTTTTGCTACCACTAGTGGCGAGGCGAGGGCACTGGAAAAATGGAAAACTAGCCAAGAATCAGCCAGAAAGGATGAGTTAAGGGAAATGGTCTGTGGCCACCACCTACAAAATCATCCTCAACAGGGATTGTCTCACTAATTGCCTCTCCTTTCCACCTGTTGTCTGTCCCATTTGCATAACAGCAGGTGAAACTGATTCACAATCATTATTGCTTTCTGAGTGAACAGGTTGATATCCCGGCGATGTGATTGACTTGGAGTTACTCTGTGATTATTCTGTGTTGTGTTTATTTTCTCAAGAAGTGTATATAGATGGATAGATCTCGTTGAGTCAATTCATTTGGACAAAAATTTGGACTAAATCGAACTAATAGTTGAGAAAGTCTGGCCTTAAAACTTTTGGAGATAAAGCTGTTGGAAATCTACAACCAATCTTTCACAAAATCACTCCAGTTTTTCCTCGCACTACGGTTTATGTGGGTATAAAAATTTGAAAATGATTTATGCCATAATTTTGAGTCAAGAACTGAGGCAGGGATTAAAACTCTTTATTATCTGCGACTTATAATATGCGACATATTTTGTTTTTTATTTACTGATGGAATTGGCTTTCCATGTATTTACTTCAAAATAATTTTGATGCTTCTGTTTTATGTTTCTATGGGTGGTGTAAAAAGAGAAAACAAAAGATAAAGAAATAAAACAATTATCCAACACAAAACGGTAGTTTAGATATTTACATAACCACTCAGTGAAGAAGAAATACAGCAGTAAAAAGATGGTGTGTACTTCTTTACAGTAAAAACCTTGTGCTTTGAGAATAATTATGAGGGTATCTACGTAGAGGCACATATCAGATTTAAAGACATAAACAAATAAAGAAGGCAGGAAAAACATGTAAAACACTGTACAGAAGTATGGTAAATTATCACACATGGTTACTGTACATGACATTTGAGGCCCTTAAAAATAATATTTTCAAACTCAAAAGATGACGCAATTCAAGCATAACAATGTACATTCAGACTGTGAAACCCCAGAAATAACTACAAAACGTAATCATATATTACAGTGCATTAGAATCGTCGTTAGTTAATGAAATGCCACTTCTCTTCAAAGTTAAAGTGCTTTTAGTAATATTACTCAACATGCAGTTCATCCACTGTTACACCCACAAGTTTCAGGTGCAGCAAGTTTAAGAAACCACATCAAATATGATACATTCTTCGTTAAAAAATATGATATGGTTCCAGTATTTTTTGCTGCCTGTTGCAGGAATTTCCTTCATTTAAAAAAAAGGAGATAAAAAAAAACAGTACAGTGATTTTCAGTTATTTACATCTGAAACTTTCAAGTACACTGCAAAAATTCCCTCATCAAGTCAATTAAAAAAAAATTGATACAGGTATTTCTTCTTTTTTTTTTCTGGCATGACAGCAAATGCTTCCATACTAAGGTGTTACATTTCCACAAATCAAACTATAGGCTTGGCACTGTGTTGAAAATGGGAGATGTTTTTCACTTCTTCTGTTGAGCAGCTTGTTTCTCTTCTTCCTGTCTCAGTTTCACATCAACTTTCTCTCTTCCTTCATACATTACTAATACGCACACTCAAAGGGCTGCTATCTCGGATGCGTCCCCTTTCACGCCCCCTGTAGCTCTCCTCCAGCCGCATCTTCTCTGGATCCATGCCATCCTCCTTGCCGCCGTGGCGATGGGATGCCTGGTTTGACAGCTGCTTAAATAGGGGAGGGGTTTTGGTTTTCGCCACTTTGTCAAAGAAGGCAAAATCCGCTATATATTTTCCCGAGGCAGAAAGGGAGACAACGGGGGGGAACTCGTAACCCCAAAGGATCTCGTCTGGAAGGTACGACGTTCGAACCTGGCAGGTAGCGGAGGTCGGTTCAACTGTGGCGCTCATGATCACCAGCAGCTCAAAGTCTGCCAGCTCTGGGTCTGTCCATCCTCCACCTGGGGGGCAGAGGAGAGTTTAGGTTTGAAAGCAAAGGAGATAGTTTATCACATTACATTAATAATATCCTCAGAGTTGATAAATATGAAAGAAGTCTTTCGATGAAAGAGAAATCTAAACCTGCAACGGTTGGTTATTTACTGGGGCAGAGTCGGACACAAAGCATATGTGACTTCTGACTACATAGAATGAAAAAGATTTCTGAACAGACAAAGTTACTTATATTTATCATCAGTGGTACTTATACACAATATAAATCAATGAAAAATAAGAAAGCATATTGGTGTTGATGAAAGGGTAAACTGACAACAGCTGTGCAGCTATCTGAAATGTCCATTTTGTCCATCAGTGATGTGTAGGAAGAGGAGGGGGAGGGTCAGTGTGTGCAGTAGAGAGGGGGTCTCGTGGATTCTCCCATGGTAGTAGTAGATGACAGCTGGTTGCAAAAACGAAGTATTCATTCACTCAGTATATATATATATAAGTGTATAACTGCTCATTCTGTTCAGGGAAGAGAAAGAGGCTGGAGCCTATCCCAGCTGACAGCCTAGAAAAGCTGCCAGTTCATCACAGAGCTGAAAACACAGAATCAACCATTTACACTCAGAGGCAATTCAGAGACAACAATTCACCAATATTGCTACTTTTTGGACTGGGAGAGGAAGCCAGATGACATGAGCAAACACCACACAGAAAAAAGTTGTGGAACAGAGGAGGATTTGAACCCAGAACCTCTTTGCTTTGAGGTTACTGTCCTGACTGTGCCGCCCCACGCAGAGAAGCAGGTTCTTTTAGCTGAACATACACAAAATCATATTCAATCTGCTGTATTTAAGAGGTCAGATCCCAGTGGTTGCAAAATAAATAGGAAATTTCCCACTTATAAACCAAAAACATTTGGCCAGATTCCACACACACACACAGACACACACACACACACACACACACACACTACAATTTGAACACACATACAGAATAAACAAAAGCATTCCGGACGTAAATACATTTAAAACAAGTAGAATATAAAGAAGACAAAAAGGAAACACTAGTTACCGTAGGAAACACACAAACACACACCTGCATCAACAGGCCTCACTGTCACACTCTGTCATCTGTCTAAACAGTCCTTACCCTAACCCAGACCCAGAACCGACCCAGAACCGACCCACCAGGAAAAACAGCAGGTTTCGCAACTGCTTGTCTACACTGCAACAAACCGTACGAATAACCACAGATCTCACCGCATGGATGGTTGAGTCCATCTGTTGCTGTGGGTCGTTAGCCTAATGTGAATCCAGGTGTGGACGATGGAAAAACTGTCTGTGGAGAGATATTAGGGCTCCATTGGATTTGGGCGATAGGTGGTGACGTAGACCACCCCCCCTTGGTGAGAGAGCGCCGCTCCAGTTTGACGTAGATGCCTTCCGTATCCCCTCTGTAAAACCATCTATCCTCTCTGTCCAAGATGTGAACGTTGTCCTCAAAAGAATGTCCCTTGTCTTTCAGACGCAGGTGAATGCGGAGTCTTGTCCAGACCAGCTGGCTCTCCTGTGCTGGGCCTTGGGAAGTTTTTTTAAATTAATATTATTAAAGTCTTTATTTTACCAGGTAAAAATCCTCATTGATATTAAAAATCTTTTTTTCCAACGGTAACCTGACATGGGGAAGCCGTATATCTGATGGTGTGTTTATTTCATTCTGACTGATCTGCACGTCAGGTCTGCTACTCCACCCGTACCCCAACTAGGAATAGTTCACCATCTTTTGGGTCGTATCACGAGCGGCCATGCTCCACCTCCAAATACAAAACAGGGGTGGGGACCATGACCATGACCATGACCCCACCTCCTGCTGCTCAGACTTGAAAAATAAAGATGAAATGGATTACGATGGGCAGCATCGTGGCGTAGAGGCTAGCAGAGTAACATCACAGCAGGATGGCTTTGGGTTCAAATCCACCTCTGTCCATCCATTCTATTTAGAGTTGTGTTTGCGAAGGTTCTTTCTATGTACTCCTGCTTCTTCACGCATTTTAAAACATTCAGAATAGTTGAAAAGGTGACTCTAAATTGCCCGTAGGTATGAATGAGAGCTTTAATGTTTGTTTGCCTCTATAAGTCGGCCCCTGTGATGAACTGCTGATTTATCCAGGGTGGATTCCACCTCTTGCTCATTGAAAACTGGATAGGCTGGACCCTGGTCCTCTGCAATCCTGAACTGGATATTCTGTTGCATGACTAATGGATGGCTTAAGATAGAGATTTTGTTTGAATCAGACCCGGTACAGGGTAAGCAGTTACAGATGATGAAAGAATTAGTGAATATTGTTTCTTGACTGAAGTGACACTGGGGACTTACATGCAGCAGAGCGATTAAAAACAGAGGTCAAACAGAGGTTAAGGATGACTAACACCATGAACTTAATGTTTAAGATAAAGGGCAAAGCTTAAAGATACTGCGAGGGCATAAAGAAAGGGAGAAGAAATAAGAAGAAGGAGATGGCGGGGAACAACTGATAATAACAAGCCAGTGTATCAGATGAGGACAGGGACTGAAATGACAGGAGCTGTCTGCAGTAATTGAGTGGAGTGAGTCTAAATAACGCAGCAATCAGAGTCCGCTAGTGCTGATGCCTTGTTGAGGGGTTGACGCTGCTTCTGTAAGTGGATCTGAGCCGGCTTTGTGTCAGCGCCCCAGACTGTACGGCATTGTGCTCTAATGAGGGGTGTCTCTGGCAATCTCTCTCACACACATTCCAGCCAAGGAAATCCTCTCCTCCAGTGCCAAACCAGCCCAACTCAGCCAGAAGCAGCCGAGCACATGACCGTAAATACCAATACACCTACGCATACAAATATACTGTAGAAACGTAGATTCTCAGGGGACGCGTGAAACGCTAATTTCACGTATTGGTGCAAAATACCTGGAAGCTCAATTTAAGTAGTTCCTTCAATAAAATAAAAAACACGGACAACTGTGCTGTGAGACATGTCAACCAATGACCCATTTAAAGCTTGTGTAAGCAAATATAGCCAAAAAAATATTAAAATGCAGCCATTGTTTGAAAATTGCACTGATATAGAAACCATGAGTTGAATCCAATCATACATACTTAATACACAACGGGACTGTATGAATATGTGAATAAGGCCAGTACAAAGCTTGATTCTTCGATATGTCTTTTGTCTTTCTTTTGAACTACAAGCAGCTACAATTCATCAGGCGTTATACATTCAACCTGCATTCTGATTTTTATAGTGCTTCCTATTCCACCAGTATCACCAAATAGTTATTAGACCCACCTTGCTCTGTGTGGCATGTACCAAAGTGACTCGTAAACTTGTAAACTACAGTTGTGAAGCTATGAAAGAATTTCAGTTAGGACGAGTATCCCATTGCACACTAGGCCAAGAGTTTAGTCTCCTGCGATCCAGTCATTCACACCTATCGCATACGAGTAATCTCTTATTAACTGTACCTCCAATTATTTCCTGCTGCAGCTATAAACACCCTCCACCTCCCTCCCACCCACTTCAAAGGTTCACCAGCTGCATCATTTCATCAGTCTCTCTAACCTCATCAGTTTCAGCAGAGTCTTAAAAAAAGTGACCTTAAAATTTTGACACCGCTTTTTTGTTAAGAGCTAAATGTGGAGAGAGAAAAAAGATGCTGATAAAATGAACAAGTGCTACTTTAGAAATGGTGCTCCTTATGTTTGAGCCCGCATCCACCCCTTCACACAGACACACAGAGGTAGCAGACACACAGAGTCATGTTCAACCTTTTGCAGCCCAGGCTCTTAGAGGGCTGTTCTCATCAATGATGTGGTAGAAAGTCAGGGGGATGATGAGAAAGGGGCTTTCACTGGAGGTGTCGACCTGGAAGGGCACATTGCGTTGGTCCAGCCTCACCGTCTCACCCTCCTTTGTCAGGGACGTCTGAAGCAACTTCCCCGTCACCTGGGAGCCAAGATGGAGTCAGTAAATGAAGCCAAGAAGGTGCAGAAGGCATCCTGTAACCAAAAGGCCCCAGGTTTAATACCTGCAATGGCCAATATCATCTCCAGAGGTTATTTGTCCTTGAGCATGGCACTGACTTTCATTCTAGTTTTATCATGACTGGTTAACAAACATTCAGAGGACTTTTAATGTAATGATTTCAACCACAACAGATAAACACCACAAGCCTAATTCCGATATAGTTAGGGCTGTAATTCTTCAATGAAATGTGCTCTATAAGTAAAAAAGTTGTTTATTATCATTATTATTATTCTGTCTAATTGACTCTGACAACATTTCATCAACCTTATTCTTTTTACTATGTTATCTTCTGGACTATTTTCCATTGTGTATATAGTCTCAGGGTATTTTACAGGCTGTACGCAAATTTTTCATCAAAATGTGCAGAGAAAAAATAGAATATGCTTGTATCCGTGGCAACGTAGCAATACGAAAAAACTGATGGATGGTCTTGCATGAAATTTAACCCCATCTTTTTGCAAAAGTGCTGTCTTGAAAGGTCTCGGATTGGTATCAAAAGACATATTTAATCTGGAGATAAAGCGTCATATAGATGATCCAAACATTTCCTTTTTAGCATGCGCACACAAACAACAATTACAGCCAGGACTTTTATATTTTCCTTCTGTTTTATCTTATGAAGAAATTAAAACAAGCATGTAGGGGGGGATGTGCAAATGAAAGGCATAAGAGAATGAGGACATTTTAAGGTTCCAGAGTATCTGGGAAAAGCTGACAGAGTTTCTTGGAGTTTTGGCAATAACTCATAAATTACTGGATTAATCCTAAATGATTCTGATAACAACAATGTCAACTTTGGGTAGTGTTTTGCTTTGGCCGAGGTTTTAGCGCTCTGAAAGTTTTTTGTAGTTATTATTAAATACTGGAAACAATAATGGAGCTACAGTCATACACTGCCGTCTCAATCTAGTGCTTACCCACTTAAAACACCCCTAAGACATAGTATGGTCTCATAAATGTGGATCTGTACGGTTTCTTCGCTGCATGGACTGTCCAGGAAAGACTGTATGTCAGTGTTAGTGGGTTCACCCATTTGGAATCGGATGACAGAGAGGTCATCAGGTGCGTTAAACACAGAAGGTATTTCTGCTACTACTGCTTCTCACACATGTAAACCTAAACCACCTCAACATAAATGAAATGCCCAAAAGCTACGAACATACCTGACAACCTAACAGCAAGCTTTTGCGCATGTTGGCCACTCGGATCATAAGGCAGGTCCGACCGTCATGATTTGACACCACAGCATGTTGACTGAACTTCACTGTCTCACCTCTCTTCTTGGGACGAGCAACCTACAAGTAGAGGGAAATGTGTAACAGTCTTGGTGTAAGGGATACTTTAAAGGAAGAACGCACATGGTGTTCTAGGTACAAGAAAATGCAAGTCGTGTTTATACATTATTAAATCTACTACAAGACACAAAAAGCAAAGTGTGTTTTGAGAAAGATAAATGATACGATATTTTGTTTTTATAAGTAGGTGGTAAACCTTTCTCAAGAGTGACATAGTCTCAATTCAGATACTGCACACCTCTGGCTGTTAAAACTAACGGCATAATTTTGTTGATTGACGTATTTTTTAATCAGTCAGACTCCAAAGTTGTTTATTAGGGCGTGTTCGTTCCCATTCCAGGTTTTGCTATTTGGGCTTGGGCGTGTTCTTAAGGTAAATTAGTCTTGCATCAGTATTATGTACGAGGGAAAGCTCTTAATGCATATTTTCTGCTTCTGCTGAGCGCTCATTTTCAAAAAAAATTAAAACTGATTGGCGAAATAGGTCCTCCACGCCAATGGAAAAGGAACTGAAACGCCAGTGTCTTCTAGGACAGCATTTTTTTTTCACTATTCTGTAAAGACAGAAAGAGGGACAGACTATTTCTTCAGATGAGGAACTGCTTTGGTGAGTCTAACTTTTAAGAATCTCAAGTATCTGTTGGTTATTGCTGGCTTTATGTGTTGCTGCTGTTGTCGTGTGAATGAGGTCCAGAGTCAGTGGTCTGGTGGTTCTGGTGTGCCTTTTGGCATGTTTGATTATGTCATGGCTTGGCAGGAGTGTTAAAAAGATACCCTTTGATTATATCTCCCTTAATAGTCTGAACAGCAAAGACTTTCTGAGAGAGCAAAAAAAATAAACTTCTGTTTATTTTAAATAGTTTTGATTTCCAAGACACTATGAGTAGAATTTAAAAACAGATTATAAGTGTAGATACTGCCAGTGGTACCTTTGCAAGGAATGTGCCAGTGATGAAGATCTCCATCACCATGGTGATGACCAGCTGAAAGATGAGCAGAACAATGGCGACGGGACACTCCTCAGTGATGCACCGGAAACCGTAGCCAATTGTGGTCTGAGACTCCAGAGAGAAGAGGAAAGCTCCAGTTAAGGTCTTCACCTCCATGACACATGGAGTGTGGTTGGAGGGGGGGTCAAACTCTAGAGGAGAGGAGGAAGAACAGCGGAGATTGGATTTGGGGGTATCAAGGTATAATCAAGGTATCATTTTTCTCTTATTGACCAACACTCTTCTTCTCTCCATCTCCGTGCGAGAAAGGGACCATACAAAACTTTTCAAACTTGATGAATTGACGGCTGACGAGGTAATGGCTACAGTGGTGAACAACAGCACAGCATATTGGAGAAATTTCCATTTCGTGTGGAATAGGTAGCCCATTCAAATGTTAATTTTTAGTGTTTTAGTGGTGTAGGAGAAAAAGGTTGGAGATGTAATTTCTATAAAGCTCGTTACAGTAGGGTACAGGTACAGGTACGGTTGGAAAAGTCACTAATCAGGTGATGGTCAATATCAACTCTAACTGAAAATTTGTCAAAGGACACTTGAACTATTGACTCAGTGATGATGACACCACATGCAATCAGGCAGTCCAGCCATTAATTTTATGTAGCTGCTTATTATGTTCAGGATGTATGCATGTTTTTGGATTGTGGAGGTGAACTGGTTAGCAGGAACTCATGTGAGTAAAATTCTACAATGAGAGGCCCCTACTCATCAAATGGATATGAACCCAGAAGGTTCTTGCTAACTGCTATGCCACAGAGCTACCCATACTTAATAACTGTTGAGATCTTCTGCTTGAAATTATAAAAGTAAAATACATGGTGGCACTAGTGGAAAGAAGTTGACCTTAGACATTCATCCTCTGATGACCATAAATTCCTCGAAAGAATTTGCGATAATCAATCCAGTAGTTCTGAGACATAACTGGGTTGATTCTCCTAAGGTCCTGCTGCCTACAAATCAAGTGAGAAATCAATGTTATTGGTGCTGTAGTGTAGAGGGTATTTGACCTTCCTTTGGTCAAACTGATTCACCTCAATGTTTGTGTCAATTACAGACCATCATACTCAGATCATCCTCCCTCCTTCTTACCCAACAGGTCTCCATGCACCATTGCCACCAGGTACCAAAGCACACCGAACACGAACCAGGTCCCAGCAAAGGTGGCAGAGAACAGGAAGAACTTGTAGCGCCATTGCATGTCCAGGAAAGTTGTCCAGAGATCGCGGAGGTAGAGTGCTCCCCGTCCGCTCACATGCTCGATTCGTACATTACTTCGTCCATCTTTGGAGAGGACGCGACGCCTCCTCCGTAGAGCATTTGGCCCTTCAGCAGCTGTCCCAACTAAACCTGCACCAGCATCTCCATTCTCCCCTGTGGACCCCAGAAGGGGCTTGGTGATGTCAGTCTGCGTCTGGGTGTGGCAGACTTTCTGAGGGGAAGAGCCCTCAGAGGAGGGAGGAGTGGCAGAGGTCATGGTCGGCACTGCAGGGGATTGGAGACAAGAGAAGTTAAGATCGAGGATAGTAGCTGAAGGGGTTTATACTGTATGAAAAGACAAGGAGAGGTAAGTTTGGGTGAGGAAGGGTGTACTGAAGTTTGCGATAGCAGAACAGCAGGTGTGCTTGAATGAAAAGGTGCAGGAAGTGTGAAAAACAGATAAAAGAGAGAACATTTGATAACAGCATGAATAAGAAAAACGACAGAGTGGAACATTTGGGTGGAAGAAGCAGAAGAAGGAGATTAGAGGCACATTTTTCAACTGAACAGTATTGTGACGGTCCACAGTGGGTCATTTAAGCCCCTTTTCCCCTTTCACCAAACGCAGCTGGCTGCTGCCTTTCAGCATGGAGTCACAGCTGCTCTTTCACCTCCAACGTTTTAAAGTGCCAGTTGATTCATGTGTCATTTGCACAAGACGGGCACTGAATTGAGATGAAGAGACATGGGTGGCCACTATTCCACTTGAAAATGATTTACTGAAAGAAGTCTTTAAATCTGAATCAAGGACCCTGAGATCGTCCACTGGACAATACTCTCCCATGTGCAGAGATCTGTTTTCACACCCTTTTCCATACCTTTTTGGCCTTTCTGTTTCATTTGTGTAGACTATTTTAAAGTATTTGCAGCAAATATGAAATGTGCATTGTCATCTCTAAGAAAAAGCTTATGTTTTTTGCTGGTGTTTTTCCTCTGTGTTTGAGCAGAATGAAAATTATGAATAGATTTTGATTTATTTATTATAATGTTGGAGCGATTTACTATGGCTCTAAAGTATTGATAACAATTTGGTGGGGATAAGGATTATCTCCTGGATCCAGATTTTTTTAACGGATTCCTTACAATTCCAGGATGGGAGCAAATAGTGGAAAAATGCAGTTTTACATACATAAGATTCTGCCACATGTCTAAATATGATCTGGATCCAAATAATTTCCAAGAGTGTTTAAAAACATAAACATGTATAGAGCTTAAAGAAAATTCATAACTGCCAGATAAACAATGAAACGGATGCAGTATCTTCCTCATTGGATCCACCTCTCATACCATGTTACAACACAAGAAAAGTAGACCTATGCTGTTGTCCCCAAAAAGCCCCCTATCCCCTGAGTTGTACAAGCAATTTCCCTGATTGAACTCTTCAAATGAAATGTGAAGTTACGCCCTGAGTGAGTAAAACATGGGCTATGAGAGTAAGAATATTATATATATATATATATATATATATATATATATACAAGATAGATTTCCTCGACTCAATCCATATTCAATAAATTTGGCCTGAAAAGGGTTGGAGATAAAGCTCCCCCTAGAGCAAGAAATATACACCGCCCTTTCTCAAAATCGATACGGTTCTACATCACACTATGGTTTATGAGGGTATAAAATTTGAAAACGATCCATGAAGTAGTGCTTAAGTTATGTCTGAAAAATAGTGTTTTTCGTAAAAACAAAAAAAAAAAGCTAGGAAGTTATGTCAAAAAAAAACAAGTGTTTTACATTAAAAGTTCCCCCTAGTGAGTAAAATATGAACTAGGAGAGTAAAACATATACATGATAGATCTATTCAAGTTCAGTCATATGCACCAAATTTGGACTAAACTTCTCCCCCTAGTGTGTGGAATATATAACTAACCTTTCCAAAATCAATCCAGTTCTTCCTAGCACTAAGGTCTATGTGGGTTTAAATCTGAAAATGAAATCATGAAAGACCTCCTGGAATTGATTCATATGCACCAAAACTCAATCAAACAGTCACAAAATGAGGAACTGAAAACTTTTGGAGTAAACCCCCCCTAATTTTGTAAGTGTATTAAAGACCTTTTCGTGACATACCTTCATACAAAGTTATCGTCTATGTGGACTGCGTCTTCCTACACTTGATGATGACTTGGCGTGTAGACTTTGTCTCTCTCATTCTCACAGAAAATTAATGAAAAGTTTCATTGTTTCATGCAGGATTTTTTGATTTCTGCGTTGCCCCATATCACAATTAAATATTACGCCTCTTCCTTTCTGTTTGTCATAGTGCAACCCATTTTTAAAGTTTACCTTCCTCTGAATGATTTTCTTTTTCTATTGTTCATAGGCAGCAGTGGCCTGCTGTAACTTCCTGTAATTTGTCATTTAGAAGTTCCGTTTGATCCAGATAGAAATAAAATCTTGTTCAGACCTAAGTTGAGCTTTGTGATTAGCTTCAGTGATTAGGGATTTAGGTTTTCTGAGAAAGTTTGCGAAGAAACTGCACAGACGCTGCTCACAGAACTCCCCTCAGCCTCATTCAACAAAATTACTTTGGAATTTAGAGATGGTCAATTAGGCTGCACCAGTACATTCTTGCAGAGGTGGCAGAGGTTAGGGTTCACACCATCATTCGTATACCAACGGGACAGCCGTCTCGAGGGAGTTGTATGCTCAGTCTCTTGCTCAGTGACACCGACATGGAGACGGCTTTGGTTGGAGATCGTACACCAACCTTCAAATGAGTGAATGAGCAGGTGGGTGGGTCTACGAGAGGGCCAGTGTCAACCAGCATCTGGCTTACCGTGGCTAAGAGTGGCTGAGAGCAAAACACTGCAGCTAGACTACAAAACATGGTAGAAAGCCCTCCTTGAAAAGTGGAGGCATCATAGCAGCAATAATAATGGTTGCTGCTTTGGAAATGGAGGATTAATTGGATTTGTTGGATTAATTAACTAAGGTTGAGTTGAATGTGTCCGTGTTCTCCCATACACAGCTAAGAGTTGATTTGTTGTTAAGTGAATGCCTGTGTCATGGACACTTGGGTCAATGCTGTTAGACTCTTCTGTCATCTGAGCTGCAGTTTCTCTGTCCAAATATTTATTCTCTCTCGCAAACACTTACTGCTTACTAAAAAGCCCTTTACTCTCAAACTTTCTCTGCTTTCCAGCAAATGTAATAGAAGCAAAAAGAAAGCAGCACTAACAAAAGCCTGAGAGCCAAGACGATCTGATACGCTCCGTCCATTCCTATCCTTTCTGACCCTTTCTCTCTCCTCTCACCATGCTGCATCTCGGACTGACTCAGTGAATGGAGGTCTGTGTTTATGTCTGTGCTCTGAATACTAAGATATGGAGGGGGAGAGCAGGGAGGGAGGCGGGGTCAAGAGGATGCCCATGTGATTGGCCGTGTCCATCTCTATCTGAACTGTGAACCCTGCCTACACATACAGTAACCACACACTCTGGATTGGACATATAGACCTTTTGAACTTTTACAAAACAATGCAATAAACCATTTATTGTTTAGAGGAATGTTGAGTTTGCAAAGTTTGGACCTCAAACAGAAAATTTAGCAGTTCTCAGATGCACATTTAAGGTGAAAAGTTCCATGAAACGACCCAAACCAACAATACATGAACCCACCTCTCAGCACTTTAGAACTTCACACTTCTGCGTGTGACCATCCATTTGTGTCTATTGAAGGCATGAATCTAGATTTACTGATCCATTTAAGCCACTCCTAGTGCACAAAATAGTTATTTGTTGATTTTTCTAGCAGGTTTGCTGAAAATATTATCTATCTGTCGGTCTAAGAAGAACATGTGGATAAATATCTAGTATGAATCAAAGAGGTCAATTATATAAGCAAAGCTGGATATCAAGCATTCATGGTCTATTGTGTGGGATTTAATTCCAACTAATAATAATAATTTATCTTTTATTGGAGCAACAGTAAAACATAAGTGAAAACATTTGACCCATCCCTGAAGGAGCATATTGGTTTCAGGGTCAAGGACCCTACGACATGCAGTCTTGCTGGAACTTGAACCGGCTACCTTTCAATAGCTAGCACAGCCGCTCTACCCACTGAGCTACAGTCTTTACTCGGATATTTAGATATAAACATGAAAAGAACTTCTCTACAGCTTATGTTGCTTTGGTCTATTTAAGGCCACTGTAAAAAAAAATGGCAGCATAACGTGACTGACTCCGTTGAAGAGGACCCGCCCCCTCTGTAAAATATAGGGCTAGTTGTAAGCTAATGGTTGAATATGCTGGAAAAAAAAAAATTTAGTCATTTCATTGATTAATTGTGTAAAAATAAAAATTTGTGCAGATTTGACTGACTTAATTCCAAAAACAGTCTGACATTGAGCTGTTCAACTAAGAGTTAGCATCACGTTTGCTGAGAAAAATTTTAGCTGCGGATTGAGAGACATTTGGTGCACTAGTGAGTAATTCTAGTCCACAGAACACAACAGCCACAGTTACTTTTTCTTGACATGAACTGGAATGTCTGAAGGTTCATTTGTGAGACTGGGAAGTTTTAAACAATTCTTTTGTAGTGATAATATGAAAAATACAGTTATTGTCTAATAGCATCAGCTGCCTGTCTTACGAAATGTTCAAGCTATTTCAATGTAAGCAGAGTCTGAATAATAGTCTGTCGGCCTCAGCGCCACTAATATCACTGATACATTTCCACTCATTCGGTGACCACACTCATGGTTAGGATCTCTTCCTCTCTGTCCAGCTCTCCTTTCCTCCGTCCTGAGTGCACAAGAATCCTTTGTCTTTGAAGAGATGAAAGGGACAAAAGCCACCATTGAAAAATACGACTGGATGAGCGAATGAGTGAAAAAGGGAAAAACATAGACGGGGAGAGGAGAGCGGTACGAAGCGTTAAAGTGTGTGTTTGTGTCTGTGTGTGTGTGTGTGTGTGTGTGTGTGTGTGTGTGTGTGTGTGTGTGTGTGTGTGTGTGTGTGTGTGTGTGTGTGTGTGTGTGTGTGTGTGTGTGTGTGTGTGTGTGTGTGTGTGTGTGTGTGTGCAAATATGTTCGATCGTGTGTGAGTTTGCAGTGCTTGACTTTGTGAAGGGGTGGTGATGGGGGCATGAAGAGAGGGAATAATTGGTGTCGGATGACAAAAGGGGTGAAAGAGGAAGAGGTTGAAGGATGGATGGTGAAGAAGAGAAAGGAAGGGGTTTGTGGAGTGAAGGTGGAGGAAACAGATCGGTGACAAAAGACAGTCATTAGTATTCCAGCGGAGAGAGTAATCCCTTCCACTCATTGCTCCGGTCCAGTGTCCACAGCCATAAAGAAGCCCAGCAGCCAGCCAGTACACTGCACTGAAAAGACTCAATACAGGACAAGTGAATGACGGTGACCACTGTCCTCGCCACAGCAGCCTCTGCAACGGTCTGAAAGACCCGTCCGGGTATCAACACAGGCCGAGCCAAGAAGGCATTTGTTACACCAGCACAAGACGTTCAAACCCCAAATGTACTGCAGCCAATCCAAGACCCACACAGCGCCATACAAATGAGCTGCTGTTGTGTCTTTCTCTGAACGTTCAGTGGTCTCACACAGCCTGATTAAGAGACAGCCTGTTTTTCTTTCCAACGTGTTTTGCTATTGCTGGGTGAGGCAAATACAAGTTATAATTTACTAATTAGTTTGCAAACGTCTTCAAGGTTTACAGGAGCTGCGTTCACACGGAGCCTCTTCTTCTCGTTTGAAATAGTTTGAAAGTCCAATCGTGATATACATGCTCTATACTTGAGATTCAAATCACATTAAATGAATGTACTTAATCAAAATGTTGTGTCAAAACCTGATAATCTTTCTTTTGTCACTATAAATTCTGATTTAACACTAACTAACATGACTGTTCAGTTCCTGTCCTGATCACGGTGACCGTCCTCCTGAAGACAAGGACGACATCAGTGATTTGGACATTCTTAGATTAATAGGTTAACAATTTTGAACCCACAATTTTACATTTTAAACTCTAGGTGACCCATTGGACCCAGAAGAGACTTTTAACTGATGCGTTCTTAGTGATTGAATCATCTTTACTTTAAATAACTTTTTATACAGTTTAAGAACAATATTAGGGGGCATATACAGAGCCCTCCGGAATTATTGGTTCTCCTTAAAAGTGGGTCAAACGAGATTCATAAGATGTTTTTATTTTCTATACCTATAATCTCTAAATCTATTTAATCCGCAATCAATGGCAAACCCTGCCTGTAATTATTTGTGACGTCTCCATTGCCACAATAACAGCCCTGAGTCTCAACTGTAGTGTTTGCTGAGGTTGGAGAACATATGGAGAAGATCTGATACCATTCCTTCATACAGAAGGAAGGAACGGCGGGTGGACTCTCCTCTGCAGCACATCTCACAGGTGTTCTGGTCAGGCGACTGGGATGGCGATGGCGGTAAATTTATTTGTGATCTCTGAACCCTTCTCGGCTTGATTTGGAGGTGGGCTTCGGATCATTATCCTGTTGGAAGGCGTGAGGTCCTTTTCTGGATGGCTACCACTCTTGCTACGCCACACCTTTCTCAGATGTTGTAACAAAAAGGCTCTACCTTGGGGTCATCTGACATATGACCTTGTTCCATTGAAAGTCCTACTGGTGTTTGTCAAACTGAAGAAGCTTTAGCTTGTGTGTGGATGACAGCAGAGACAATTCTCTAGCTGTATGCTTTAGAGAGACTTTTGTCAGTCCAACTATCCTCCACACAGTGTGTGGGGTCAGTTTGCAGACACATCCTCTTTGTAACATCTCCAGTTTCTTTAAACATCTTTATTATTGAGTGTTGAAACTGGGTTGTTGTTTTTTTACTGCTCACACATTTCCTCGTATCAATTCACAGATTTATGTAGTTCTATACATTTTCCCCCCACATCGTTACCATGTTCCCTGGTCTTTCCCATTTTTGAAAAACATCAAACAGAATTAGGCCTCCTTTCACCTCATATTTATACCCTAGTAAAGCAGGAAGTCATTGTTCACCGCTTTAGAGTTCCTACTCAAACAAGTGAACCTACTCCAACCCTTTTGGGCATCAAGGCTTCATCAGGAAGTTAGAACATTGATTTTAAACATCATATATCCCTATCCAAAGAGTACCTTTAACAAGTGCTTCACAACGGAGTACAGACAGTGTTCCCATCTCCCATATGTGACAATCCTATTTATATATTGATAAATCAAAATAAATACCTAGCATATCCACAGCCATCACTTGGCAACAGTGATGCGAAAAAATGCTGTCTTTTAACAGGCAGAAACCTCAAACACATCTAAAATCATTTCTTCATTTCTTCACGTCCAAATGGTCATTAAAAAAGAAAGCAAATTAATATTCCACAAATAATGTAAAAAGTTCTTCTAACCCTTCATTTTAACCATTTATGTACCACATTAAATATTATCCAACCTGTCAATGCTTGGCATCTAATACTTCAGTAAATCACCTCTATGACCTGCATGTAATAAAGGCTTCAGTTAAAAGGTCAACATTTTGGACAAAACATATGTGATCCTCTCATGTAATTTGTTTTTTAATTGTATGTTGTGTGAAAAAATAGCTTCCTTCTAGTGTGTGACAAATTATATATATATCTATGTTTATTTTGGAATCTACTTCTTCGTCTTTTGGCTGGTCCCTTTAGGGTTCGCAACCGCGGATCAACTGTTTCCACCAGTAGGTCGGTACCCCGCTGGTTAACTGTACCAGTGAAGGTATTTGTTAACCTGGGCCCCAAACCGTCCGCTTTGGAACTCAGTTTTATGTTCTGCATATGGATTTGGCTTCGGTTTTACGCCGGATGTTTTCCTGACATATTTTGGAAAACAATTTGTGGTGGTGGTCCATCAAATATGTTTTGAGTTACACGATAACACAAATGGCCTGCGGTGGTGGATATGCAACGACAAATCCATGTTATCAAAGACTTTTTGGAGACACTAATTGTGATAAATAACTGTGACATCAATATTGATCAGCAAATATAGGGAGTATGATTCTGTCCATAATCGTGCAGCCCTACCCTCCAAGTTCAGTGTCATTCAGGAATGGGGGTAGATTTCACAGTCTGCTTGACCAAATGACAAACAATATGACGCGTGCTGACATTACTGACCTTAAATTCTGCTTCTGTTTTCTCCTTTCTGCTTAAAATCGTAATGTAAACCACTGTAGCACCTGCAACTGTCATTGTCATGATCATGCAGGTGTATTGTGTTCACTAGATCATCTCAACGTGGAATTTGACAGCAGAAAGAAAAGATGACCCACAGCCAGTGTGTTCAGATGTTCATCTCAGTGTGTCCTCTGAACCTCCTTCTAAATCTAAGATCTCCTCTCAACGTCTCACCTCCACTTCCTCGGCCCAGATTTAGTAGCTGAATAGTTACGGCATCGACCCACATCACTCAAAGGAGAGTAGCCTCCGGCCACTATGGGCTGTAATTTAAGACTGACTTGTACGATCTCCCTCTGCTTAAGTGAAATGTGTCTCTGCTGTAAATCTGCTGCAGTGAGGGAGATTCCTAACCGACACGTTGTGACTTGTTTTGACTGAAAGGTTTCCATGCTGAGACAAAACCCGACTTATTCCTCCCTTGTGTTCTCCTGCAGTGATTAATGTACACTGTAAAACTTTTCACTCTACATTTACAGCAATGACATGGCAGCAGATTCACCTTTAATGTATACATTTTCTTTGTGTGTTTTAAAATTACAGTACCTTATAAGAAATAACTAGACCTTTGCTGTTGTCACCAGCAGCAAGTGTATGTCCCCGAAAAGTCTCCAATCCCCTGCCTTGTACACGCAATCCCCCTGATTGAACTCTTGAATTTAAATGTAGTTATGTTTGCAGTATTCTTTTGTCAACAGCTCCTCCTGGTGAGTAAAATATGTAGTATTACAGTAAATAACAATGTATAATAGATAGATCTCTTCAAGTCAATTCACATGCACCCCCTAGTGAGTAAATATGAACGATCAGAGTAAAACACAACATATACAACATAGAGCTGTTCAATTTAAATCATATACAACAGATTTAGACAAAAAGGAACCAACGGTTAGGAAGGTATGTTGTTTCGTGAGAAGCTCCCCCTAGTGTGTGGTCTATAGCTATAGTGCCCCCCATGATGCCTGATAGTAACGCTCTGTTTTCTTCATCTGGTTCGTGTCCAAGTAATCTCTCCAAAAATGTGCAAAAATACATCAGAAATGAATTTCTTTGTATTAATACTACAACATACTACTAAAATGGTCGATGGACAAATACACGGTATCAAGGGAAAAGCCCTGGGAGCAAATTGGTGCTCACAACTTTGAGATACAAATTGCAGTAGTTAGGGATCAAACATAAGAAATATAATTCCTGAAATTATCAGCAGGCTTTGATGTCAGTAGCGGTGTGCCGTTTCCTAACTTTGTGACACTTAATTTGGCGGCTTTCGTTGTTATGTAATGCATCCGTGTCAAGAAGCTGAGCAGTCTGCAGTATATTCATTCATTTCCCCCACTTTTCTCACACTTTTCCATGATGCCCTGCTGTTTTCAGTTACATTTAGAGTACATTTCTATGAATAATGACATTCCCTTAAAGTTCCGTTTTATTTCTCCTAGATTGCTCTGCGGTTCACATCATGTCACGGTATCATCTTAAATACAGCATAATGTTCAGATTTCAATTTTTGGGTTTGTTTGCTTTGAGTTTTTGTTTAGATTTTACAGCGTACTACAACATTGAGAATATCTCTTGTTTAGCTACGTGCCTACAGATTGGGAGGAGACCAAATGTTTTTTCCTCTTTTTCTGCAATAAGTTATTCGACACATTGCTCCCAAAATGTGTTGGTACACTTATTTTGAATAATCGTCAAACTCTTCTACATCAATAAGAAAGAAGGAATTTTATGGATTTTTTGTATCCAGTGTAATAATGTTAACATGAATACTTCTGTACAGCAGTCAGACATAGTTATATATAAGTATTCCATTTTCATTGAGTATGACGTATGAACAGGCACAGAATATACATAATGATAATTATGGTCCATTCATGAAGAGAACTCAAAAGCGTGTAAGCTGGACTGACTGTAGTCGTTCTCATCATGTTCTGTGATGGCATGTGCTAAAGAGATAGACCAGAAAAGAACAGGAAATACACAAGAGTATGAGAATTGATGCTGGTCTGAAACATCGACCGAAAAATTCTGCCGAAATAGTGTTTGTATGGCTGTACCACATGGAGGGATGCATTCAAAGAATCATACGCTCTTCTGTTAAAATAGACTCATGGATAAAGCTGTCCAATGTAAGCAACATACGGAGAATGCTACTTGGAAACCCTGCAACAGGTTCCATGTTGTTACACCTGCTAGCGACCCTCCTCACTGTAAACACAACACATGCTACGAGGCTGAGCTCCTGTCCAGAACCATAAGAACAATATCAACATCACAGAGTGAATGTTCGGGGGATGGCCCAGTATCGTGAGAAAAGATCAAAAAAAGTAAATAAAGACAGACGACTACTTGTAAGAATACTGCATTGGGGTTTATATGATGGTATTGACATAGTATAAGGATGAATATAATAGAATTTAATTGCAAGCGAATATGACAATTAAATAATTTATATTTTGATTTTACCACCAAATGTATCCCCAAGAATCTAATTTATTTGTTCTATTCAATTTACAATAAATCCTCTGGTTTCATGATGAGAAAAAAAAATAAAGAAAATGTACTGAAAGTCTTTAAATGCAAAGTATTTCTGTTTCTCTTACCTTTTTGTTGAGTCGTAACCAAAGTTGACTTTGACCAAAGTTCAGAAACTTGAAGATTTAATTCATTTCACTGAGCAGCGAGTGCATGTGAAAAAGACAGATGGCACACAACTGGAGGAAAAGTAGAGGAAAGCTCTCACGGTTCTGAACGACATGCACTTGTTGGCAGCTTGAGCATTTTTTTTAAATCACTCTGACATCACATAGCATGTCTTTGATGTCGCGGTGCATCCAATAAGTTCTCTTAAAAAAAAACGTCAAAAACGTGAAAACCCCTTCAGCAATCGCTGTTTCCCAGCACCCTGGTACTGGCAGTACCGGTTCTCCCTGTTACTGGGTCATTATGTAATCAGATGAGCACAATTCTTCTTGCATGTGAAGCGGAGAGGGAGCCCAGTGTGTTGGGACAGAGTGAATTTAAAGAAGCTCGTGCTGTCCACTCCTCCAGGAGCCCCCTGCATGCCTCTCTATATAAACCCAAAAGCATTCAGATGGCCGCTGTTTCACGACATTTTTAATTCATTAATTCAACTCTCCTCCCAGCCTCTACTCCCACCCTCCCTCTCTGTGTCTCTCCTTGACTGTACTCTATAAATGGGCCCCTTTGTTTTGAGGCCTCCTCTGCTGTTTCAGCCTTTGTCAACTTTCTCATGGAGATGTTTGATGGTCATAAGATACAAGGCTGAAAGTTGTTGCACTGCATCTGAGGTATTTACAAATCAATGACAGGAGCAGAACAGGGCTCCTTTCTTGTGCACTTGGCTCCTTGCAGTTTTGCGTTGGCCGGTGTGCAGTGAAAGGATAATGTCAGAGCATCTCTGTGAGGCAGTGCCACGTACGCCTGCGTGGAGGGCACTCAGCACTGTATTGGCCAGAGCACATTGCCCTGCTGTGAATGGACATCCTGGGCTGAATTAATTCACCAAAGTTACAACCGTTATACTGAAACACTGGCCAATGGAGGGCTGTGTTGTAAGTTTCCCCTCCGATGCAACATTTTTACAGTTGAAAAGTGCTTAAACCTTAAGTTTTTCCATTTGCTACCACACTGTATCAAATTATCTAAATCATATCTTATATTGTAAATTAGAATAAATACATAATTTATTTTTTTATTTCTGATATTAAACCTTTATAATTTTTCTTTAGCTAAAAATTTCCAAAAATTATCCCAAAAAAGTCTGGGAAATTATTGAATCTTCTGGTCAGGGGGAGCGTTTCGATGAAAAAAACTGTTTTTACAGATTCTTTATGGGAATTAACTTCTAAACCGTTGATCTGATTTTGTCCAAATTTGAGGAGATCTTTCTTGAATATATCTTACTTAACTCAGACAGTTCATATTTTACTCACTAGGGAAAAATGTTCTGAAATTTTCGGGAGCTCCATCTGGGGGATTACTTGTAAAACACAGTGGATTGGGGTTTTTTCGGGTATTTTTACGCTGTCTGTCGGGGATGGTTGATTATGCTGTTCACTGGACCTGGGTCCCAAATACCAACATGTTTGGAATGACAATAAAGAACCATGAGAATAATTTCCCGGAGAGATGATGAAGGAGGTGATTAAAATCCATCAGTCTGGGGGGTTTAAGCTTTTTCTCAGCTTCTGGGACTCCACAGATCCACCTCTGAAGGACTCAACATGAATCAGATCTAGAGCGCTCTTCCAAAATCTAAAGCGCCTGGATTGGATGCCACCCCTTGCTGTCTACATGCCGTAGGGTCCTTGAGCATGACCCTGAACCACAATTTGTTATAAATATAAACACTTTCTTGATTATGTTAGATTTAGTTTGAAGATGCGACACACATGATATTCACAAATGACTTGGACTTCATTATTATCATTGATTTCTTTAAGGTTTTTTTTTGATATCCTTCAACAATTTAGTTTGCTCATGATTTCAAATGAACTGAATTTAACTACTGCGTGGTCTATTCCTGGCTCCTACCTTCCTCTCTACCACTTCATTACCCAACATTACATTACATTAGTCGTGAAAGATCAACATTACGGTAGATTTTTCCAACTGAAAACCAGAATTAACACTCCTGCACACATGCTCTCTGATCTAATTCTCTTTTAAAGTTCCATCAACAATTTTACTCGCTGTAGAGTTAGACGTTGTCTATTTTTTTCTATACACTTAACAAAGTGGAAAGGTCAACTTGTCAGTCCACCATTCAAGCTTGCTTTCTAACTTTGTTTTGAAGTCAAATTTACTGTATGTTCAGATGAGAGTCCCCAGGCGGAGCACAGACGCATGAATCTGCACCTGCGACGCTTCGCACAATAAACCCGCCACTGCGCAATATCTTCTCTGCCTGGTTTCACACGCACATCAATCTGCAGGGCCCCTCGAACTTGCCAGCGAGTGTTGTTCCTCCTCAACACCCTCTCCTGCCCTGCAGAGTTTGGGGCTCCCCTCAACCGGAGCTGTGGGGCCCTGCAGCCATGGGGGCCTAGGTTATATATGTGTTTTTACCCTCTGAGTAACGTTTTTCTGGGTAACGGTGACGATGTAATCAGTATTTTGCTCCATTTTGCTCGGGGTCAGTCTTTTTTCCTGGGTGGGCAGCACCTGAGGCCGTGAAACAGCTGATGGATTGCGTGATAACAGAAAACAAGATGTTTGTGGAAGAAATTTCCACTGTTTACTGCTTATTTTGGCAATGCTGACCTCAAATAACCTGCAAATATTGATGTTCTGCATAAATGATGCATCTCTCTTATTAAACTGGTGCAAGAACAGAACTAATCCAAACTAACTAGTTTTTTGGTTAACTTTGTTTTATTTGTGGTGCTAAGAACTCAATGCAGAAGTAATAAACTTAACACTCTCTTTACAAATTCATCCATTTTAAAAACTTTCAAGCACATTTATAAGAAACATATTTCATATTTCTCAGCCACGGCAAGCTGTTGCTATAACTTGTTATCGTGTGGAAATAAAGTTTGAAAATGTCACTGTGGGCGTCAGTGTTGTCCTCCAAGTTGATCAAGTGTACACGCATTTTTTTTAATTATCTGTAATCTTATACGCAGCATAAGTCTTTGCATTCTCCATCAATTTTTATATCGCTGTAATATCCTTTGTGTTAACGAAGTATCTCAAAAATGATTCCATGTAAAATGTTCAAATTTCATGCCTTTGGAGGAAAGAATTTATTTATTTTGGGAAAGATCGGTGGTTTGTTTCTGAAACCAGAGTGAGCTTTATTTCCTTAAGATTTCAGGCCATAATTTCTCAACCGTTGGTCCGATTTAGTCCAAATTGGGTTCAAACGGGTCGGAAAAAGGAGATTTATCTTTTATATGTCATATTTTGCTCACTAGGGTAGAGGTTTTTGATGAAAAACATTTTTTGGAAATAACTTCCTAACCATTGTTCTAATATAGTCCAAATTAAAACATTGATGCGTATCAATCGACCTGTTTCATCTTGTATATGTTATATTTTGCTTCAATAGTTATTATTTTACTTTATGATGAAAAACACATTTAATAAAACATAAGTTAGGAGTTCAATCAGGGAGATTGCTTGTACAATGCAGGTGATTGGGGGGCTTTTCTGGGCTATACTTGCTGTCAAGTATGACAGTGTAGCCGTAGCTGCTGGGATTTAATCACTTTTCTGGTCTTCAGCATCCTCATCATCACATATATCATCATCACACATATTTAGCACTTTGAGATTTGATCCAAATGTAAAGTGCATTATAAATTAAATGTATTATTATTATTATTATTATTATTATTATTATTATTATTATTATTATTATAAACATAAGTTAGCTATTTCTTTGGTTTTTGACCAAATTTCTCATGAAATAATGAAAAATCTCATTGTATCAAGAGAAAATGTGTGAATGAATAAATAATTACATGTTGCTGTACCTGTAGAGGAAAGGGTAGAAGAAGAGAAGAGAAGAGAAGAGAAGAGAAGAGAAGAGAAGAGAAGAGAAGAGAAGAGAAGAGAAGAGAAGAGAAGAGAAGAGATCCTTTATTCCAAAGAGAAAGTATCGTTGAATATACAGTATTGTGCAGAACCATCACTCGGTGTTCCCATGAATGATGTCTAACCCACTTCTTTTATGAATGAAAGAATGTGACCTCTGCAGGCCGACCAGAGTTTAAGGAAAATGATGTCATGGAGGTCAGCTGGTCACGAGAGAGAGTCAAGACAGGGAGATGAAGGCAACATGAGTGCGTGATCACTCTAAGTGAATAAGAACACCTTTATTTATGTAGCACTTTTTAAAACTAACAAACGTCTCCACCCAAAAATGAAACGAGGTGCGTGAGTGCAAACACAATGGAAGGCAGAATACACAGGGACTCAGAATACATGCAAATAGACGGCGTGCACCTGTAAATACAATTAACCGATTCTTGAATGAAAGTCTTAAGTTTTAATAGAAGCTCAGGATGCATGTATGTGAGAGCGAGGATTGGATGTAGTTAATCCACTGGCAGATGAATTTTGAAATGATTGAGAGCGGATTGGCTGACGTAGGCGGAGAGTAGTGTAAGGGAGAGGCAGTGAAAGTATGTACTGAGAGCTGGAGAGATGTTGGTGAGATGCTGCATGTCTGATTGATGCAGTATTTCTGAGATGAAAGAAATGGGACTGGGAAAGCTTACCGATGAGGTCGGAGACAATACCAAGCTTCTCAGACATGGTCGTGATGATTTAGTTAAAAGCACACAATGAAGTAAAGTAGAAGATTCTATTCTATTTGGGTTAAGGAACAGGAAATCAAGAAATGATCTCAGCAGGAGGTCCAGAGAAAACTTGTACAGCGAAAACTAGAAACATACAAAGAAAAAGAGGAAGGTATCGCAGGGGCAGAAAAAACCAGGATACATTAAAGATGGAGGATCGAGGACCAATGAATGATTCTCCTCCTCCTTCCTTTTTCCAACCCTCTCTTTGTTTATCTATTTGGCCCAGGAAGAAGTTTGTGTTTCCATCACATGTGTCAAATTTGCCCTCCCCCTCTGCTGCATTCTGTTTCCTTCACTACCCACCAACATACCACGCACACACACAATGCACACACACTCACACACACATTTTGTGTTACTTCCTACCTTTAAGCTACCTAAGAAAATGTATACTTATAAATGCATTTAGGGAAATGCCCCCAACTCACATGTTAGACACACAAATACAGAAAAACAAAAAATGGAAAACTCTTAACAGTCTGAAATGAGTTAGATGCAATGTATGCCTTCAGATTCTGAGTTTTTGACATTTTTTTGACATTTTGTGCCTTTCAAGTTGTCATATCTGAGCCTCTTCAGCGTGAAATCTCGCGAAACAGCAAACCGGAAATAAGAATTGAAATCGAAAATAAATTGGTCTATTTGATTTGAAGGCATGGTAGATTTGCTCAGTACTAACCTCTCACTCCATCTGGTGGTTATCCCTACACACACACACACACACACACAAACACCTGAAGTACAGTAGATACAAATTAATGTGGAATAAAAGGAAAATGTCAACAAAATGTCATTTTAGTACATGTGTCTAAAATCATGACAGTGACAGTGTAAATATGTGTCACACTTAAATTACATTAAAGGCATTTCCTTGTTCAACCCTTTAATGTTGTGACTTGTGTGTCTTTTTCCACTTTCTCTCTGGTGTTTTACCTGAGAATGGCACAAAGTGAACAGATAATTCAAACAAATGAGTTTGAGACAACACGACTTTTTGTATTTTACTTTATCTTATTTTTAGATTTTGATTCTCTGTCAGTTGAGCTTCTCATCCCATAATAGTATACATAACACAGACAATCATCACTTATACAAAGAAGAAAATAAACCTCCCACTGCTCATCACAACCCATCCCTGCCCTCATTCTGCCTGCCCGTCCATACATTTTCACATTGTCAAGTTTCATTCCAGTTTGTTATTCCAGTAACAGTGGAATGAAAACAATATGTAAATGTAATCCATATTTTATCTCTCCCCTTTAAGGTAAAGGTAATCTTCTCTTGTTTCATTTTAAAGACTTTTCAATCCTGCCTCTACATGTAGTTTCATGTTTTGACTCAAAATACCTCATCTGACCTCACGTAATATGAAATTGTATATTTCTTAGTTAGTAACCATGACATTTTTAGGAGACTGTTGATAATCTGTCACTTCTGCTGAGGTGTAGGTTTGGTTTGGATGCAGCCAAACCAAACCTACACCTCAGTGTCCGGGTGGATTTCACTTCTTACACATTCTGTATCAGACATGTTCCCTCAGATTTTGTACTCTCTGCCGTAAAACAAAACTGCTGTTAAAGGAAATGTATATTTAAGGTTGTTTTTTTATAGTATATTGAGACAATGATGAGCTTAAGGTCTGATTAGACTGGATACGCTGATGTCCCAAAATACTTTCTTGAGTCAGAACGAACATGACCAGTGGACTTTTGCGTGGAAGCCCTCCTGCCATGGGGTCACATCATGACCACCTACACCCAAGAAAGAAAGCCACTTGTACCGTCCTCTTCACACACTCCTTGCCTATTTATGCAGTTCAAATGGCTTAAAAAGGCACTGATACATATTGCACATAATAGTATGTTATTGCATATCCAAGCTGTGACGTGTTTTTTGGGTTCACATTAATAAAGATAATGACATGAAATCAAAAATGAAATTGGTACAATTGATAATTATTCAAGAAAATAATATGAGGCTAATGTTTTCTACACAATCTAGCACAGTAACTTTACAGAATGTGTGAAATTTGACACTTAATTGACAGTTTCAGCTAGACCTTGAACTTTTGTATCATCATCATCTCAGTAAGGATGAAAACGTTAATTGCAACGGATGAAAAATGTATTACAACAGATGATATGTGATAATCATTCTGTTAGAAATTTTTTTGCGCAAGGTAATTCCCACCTGGAGTGTGGATACTGGTGGTGATGGCTGATGACTCTGCTGAGAATGATCAATGATACAGATGATGGATCTGGGGGACTGGATAGAGATGAGGAGTGAAAACGAGAAAATGAGAAATAATCGGTGACCGTGAAGATAGTTTTCTTGATGAACTTCTGCTGCAATTCATTTTTGGTATTTTATAAAGATGCACTTTTTCCACTTTAAATTGCAAGTTTCAAACTCTTCACTGGTGTATAATCTTTAAAGGGCCTGCTGGAGGAAAGAGTTCTTGTAGTCTGCCCAGTACACGTGTATAAAGCACATGCAATCTATTATCCACTCATTATTCTTAATGCACTGCAGCATGGCAGTCTGCAGATAGCTCATCTAATTTATGCCTTCACGAGGTTGAGTCAAGCTCTATTAATGATGATTACTTGACCAAAGCCTTCGCAAATAACGCATTATGTTTATACTTTTTGAATATCTTACATTTGATCATTTCCTTACCTTCCTCTTCTGTGACAATCGTTTCCTATCAGCTGTGACTGTGAGAAAATGGATGTGAGAGGATTTCACACATGAGACTCTTTGCCAATGACGAACCACAAAGGAAGGTCAACATTCTGAGATCGTGGCAGTAATCTGAGGCCGTCTGTGCGTCCTTAAAATAATAATTTGGCCTTTCAGTCTCTCCTCTTTGACTTTATCAGACTTCACAAGTGTTTGTTTGGGGGTTTTTGAGGTGAATGTTGGCGAAAATCTTGAGATTCAAAACTATATTTGGTACTTCAGGGACCTTTGATCATAGTTTTGGATCTGAACCCAAAAGCAGACTCGACGATGGGCAGTAAATTTCGATGGGGATTTATTATGAAAGCGTTGAGGAGGACGGTGAGGAGGTGGGCGGTTAGACAGGGGCATAAATGATGAGAGGAGATTAATTCCTGATTGGCATCGAGATTCTGGACAAAGACATCGATATCTGCAAAAAGTAAAAAAAACTTGAGGAAAAACAAGCACAAAGAGCAAAATATTTCTTTGCAGAGTTCATAGTAGCCGATATAGTTACCAGGTGAAAAACTGTGTAATGTATTATGGGATGGTAGGGAAGATCAGGCTCTTATGCTGCAGGTTGATGGTTTGATGGCAAACAGGTGAGAGTCGAACCAGGTGAGTTAACTATGAACTATTAGAGTACAATATGACAATCACAAGGTCGATCTCCTAGAGCTGATTGATGTGACCCAAATGTGGATTAAACCGGACCAACAGGTAGGAAGTTATGGAAGAAAAACTTTGTTTTTCATCAGAAAAAAATGTCCCCCCTAGTGAGTAGAATATGATATGTGGAAGATGGAACTCCTCGAGACGCCGAATCAGATCTGAAATGAAGGCCTGAAGACATTTGGAGATAAAGCTCTACCTAGTGTCGTAATATAGAACCGACCTTTCCCAAAATCACTCCAGTTCTTCATCGCATTTAGGTCTTTGTGGGCATAACATTTGACAATGTTCAAATAGTTTCCAAAAGTAAGCCATTAAATAGTTTTTGAGTTACTGCTAAACTTTTCGGGGATATATGCATAAAAATGTGTTTAATATTTATTTGAATTTTAGGAAGAAATGCTCTGGATTAAATGTAAACCTCCCATTTTCACTGATTTAAAAGCTCTATGGTGGAGTTGGGCTGAAATTGATTCTTTTGATTGATACGTTCCGCCAGTGGAGTAGTTTAACGTTTCTATCTTAATGTGCCAAATGAGAATTTCAGTCTAATGGGGGTTTTTTTCAATAAAAATAAAATGTTCCATATTTTTACTCGTTTAATGTGTTTTCAATGCATCGATTGGAATTTCTTGCTTCATTAACACATCCATCCATCCACCCGGTAGCTGTATCCGCTTATCCTGATCAGGGTTAAAAGGGGGGCTGGAGCCGATCTTTGCTGACATTGGGCGAGAGGCAGGATACACCCTGAACCTACCACCGGTTCATCACAGGCTCAACACACAGAGACAGTCATTCACACTCACATTTACTGGAGATTTAGAATCGCCACTTCACCTATATTGTATGAAAATGCAAACTCCACACAGAAAGGCCTCCGGTCTAGAGGTGGATTTGAACCAAGAATTTTCTTCCTGTGAGGCAGTAGAGTTTCATCACAGTAAAACACAAGGTAAGAGAAAGCGTTTTATATACAATACTCAGATTCTGAACTAAACAGAAGGTCACGTAGTTCTCCGTTGGAGGTCAATTCATCTATCGGGAGGGCAACAGGAGAAGCCTCACACAATTCATTGACTGTTTGGGGTTTTTTTTCCCTGTACATGATGATCTGGCCTCCACTTCATACTGAAGTGTTTGAGGAGGGTTTTTTTCTGTTTTCCTGTCGCTCCATATTTTGAATCTTTTTTTCTGAAGTTCTCGGACGTGCAGCAGTTAGAGAAGCACCAGAGGTTTGACGTTTGGATGTTTTCGTTTCTCGATTTGATTTATTTTATCATTTAATCTAAGTGATTCATCTCTGATAGGTTGTAATAAGCCACAGGAGATAAGGTTGTTTTTTCATTGAGCTTTAATTATTGACTGCAATGATTGAAGGAGTTATCACGTTTGACATTGGTTGTCCTTATGTTGGCCAGTCAGGAGTTTTGACTGGCCTTATCTCACCTGGATCAGGTTTGTCATTCTGTTTTGATTTTAGGGAGAGGCTGTACCCTTCCACTGCTGGCTCTGAGATGGTAATTACACCATCACTTTTTACTTTACTTTGATGCGTGTGCATGTTGGTGTTTTTACACTTCCTTGTTTGAGCCACACCTCTGCAATTTCCCCATTGTGGGACTAATAAAGGTTTATCTTATCTTACCTCTGTCTTCATCACGTTGAAGTTGTTTTTAAAGCTCATGACAACAGAGGTGCGGTTTTATTTATTTGTATTTTATTGTTGTGGTTTTTGTAAGACAACTGGCTTCTAGGATTAGTGTTTTAACATCTGACCCAGTGTGGGATGACGGGGCCTGATAAATTAGCCACACTTCCTGCTGAGATAAGGCTGCACTCACGCGCAGATATGACTGGCGTAGGACGATGGAGATGGTGAGCTGTGTTGGCCGAGACCCGAAAAGTCTGTCTGTTGCCTCTTTTCCACCGAGCTGGTTCCAGGGCTAGTTCGGACCCAGAGCCTGACTTAGCACCAGATTCTTGCTTTTCGACCACCTAGGCCAGAGCTGCTGGCTCTCAAAACTGGTGCCAGACAAGCACCCTCTCTATGCTGGAGTAGATCAAAGAAGCATTTACGTCATACGAGTTGAACCAACTAAGCACTGGCACCATCACCAGCACCGCACTAGCGCCAGGTTATTTTTGTTAGAAAAGTCATTATTTGGTTTGTTTCTTCACAATTTTCATAATAATTGAATTTTCCCAATCCACACAGAGGTGGTATGTTTAAAACATTACTTTCTGGGACCTGATTTCAAATGCTTAGGTTTTCAGACCCCCCCCAGTGGACATTTTATGGTAAAACTGTTACGGTCAATCTAGCCCTACGACAACAAGGGTATAGCCCTGAAAATCCTCCCTCCCTGGGTTGTACAAGCAATCCCCCTGATTGAACTCCTCAAATTAAATGGGGAGTAATGTCCAAAAAACAGTGTTATGTGTCATTTCCTTGTGTGATTGTCCATCATGTTCACCTGCATCTCCATCCAGCTGGGTCTCATTAAGCGGGTTTACATTGAGAGCCTAATTTCTGAATAGATTCGGCAAAGACGTCTAATCGGAGAGAAGATGCTGCAGGTAAACATCCCTTTCCGAATTGAAAGAACCTTTCTAAATTAGATTTCATTCCTTTACATGGAGATAGTCTAAGTCCCTTCGGAAAAGCCTTTCCGATAGCCAGTCCCTTCATGTAAACACTGTATCGGAGAGCTTTCTGTTTCAGTTGTATCTGCGCATGCCCAGCGTCGTTACGTAATGCTTCCCTGAGTTTTTTCAGCGCCGCAACGCATTTTAAATATGGCGACTTCAAAACAGTACCGGTCTACATGGGAGAGGGATTTATTCGTTTGCAACTTTGAAAGAGTTGAACATAGTTGGACGGTTAGATGAATGAAAACTCAATTCCGCGCATTTCCTCTTTGTTGTATTCTTCTTCTGGGCGCTTGTTTGCTGTTGGCCTCCGGCTCATCGAAGCATTATCGCCACCTTATGAACTGGAGTGTAGATCCTTCGGAATGTCTGTAAGCTGTTCCTGATTAGATGAGTCGATGCTTGTAAACACCGGGTCGGAAAAGATCACAAGTCATGGAAACCTGCCACCGACATTGAAATTGGGAAAGGTTTAATTCAGATAGGAGAAAAGTTTCCCTTGTGAACCCACCTATTGTCTCATTGCCCCAGTGGATTCAGTCTGGCTCCCCTTCCCTCCTGTGCCAGATCCTTGATGTTTGATGTCACACATTCCAGTCATTTTCCCTATGTTTCCCTGATTAACTTTTCCAAGTGTGATACTTTATTCTGTTGTGTAAGTTTTTTGTTTGGGACAGTTTCGACCACTGCCTGCATCCTGGACACTGATTATAAGGATTTCGGGTTATAAAATCATGGAACTTTATCAATCTGCGTCTGTATTGTCTGCATGTGGGTCCTCCATTCTTCAACTGCTTAGTTTCCGTCACACCCTATCCTGTTTTCACATAATAATAATTATAAAAGGTAATATACAAAGGGAATGGTAATATACTGCTTGTGGGGATTTTTTTTTTACTGCTTTTTTACTGCTTTTTTTACTGCTTTTTTTTTTACTGCTTTTTTTTTACTGCTTTACAACTCTAATATTTGAAAACACATTGAAGGTCAGCTTTCATTTTCAATAGAGCTAAGTTACATGAAGTACAAATAAATGCAGACATATCTAGAGGCAAACACATGGTTAATCATTTAGATACAACATTTAACAATGTTAGAAAAGAGAGGGCATGATTGGTATGAAGTACATAAATAAGAACCATAAAAACAAAGCGATTAAGAGCAAGAATAGTTACAGTTAAACTGTTGGCATCTGCAGGACCGGCCATGACTGAGATCAAGTGCAAAGACAACTAACATCCCTGGAAAGTAGGACTGAAAGATATTAAAATGGAGAAATAAAAAACAAAAAATAAAATACTGGTGAGTGTTATTATTATTTTCCTATTATTTTTTATTTATTTATTTATTTTTTTCTGCTTCATTTTCATCCATTCACCTAGTAATATCAACCCTCACACCCAAACAAACAAATTCTGCTTGTTGATTCAGTGTTAATAACGATAATAATATTTTTTTTTAAGTGGTAAATGTTTTGTCTGGGGTCTTCAGGGGGGGGAAATTCTTTACTTTGTGAAAAAGAACAGAGTGATGCATTTCAAGAGGCCTTTAAAATGAAGCCACATGATTTCACATGTGGACACAACGTTCCCCTGATGTAAATCTTTACAGATGCATGCAGCCATGAGGAATGTCTCAATTCCATAACCAGCGCTATGTCACATACTGTCTTTGACGTCACCTCAAAGCTGCAAAAACCTCGGAGTCGTAAGAAAATCAACCCATGGTGACATTTTATGGTTTGAGAAAATATCGCCGAGTCGGCATCCATAAAAACTCCATTTGGCACGAAGTCACGGCAAAAAATATACGGTGTATTTCTAGACAGATACAGGTGTGAGAGAAAACATTCATGCATGGACAGTTACACGCTGCGGATTATTCAGAGCATCACCTGATCATCTTAGAGATAAGCCACTTATGTAAAGAACATTTCTGTCACTTGTGTCCAACTCTTTTATGGTTGTGACCCGGGGGCAAACACCAGCCATGTTTTAACTGCAAGTTTGTTTTGCTTGTGTTTACTATCTGCTCATTTTAGTTTAGTCAATTTTATAACATGGTATTATAGACTCGTCCTGCCAAAGATCAGAGGTGAAAAAATGACACACATTATTTATTACAGTGGAAGTACAGCTACTAGTGCACAAAAAATTCACTCATTCATTCATTCACTAATCCAACTTATTTTATCTAATAAAAAATGACCTTTTTGTGTGATGTCATGTCATTTTGATATAATATCAATTAACCTTTCATCTTGTTGCTGTCCTTTCAATCTAGTTCTTTCGTTCCGCTGTTTTTTTGCATTCTCCACCTTCCAATCTCCACCTTGTCCACGTCAGTCTCGTCATTCATTATTCATTCATTCTCAGCATAGTTATCAGCCACCACCACCAGACTGGAACTGCTGATATACAGGACGCTGCTGCTGCTCAGGGCAGCCACCCTTTGATCACAATCTCCCTGAAGGGTCTGAGCACCAAATTCTTTCTGATGGACTAATATCATAGTCTGTTGTAATAAATCATTCATCTTTTTCTTCATTCTCCATCTCTTCTCATTGCAAGAGTTTAGTTAATGACTATTTTGTTACACATACATTGTCCGTATCTATTCGTCCTGTTCAGGGTTGCAGGGGTGGGAGCCGATCCCAGCTGACATTGGACGAGATGCGGGGTACCCCTTGGACGAGTCGCCAGTTTGTCACCGGGCCATTCGAGGACTTTCAGCATTACGGTCAATGTAGAGTTACAAATACACCTAATGCTTCTCAAATAGAGTGGGGTGTTTTCTCCTTGAGGGACTGCAGTGGGTATGTGAGATTATTTTAAGAAACATCTGTCATGCATGATTCTTAAAATAATTTCACTATAATAAATTTAATTAAAAGGAAAATACAACCACTAAATCCAATAAACTAAACCAATAAAATACTGTATATTTAATATTCCTATTTCGAATTTTTCGAAGACGATCAAGGCCACATTTTCATTTTTTTCAAATGCTAATTTAAGTCATAATTCTGAGAATAAAGTCAGAAATCGGACTGTAATTTAAACTGTATTTTCAAAAAAAAAAATTAAAAGAAAAATTAAAAATGTGCTGAAAGGAATCTGGATCAGATCATCATCACATTTTTGCATTCTGACCTTAAAATCAGAATTCTAACTTTATTGCAATGATTTCTTTTTTTAATGTAACCTTTATTTATCACAAACAGTTATACGGAGTGCAAAATTAGGAAATATTTTATCCCCCTCTGACACACAGCTGAGGAAGGCCGGGGAGCAGAGTGGGGTTTTGCTCAAGGACCCTACGACATGTAGATTACAGGGGAGGGTGCAGGGACAGAACCGCTAATCCTCAGATTGGGGGACCACCACTGAACCACAGCCGCTCCTCAAAAGCAGTGCACCCGATAGCTCCAGTCCGGCCCCCTAAAAGTGGGTGTTGGTGTTTTTGACAGATAAGATATATTTTGAAGTCCAACCCAAAATGTGCAACATGACATTATCCCAATTTGTTCATGGCATCCAGACAAATTTCAACTCCAACCTAAAATTCCACTTAAAATCTAGCATCTGATGGACTTTAGACTTCCTGTGCCAGCAGGAATGACTTCACACTAAACTGTGTTTACTTAGGCAGGAAAAGCTCTTTGGCACCAGGTGACATTCCTGCTTCCAAATGTTCCGTACAGAATGTTCTATAAAAGTGAGAGGCTGACTGTGGACCAGTGGTGGGTGAAGTTAAGTGCTTGTACAGTTAAGGTGTGACTAATAACACTGGTGTGTGTCTTCGACTGAGTGACACATTTCTCTCGCTCAGGATTATGTAACATATTTCCGCTGCACACACAAAATCCAGCAAATTTAGCCCAAAGGTACACTTTGGCCCATGTACTTTATTGAAAATGTAAACTCAAAGTCATTTCAGGTCAATGATAGAACATTCAGCAATAAATCAACTTTAGATACTCCTCACAGTAATAAAGGAGGAACAATGATCAGTAATTATATTATATATATATATAAATATAACATTTCATGATGTTTTTGTCTGCCCTGTTAGCTTCGCCTAATTTCCGGGGTGTGCTGTCATGTGACTTGATATTTAGTGTTAATCACCATCTTGAAAAAAAACAGATTCACTTTATAAAGACGCCGTGAACAAGGTTCATTATACTTACTTTTTATGTGCCATTTTTGTTTTAGTTTTTACTGTGCAGTAACTAAAACAGCTTTCGTATCTGACACTCTGACCTTTGTGTCCACGTTGCCATGGCGACCGATGAGGTCAGTATGTGCGAAGGTGGCTAGACTTTTCTACAGAAGGAATAATATTCTTTGTGTACTGTAGCTTTGGATACTGTTTTTGTTTGGGTGCTTTATCAAGTTTGTTTGCTGTTGTCACAATGTTGATTGAGGTTTTATTCTAAGTCATATGACCATACGACTCAGTAGCATAGAGAAGCTAACACGGATATCAGCTCCTTTAAACTCTGCGAAACATATTTTCTCCCTTTTGCTTGTTTTTCTTCAAGTTTTTGCCGTTTGCAGACATTGATGTCTCTGTCCACAATCTCAACGCCAATCAGTGTTAAAAGCAGAAACCCCTCATTACACAATTACACATCTACCGACGGCCAGAGACATTTTACAGATGGTTACCTCCTCTTCAAACACCTCACTCATGCCCCATGAAAAGTGAAGTAAGGGGTTGACTGTTGAGTGACTTATTTTCCCAAACGGTTGCCACTACACTTCAGTGACGCTGAATTCTTCATCCCTTTATCATGTTTATTATCTGCTTCTAATTGCTTTATGTACTAATTTGTCTCATACGCCTTAGCGTGGTAAATATTGCTTTTAAAGGTTTTATCTCATCTTTGACAACACCATTCTGTAAGCAGAATGTGACCCTTAAAGGTAAAGTGTGTAATATTTAGGGGCTCTTCTTTTATTACTTTATGAAATATAATGATCCTAACTACGTTTCATTTGTGTACTATCAGCTAAAAAAGCAGCAATTTTTATTTTTTTTGAATGATTGCTCATTCCCCACTGGTCACATTTCCAGGTGGTGCGATGTGAGCGCCGCTCAGACCTCCCAGTGATGGACAGAGACGCAAAAACACGACTACAACGCTGAAGAAATCATAATATTCATCTTCTTACACGTTTGACCATCACTCACTGATTCCTTCAAATTATACTTTTTTTCTTGTAAGATTTATTGATTTTGATGATAACTTAATATTTACTTATTTTGATAATATATGTTAAGATAAAGGTTATGGAAAATACTTTTATTACATGCCTCTTTCAGCTGTGACCTTTTGGGGTCGCCACAGTGGATCATCTCTTCCATCCATAGTAACCGCTGGTACCCTGCTGGCTAATAGTACCTGTGACGGTATTTGTTAACCTTGGCAGCAACCGATATCAGTTTTGTATTTCCGCATATTGTTTTGGCATAGATTTTTCAGCTGAACGTCCTTCCTTAGGAAACCCTCTCCATTTATCGGGCTTGGGACTAACACTAGAAGTAGTATGATTTGTGATACAAGTCTTTGTTATCCCTCAAATTAATACTTTATTATTTATTATAGCCCTATCAATATTATATTTTAGGGCTGTACAATTATATCAGTCGTTTTAGCAATCTTTGTAAACTTTCCCCTTTATATTTATTGCAATTTCTGATGCTAATCGGTGCCCTCACCTGTGCAGGGACAGGGTTAAAGCGGAAAACTGCCTAACTGTTTAAAGATAAAGATAAAAGATAAAGATAACCTTTATTATTCCCACAAGGGGGAAAATGCAAGGTTACAGCAGCAGAGCATGTTACAGAATACGGAATAACAGAGCATTATGTGCAATTAAATTAAATTTAATGTAAAGTTGTTTCAAAATCCCAGCAAGGAACTGCATGGTCCGAAGGGAGCAATGAGTTTGTGCAAGTAACTCACAGAACTAGTGACGTACCATCTCCAAAAATAAAAAAAACCCAGGGTCTACAAAGTGGGGCATCAGGCTTGTGTTAACGTTCAGTTTGCCCCATAGTCAATATTTAGTATCAGCTAATGTTTGTCATCACAGTCTGAGCAGAACATAGAATTCTATATAGGTATAGATAAAAAAGTGAAGGCCAAATTAAAGGTTTATTTAGGTGGGTTTTACTTTGGGGAGATCTAGCAATACTTAATATTTGCACAACCTTATATGTGCAGTACTGTGACAGAGGATGAAATTCCCTCCTGGTTTCTCCTACCTTGTATTTTCTATTCCGTTGGTTTGTTCAGAATTCTATAAAATGAGTGAATAAAATAAGAATAAAAATTTTCATAACACCTCAGATTAAAAATGGCCCGTTTGAGTCCTTGTGGGCTCTAAATGTATTATTATGATTATTATTACAGGGAGCACCATCTTTCATTTTGGCACCCCTGCCTTAATTATTGGAGCTGCTTCCATTTTCCACATCAGCGCTAACATTTAATGGGTTCTATCCTGGACAGTATCCCATCTCTGTTTTATGAAAGTTTTATGAAAATCTGCTGATTAGTCTGGCATAATCACAAATAAAGTGGGAAGGAGTGACCCGGAAAGGAATTTGGGAAATATGAAACATGTGAAAAAAAAATCTAATCTAAAAATCAGATTTTAGTATAAACTAAAGAATTTATTGAGTTCTTGCTACACTCCTAAGCATAGGGTTCAGAGTTATGATTAGGGGCATTATAAATCGTTTAATGACATATTTTATCTTGACCTAGCCGGGAGCTTTCGGCGACTGTGAAATTAAGGGTTCCCCAACTGACAGATCCCATTTTTTGCCTCTCCATATCCTTCTAACTGATAAATATCCAACCAACAAACAAACATGGATGAAAACATAACTTCCTGGTAGAGGTAATAACAGGGTGAGTCAAGTTAAGATAATTGACATGTGATAACTATAAGACCAAGCTGCTATCACAGTCTCTTATCAGCAAATTTAAGACAGCTTTAGTGCAGCAATAGGCCATAACAACATCATAAGATTCAAAACTTTGTTGTGGAAGCTGTTCAATAAATGATTGGCACCATTTTAAGGATAATGTAAACTGTGACGTCTGAGGAAAGGAAGATGTTAATTATTCAAATCAAACAGTGAATCACTCTGAGCATTTTACAAAGAAAGATTTATGGTAAATTGGGGAAAAGACCCCAAATCAGTCTTATTCATTCAAATTCCACTGATTCGTTGCGGCATTCATGTGCAGGACTTTAAAAGGAGCAATGAGAGTTTGTTAGACATCAAAGTCTGATTACGCGTTTGAATGTGCAACGCTGCATATGTGAAAAAGAGGTACTGAAGTTGTTGGTAGTTTATAAAGGTCTTACCTCAAGTAAAATGGGGGGGGACGATTTAAAATAGAGTAGAATTAGATGAAAGAAGTACATAAGTATATTATATTTATTTGAGAATTTTCATTAATTCTCCCTTTATTTAGAAAAGAGAGATCATGGATATTTGTATTTTCAGCAATTGCCTGACTGGTTCTGGATTCACCATGTGGCCTGAATGCATTTCCATAAAGTTCACAATATCAGACATACTGATCTTGGAGAAATCTTTCAATATCCAACAGATCCAAGTGGGCTTTCTCTCTGAACAACCGCAAAGTCCTCAGGTGTCTGTATGAAGTCGACAAAGCAGTCAAGGTTGGGTTTTTTCAGAATAAGAGAAATAATGACGTCGATAACCTCGTGAGTGTCGGTTGAGGAAAGGGAAGAGTGATGTAGGCGGCAGATTTTCACAAGACAGCAGAATTTACACATGAATAAAAGTTTCTCCTGGACATGTCGTGTATCTCACCCACTATGGTGAGAAAAATGTATTATGTCCAAATAAAACCTAATATAATGTAGTTTCTCAAAGAGGGCTGATGAAGGCAGGGCCTATCCAAATTGTTGCCTTAAGCGGATTTTCACAGGAAGGTGTATTTGTATAATAAAATAATTCATAATAAAACAAATAAACCTGAAATAAATACTTCAGTCACAACATATATGTTTTAGTAAAAAAAAATGAACTTCAACCTGAAATTAAATTAAATAGCTGAATGAATAGCAAAATAATAACACTAATAGTAAAGTTACTTACTTTTTTTAAATGTATTTATTCATAAAAGGTACAGTGCATATTAATGAAAACATAATACATGTAGATAAGCAAGATTATAGCCGGAGCTAATTTTCCATCTTCAATTTAAGTTAATTCAACCTCAAATGAATATATTGCTGTCACTAACAGCAATTAAATAGCATAATCAGCAATACTCAATACTAAGTATAACCTATAAAATATACAAATATAAAAATAAATATAATGCAGATGTTTTTGTTTTGTTCACATATAATAAATATTTATTATTTATATTTTTTATAATATATAACAAAAAAACGTTATTATCTTTATCCTTATCAATATTTAATTTAATATATCATCATCATTATCAACCAAAAATATAACATAAAATAAAGATATCCATAATAATATGATGTGAATTAAACATAGCAACTGATATTAAAACCATAAAATAAATAAATAAATAAATATATATATATATATATATATATATATATATATATATATATATATATATATATATATAAATTGTTGTATAAATTGATATTTGACCATAAATTCCAGCATCTATGAACAGCAGCTGGTGGTTTTGCTTCTGCTGTTCATCAGACATGAATGCAGAAAGAAGAAAAAACATGATAACTGACATCAGTGAATGACAATAAACAAACTCAATCACAGAAGGGGCCAAAATGAAAGATGGAGTCCACATGGAGGCCCTGACAGGACTCCAACTCGCCGTTTTTAATCTTCACTTCACTGAGGTATTATGAAAATTTTATTCTTATTTTATTCACTAATTTAATAGAATTCTGAACAAACCAACGGGAATAGAAAATACTCAGATTGCAGATTAGATTCAAATGAGATCAGCGTAACTAATTGTAGGTCTTTAAAAAAAAAAGAGGTTTTATTCACAGGCTTCAATAAAAGCCAGAAAACTTTGTTTTACAAGTTAAAAATGAGATCCAAAATCAATTGGTTTTTAAACATCAACAAAAATGAACTTTAAATGTCCCTTGGTAAATGGCTGGACTAATTCGGCCATTTTAGTCTTCTGTCTCAATGAAACAGGAAAAGTAGAAACAATCATGAACAGCCTAACTGTGTATTTCACATTAAATGGGAGCAACTTCATGTGTTTCCTGCAACACTGACACATGTTGAACGGCTGGAGGACGTGAACGCACCGCGCCAGTATTTACTAGTACGCGCGAGTGACTTACTAGTACGTTTAATTTTTATCTTTAAAAAAACGTATTTCGCAGTGCATTCTGGGATTTGTAGTTTCTGTGGTGTTTGCTCTGTATACCAGCGGGTCAATTATTATAAAATCAAATATTGTCTCGCGGGCCGGATATAATTGTTGTGCAGGCCGGATGTTGCCCGCGGGCCTTGGGTTTTACACCTCTGATGTAAATAATTTGAGTTTTAGATTTTCATTTTAACATAACTGGAGGTGAAGCTCTACTTCTCTCTAATCAGAAGATTACAATCTGTAGCCAGTACTCAAATGATGGAGTTTTTTCACGCCTAAAATACTTGTTTACATATGAACAAAAGGCTAAACCACTACCAAAAAAAACTTAATTCCTTCCCTCCAGCCTTATCTCCCACAAAGTGTCAATTAAACCTGTTCAGTAGGAAATGATGTCAAAAAAACATAAACAAAGCTCCCCCCAGTGGGTAAAATATGAACTAATAGAGTAAAATAAGATATATGTAAGACACATGTCCTTGATTTGATTCATATGCACAAATTTTTTGACTATATCTGACCAAGGGGTGAGTGTGCTAACATGAAGGCTCTGGGGTGGAACAGCTGACACCCCCGCCCCCCCGACACTTCTGGCAGACACATGATGAAAAGCATGTGTTCTCGTGAAGTTACAGTAGCTTTCAAAGGAGGTATAAGTGTGTCTCGTTTCACATTCTAATCTCACGATTTCAAATACGGGCTTCATTGTGCGAGAAACATGCGTTATCCCGGACATATTTGCAAATTAGATCAAACAGTTGGTGTGAAATGCAAATCAGGATGTGTGACACTGGAAACTAAGACACGTCCTTGGGTCTGCTGACATTCTGTCCCATGCCTGACTGGCGTCTCTTTATTCAGCCGGCTCAAAACGCTGTGAAATAATGGATTCTGTGTGCTTATCCTGGACTGACCTCCATATGTTTCCCATGGAGAACACAACAAAGTTTTACTTCAGCTGAATATACCAGATTGTTCAGCATGAGACATCTGACAGCAAACATATGCCTGCTCCTTCACACTGCCACCAACATCACAATTAGGAGAATCCTTATCTTTTATTGACATTTAATTAGGCTGTAAAAACTAAGGAGCAGGCAAACATGTTTCAGTGGGCTGTCATGCTTCAGTCACATAACCTCCACTGATTGGCCGAGCCAAAGTATTGGCTATAACCCAGAGATGGGCGTAGAACGGCTCGGAGTCACTGACTTCCAGTATGTTATCAGTCAAAGTTAACAACTGCCCTTCAAAAGAACAAGAGATAGGAGAATGCAAAAACCCAAACATAGAGGGGATTTATCCAAAAGGAAACATAATAAAGTCAGAGGCCTTCTCTGTGAAAACTAAACAACATGTCAAGGTAAATTGATGTCACGTCATATGTTGTGGCGTAAGCTCTCCGTGTTTTGCCTGCTGTTGGACTTTGACGGCTGTGTGTTTGTATGAATCTGTGTAATCCTGCATAATGACTGGCCCTCCTCTCCTTCTGATTGGCTCAGCATGAAGATTTTCTCAAAAGAAAAATTAAATATACATTTTTATAGTAAAGTGAAAAGAGTACCAAATAATTTAATAAGCAAGTATTTACGAATGATTGGGCCGACACACAAAGAAGGAGCTTTCCAAGAGGAGCTTCTTGTCCATGTGCCGCCATGATTAAGGTTTCAGATAAAGTTTTATATCCATTGAAAACAGACAGACATTCAGTCTTTCTCACACAGACATATTCCCAGACAGACGATGCATTTACCTTTTCTCACGCAAGTGCCACTAGAATATAAACAGTTTAAGTCAAAACACAAAACTAAAATATTTTTTAGGTTAAATAAAGTTAGTATAGCTAGCGTAACTCATATATGTAGCATGATAAAAACTCCCACAATACTCACGTTTTTTTGTTTTTTTTTAATTGGTTTATCTGGCAGGGAAATTGTACATTAATAAACATTTCTGTAAATATACCAGAGTTAGCCAAAAGGCTATTTTACATCCGCAGTCCCTGGATCGATGTTGCACCTCATTGAAGAATCTGAGCAATGTGAAAAAAAAAACATCTGCTGGATAAGCCCTGCGAATAAAAAGTTTCAAAAATACAAAATTGAATCACTCGCTTTTCTCCTTAGGACTCATCTTTACCTACAATTTCATTGAATTCAATTCCGACTGAAGTACAGATGTTTGTTGCCAGAGGTGATTGTCATTTGGACATCTTCAGGGCGGGACTCTTATCCAACATGTGAAGTTTGGTAGAGATTTGTACAAATGGAATTATTACATGTGCATTTTTTTCATGACGAAACACAGGCATTCATCCGAACATGGCAACACTATTTGATGAAAACTCCCTTTAGTAAATCTAACGCGTCATCAGGGTTTTAACGGCTTTACCGGCCCAATTTGACATCGATTTGGTCCACTAGCAAGCAAGGGTATGTCAAACTTAAAACATTCTATATCCTGTTGCCATTTTGAAGCTCAACGCGGAATAAGCTTTTAGATATCTAATCATATGTTTCCCTCCTCGGGACCTTTCCTCAAAATGTCACATCCTCCAACTCCCGTTGGTAGAGGTTAGTCATCTTTCAAGAGTTACATTTAAAAAAGGAGATAGTGTTTCTGTCCGTCTCTGATGCCTCGTCAGACATCTCCGTCTCTCTCATTTTGTACTGGTAAATAAATCAGGTTCAGAGGTGTAGTAAACGCAGTCAGGAGAATCTGCACCTTTTTCTTGCTGTTTTATATTATCCTACATAATGGGTCAACATCCACAATTATAGCAGTTTACAATGCTAATCGCATGTACTCCAACACATCCTGTCCTGTCACTCAATACTGCTCCCAGGTTTTGGAAACAAAGTCTCGTGTCCTTTGAGGTGTCTGGATATATATGAGGCCAAATTCTCCTGACAGAATAGGAGAGCTGCCAGAGTAGGACATATGCAGTCTTTTTAAGGAATCATTTACGCTACAATTTTTACATAACATAGTAAACTCCTGTTTAATTTTGGCCTTTAGTTTACATGGTAATATTGTGTTCAGGGCTTAAAGCTCGTTGTTTTGGAAACTGGACACCAGAATGTACTAGAAAATGTCAGTTTCCATCGCTGTGTAAACGAACAAAACTAAGACTTTTCAAAATCACAGCCACTTCTATCTCTTGGCAGTTACTTCTCAGCCTAATGCACGGATAAAAACAATGTAAAACAATCTTGTTATATTTGTGCCCCAGACTCTATTATTCAGATCTATGGTGTTGATTATGAAAAGACACCAACGACTAGCTTGACTTACAAAATGTAGTGTTTTCAGTTGTTTCTCTATCTCCATGTATTGAAAGACTGTTTTCACACTGTTGTCATTTGAAAACAGAACTTTTTTTAAACTTTAGTTTTTAGTTAAAAAGGGGAGATGTTAGCCGGGCCTGAATAGGAGCTGCTGTTATGTGCCCCCCCTCATAACCCCCAGTCTTCCTAAATTCACCAACTTAATCATTTAAACTTAATCAGTGAAGGTAGATAGATAGATAGATAGATAGATAGATAGCCTTTATTAGTCCCACAATGGGGAAATTGCAAAGGTGCCAACATCCAAGTATTGATTTTGAGTGCATGATGTTTGGGTTGTCGTGAATATTGTTACGATAACTAGGCCCAACTTATAAATGTTCAGAACCGTCTTGGGTTTGACAGGTGTAACGTTCAGCCGACACAAGATTGATTGTTATAATAGATATGCTTTGTGTGACTTTGTGTTTCATTTCTGTTCCTTCAGCTCCTGGTACTTGGCCCGACGATGAGGATGGAGAAGCTGCGGAGGAACATGTGTAAGTTTTTATGTAGATTTGCGTATCGTCAGCGTAACACTGGAACGAGAGTCCATATCGACTGTTGACACGGCCAAGGGGGAGCATGTACAGTATGAAGAGAATGGGGCCAAGGACTGAACCCTGGGGGACCCCACAGGTGACGGTGTGTGTCTGGGACCTTGAACTCCAAGAGAAATGTTTTCTGTTCTGTCAGTGAAGTTGAAACCAGTTTAGAGCGGTGGCAGTGAGTTCAGTGGTGTGATGTAGGCGGCGTAGGAGTATTCCAGGGTCAACTGTGTCTAATGCAGCAGACAAATCAAGGAGAATCAGGAGGGAAGGTGAACCAGCATCTGCTGCCATCCGTAGGTCATTTGTGACTCTAAGCAGAACTGTTTCTGTGCTGTGGGCGGAGCGGAAACCAGACTGAAAGGTTTCAAAGAGGTTGTTGTATTTGAGGTGGTTCTGGAGGTGGGCAGCAACTACTTTTTCCAGAACTTTGGAGAGGAATATAAATTTGGAATTGGGCCTGTAATTTGTAAAAACTTCTGGATCCAGAGGGTTTTTTTTAAGGAGTGGTCTGATTATGGAAAAAAAGGAAAAAAGGTTGTACATCTCAGAGATGAAGGTTAGGTTTGGTTTGGGTGGTCGGTAGATTAGAATTAGGGTCATGGAGAAAGGGGGCTTACAATTAAATGCCAGGCAATCAAAAGCAGAGATCTCTGGCAAGGGCAAAGGAGAGAAGTCCAAATCACAGACAGAAAAATCATCTGGGTATTGCCAGGTTTCTGTTAAGTATATCACGTCCAGACACTTGTCCACATGTGGAATGTGCTATGAAGCGTGATTTGTTTGTGAGAGATTGTTTGTTAAAGAGTTTGATTTTAATACTAGATGGAGCAGTGAGTCTCTGTATTGGCCGAAGAAGACTGAAATCCACTCCACGTTTTCCAACCCGCACAGTGAGCAACTTTAAGGAGGAAACTCCAGTGCCACTGGTGGGAAGAGCGACAGCGTTCTGATGACGCGTCTGAGACGTGACGGTGCGCACGTCAGACCAAAAGGACGGAGTGGAGTTATCGGAGCGGGAGTAAACAAACTTAGAACGGCAAATACCAATACAGAATAACAAATACAAATACGGATATAAATCCAAAAGGTTTGCCTGTGAGCAACAATAAAGGTATACTTGTTGGTTTATAATATTGCAGGTTGTAGAACTTTGATGGAAAAGTGGCGAACAGACAACACCAGCGTCCTCTCCCTTCAGCGTCCAGAGAGATATAGTCCCTCCAGCAAGTTCTGGGTCTATCCTGAGTTGCCAAATCTATCTACTTTTCTTTCTGCCTATGTCTGAATTACTGCCAGCCTCTAGATTAGGCAACAACTTAAACAAACTCTCTGAGTATCTCTCAAATACTCTGTAGCCTGTCATTTCTTGTGCTGTCTACTTCAGCGTCTCTGTTTAGCCCACTGAGTTCCCAGCTCCATCCCCAAACGAACATCAAAGGAATCAAAGAAACAAAGGCATCAATAATGGACACAGCTTCAAGAGATCGCCTCGCCACATCGTGACATCAAAATACTAAACAACTTATTATTTTATTTCATTTTAAATGCTGAGAAAGATGTAATTTCACCAAAACCCGATAATCTGTTGGACATGCCTCAAGACTTACCTCTGGGTAAAAATTTCATGCAAATCCATTCATTTGTTTTTCTGTAATCATGTAGACAAACAAACAGACAAAATAACAGGGGTAAACGGACGTGACCAAGGTAATAAATAGATTTAATTTAAGCCCGACAATAAAGGTTCATATTGAGTTTGCTTTTAAAAACGTCAACACATTCTGTCACGTAGCATATTTTTATTATCATTATCATTATTATTATTATTGAGTCCCCTGTGCATAAAATGATAAGGCTCAAGTCGTAATTGTACTCATTGCAGTGCTCCACTGTTTGGTTACTGATGTTTATTGTGTTGGTATACCATATATGATTACACAACAACACTGATCGATAGTCAGCTGAGACACGTGATGTTCAAAACAAAATGTTCTCCTCCCTGAGTCATCCTGAATATGGACATCATTTCTGGTTCTAATCTCTGGGTCAATAAATGCAATATCAGTCCACTGATCACTGTAGATCAAATGGGACAACAGTTCTTCCTTCTCATAATAATGTGACCATCCAAAATCACAGGAAGAGAAGGACATGCTCTTCCTGTAATACCCAGTTGCAGAGTATTTTGAAGGCGTGTCTGTCCAACCAATGAGATTTCAGCAGCTGCATCAAGTGTGTCACCAAGAGCAGAGGAGGAGCAAGTGTAAGGGTTAGAGGCAGGGGGGCCAAAGGGGCTATATAACATGCCTCATCTGTGCTTGATCACTAGACACAAGAGAGGAACTGAAGAAAGGCTGAAGAATCTAACAATCTTTACAAAACTTTTTACTTAATATTATAACTTTCCAACAGCAGGTTTCAAATTAATCATTTCCCTGCCTTTGGAATTAGTTGTTTTTTTTACTGTGTTAAAAACTGTAAATCTATTTTGACTATTAATTTCTTTACCGCATTGGACACTTTTTGAATAAAAAAAAAGTCAACTATGTTTCCAGAGGCAAACAGAGGGTGAGTACATTTATGAACAGACTGTACTTTCAGACTCCTTCTTTCCATCTGCTGCGCACATGGCCCTTCATGGGCTGCTCAGCACAGTGGGCAAAAATATACCAGGAGTGTATGGGAGGGGGCCAAAAAAATGAGCACATGGGACTGGGATTGAATGGAACAGTCATTCATTTAGTCTTTAGGGGTTCTAATGGTCTAAATAGCATATTTTTGCCAATTTAACTTGAACAATGTGAATTATTATAAGTGTGCGACCAATTTATTCCTACTTCAATGCTTACTTTGTGGCTGTATCCTTATTTAATGTACACCATTTTAGAAGTAAAAGTGTGTAAATCTATTGATCAATGCCTGTGTAGGGGATAAAACACAAAACACTTAAAATTAAGAAATTATAAAGTGCAAGTGAATATATTATTCAACAAGCCAGACCAAAAGAAAATTGTTTCTTGTCTATATTTTGAGAGGTGTGACTGCCCGGGAATGTGTGTCTGGTGCATGTGTGCGTGTGTGTGTGGTTCTCCTCAAAAACCATATCCTTATAAGTCGCCGATTAGGCTGTAATCTGATAATAATGGTCATGTGATATGCTGCTAAATTAATTAGGAGGTAAAGAGATGTGAATGGACATTGATGGACTGCGGACGACATGGCAAGAAAAAGCACTAAAGATTTTTTTAAAGATCATTTTCAATATTACATGATCACTTCTGATGTTTGTTTTTTATTCGCTTATTCAGAATACTCAAAGTCATCTCACATCATTTGAAGATTAACAGCAGCTAGTACAATCTTTCTATCGATTCCTGTTTTATTTGCTACAAGTGGTCAACCTAACCTCCAAACCAATTTTTATGTCATCCAGCTACAACTACGAGGACTGCAAGGCCACTGCCGATTGGCTGATGGCCCAGACAGACGTCAGGCCCACAGTGGGCATCGTGTGCGGCTCAGGACTCGGAGGCCTCGCTGATATGTTGAAGGACCAGATTGTCTTCAACTACAAGGACATCCCCAACTTTCCGCAGAGCACTGGTGAGTTCAAATACAGCAAACCATTTGCCTGCATACTTTTTCCCAGTCACTGTTAATATTTACAGACCTATATTTACTTACTTTATCTTTTAGTACACGGACATGCAGGGCGTCTGGTATTCGGCACCTTAAAAGGGAGGCCCTGTGTTTGCATGCAGGGTCGCTTCCACTTGTACGAAGGCTACCCAGTCCAGAAGGTGAGTGTCCTGCTGAGTGGAGCTGGTGACACATGTGACCCTGAATGGCCCCTGAATGTTTATATAATGTCCATATGTACATACTAAATGTGTGTGTTTCCAGATTACGCTGCCTATACGCATCTTCAAGATGCTTGGGGTGGAGACGGTGATGCTGACCAACGCAGCCGGCGGCCTAAACCAAGACTTTAAAGTGGGAGACATTATGGTCATCAAAGACCACATCAACATGCCTGGATTCGCCGGCATCAACCCCCTGGCTGGACTGAACGATGAGAGGTGGGTTTGGGAATGTGTGCATTTGTGGGAGTTAACAGTGAACCATACTTACACAGACTTATAGACAGGTCTAAGGTCTAATAAAACTGTCTAAGCATCTATTCGCTTACTCCTCTTGCAGGTTTGGCGTACGTTTCCCCTGTATGTCCGACGCCTACAACAGAGAGCTGCAGCAGCTCGCCTTCGATGTAGGACAGGAGCTCGGCTATGGGGACTTCCTGAAGGAGGGCGTCTACTGTGTGCTGGGTGGACCGTCATTCGAAACCATTGCAGAGTGCCGTATGCTGCACAGACTGGGAGCAGACGCTGTTGGTGGGTAATTTTTATATTACAGCAGATTTACGAAATATGTACGTATGTCAAGCAGAGGTGACCTTATAAGCAACATGTGTTTTCCACTATGGGTTGAAACATCATACGATGGCCTGATATCACAGTTCATAGTTTCCGAGCAGTGAAAACACATATTTTGGTTGCTTCTTTCGTATCGTTTTATTTATACGGAAATACCCTTTCCCCACCAGGCATGAGCACAGTCCACGAGGTGATCATCGCGCGCCACTGCGGCATGCGTGTCTTCGCCCTCTCGTTGATCACCAACCAGGCGGTGATGGACTACGACAGCCAAGAGAAGGCCAATCACGAGGAGGTCCTCCAGACGGGCAAGCACCGTGCGGAACAGCTGGAGAATCTTGTTTCCACTATGGTGACAAGGCTTGAGCACAACAACAACAACTACGCCTAAGTGACGCCATCCGGAAGACAGATTTTAGCTTTATGGTGTGGCGGAAGGAGAATTTAAGTGGTTCCCATTATTATTTAGGTTAGCAGTTAGGCTGTTTGTAGTCTGAGATCCAAAAACTATACCATCACAGTCCTCTGCAGAATCACATCTAAACGGAAATGCACAAAATCTTTGTTTTCATGTCAGTGTGTCTGAGCTGACGTAAAGTGCATTATAAATTAAATGTATTATTATTATTATTATTATTATCTAGCATTCCTCCTATGTCGTAGCTCCTGGTGAAGGAGTCAATTGTTTTTTTTTATTATTCAAAATAGACGTATTTGTTCTAACTTAAAAATGAGCGATCATCTTGTGTAAATGTTTGCGATTTAACTTAACAAGGAGCAAAATCTTGCTGTAAAGATTGTAATTATGTTGTGTATTGTTGAACACGTGTACATTGGTGGTCTTAAGGTATTTTATTGTGATTTTTTTTTAAATATGAATATTGTCACTAAACACACTACTATTTATTACTATACCTCACTTGTCTGCGTTGTTCTTTTGGGTGTGGAGGGCAGCCACAACTGTACATAACCATCTCTTTCAAGCTTGATTTAGAGATTCAATGCAAATAATTTAACAACAGCCTCATGAAAATGTCTCCGTGTTTATTTTGGAATTGTGTGGATGATTTACTGATATGCTACACAGCAAACAAATGTATTGCATGATAAAGAAGTCCAAAGGGACCAATGATGTAACTTTAGTGCAAACACTGTTATATAAGCATTATGCTGCAAACACTGAAGCGGCGACTGCTGGCGTTGGCAGAGTATCATTATATATATATAAAGGACACAGCTTCAAGAGATATATGGCTTGGCAGCTGCTTTTGTTTTAATGTTTCAATTTAGATTCTCCCATTTACAAAACAATTGGCAACAAACTGGTTGATGTGGTATCTGAATCACTACATATAGATGCTTCATACTTGAAGGCTTTTCCCAAAAAACATTACATTAATTAATCTTTTCAAAGACATTTGCTCCCTTGATTGTACAGAAATGAGGCAGATAGACGATATATCACATATCACACTGCATGCATACAACATATCCATCTTTCATAATTGTTTACCTTAACCTAAAACGCTGATGTGTTCTTGTTCCCTTTGAATGGCTAGATTAAACAAGGCAGACACATCCCCTTCTTTTCTTCCCGACATCCTGTTCCGTACATGTTATGAAAGCTTCTTATCACATGTGCCATGCATTGTAACAAGCTGATTTGTAAGATATGTAGGATAAATTCTGAAAAAACATAACTCCGCTTATTATCCACCAATGCAGCACAACACCTCAGGGCCCAGTTTGACTCCATGTTTGGACCCTTGAAAACAAAGTTTGGCTAACAGTCAATGCCAGGTCGGCAACTTCTCCGAAATATCACATAGACAGCTGGATGTGTGGAGTGGAAGTGGGCGTGGTGACACCCCCATTCTTAAACTTTCTCTCTCTCTCCACATCTGGCACTGAGAATGTCCTAACTGTAAGCACACTCAAGTAGTGTTATAAAAAAAAAAACTTCTGAGGGGAGTGTTTTGCAGATTTGTCAGTTGTGCTCAAGTACTTTAACTCTTGCCGGGCTGGCCATAGTATTTTTTTCACTTTTAAAAAGACAAAAATTGATATTTTCCCTCTGGAGTTGAATGTAGCAAATTACAGACTGTTCAGTATGTATATTCTGTGACAGATATTACTCAACGACAGCATATTCCTTACATACAAAAAAAAAAAAATCCCCTTTAAAAAGTAAAACTCCAGCTGATTTAAAATTTCCTAGCTGAAGGGGAGGAAACCCAGCAAAGAGAAGTTTCAGTTCTATAAAGATTTTTACAAACCAAAATAATCATAGTATTTTTTGGAGTACAGTCCAGCACATATTTCTGAAAAACAAGTACGGTATTTGGCAACTTGAGTATAGCAGGCATTGAGCTGAAGAGATTTCCAAAAGGTTCAAATTAATTTCTTATATTAGCTTAGCTTAGCTTAATTTAGCATTGCTTGGCTAGCTTGACTACCTTGGTGGAGTTACACCAATTATTTTACGACTAAAAAGAAGAGTGACTTTCATATTTGAGTAAAATATTGTCATGCCTGTGAAGTAAAAAAAAACAAAAAACGTAAGAATGACAGATTACCTGCCACTATCAGATAAAAGAAAAAAATGCCCAAAAGACTGTTAAAGACTTAAAAACTAAATTTCACTGAAAAAGTTTGACTGAATTGATGCATTTACTTTATACCTAATGGATAATGTTTGGAATTTGACATGTGGAAGCTGAAAGCTAACACACAGCACAAATGCTAGGCTAAGGATTTAACTCATGAATGGGAGATAAAATGTTAAATATTTTCATCCAAAGACGGTAAGAACTGTTATTGATCCGCTTCCAAGAAATGTTTAGCTGATAGTTGTCTGCTCAAAACATAACCAGGATACAAGAAGGGAGCTTCCTTCTGTTGGCTAATAAAAGGGTGGTCTGTAATAAACGGGTGGCACGTATTTCCAATACAGGCACTGTAAAGACGGATTTACAGTCTTTTGGCATTTGAGGGTCTCAGCAGTGGGCTGCGTGGAGTGGAGGAAGATCTGGACCAGAAAAAGGCACTTCTGAAACTTGACCATGCTGGGCCTGAAGCTGCAGCAAAATGACGACTCAGCTCATCTCTATGCAAACATGGTCAGAGTGAGCCACTGTGGAGCACAGATGTGGATAAGTCAGAGCTCGTTAGGAAGGAGGAAGTCGACTAAATGCACACAAATGTTAAGAGATGTAATAAAATATAATAAATCTGTCAGGAAAAACAACATTTTTATACTATACAATATGTATGGATGTACTTACATGTACTTATGTTTATTAATAATAATAATAATACAATTTCATTAATTTTTCAAATGTTACAGAGTTCACACATGCAGTACAAGATCGTGAAATGTATCTCTGCATTTAACCCCTCCCTGAGGGAGCAGTGGGTTACTTAGTTGTTTAGGTAATCCGACAGTTTAATGTTGTCCCAAAACAGTTTAATGCTCTCCATTTGTATGTTGCGTTATTGCTCTCAAAACGTAACCATCGCCTCTTTGGCAGCCATTATCACAAACTTGAGAGCTTAAATTTGAATTAATGCACAAATTCATTATGTCACGTCATGTCATCTGTGTCACTACCTCACAGAGGTAGTTAAACGCATTTATTGTCTCTGTGCGGTAGTGACACGGTTTTAGGTCCTCTGTAAGGTAGTGACACGGTTCTAGTGCCTCTGTGAGGTAGTGACACGGTTCTAGGTCCTCTGTGAGAGAGTGACACGGTTCTAGTGCCTCTGTGAGGTAGTGACACGGTTCTAGGTCCTCTGTGAGAGAGTGACACGGTTCTAGTGCCTCTGTGAGGTAGTGACACGGTTCTAGTGCCTCTGTGAGGTAGTGAGACGGTTTTAGTGTCTCTGTGAGGTAGTGACACTGTTCTAGTGCCTCTGTGAGGTAGTGACACTGTTCTAGTGCCTCTGTGAGGTAGTGACACAGTTTTAGTGTCTCTGTGAGGTAGTGAGACGGTTTTAGTGTCTCTGTGAGGTAGTGACACTGTTCTAGTGCCTCTGTGAGGTAGTGACACAGTTTTAGTGTCTCTGTGAGGTAGTGAGACGGTTTTAGTGTCTCTGTGAGGTAGTGAGACGGTTTTAGTGTCTCTGAGGTAGGGAGACGGTTTTAGTGTCTCTGTGAGGTAGTGACACGGTTCTAGGTCCTCTGTGAGGTAGTGACACGGTTCTAGTGCCTCTGTGAGGTAGTGAGACGGTTTTAGTGTCTCTGTGAGGTAGGGAGACGGTTTTAGTGTCTCTGTGAGGTAGTGACACGGTTCTAGGTCCTCTGTGAGGTAGTGACACGGTTCTAGGTCCTCTGTGAGGTAGTGACACGGTTCTAGTGCCTCTGTGAGGTAGTGACACAGTTTTAGTGTCTCTGTGAGGTAGTGAGACGGTTTTAGTGTCTCTGTGAGGTAGTGAGACGGTTCTAGTGTCTCTGTGAGGTAGGGAGACGGTTCTAGTGTCTCTGTGAGGTAGGGAGACGGTTCTAGGTCCTCTATAGATCTATACTTTTTTTTTTTACATACTTGTTTGTGTGAACATATCTGTGCACTCAACCTGTAGTTTTCTAAATATGGAAGTACGTGATATAAAACACAGCAATTGGCTGAGTAAGTGGAAACATATTTTTAAAAGGTAAATGTGATCATACCTGGCAGAAGTTGAGGCATATGACTTTGTCTTTATCTGTGTCCAAATTATAGAAGGTTTCTGCAGAGACGTAAACAAAGACAATCATTCATTTTACAACAACACAACTATTTTAAAGCTAATCCTGATTGATTATGATTTCATTCAATTCAATTGTAAATTATTTATGTTTATATATATATATATATATATATATATATATATATATATATATATATATGTCAAATTTAAGAATGATTGATGTTTTTCCTTAAAAGCCACGAGGAGTGTGATGGGACTCACTGTACATGGTCTCCAGTCTGACCAGACAGGTGACAAAATTGTCAAAGTCGACGGTCATGTCGGCCTCCGTGTAGCGCAGGATGATCAGCTGGAACAGGTTGTTGGTCAGCTTGAAACCTGAGAGAGGAGAGAATTTCAAAATCAGACACAAAGAAAAACAAAAGATTTATTAAACAGTTATCAAGAATGATGTTTAGCGAATAAACCAGCAGTGGAAAAAAGGTTGAAAACGCCTGACCTTTAATGTTTTATTTCCTTTAACATGAAAGGAAAAGGAACTGTACCTGCAGAGTCAAGAGCCCTCCGCATCTCATAGGAGCTCATGGTGCCCGATTTGTCCAAGTCAAACTCCCTGAATATAGTCTGACATGGTGAGACACAGAATGAATGAAATGACAGACAGAAATTTGGGAAAAAAATAAATCAAGTAAGTAATAGCTGCCGTTCGTTAAGCAGAATACGTATTTATTTGGCCTCTTACCAGGTATCGTTTAATCTTTTCCCAGAGTACGTGGAACTCTATCAGGCCGAGCTTTCCACTGCCGTCCGCCTGACCAGAGGAGTTAGGTAACAACAATGCCTACATCTGGTCAACAAGTACGACCAACAGAATAAAGGCCATTTTCAAAAACAATTACAATAATAACCGTAACCCAAGAACAATAAGAATTTTATTACATAATATGGTTTTAATAATATTTTTTGGGGGGGAATAACAAAAAAAACTTCTACTACTTCATCTACCCAGCACACCCGAGTTATAATCCTCCAATGATCTGTGAGTCAAACCCGGGTTCTCCTAAAAGGTGGATGTGCCTGGGTTTGTGTTTTGGTAGATTCTAAGGATACATCCATGAGGCTTATCATACTACGGCAAGATTCTTTTGAAAAGCCGTCTGTCTTCAGGTCCTTGTCTGTCAGCATGAGAAGACAAGACACAGAGTTGAAACATTTTTACATTTCAGCAACTTATGAGCGAAACACAACAGAATTCCACTACAGTGACTACTAACGTTTGCCGATGATCCTGTTCAATATGGTTTGCAGCTCCGTGATACTGATTTCCATGTCCTGTTGGCACAAACACAGATGGTCACATAATTCAATATGCCGGTTTTAAACTGAACCATTTCTCCACAGTGAGCTTTACCGCTCCTGCCAGCTGTCTGAAAAGGCTCTTGAATCCTGAGTCGATCTGACTCTCGTTCAGCGGAGTCTGAAAATCAAAAATTTACAAATTAGCTTTCTTTAACTTTTAGTGATCAGATGCTGCGATTCAGTTCTCCAGTTTCATCCTCTCACCTCTGTTGGAAGATCTGCTACAATGTCATCATCAAGCTCCCTGTTAAGGAGGTAGGAAAGATTTCAAATAACCATGTTCTTTATTTTACAATATACAGTATAGTTACATTCATCATACTAATTTCTTGTAGATCTGAAAAATTTGTTTCTCAATTTGTACAGAAGTACAATTGCCGTTTCTTCTCAACCACCCTTCATGTTCTTGACACTCACTCGGAGTCAGCAGGCTTCTCAGAGAAAACCCGGAGGACAAAATCAGCCTCTTTGTGCGGCTCAAAGGTGGAGGGGACGATGACGTACTCCCCAGCCGGCAGGCACAATCGCGAGCTCACCTCTCGCATGTTGATGAATTGCTCTGAGCGAGCGCTGGAGGCGTGGGTGAGGAAAAACTCACGCTTTAGGTGAATCCCTGACCTCCCCGACAACTGAGAAAGAAAGGAGAGTTAACTCTCATCTTTATAAAAGTTAACACATTTCATCAGGTTGAATCCCATTATTGTCAGATTCCATTTGAATGACAGGAGTAGAAAGAAGTAAAACATACCTCCCTTGGAACCTGTGAAGGACAGAGAGAGAAAGATTACGATGGAAGTATTCAGGGAAATAATTCTGTGAATGCTGAAACATTACATTATGAAATATAATCATCCGTCACTTGGACAAGCTCAGAAACTCCTTTTCCACTGCTGCAGGTAAACATCATGAAACAAGTCACAAGTGTTGCTCATTTTGGGAAATGAGTTGCATTTAGTGTCATTTAGTGTCATTTAGTGTATTTACGGAAATGTGGGGGTTGTCTATTTTGACTGGTCAAGCAGACGTGTCATTAGACTGATGATGGTTAAATCTAACTACTGGCACTGTGTAAAGAAGGCTGTCTGTTTAGCTTGTCTGACCCACAACTCATCGATGGACAAACATTCGTGGAAATCAGTCTTACAGTTTTCGTATAATCAGGCTAAATGTCCTATTGATCAAAGTTTAGAAAAGTGGATCTGGACCAAAATGTAATTTTGGTTTATTTATTTATTTTTCCTGCTTTCGTTGAAATTCATCCAGTAGATAAGATGTAATCTTGCTGAAAAACAAACCAAAAAAAAACTGGGTCACAGGGATATCATGGCGCTCTTGGCAGGGGTAATAATGCTGTTGTGGGATAAACAGGAAACTAACGGTTCCGTATGCATAGATGCAGTAACCACTCTGCTCTCAGAAAGGCACAAAATCTCCTCAGAATTGCTTTATAAATTATAGGAAAATTCAAAATAATCCTGGACCGTGAAAGCAATTTATATCTTTTGCAACTTTATTGGTTTGTGCCAGAAAAATACAAACCAATTTAATGAATGTTCCAGTATAACCTTTTTAATTACAAATACTGTAATGGAAATATCCTTGGCTATAAGAGAAAACATGAGTGACAATCAAGGGCCTGTTTAAAACATGGAAAGCCCATGGTCTAACATCTCTGGCCAGGTTTACTTTGCTGTGTCCAACTCCTTCATGCCAATTAAGTGGCAGTTACTATGGGTTATAATGGGTATGGGCATGATATGGGCACATTGACATTCAAACATATTCCCATAGTAATAACTAGCTTTGGTTTGGACAAAACATGAACCAAATCAGACTGTCATCTCCCATCTCCTGCAAAAAACAGGTGTACCTGAACCTTGCACAAACTTTCCCACTCATTGCTGAGGCAGAGGTATTTGACCCTCAGTTAGTGGATCATGTGTCCCAACGTTCTCTTAATCCTCTGTCCAAAGCATGTGGGAAATTAGACTAAACTCAGAGTGAAATAATAACTCTTTTGGATGGTTACGGTTAGAGTTCCTGCAGTGGAAAAGCTGGAATAGGTTTTACAAGAAGCACCAACCTCATAGACGGCAAACCCGATGGTTTCCATGTCTTCGCCCTCTCGCCGTTTCTTCCTGCGGTCCTTTTGCATGAGGCCAACCAGGAAGCTGCAGTCTGAATTGCCAGCAGTGTCTGGGTGCTGAAGCACGAGCTTGAACTGAGGGTTCAGCCAAAAGGTTGCTGAAAGAAGGGGTCGAACAGAAGGTCAGATGTTCTTCTCTTTTTTTGGTATTAATTTGACATTACGGCAGAGAACATTTTCATATATACATACATTAATTCATATAGTAATTTGCAACAAAAAAACAATGTTGTTGGGGTACTTCAAGGGGTACTTGAGATTATTTTGAATAATATCGGTGCATGCAAATGTTAATTTTAGTCAATTTGATGAGAATAAAGTCAGAAATCTGAATAACTCAGAATAAAAATTGTAAAAAAAAACATTTCTATCACGTTAATTTTTTATTTCTAAATCTTAATCTTAATCAGCTTTATTTTGAAAATAATTCTAAAAGAATTCAGAATTTTTAAATGTACTAAAAACAAATAGGGTTTTCTTTTTTTAATTCTGACTTAAAATTAAACTTTTTCTGCATTATTTTTTATATTTCTTAATGAAACTTTCAGAATAAAATTCTAAAAGCTAAAAACTTCGGACACTTGGTTACAATGAAGATTTAAAGGTTTGTTGAAAAAAGTGATGGAACCACTGGTCTAGATAACACTTCTATAGAAGCTTCCAATCATGGAATGGAAGTTCAAAAAAATTTTGGCCACTTTATTTAGTTGTTGTTTATAAGGGAGGTTATTTTTCTACCCCTCAGAACTTCCAAACATAACAGCAGTAATAAGTTGCGCTGGAACAGAATTTAATCCACATGTGATCCAAAAACTGATTTTACCAAAGCTAGACATATTCAGCAATAACTAAGGAACATAATGAAGTGACGGTGTGGAACAACCTTCATCATGTATAATGCACATTCCCATCTACTACCTGGGAAGTTCCTGCAGCCTCCAGCAGTGCTGCCCCTCCTCCACTCTCCCTGATAGTTAGAGGTGCTCCATTTCTTAACCTGGTTGTTATGCAGGGCATCAGCCGTCAAGTTACACATCTCCAGGCGGGAGAACTCACGCAGGAAGTCCTTGAACGACATCCTGAGAAGAAGAAGAAGAATCCTTTATTAGTCACATAGAGTCATACAGTACAACATAGTGAAATTACTTCTCTGCATTTGACCCATCCCTGAGGGAGCAGTGGGCAGCCCCTCGTGGAGCGCCCGGGGAGCTAAGGATTCAGGGTCTTGCTCAAGGACCCTACGACAAGTAGACCCTGGTGGGATTTGAACCGGCTACCTTCCGATCGGGAGACGGCCGCTCTACCCACTGAGCCACAGCCGCCCCAAGTTCTTTTTTAGAAAACAATCAACCGTCCCCACTCAATTACATGTTTCATGTTTTATGAAAAATACAGTTTTTTAGTTTAGCAATGTTTAAAGACACGGATTTCCGAATAAACCACTCCCCGACTTCACCTCTAGACTGTAATATTGAACAGTCACAAGCACAGTAGGACTTACCAAAATTCACCGTCCTCGCTGCGGTTTTGTAGTCGACTTCTGACAGAGCGATCAACATTATCCCACTCTCTGGAGCTGAGGATTTAAAATAGAAAATAAATAAAATATGTTTGTTACTGGAGCATTTCTACAACAAATATTGATAATTATTGTTGGTTTTTACCTCCCTTTTCCATTTTGATAAGTCTATTTTTCTTTACCAGCTGTTACTTCATATCAAGCATGCTAAAATGCTAACTGTGACTAACATGCTAACATTTCTAATTACTCAGAACACAAGCTGTTCTGACGTAGTTGCCAGGACTTTTTGTTTACCATGTTGTTAATATGATAACATTTCTAATCAGACACAAGCTGAGGCTAACATAATGAAGTTAGCTCAAAGGGGTATTTTACCATAAACCAGAATGTAAATTATGAGCTTTTGGTGATATGCAAGGAAAAACCTGATGATCAAAAGTCAAATTCATTATCGAATGAATGTAGTAAATTTCATGTCAATCCAATGAATACACATTAAGATACTTCTTTCTGAACCGGCCGAGTCAAAGACCAAATGATCAAAATTGTCCTTCACAGAGTCATGCTGTTTTCAAACATCTGAAAAAAATGATCAACCAAAATATTTCCAATTTTTTAATATGATTAAAAAAAAGGCACTTTAACCTTTAACCTTGAAAGAGCTTAACAGTTTTGGTTTCCTACCTTCAAAAAACACCATTATGTGCAGAAATTTTTTTTTTATTTTACTGCAGATTCACGTGCAAGAGTTTCCTCCTTGTAAAACGAATTGGAGTTATCTTTTGAATGTTTACGTAAGAGACTTAACACATGCTTCTTTCATTCCAGACAAGGCAGGTTTGATTCCCATGTGTAAGTGTGAAGGGTTGAAAATTGTCAAATGGACTGTGACTTCATGTTGGATGTGGGAAAAAGGTCTGGCATTGAAGGTCAACCTGTGTGCAGGTTACAGCATGAAGATTGGAGGTAAAGTTATAATTGTAATGACAAAAAAGTTTCTTATGGACGTCTTCAGCAGAGAGGAAACTATATAGCTTCTGTTCTGGTAAGTGTAAAATAAAATCTTACTTGTCGCTCCAGGCTCCAGTCCATTCCACTTCCCCCCAAGGGTTCCTGATGCGAACCAGCTTGGTCGGATTTCCTCTGTACACCACCTAAGGGTGACAAAATTCCAACAGAAATTCGCAATTTGTCATTGCTTAACTGGTTCGGTCACCAGGTGTTAGTGGGTTCACCAACGTTTCGCACAAAGTCATGTGTGCCGGCTGATTGTAAATGATGTATTCAAATGAAACATGCCAGAATGAATGGAAAAATCTGCCACCCAATGTGAAGCAAATAAAGGTTGATTATAATTCATAAAAATGCAGATTTGAAGTATTCAATCATTTGGTTCATAATAGTGTAGTAATGCTACCTTCATTAGTCAAAATGAAAGAAAAAGGTTTTCATATGTGTGTATGGCCAGACCGATCACTACCAGCCTTGTTCAAAAACATCATCACCATTTTCAGAAACAGGAAGTTGGCTCGTAGGTCTCACCAGCAGCACACTAAGCCAACATCAACAGAAATTCCAGTCAGAAGGTGATTGAAATACATCAGTCCCTGAGGGGATCCAATATGGAGAAGACTTGTAACAAAAGTGAACTTTCACAGAGGTGGCCAACCTTCAAAATGCCAGATCCAAAGAAAACATCCAAGGAATGGCAAGCCTGTCTCAGTGAAAATAAGAGTTCAGGACCCCACTGGGTTAAAATGGCATCATGGGAGCGGAGAAAAACACTAGTAACCCAGGAGAACAATAACGTTCTTCAGAAATATGCCGAAGAACGAGAAGACTCCTTGATTTCCCATAGCATAAATTATCTGAAACTTTTACTTTATACTCAGGGGACTTTTATTTTAGGTCAAATACTATTTGCAGATGTGATACTATTTAGTATGATACACTTAGAAAAAATAGAAGAAAATACTTTTCCTATCTCCGGAGAATTGAGAAGTGCAGGATGATGGTATCAGGATTTAAAATGTCTTTAATATGTTTGACACACAAATTTACTAGTGATTTAGTTTTTATTCCTTTTCTCACGTTAGGCGTGGATGTATGGCTGATAACTGATTCCCTCATTCCTGCTCACCTCGTCCACACCCGTCACAGAGTACGCATGTCCCTTCACCAGCTTCTTGAATGTGACGGCCTCCATGTCTCCGGAGCTGGTGATCTGAGGATGAGAAGACGTACAGAGTGAAAAACAGCTTGAACGGGACACAGAGCTGGAAATGTCTCAGTAGTGTCAGCAGTTCAGCTTGTGACCCGGTTAGTGACAACCACAGCTCACAGTCTCGGCTCGAGTAATCAAACCGAGTCATGGCGACAAATCAGTTAGAGCGATGAATCCTGTAACTAGAGCTGCTAACAGAATGACATACTAAGGTTACTGAGATGTTTACTAAATGCTCTACTAGCTGAATAAAACGTCTTTTGTTTGTTACTGCTAATCACAATATTTAACGATGAGATGACTTGGCAGTTCTCTCAGACAGAACTGATAAGCACTGATCTTTCAACAAGCCAGGCCGGGTTCAGTCTGCAGTCCATCTGTCTGAAAAAATCTGCCTCACTGACGCAGCCTTGGGAATCACAGAGAACTCCTACCTAAGTCCAGAATTTTCATCTTTCTCCAAGTTTCAGAGAGTTCTCTGGGTGTTCTACCAGATCAGACCTTCCAAATTTTCTACCATTAGAACAGTCTTCCATTAAACTTGCAATATTTAAATGATCAGCCATTACATAATAACCGACAATATTAGTCATCTCATTACAACGGCACCAGTGTTGGACACACTGGGGCGCAGGTGTTCATTTTGTCCTTCAAGTCAATGTGATGGAAGCAGGGAAAATAGGCAGTGAGATGTAAACATCCAACTAACTTTGTCAATGACCAGATTGTGATGAGTCAGATCTCTCAAGAACTGCAGGTCTGCTTTGATGTTTATGGTCTGCAGTGGTTTGTACCTAACAATGTGTTCTGTTGTTCAATGGTATGACTGATTGTTGAATATAATCAGCATACTGCAGTAGCTTTAACAAATTGAATGGCAGCAGATCAAAACTAGGTTTCATACTACAGTACTGTTGTGTGTGATATATCATATTTGGTTTGAGTTAAACTAGTTAAAGCTCATTCTCTGGAGCAGATTGGAGAAACAGGAACCCCTAAGGCCACTAAACTTGACTTGATGTTACCACTCCTGGCACATAATTCCTGTATAACCACATGGGTTTTTTTTCACTTAAATTTATCATGCTAAAACAATGGATTCAACCAGAAACAGAGATGAAATTATTCCAACTAGTGGTCTTAGTGTAAACCAGTATGGTTTTTTGTTGTGTTGAGGAACATTGCTGGTATTGTTGGAAAAATATATATTATATATATATATTTGAAAATATTCAATGCAAACACAATGGACAAACCAAAAGGAAGTGATAACAAAAGCCTGTGGAAGTTTCACACCACTTCCACAATCCTACAATGTCATGTAATCCATTGTTATAATAAAATCTTGATTATGGTTTCTTGGAGAGAAAATTACAATCTGTGACATGTCTGTGGTAATTTCCCATTAGCCTTGGTCAAAGAATGCATGACAGTGGCAGTACTGACGTCTATGGAGCAGCCCAGCAGTGATCCCCTCTCTATGGCCCTGCTGATGATGCTGAAGAGATCAGGGGGCGCTTTGCTCAGGTTGTACATCTCCGTCACACCGCCAGTGAAGTCCTCAAAGCCTTCCGACGTGCTGCCGCTGGAAAGGGCCTCATAGCAGCCGTTCAACCTGGGACACAACATGAGATTAATGAAGAAGAAGGACTTGGAAATGCTAGAATTGCTGTGGAAAATTGAACCCAATTCAACCCATGCTGGATCTTAATAAGGATATGGATAAAGTTTGAAAAAGTATTAGCCCCATAAACTTATCTCTTCTCACTGTAAAACGTCGGCTTAACTTGGCAAGCTGGAAAAAACAAAAACAAAAAAACTATTCTTCCCATTAGGACTGGGACCACAGCTGTTTACTGGAGCAGCTGGAACCTGATGTTGCATAACAGAACTGGGAGGGTCTCCAGATTTTCTCAGCCATGCAAACATACAGTGTGTGTCTTTGCACAAATTCCTGCCTCTCGCTACAATCTTTAATCAGTCTTGTGATCGGACGGTATGACTGCGACTGGAACCTGACATGATTCATTTGTGTCGTGTTTACATAACGGTGGATTTACTTTATCTAGAAACATCAAGGACCAGTTACCTGCAAAGTAACAGTCTCACTCTTTTTATTATATGAAAGTCCTTCCATGGCTTCGTGTATGCATAATGTATCTGTCACTGTCAAATAAAGCATAAATTAGTTAATAAATATAGTGATCAGAGTATCCATATTTTAATATTAATCATATATTTTCTCACGCACCATAACCAGATTTTGATGGGGTTAAAACCCTGAAAAATAAATGGGGATTCGATAGTTATGATCAGAACTGATGTCAGTTTAAAGATTTAAATCAGTCAAATTGTAATCTTAATATAGAATATGTTATGATGGTGTCAAGAGAGGGACATTTTTACATCACGTCAGTCTAGCCTGACGAAGTGAAGCACAGACGTTAGGATCTTGACTCTTACTTAGCGTAGGCCTTTTCCAGCAGCGCACTCCAGAACTCTGTTCCCTCTGCCGAATGGACAAAGAGTAGCTTCCCGTCCTTCACTGGCAGCCGGTCATCAATCACCACCTCCACCCACTCACCAAACTGCCAGAACTGAAAGTCAGGAAAACATCAACATTCCAACTCTCCTGACTGACACGAAACCAACAATAATATTAATGTCACATAATGTTAGGGTCACATTTTATCATTATATCATCATATCTTATTTCAATATTATCACTATGATTACTATTGTTGTTATTATTGTTGATGTGTTATATCTCTATTCCTGTGGGCCCAAATAAGAGTTCCCGGGAATAATCTGCGATCCTGCCACCAGCATTTCTTTCAATTGGACCTTAGTGCCCATCGTTGCAGAGGTTGGGCAGGTGGAAAGTGGCGGGTAGAGGGAGGAGGGTGAAGGGAGGAGGGTTAGGTGCTACCGATGAAAAAATGTAAAATTTAATCAACAGCAAAGGTGCAAAGTTCTTGCTTACCAAGTCAAAATGCTCGTTGACGGACCAATGGAGTGACTTGATATTTTTGTAGCTAGCTGGGAAGTAAAATGAAGTGAAGGAGCGCCCCCTCTGGTGGGACACTAGATAAAGCTGAGTAACTACTGACAAGAATATAGTTACACAAACTAAACGGGCAACTTTTAAATATGCTTTAGATTGTTTCAAGATCCATTACTCATAATCTAAATGTTTCTAAATAAGTACTTGATGAAATAATTAAGGTTGTTAAATCCAAAAATACCTCGTTCTTTGTTTGTTACTAAGGGTCATTTAAAAGAAGCTTTATCGTATACCCACTCAGAGTTCTCTGAAGTGTTTTCCTACATTAGGGCTTCACATAGCGGCTGTGTGCAGAAGGGAGCAGAAGAGTTCAATGCCAGGAGGACAGGCTTAACAAATCCAAATCAAAGATGGAGAAGTCGGAGCCAAGTTAAAGGCTTTGAGTTTTTGCTCTGGGTTCAGTCTCTGTGGGGGTTCCCTGTGGGTGCTCCAGCCTCCTCCCACACCCCAAAAACATACGATATCAGTGAATGGATGACCCCAAATTCCTAGTAGATGAGAATGTGAGTGACCAGTGTGACCTCTCTTTCAAATATCAGATGTGATGGACTCTGGCCCGCAGCAAACACAGCACAGAAAGGCAGTGAGAAAAAAATGGATGCGTTCATTTTTATAGTGTTAATTTTATGCATTTATATGGTGACATATTAGACTGTGTTGTGTCATGAACTATTGTGATGGATATTGATTAAATTAATTCATTAAATTTTGATAAGTGCTGATTTTTCTAGTTGTCATCCGATCGACTTTGCTATGAACTATATCTCCGACAGACTGTTAAACTGAAAGCAAACACACATTTTCATTTTGTAGGGGCTGGTGAATAATCCATTTCCAAAAACACAGCGACCCGATAAACTAGTGGCACCTAGCCTGATGCAAAACCCTCAAAAAAGTAATGCAAAAAAGCCTCGTGCAAAAGAAGTGATATATTGTTGTGAGGGAAATATTTCTATGTCAAAGTCATAAGATTTGCAGGATGGATGGATGGAGATGAAGCCACCTCTGGGAGAAGCTGTGTCACAACATGGTTGACTGAAGACAACACAGAGCGTGCACACACTCACACACATATACACAAATGCATTCACTCTTGCCTCTGGCACACACAACATCCTCAGTGCTGAGTGTTTATCTCATAGCCTCACTGAAGGGAAACCGGCTTTTACTACATTCGTGTCATGACTTCATGTACCCCGTCTTAAAGCTTGAGAAATTCCATGCATTAGCAAAAGTTTCAAATGCGTGATTCGATGAAAGATTCTGCCCCAGTTAAAGGTTTCATTTGTTTCTGACTGAGATTGCATCGTTTACTATTTATTGCTTCTACTGTAGTTTGCCTGCTTCGCTCCTTCGCAGACCCCCTTCAGCGGTTATAATTGCATTTTGGGATGACTCATTCAGGTCTGGGTTATTTATCAAAAGGCATAGAGTATCAGAACTGATACCGATGGGAATCCATGAAAGACTCAATGGAACCCAAAGCCAAACAGTGAGTGGGAACAAGCTTGGAGAGAAAATCTATTAAAAGCCATGGAAACACAAGAGCAAAAAAAAACAATTGAAGCAACATGTGCAGAGAAACAAAACTAGGGCGACTGTTATGTATATACACTAAACACATGCATGCATTTATAAACCTATAGAGAAAAGTATTTATTTTGTCTGTCTGTGTGTGTATACGGTCCATGCAGACATATGCACACTGACTACATCCAACAACGTACACATAGACACAATGTCTCAGGAAAGAACGAGCAAAAACAGGCCAAATTGTCTGCTTCCCCCTCCCCGATGGTTCTGTAAGTGAGTCACCAGCCCCTTCAGACGTGCAAGTGAAAGCTCCGTGACACTGATAGTCTTAATTGATCCATCAATATCAGATGACTCATCACAGCAGCAGGAAGTAGTTCAGAATCTCTCAGAAGAAAAGATACCGACACAGTTGCTCTCACCTCTGTCTTCAGGGGTCAACAAGGATCTGTTTGTGTGAGTGAGTGTTTGTGTGTGTAAGTTTATGTGTGTGTGTGTGAGTGAGTGAGTGTTTGTTTAAGTGTATGTGTATGTGAGTGATAGTGTCAGTGGGTATGTGTTTGAGTGTGTGTGTATGTTTGTGTATATGTGTGTGTGTGTGTGTGTGTGTGTGTGTGTGTGTGTACATTTTAGGTTGCCTCTCCTCCCTATCAGTTTCACACTCTCCTTTTCTGCCTTTTCAACAATTGGCACGTTGAAAGTCTGGACCACTGCATCAAAAAGAAGTGCAGCCCAATCGGCTCAGAGCTCACGCTGACAAAGGAGGTTGAGATGGTTTAGAACTAGGAATAAAAAATGTTTTGCTATAAAATGTAATTAAATAATAAAAAATATTTATATTAACTTCTAGCTGTTTAGACCGATTCTTTGGCTGCTCAGTGACACATTCTGGGTCTCTGCGGATAATCTGATGGAAGCAGCATAGACATGCTTGTGTAAGATCAGACGAGTGTTTACTCAGAAAAGGACACACACACACACACACACACACTCACACACACACACTGGCACAGATAGGAGAGCAACTCCGCTTCAGAGCCCTTTTGATGCCAGTAATTAAAACAGAAACAGGACTGAGCAGAAAGACTAGAGTTTGAGTAGAGTTTGAGCTGAAAAGCTGATAATTCTCATCAATATTGTGATGATTGTTACTTATATCACAGTTATATCTACAAAAGGTCTTGTGATATCATTCAATCGCCATTGCTGCCGCATCCGCAGCAGATCCTCCACGTCAACATGATGACTCACAAACAATTTTATGTAACATTTTCAAATTGTAGACCTTCATAGAATCTTAGTGTGAGGAAGAACTGGAGTGATTTTGGGAGATTGCCTGTATATTTCTGCCATCAAGGGGAACTTATTCTCCAAATTTCATTGGCCAGAATTTCTCAATTGTTGGTCCAATTTAGTCAAAATGTGGTGCATATGAATCGCCTTGAAAGGATCTATGTGGTATCCCTTGGTATCCCTAAGAGTTCATATTTTACTCCTTGGAGGGAGCTTTTACTCTGAAAAACAACAGCAAAGTTATTCAATAAACTGTTAGGCTCATGTAAAGCTCCATTGTTCTGCCTGTCCACAGCTCAGAGGACATAGTAACTTACTCCACAGTTGTAAGACTCCTTTTTTGTTTCCCCTCCAAATTGTTGCAGACAAAATTTGGTCTCCATCCAGGGGATGTTTGCAGGACTGACAGAGTGGGGCAGTGACTAAGCCACCAGTTCTGACCCGCCGAAGTTAGTTTTGAATGCATTCACACTAAATAAATATCTGTCAATATAGAGCATGACAAGTCCTTTAGATGGCTTATACAAAACAAACATTTCTCAACCTTAGTTTCTGCGATCTTTGATACTTAGTAGAAAGGGAGGGGCTTTAAGAGCAACAGTAATTGTAATTTTATACTGGGGCGATAAAAACTGCAGTACAACAGAAACGTACCTGCAGTCAGAGCTTCTTTCAACTTTTCTTAGAAAATCTCAGACAGGTTGAGATTTCGCCTGAGTCTAATAACCTCCTCATGTGAAGAGAGATTAAAGCCTAATATTACTTTGATTTGGTAGTAAAATAAAAGACATTCAAATTCCAACCATTGCCTCTAGATTTGACTTTTCTCACGTTGGCGTGATGTCATGTTTTATTCAGAGACTCGCTGACGGACTGCAGCGTTATGATCAAGTCAGAACTTGATTCACTGCTCCTGATTGCAGTAGCTATGGTCTCCTGTGTGCCAGTGTCTCCCGTTTCTCCTGTTTCTTTCTAATAAGCTGGGCAGTCTGCCAGAGGCTCCCACCATCACAGGTTTCTTTTTTAAGTGACAATGCGGCTTTACTGGTCTCTCAGGCAGGAGGTGAACCTCTGCTGGAATCATAAAACTGTTTATGATTCCATCGGTTATGTGCTGCTTATGTGTATCCGTATCTGATAACGACAGCGTGCTAAAATTAGACTGGTGACTCAAAATCCTCACAGGGGAAAAATTTACCAGTTGACTGACTGGGTGTGGATAAGACAAGCTGCTTATCACGGATGACTCACTGTGGGTTTGACAAGCGTAAAAAAGAGTTGTGCAAAGTGAATTGTAAGTTCTTACTTCTGTTGAGAGAGATAAAGTTAGTTACTTTACTAACTCTAACTGTATTAAGTATCACTGAGCGAGAAAGTTTGGACAAAGAGCATTGATTACATTTAGAGTCAAATAATCTACAGTTTCATTCTATGGTCTCATTATCATCCTGAAAATGCCTTTCTTAATTTTTTCAGAACAGCAGTTGTTGTTTCAGATAATAAAAATAGGAGATGAACAATATCAGATAATCCTGAGACAGTGATTGCTTAAATGATGATAAATCTATCACTGATTGGTAAAATTCAATATAAATCTGCTCACTGTTTCTTACTGAAAACACATTTCTGGCTATATTCCTCTTTAACGCATAAGTAACCATGGTGTCACAACCCTTAAATGCTGTGAAAAGTTTCTTATTTAACTAATGAAGTGATATGTTTAACCTTGTTTGTTGTTCTAAATGTACAAAAAACCAATTTCTATAAATAAATAAAAACTTTGTGCTATTGATATTGTATTATTTCCTTGTTATAAAAATATATCAGCAAAGTTATAAGGTTGACTGCCAAGCTGATTTATTTAGAAATGAGGAAAAAAGCCCCATTTAACGTTACAGGTCTTTGGGAAGGACAGCATTCAAAAAATAATTTCAATGTCATCTGTTTGTTCGTAGTATACCCCATAATTTTCCTTGTATCTAGGTTCTTATAGGTTAGGGGAAGTAAGGGCTGTCAGCATTACTGGCAGACTAGACAAGCTTACTGTAAGTTGCATAAAATGAAAATATCAGCACAATAAAATGCTGTTTGAAGTTCACTGATTTCATGGTCAAGACTTTATATTAAAAGCAATACTAGAAAAAAAAATTATTATTATTCAGAAAAATTATTCAGAGAACACAAATCTCCACCAAGGCCAAAACCTCCCTCTTAAACAGACATTGTTTTGTCATTTCCTGTTCCTCTCCGATACAAAACATCAAAGGAATAAGACAGTACACGAGGTTTGGGAAAAATTCATGCAGATTTGAGAAGGTGGATAACATAACTTCTTCATTCCTTGGCGGAGATAATAAGTGGACTGTTTTGGTCTGAAAGTAGAAGTCGATGCAAAGGTTCTCTAAACCTGCATTCCTGTAATGACCAGCAGGGGGCGTCTCTGCTGGTTTCAGAAGAAATCCCTCAGTATTAAAAATTATGGGAAAATACATCTCACTGAATGGATTACCTCAGTAGCAAGCTTCCTAATGGCTTCATGGTCTCAATTTGATTACCTCAGGCCTTTTTTGATACAGCATGATATTCAATTACTAAATTACGGTTCAGTCAACAGTAAAATACAAGATAAGAGTTTCTTAAGTTTTCTGTCAGATAAATTTGTATCTTCCTGAGCTTTGTTCATCTAGTCATCAAACTAATAGGTGTCTTCACTGGAATTCTGTCCACTATCATCGTACAGTTTGTCCTTTATATCCACAAAAACAACAGAGGTCTGACGTTCAGTCTCAGAACGCAAGGTCCCCTGGTTATACAGTGGGGTTGCAGACATGACAGTGGACGTGTCACACTGAGTGTAAACTACACTTACCAACAGCACAATCCCAAAATCAGGTGTTGTGAAAACATTTAAGTAGCAGCCCATCTGAAATGAAGCTCCTGCATTGAAAACAGTGGAAGTCACATTAAACTCCATATTGATGACAGAACAGCTGAGCTGAGCCGCCTACAGCTTGCTGTCAGAGTGCGGCAGGTGCCGGCGGTGTTTGTTGTGTCTCTATCCTTACAGGTTTACATGGGAAGTGAAGGGAGAACAAATGTCATCACCTGGAAATGAAAGATGCCGGCATATCCCTGCCCGAAACTCTGTCCATGAGGAACCACTCTGTGCAGCAGGTTGTCATTTAAGGTGAGTGAGGCAATGGCAGCCAGCAGCCAGCAGTCGCCTGTGGAAAAGCACACAAGAGTTTTAAGATCCTGGATCAGCCATGATGGCATGAAAATCCACTCTACCTCGATTCGTTTATGGGGGTAAAACAGGTGTTGGACACTAATTACCTCCACCGAAGAGACAATTAATTTGTTTGACTGACAGCCAGCAGGATTCCAAAAAACTACTTGATGGATTTTCATGATACTTAGCAGAAGCATAAGAGAAGGAAGGACCCATTAAATGTTGGAGGGGATCTATATGAAGTGACAGATATAGACACTTTCTTTAATATTGCCACGGAACTCCCCTGTTTGCAATTTGCCCTGTTCGGTCATTGTTTTGCTCAGAGTAAAGAAAGAAAGGCTCCGTAGGGAAGGGTCTTTATTGTGATGCAGATGTCTTTGCTAAGGATTATTGTGAGCTACGTCTTTCCCCCCCCCCATTTTTATCAATTACAAATAAGATACTTGATGGATTTCCATGAAACTCTGTGTAAGAGTGAGATATGGGCCAAACATTTAGATGGTTAATATTTCTTATGGCAATTTTAATTACCGTTTAATATCCTGAAAGGGCCGTTTGGGTCTTGATGTATAATAATAATACTATTATAAAAATGAAATGAAATAAAAAAGGACAACATCGCATAAAAGCAAGTCTATAGAAATGTATAGGTGTTATATTGAAAGCCCTCCTACTAAATAAATGTATAGCCACCCTATACATAAAGCCTGTTTCACATAAAGGTCACGGCCTGAACACACTCGCAAAAACTGGAGCTCCCCCTGGAAAAAGGGAGAGGTCTTTTTACTCGAGACGAGCTACCCCATAATAAGTCACTGAACTAAGAAGGAATGGCTTTGAGCCACAAAAGCTGCTCTCGTTGCGATAAGCCCTGCTGCAACAAGCCCAGTAACATCCTGACAGTATTGACCACACATGCAGGCTGTGGTATGTTCGAGATAATGTCACTGAAAAGAAAAGCAGAACTCATTGTTGTTTGCTCTAAAGTGGTGAGAGTACAAAAATGTTTAACGTATCCATTGATCCGTTCTCATTCGTGTATCAGCAGTTATAGGATGTTAGAACTGAAAGTCTGCCTTTTCTTTAAACTTGATTCCTAATCAAAAAGCAAACGGTGGTTCAACTTTATTTTCACACATTCTTATCTGACATATAATATATGAACCACCGCTGATGGCGGCTTGTGGGATGACTGACAGGATGACTCAGTCAAAAGGTATTTTGGCTGTAAAGCAAAGTGCTGCATTATGTTTTCTAGCATATTCAAGGTTATTGGGAGGGTGTTTCGTTTTAAAACAGAGGAAGTGACTTCCTGCACTGCCAGAGTTGTGCAAACAGAGAGACGCTGGCCTTGTTTACAGATATGAGGCAGGAAAACAAAGCATTAAAAATGAATGCCGTTCTGTGTTGAGCATTAAAAATCTCAGGCAATAAACTGTTCCGTGTGAGATGACTGTTAACTCGTCCTGTCCATATCCTTTTGGCGCTTACATCCAGATTCAATTTACTCTGTCGGATTTAATTGTTGTAGGAAACCTTAGATGTTTAGTCAAGAGCTCAGTCTTATTTACAGGCAGATGGAGATCTCTCCTATCAACATATAATTGCTGTATAATAATAGTAATACATTTTATTTATAACGCACTTTACATCGGGTCATGTAAGTGCGTGAGTCATGAAAAGTGTCAATATTTCGGACTATCTACGTGAGGTAAACCAACATTTTGTCATTAACTCTCATTCTACTTGTCATATCGCAGAAAAGTCAGGAACATTAAGGAATATATGCTGTAAATCCTTCCGTCCGTAGTGGTGGCTTTATCGCCAACAGTTTTCAGCCTTAATCTCTCAACCGTTGGTCCGATTTGGTCAAAATTTGGTGCATGTGAATTGGCTTGAGGCGATATATCTTGTATATATGATATTTTACTCATTAGGGGGGAGTAGCACTGATTGAAGAGTTCAAACAGGGGGATTGCTTGTTCAATGCAGAGGGTTGGGTCGGGGACAACAGCAAAAGTCTGGTTTCTGATTTATCATCCTTTTGGTCTGATGATGTTAGCTTAAGGAATATGTCAAGACATGTAACGTGTTCCAATTTATTTTGAAGCCCTTCTGGTTCAATGTGTTATAATTCAAATAATGCATGTTGATTACATCTCAGTGTTTAATGATGATGTCGTCACGTCTCACTCAGTGTCTTCCTCATGGGCTTGTTCTCTGTGCTTCTAAACCGACAGGAAAGCTTTAACCGGGGAAGTCGTACAACCTCCACTCTGTCAGCTGTATGTTTAGGTTTCTAACAATCCTCAGTCATGTCTCCTCTTCTGCCCTGGACCTACGGAATCATGTTATGATGGGGAAACAGTTGGAAACTGTCCAGGTCTTACCAAGAGATCCTTGACAGATGTCTGTGCGAGTAGCTCCATCCACAATGAACTCAGGGCGCCTGCAGACTTCCTGTGAAGTGTACACACACACACAAAAACAAATTGGTCCTATTCTTGTTTGTAGACAACCACCATGTCACTGCTGTCGTTCACTCTGGCTGTGCTGACTGGCTGGGATGAAATCACACAAATAAAGTTTTGCAAAATCACATTCCTTTCTAAATGTGTTTATATAAATTAGAATCAAAGCTGATTTTAATGTTGCAGTGACAGCAAAACTCTATCAATTAGGCAGAATGTCCCTTTTGAATTGACTATAAAAAAGTTTTATGCAAATGTGAAGCTGCTACTAATAAAATAGATAGCTAAAATAAACTCCAGGACATTTAGAGGACCTGCAGAAATCACATCATAAACATTCAAGAAAAGCCATTCTAGTGTTCCCGTCTTTTTTCACAGTATCCCTCCTCCTCATAATCCATCTTCAACTCAGCTTGTTGAGCGTGAGAGACACAGCTATATAAAGCTAGGAAAATAAATATTATATTTATACAAATGCCCACCCATACACACACTAACACGCACATGCAGCTGCTGCTGCAAAAACCTTAGCGTGCATGGATGAATTCAGAGAAACGCAAACTGACTCTAATTTTCTTTCTCGGGCTCAAACAGAGCACAGATTTCTGGGGAGATGTGAACACTATGAACTCTCTTATGCAGCGTAAATATTAATAATCCTGCGGTGCAAGAAAAGCATATGCATTATAAAACATCTGACTTTTTGGAGAGGCAAGAGCCCGGTAAGCGTTAGAGGAGAAAGACACACGTTAACACACATGTTGGTCTACACACTCAAATGGAATCTACCTTGGGAGCTAAGAGGCTGCAGTCGTGCTGAAAATCATGACCCCGCAAGCTTTTACGATCAGGACTCATGTTGCCTGTTCTGTTACAGGACTGACAACAGCAACATGTCACGGTATGTGGAAATCGAGCAGGAAAGAGAGCATGATGTCTTCAGGCCTGCCGTGATAACACCTAATGAAGAAGGTCCCTCTTGGTTGAACGGTGTTATACTCGGCTACAGGGAGCACTCGGCTGTATTCATAATGTAGTGAACAGTGAGGAGCGGCAGAGAAATGCAGACATGGGCAGGAAGGGAAGAAGTGGATGTTTGAAGAGTGGAGGTATAAAAAGCAGTGGCGAAGAAATGGTGATGAAACAAACTCTCTGAGACAGTTGTGAACGAGATCAACCGGAGCCAGAGAACGCCTGGTGTTGCTGTAGAATTAAAATTGTATCCCTCCATCATCTCTAAAAGTTTAGTTGCTAGGCAACAAAATGAGATTCAAGTCTGCGGGGTTTCATGGGCATCATAAAAAAGAAGCCTGAAGGAACGAAAAATGGATATTGAGTCATTAGCTGTTCACTCCTCAATCAGTCAGTGTCTGATGGATTTAATGACATCATCAAGAACTTAAACAATTAATCGTTCATACTGCATTCACAGCTTTCCCTCAACCACCTCAATTTAATGGGCCATACTTGCTTGTGTACTGTTTTTTTCCTACGCCGGATGCTGCGTTCAAGTACATGTTGGACGACCACATAAAAAAGCTACTGTATATTATTAGAAAACTTTGCACTTAAATAAAACTAGAAATTTTGATTCAAAGTATATATACGACACTCTCACTAAAAGAAACGCTGTTTGTGAGAGAAAACCAGCAGGAAAAACAAATGTGACAAAATGCATAAAGATAAGCAAACCTATAAAATGACGTGTGATTTCTTGGGCGGTTTCTTGAGGAGATTTGGATGGACTAGTACCCATTAAGTACATAGTTGATTATGAGACATACGAACGGTATTATTGTCTCAAAAAAGTTGTGGTTTGAAGTAGATAGGCCTCTAATGAGGTTGTAGTAGAGGTGTTGTACTAGAGAATGTCATGAAACCTGACAAATAATTAAAAAATATGTTATATGGAAGTGTGAAGTTACTGGAAGTTACATTGTATTCCTTACAAACATGAGTTGAAAAAGTAATTGAAATCCTGGAATATGGCTTTTAAAGATCTAAAAAGTGATTGTGAACATTTCTCAGCCTTGCAAGTTTTAATGTAGTCTGAAATTCAAATATTTACCAGGCTATCTTATATTTTATCACTTTTTTTGTTTGTTAGTTGGTTTGTCCATTAAATTTGATGCTTAAAACTACACCACGGTATTTTAATTATGGGGTTAGTCTTCATATATCTGACCTATTTTGAACTCTCAGTTTGATAGATACCAGTTCAAAGTTTTCATAGTTTTCAACTTTCAGTTCTCTGCAGTGTTTATAGATGTATTTCATTTGACTTAACTTTCAATTGATTTTTTTATTGATTGTTTCTCCACATTCATCCTGTTATTTATACTGAGTTAATTTATTCTGAGATAATTTTTTTATATTACACAGCTATGAGTGCAGCTGCATCAGAATGTAATGAATGCAGGGCCAGGCGTGTGTGGAAAGAAGTACAAGTGGTCAAATCAGATTTTCTATTTTTTCCCCACATAGATATTAGTTTAATATTTTCTAAATATCACGTGTAAGCATTTTATTATAATACAGGCCGGACACGGGCTTCACAAATCATTTTCACTTAATTTCTTACTTGATGCTTTAAGAATTGTATTTGAATGGGTTGCCTGGTGTCGACTCACAATAGTTGTTCTGTTTATGGAATAAAATATATAAGAAAAAAATCGGCATCCTGTGTGTTGATCACAATCTTTATTAAAGGTGTGAGAGGGCACACATTTTTTAGATTTTAAACCCCATTCTTAAGGTTAGGAATGGCTTTGCTACCCGTAACTCTCTAAACTTGTAAATAATAACAATATCACATCCATCCATCCATTTTCTAGAAACACTTATCCTGTTTAGGGTCATGAAGGATGTGGAGCCACTCCCAGATGACACAGATGCAAGGTACACCTTGGATAAGTCGCCACTGCATCACAGGGCCAGAGACAAACAGCAATTCATGCTCACATCGATGTCTATGAGCAATCTAGTCACCAATTCACCTACTCTACATGTTTTCAGACTGCGAGAAGAAGCCAGAGTACCTGGATTTTAACCCATAAACATCTTGCTGTGCTGCCCACAACACCATAAGCAATATTAATCAGTTCTGAGCTCATCACCGCCCACCTTCCTGTTCTTACCGTGGGCCTCATCCAACGAACTCCGTAAGTCTTGGAGGATCTCGGTCCGAGCTCCTTGAATCCCAGAGACGATGCAGCACATGGAAACAAATTATCCTCAAACAGCTTCCCACTTTGGAGGCCCTGGGCTCTCAGGTGCTCGTAGTCCTGACCCAGAAACTTCACAGCATTGTGGTTCTGTCCCAGACCTTCATCACGATCCCTCTGGCTTCTGACCCTGGCGGCCATGCCTGTAGCATAAATGCGCTCTTCCATCCTAAGCTTATGGAGTTAGCAGAATAGGGTCAACTGTCACTCTGTGGTGGATGTTTGTGCGTGGAACTACAATACGATGTTATGATGTGTCAATAATGAATGAGGCAACACTGGCCTTATGTAGCTACAGTTTGGATGTGAAGCACCGTTGCACTTATGTAAATCTAATATATAAGGTGCTTATGGCTTCAAGGCTCAAGCATAAATCAGGATGAAACATCAGTAGCCATTAAGACGCTGTTAAATATTGATGGAAGATTGCCGCTGCTAGTTGGCGGTACTTGTGGTTCTGCTATAACTGGATGCTTCCTATTCAATACCAATGACATGTGTGGGGGTTCAAAACACATCGGCTTTACAGGCTCTGGTCCTAACAGCGAAGGTAGATCGTGTCCCAGCGGTTCCTTGTCTCGTCAGCAGCTAAACCCTAAAAGAAAGAAGTAAGAAATCAGACACTGCATTGAGGCAGATCAAGGAAAGTATGCAGATACATTTTTACACATAGCTGTAAACCTGTGATGCACACTCCATGTACACACCCTCGCTACACGCACTCCATGTACACACCCTCGCTACACGCACTCGCTACACGCACTCGCTACACGCACTCCATGTCGCGCCCTCGCTACACGCACTCTAGGTTCAAAAGCCCAATGAGCACTCCCTGTTTATTTTAAGTCACCCATATACACACATACCCACGATGCATAGCAAAGAGCTTAGTCACAATAGAAACATCAGTGCCACTTTGACTGTGTGGCGCTGATGAAGTCACGTTGTCAGACAGAAACATATTAAAGTCAGTGTTTATCTATGCCATTTTAACTAACTGCTGGACGGGAGCTCTGTGTGTGTGGTGTTTTTTAATGTGCACAAGACCGACACGAGGTGTTTTTTTCTGTGATTTTTGATAAACAATGAAAGAATCTAAGACAGGCCCACAACAAGATAAAGCTCTCTCCGAATCTTTAATTAAGAACAGTCAGGCAGGAAGAAGTGTTAAGTGACATTAGTGCCACAACAGCTCTTGACAGAACTGGAGCGGGAGGAGTTCATCTCAGTTCTTCTGTCTTTGTAGTTTTACTGTCTCTCTCTTTCTAACAAAAAGAAATAGACGACCACGAAAGGTAGAGTTATTTTTACCTAAGTATGTGTCTCTTTCTGACTAACTCTTATCTCCACTTTTAAAACTAAATACTCCCCCTGTTGTAAGACTGAACTGTAAGTCAAAACTGTAGCAGGAGAGTTTGATTCTCTTCTCGCATAGAACCAAGTGCAAAGCTGTCACTTTTTCCAATCCACACCGTTAACCACATCCATCAATAATGGTCCAATTTTAGGAATGAAAAATGTTACTACTAACAAAAACTAAAATCGTATTTGTTTCCTTGCCTACTAACAGACATAGAAAAGAAAATCTGAATCAACTCCATGTTCAGCGTTTTAGTTTTACAATGACATAAGATTCAACATTTTTCCACTCCTAGGGACAACAGCAAGACCACCAGACCAAAACCCAAAGGCTCCGTCTAAACCATTTCATCCAGTTTATTTTGATGTTATTCACGTCACCCTGGAAGCAGGCTTAGCTGGGTATTCCAGACATCCCTCCTCCAAGCAATACTTTTGTGCTCATCCTGGAAGATTTTGAGGCCTTCCCAGTTCTGGATCTCCTCCCAGTTGGACATGCCTGGACAACCTCAAACGGGCGTCCAGGAGGCATCCTATGAGTCAACTGACCCCTTTCGACCCAAGTGAGCAGCTGCAGTTGGGGATGAAAATGAATTTGTTTTCTATGATCGGGACCAAGGAGGGGAGCTCAATGAGGAGCATCTTATGGCTGGGCCTTTAACTATTGGGCTTGGAAGCATGATTAAACTTCATGGAGTCACAACATGTTGGCCCACAACCAGCAAGGTTTGTGGTCGGGTCCAATGTATCGATTCAGAGCCGATAGCAATTTTCTTGGATGATTATGAATTTTTTTTCCCTTTAAAGTTCTAAAATCATAATGAGTATATATTTTAAGTGCTCTTATTTTGAAGGATTATAGGGGAAGTAACAATGACAGTAGGCATTGTGTAATGTTTACTTATTCTGACATGTTGAAATGAATGTACCCTCCGTCTTCCCCCTCATGCCTTTCTTAAACCACTTCTATGACACTTCGAAGTGAAAATAAAACTTTGTAAGCCTTGTTTGCTCCATTATATGTTATATGTTGGCTTTGTTCAGGGACTCCGTTCTCGTGGCTGGTTCTGAGCTCTGGGTGGCTTTAGCCACTCTGCTAACGTTAGCTTCTTGAAACTTGCTTTGTTCCTCGGATGATTAAATTTGAATTGTCTGATTATGTTTATTGTGCTGAACGTTTTGAGGGTTGTTCCTCCACAGATAATTTTTTTCCTATAGGTGTTATAAATTGTTAGCTTTGTGTTTTCTGGTGTTTTCTGCTTTACTTGCAAGCATGTAACCGGCAAACAACCTGCCTTAAGGGAGGCTGCTCGGCCGATTGCCGATTCATGAAGCTAGGCCTCCAGGCGCACCTAGTGTTTGAATGGATTTTTCTATTTTTCGCAGTTACAATCATTTAACTATGTCTCATGACAGTACTGTTTTTTTGCATATGAATTTAAGTTGTTTTTAAGAACTGTTCATAGCAGTGACAGCACTGATTCTGCATTCCCACTGTTGCAATAACTGGCAACTAATGACACAGCTGTGGCCAATCTGAACAGAATGAACAAAAACCATTCCCTGCATTCCCTGATGTCAAGAGAGCAGAGAGAAATATCTAAAGTTCAATCATATCAAGACAACAACAGCTGTCTGATGAATGACAAAAGACAAACTCAACCTTCTGCCTGTTCAACTCCAAACCACTAGTCATCCTGATCAGAGGTGAGGGTCAGTCTGTGCTGCCATTCTCCCTAGTCTGTACTCAAACCTCTGGGCAGTTCAATCTGTTTGGGTTCCAAACCGTTGCTTCTTCCTAGGCAGCAGTGGCATTGGTTGGTTCGACTGACAAATCATGATCGGAGACACCAAATGGGTGACTACCTCCCAGTGTATTGACCTCAATATCCTGCAGTAAAATGCTGAACGAGGCAGTGGTTTGACAATCTTTGGGTTTTTAAGCCTGATGATTGTTGCTTAGTCATAACTGCTATTATTTCTAAACTTCCACCACTGAAGATAAAGAGTCAAACAGATTTTACTACTGACATCCATCAGTCATGCTGTTACCAAAGCACCTCTTTAAGATGGCAGGTTCTAACATTTAAGAGTCATAATTTGTTTTTTGTTCTTGCTTTGCTTGATTGGAAACTAATAAAACAATAGAACAAACAATATGGAGCCAATAGAATAATAAGGAAAACAAAAGAACAAAATTAACATTCGGAATGCAGATAATCTGATATGCCTGAATAAGATATGATAAGATAAGAAGAAACATTATTCATCCCACATGGGGAAATTCCAGTATTACAGCAGCAACCACTTATTCGTGAGAGACGTGTGAAATATAGGTAATAAAGAGACACAAAGAAATATACATGCAGGGGTAAAAACAGTGTTTCAGGTGTACACTGCCCCTAGGCCCATAGTATCTGGTTGTGGTTTAAAATTGTCACCACTATTGTAATAATAACACTTGGGCATCTGTGGTGATAGACTGTAGACTGTAATCTTGCTCAGTTCCAGCAGCTTAATTACATTTTGTCTTCTCAATATGAGGTCTTTCTCAAACAAATCTAATCAGCCAAGATATTATTGAATTAAATTCAAGCTGATAAGGTCCCTCATATTAAAACTTGAATTATCCCACCTCCCACAGCAAAGAAGGGGTCACATGAATAATCTCTAGGCAATTATTTAGTCTACTTTAATATCTTTAAAGGGTTTTTGTTTTATTCTTTGAGGAGAGAAATCATTATTCTGTGTTTTAATCATCCAAGTCATTTTTTTCAAAGAATTCCTTGAATTTTTTATGAGTCACCGTTCCCCAACATTCTTCTCATTCGTGATATAAATGTCCAAATTCAAATATCCTACTCATGACTCTTTGTATTCATTTTATGATACGCCTTCAGTCCATTAATCTCATGCAACCTCGTTTCGTTTCTGTCATCCATATTAGGGGTGGGCGGGTCGATTTAAATATCGATAGTATCGATACTAGTATACCAATATCGCACTCCCCTAAGCCATATAGGCTAATAAATGCAAGAGATTTTACGCAAATAGACGCGTGACATTGCAAGATTTCTTGGTTTTGTGGTCCTCTGAAAGTTATTTGAGTGGTGGGAGTGTGTAGTCGGTTGCAGTTTCGTCATGCAAAAGCTGAAAAAGCGCACATTAAAAAAGTTCAGCGTGTTATGCTCGCATGCGCGAGACAAACTATAAAAGGAATCCCGTGTTGAAGGTATTTCATATTTACCTTACTGGTTGTTTTCTTTCAACGGAAGTAATTTGAGCATTCAATTGACCACAGTTTTTCGTCTCCTTTCCATGTTTAACCAAGGTTCGTCTCCTCCACCCCTGCTTTTCGAGCAGAATTTAGAAACGCCCTGCTGTCTGTGTACTGATCTATTGGAAGTAATGCAGCGCCCTCACACTGCACATGCGCAATGCCTACTGACTTTATGGGATGCCTACACATGCTGTGTTTTGAAGCAGTAACTGCAAGTGCAAACAGTTTGATGATGCAATTTTGTCTTTTTGCATTATCGAGAATTATGTCAACATTTGGTTAAGTTTTAACAACAAAATAACATGCATTTCCAGTATGTTGGGTCCATACACAGCACTGTCCGTTTCAGTGCTGGAAGGATTATTAAACTCAAGTTATTTTTGTACCTTTACTTACTTAACTTCAATTTCAATGTCTATTTCATTACTAACTATATTGGCCATTATGTTTTGGCAAACTTTTTTTTTCTCACATGCAATCATACAAGCAGTACATCATAGCAAAATTAGTTCTGCAAACACAAACTGCAGGTGATACTATTAGCCTGGCAGGTACCATGATCAAGCACAATAAATATATATTTCTAAATTTTTCTTTAGCTAGTTTTTTTTTGTTGCAATTTAGCACATGCCAGCTTTGGTGTTACATATGCGAACATACTTATAAATCTTCTTCTTTTTTTTTAATTGTATGCATCACTAGTATCGGTTTTAATAAAATTATAGTAAAATAAATAATAAATAAAATAAATAAGTATTTCTTTTTAAACCTTTGGTATAATATGTATAACAATTCTTTATCTTTTACTTTTGAATTTGAGGGTTTTTTTCTGCATTTTAATTAATTTCAAGTGTATGCTATTTGATCATTGACACTGCTATTAGAGGTGATACTACAACTAACTTGTTTTAATTTCAAATAGCAGTAATAATCGTTAAGAAGAAAACCATATGATGTTTAGTTGTATTTTCTCTTTAAACGGGACAACAATAATCTTCCATTCTCTAATTGATATCCTAATATTTATTTAATTTATTATTTATATAATCCTTCAAATATTATTCGGGTTTCACTGAAGCTACAACGAGTCAACAATGACATCTATAGTTTAAAATAAACTACTATTTCAATGTTTCTGATGTTGAACTTCAAATCCCAGAGGCGAGTGACAAAGTACTTCCCGTCATGCTTTGCTCCACACACTCGCGTAGCTCCACTCGTACTTCCGCTGTCGCCGTTGTTCCATTGAAAAAGCTCAACATGGCATCCGACGGACCACCGGGCACAGAGTCTCTCCCGGCTGATTTGAGGAGTGCTGTTGCGGCGTTGAACACATGGAGCAATCCGGAGCTTCAGTCAAAGCTGGGGGAGCTAGGAGCGCCCAACATGGGTAAGCAGATATAATGAGAGACGGAGAGCGCCATTAAAGAAGGACAGTGTGCAATTAGCAGTGGCTAACCAGTTGCTAATGCTAGTTAGCAAAACGTAGATGCTCTAGCGTGGCCTGTGGTGTGTTTACACTATTTATACTTCACATTCAGCAATTTATATATATATATATATATATATATATATATATATATATATATATATATAATACATATTTAGGTAAATCGCAGTTAATGTTAATCCATTCCTTTAATTTAGAGGCTAGCCTTACTTGTCATAGTTATCGTCAGCTAACTTTTAGTAGATACATCGATAGATCGAGGGCAATTAAGGCGTCAGCATGTATATTCGGTAATAGTGGAAAGTCATAGAAATTTTGCCGATTCAACAATAATATATGGATATACATAGATTCTGCTGCATATATTATGTTTTGTGCAAACTTCACGTAGCTTTCAGTCTGGGTAACGAATGAATGAAGGAAATAATTGGGTTCGAGAGCTAACGTTGCCTGTAGATGTTGTTTCAAGCAGTGGGAAGCAACAGTGCAATGCACGATGTGGGGTATCTGTTTTAGAATAATAGAGTCTAGAGAATACTGAGCCTGAATACAGTTTATCTTCTACACTGCTGGGAGGAATTGAACATCCTTAGGGACAAAAGACTTTCTCAGTCTGTCTGTTAAGCAGGACGTAGACAGCTGTCTGTCACTGAAGGCGCTCCATGAAGTTGCTGTATAGGGGGTTGTGGGTATTGTACTCAAAGGATGCCAGTCTGTTTGGGTCCTTCTATCTGCTACAGACATAAGAGAGTCAAGCTGTGCCAACCACGGAGCCGGTTCTCCTCATCAGCCTGTTTAGGCGTCAAGCATCTCTTTTCCTGATTATGCCTCCACAGCAAACCGCAGCATAAAACAAAAAGCTGGCGATGACTGACTGGTAGATCATCAGCAATGGTTCGATCAACATATCAGGATTCCAATCCTCAGGAAGTAGAGGTGGCTCTACCCCTCCCTGTGAACAGTGTCAGTGTTCACTGATTGGTGATGTTTTTTCCATGTACTTAATTGAAGTGACAATTTTAATGTTAACACCATCGAATGACACCCGTTCCCACTTCGATTAGATTCTCTGGTAGTCCACCACTATTTCCTTATTCTTAGTAGGTAGTTCAGGGTTGTTGAGGGCTTAAGTTAGTGTAAAAATTCAAATAACCATGAGTAAAGTGTCAGAAGAAAGTATATTACTGCACTAAGGTAACCTATCCATTGTTTTTCAGGTCTGAGAGACGAGCTGATTGACCGACTGAAGGGCTACATGATGCAGGTAAATGTCTCTACAAACTCAGTACGTCTTAACCGTTGACATGGCTCAGGAACGGCCTTGTATCGGATATTTGTAGACATAAGTATTGACTTTTTTTTTTTTTTTTTGAAAAGCATATCAAAATTACCATGTAGCTGTATTATTATGCTTTAGTTACATTAATGCAGTTGAGTTCCTTGCATATGTTTGTGACTAGACAAACAAGTACTAGTGCCACTATGAAGTCTGGTGTAGAATGTCACTGTAAGTTTAAGAAAAGCCAGGGTTAAAGAAAAGGTTTAAGTTTAAGAAAAGCCAGGGTTCACTCTTCTCACATAAATTGTCGTAATGCACCAATCAGTGTCTCAGACACTGCTCCTTATAAAGTCCTTAACTCATGTGTGTCTCTATCTGCAGACTGGGATACTCCTCATCAAACCCAATGGTGACAAATCAATGGGCTCACAGGTAAATATCACATGACAAGTAGAAAAAATATACCCCAAATTGTCTAAAATGTTTTGTATATACTGCACATCACTATTAATAAGGTGCTATCTCTGTGGCAGAAGTGTGACAACATACCATAGTTGGATCTCTGCATAATTCATGGAAAGTAATTTAACATTGGCTTAGTGTTTTAGCAGCTCATGATGTTTTTTAAATTGTTTGACATATTTGCATCCGACACCCTGTTGTAGTATAATAATGGTTTGGCACCATTCTCAAAAGGAACGTTTTCTGACAGTTTATGGATATGTATTAAAAAACCAAAAAGTAATTAATTTTCCTAAACATTAATGTGGCTGTGGGCATTTTCACACTTGAAAGGCTGGTACAACCTTTTGGCTTTTATCACAATGTATACATTTTATCCACTTAGTTTTAGTTTCACCTCGCAATTTTGCAACAACACTGTAGAATTACATGGGTTGCATCACACAATACTTGATGACTGATTGGCTTGTTGATCAGCATGTATTTGATGGCAGTCCTTTCAACCACTCATTTCCTCTCTCTCTTAATCTAATTGTGGCATGCATTAAAGTTTCTGTGTTATAAAAGTGGGCATTTATTTTCTTTATTGGACCCTTTCACTATTAAATACATTTCAACTTATGCATCAACAGGAATTAAATACATCTCTCCTTGTTCTACATTTATTTTTCTTATTTCTTTCATTCATTATTGTAGCCTGTAGTTATTTCTTGCCATTTGTACAAATGTCCAAACCCTCCAAAATAGTGCTTTCCAATTAAAACTAACAGAACCATGGTTCAGTTTGATCTGGACCGAGACCACTCCTTTTTGTCCTAATTTGGTTGGAGGTCTGTTTAACCCTTGCAATGTTATTCTAACTCATACATGGGAGGTTGTGAAAGCATCCTAAAATTCTGCACTTTTGCCTTAGCTTTTTGATCATATGGAAACACATTGAAATTAATTGTATTTGATAAATTATTCAAGATGTAGACTGTCATATTATACATAAAATTAACTTTATTTTTTGTTATTTTTATATTGCTTTTATAAAAGGTGTTTGCTTACTGAGAACCAAACTTGTGACCTCAGTGATGAGGATGATGATGGCTGTTTGAATCAAATTTACAACACATACAGTCTCACTTATGTTCTACTCATTTATTTGCTTGTAGCAAGGATGCTACTCAGTAAACGTGTGGTTAATTCTTATTAATACACAAGAAGGAACAACCTGGATAACAAAGTCCAATAGTATTCCAAAATAATGAATATTAATGTCCAGAAACTGCTGAAACCTCACTGTCTTATTTTGAGTTAATGTCACACCTTCATATCTTCAATTCTTGTTCCAGGTGCCAGGTATGCCTCCCTTGCCTCCGATGCCCATGCCACCAATGCCTCCGGGTATGGGCATGCTTCAGGCTATGAGCATGATGCCTGGTGGGCCCCCTCCACCTGGCATACACATGGGAATGGAGCCCCCAGGTTTACCCCCAGGTTTGCCCCCTCCCGGCATGTCTCACGATGATCAGCTGAAGATGGCTCAGCAGAGAGCGGCCATGGTGTTACAGCAGGAGGAGAGAGCCAAGCAGCAGGTGAGCATAGCAGGACTACTGTTTGTTGTGAGAGCACCCTGTTGCATTACGCTTCGCCTTCAAAACATGATTTTAAAATGAGTCAGTAAGTCATAGAAAACGACTCCAAAATAGCTGCTCGAGAAAAGAGAACGTGCAACCCCGATTCTAAAAACGTATGACATTCTGTAAAACATGTATTTAATGTGAACGTGTAGATTAGTAAATTATTTTCATTTATATTTAGTTGAGTAGAGTACAAAGACATTCAATGTTTACTCTTTAGCATCATTTTGCTTTGTACTTTCAGTTGTGTAAATAACAAGTTTCATTGTGATATTTATCGTTATATTATTTTATATTGCAACATTTACTATTTTGAATCAGTTCAGTCACCTGCTGCTGATGTGAGACAATGTCACTTACCAGTTTAAGAAAATTAGTTACATGATTATATTGACCGAGATTCGCAGACAGTCCTTCAAAAGGAGTGAGGAGATTTAAGACACACTCGGGGTCAGTTTGCAGAAGTCCAACGAAGATTTCTATAATCAGCAGAATATTATTCCATACTATCTTCTAACTTGATTAATAACCATCTCCCTTCACACAAAGCAGATCATTAAGTTATTTAGCTTTTCTGACTTCCATTAAATTCCTGCTGTACAGTTTTTATCAACAATGTTTTGTTGTAGTTGCTGAAATGTCACATCAGCACCACAGCCCAAACCAGAAGTTACAACTTATAACTCTTATTTGGGCAGAAAGGACAATCGAGATGGATAAATAAGTACTATTAATACTGAGGGGTAATTTAACTACTATTGGTCAGTGCATTTAGAGCTGCACGGATTACATGAGTGCAAACTCTTAACCAACAAATAAACCTCAACTAAAGGAGCTTTTACCTTAAAAGAATTTTGAACACATTTGAACTTGAGTGAGAATAACGGTAAAGAACAAGTCAAATGTAAACGCAGCAGAAAAAATATATCTCTGAAAAAACACCATTTTATATCATCAGAAAAAACAGAAACTGTGTGATGCTGATACACGTAAGCTGCAAACTTGATCAGCCAATGTTAGAAAAAATTAGCTTTGATGACAGATTCAGTCTGGTTATAGTCTAAAAGACATCTCTTTCTCACTGAGAAAAAGAGGGTAGTTTAGTTCACGGACCTCTGGGATTAAATTGTAATATTTTGGGGGGCGCCACATTATCCACGCCAGTAATTGTCACCTTTTATAGAGCAGTGGAAGAAGAAAATCTAAATTTTTGTATGTAGATAACTTTTTATTTGCTGCCGAGTCGATGACTGTGTCTGTGTATGACAGGGTGAGTCACATGTCATGGATGAGCACGAGCTTCTGGAGCAGCAGACAAGGGTGAGAGAATTAAAATTTGTTCAATAAAGTCACTTAACTATAATATATGTATTATAGTTTAACTTCCGTTGAAAAATGTGCCAGTCATTGTTAGGCAATGATGTTGTGATATGTATAATCCACTTTGATATCACTAAAACCATCATCATCAACCGCTTATCCTGTTCAGGGATCGATTGGGGGGGTGGATCCTTTCCCAGCTGACATTGAGCGAGGGGCGGGGTACACCCAGGACGAGTCGCAAGTTCGTCACTGGGCCGACACATAGAGACATACAACCACTCACACCCACTCCTAGGGACGATTTAGAACCAACAATTCACCTATATCGCATGTTTTTTGGACTGTGGGAGGAAGCCGGAGTTCCCGGATATAACCCACGCAGACACGGGGAGAACAAGCAAACCCCACACAGAAAGGCCTGCTGTGGGGCAGCAGCGCTAACCACTGTGTCACCGTGCCAGCCATCATTAAAACCACTCAACAGAACATTTTCCCATCACAAGTCAATGCATATTTTTCTATACTCTTGATATTTTCTCTAACCATGTCTTAATTTCCTATTTGGCTTTTACTTGAATATCAGGCTGCGGTGTTACTGGAGCAGGAGCGTCAACAGGAGATGGCACACATGGGTGGACCCAGGGCCATTCCCCATGTCGGTGCAATCAGAGGTATGTTAGACATAGATATAGAAACTTTATTAATCCCCAGCAGCTCAAAAAACATTAGAAAAGTGATATTGGCAATAGAAAATAGAAAGAATTGTGCTTCACCCATAATAATTTTGGGTGAAGTAATGCATTTTTATTTCACAGTGATATTTCTGCTAAGTGAAAAAGCGATCACACAATTATGCTTGCAGTGCAGAACTACCAACCACTAAACACTACAATTACACACTTCAAACGATGAATGAAGCTGATGACGGCCGGTTTGCTTTGTATGTTCAGTACTTGAACCTTGATTTTTCTTGTTGTCTCCAGGTTTGGATACTCATGCCCCACTGCCTCCTGGTGTCAGTATGCTGCCCATTCAGAAACAGAGAGTGCCCCCTCCACCAGGAGAGGATAACAGAGAGGTTGGCAAATATAGTTTTCTTTCATGTGTTCTAGGTTTAGAGGCAAAAAAGGCAGCTTGTGTATCTGACTGTGGTTCTTCCAGAAATATGAGCTGCTTTCGTCTTCCAAAACCTGTTGCTTCAGTCTTCCTCACTGAAGTGCCAACTGATTTACAAAAAAAAGATTAAATTAAAAAGATAACAGGGTTCTGGTGTTCTAAACATGTAAAATATTTGGTTTATAAAGGAATATTGAATATTTAAAGAATTTAAGTTTCTAAGATAGTGGTCTGTATTACCCTTCTTTTTTTTTTCTTTCTACTTAAATTCCAGATGTGGCAGAGCGAGGAGGTTAGTGTCAGCGGGCCCAAGATCCCACAAGCTCTGGAGAAGATCCTGCAGCTGAAGGAAATCAGACAAGAGCAACTCACCGACCCCACAGGTTTGTGCAGCTGTTCTGGTTTTGTTGAACCGATCTAAAGAGAATAGACCGTATCACTGATAAGTAAAGCTGGTTTAAATATCTTTGAAGATCAATATTAATAATAACTCAATGGTTTCTATCTGTGGGTTTATTGGAAAGGAGGGTTTATACTGTCACTCATTTCAATTCTGTTGGTTTTATCTGCCCTCCAGAAGAGGAGGAGGAGGATGAGGAGGGAGCAGAAATGAACAACTCCACATCAGTCATGTCTGAGACAGAAGATGATAACCAGATGTCCAAGAAAGATGTGAGTTTCGTCTCACACATTGTCTTTGGGTTAACAGAAGGCAACTGCCGTTCTGTACCTTTTCGGCTCAGTCATTATCATAGCCGATTTTATCTGTTGAATTATGGTCATTCAGAAAACAATGTTCCAATTCGGTAATTGAGAAATTCATTAAAAAAATATCCAGTCATATATCACCCATAAATTAATAGAACAGAGTCTTCTGGCACCTCTTCTCCTGTGATGTGCTGTGTGAAGGATGAACAAGTGTTTAACATGAAGTAATAAAAGGTTTTAATTGATATTTATCTAATTCTTTTAATTAAACCTTCTCAGAAAAACCGCAGGCGCAGAAACCGAAAAAAGAGGAGCAAACAGAAGCGTGCCCAGGAGAAGAAGGAGCAAGAGGAGCAGAAGGAACAGAAGGAGCAGAAGGAACAGAAGGAGCAGAAGCAGCAGAAGGGCAGCAGCAAAGAGAAGGAGGCAGAGGTGGAGATCGAGTACATCACAGAGGAACCGGAGATCTACGACCCCAATTTCATCTTCTTCAAGAGGATCTTTGAGGCATTCAAGGTGACTTCACAAGCACAAACAATATTCTTCTGTTTAACCATCTATAGGAAGCGGTATTGAAGTTCTTTTATATATATATATATATATATATATATACCTTTGATTTGATTTTGTCATAACGCATGTCCTTCTCTTTTCTAGCTGACTGATGACATGAAGAAAGAGAAGGAGAAGGAGCCAGAGAAGGCTGAGAAGCAGGAGACGGCCGTGTTGCGGAAAAAGGGATTTGAAGAAGAGAAAAAAGACAGCGATGACAGTGATGAGGTTTGAATCCTCTAACCTGCCGTAAAAAAGAAAGTTGGAAGTAATTACAATTCCTTTTGATGCGAATGTCATCATTCATTTGTTCTTCATTTACAGGAACTGAGGTCAGATGTACCAAAACTTTCAAAGAAGAAGCTGAGGAGAATGAACAGGTTGACTGTGGCAGAACTCAAACAGGTAAATTTCCCCTAATGGTTATTATTACTATTGACTACTAAAGATGCGTGTCTGTTATAGTTTTTAACTGTAATGTGTTTACTCTTCCTGTCTCTTTGCCCAGCTGGTGGCTCGTCCAGATGTAGTGGAGATGCATGATGTGACAGCCCAAGAGCCCAAGCTGTTGGTTCACCTGAAGGCCACCAGGAACACAGTGCCAGTGCCCCGCCACTGGTGCTTCAAAAGAAAGTATCTGCAGGGCAAGAGGGGAATAGAGAAGCCTCCATTTGAGCTGCCAGAGTTCATCAAGAAAACGGGGATCCAGGAGATGAGGGAGGCCCTACAGGAGAAGGTGGGTCACAGCATAAACAATTTTCTTTGGAGCCACTCCTTTCAGAATGAAAGCGAAATTCCTACACAGAACCTTCATTTTCTTTTTACAGGAGGATGCGAAAACCATGAAAACCAAAATGAGGGAGAAGGTTCGTCCAAAAATGGGAAAGATCGACATAGACTACCAGAAGCTCCACGACGCCTTCTTTAAATGGCAAATCAAACCAAAGCTCACCATCCACGGAGACCTTTACTACGAGGTACTGCAGCTACAGAGAGTTTAACCTTTTCCTTTACCAACATCTTGAAATTACATTCTTATTTTTTCAAAGCACAATACTTGACCTGCTGTGTGTGTGTGTGTGTTCATGTGTGTGCGTGCGCAGGGTAAAGAGTTTGAAACTCGCCTTAAAGAGAAGAAGCCAGGCGATTTGTCTGATGAGTTACGTATCGCTCTGGGCATGCCTGTGGGACCGGTAAGATCACGATTATAACCCCTCTGAGGAATGATAAAGTTTCACCCAATTAATCATATAAGGGAAGTTAGGTGAATATTCCCTTTAAGAATTCACAAATATGATAACATGCTGTATTTCTTAGATAGAATGGAGTTCTATTTGAGTTATAAATATGCAGGGGACAGTATCTCTAAATTCCTGTCCGATCTAGACGTTGTCCCTTCTGGTGTCACTTTCTTTGTTATCCTTTTCTGTTGCTGACCTTGTTTCTGCTGCTAATTGTATGAACAGGCAGTGAAAATGAGTCTCCTCTTGTAAGCAAGACGGTTTATTCAACTGTGACAGGAGCAGGAGCACCTCAGATGAGATATTAACTGCTATAGAAATATATCAGGGAAGCTTTTGGTTTTAAAACCCCAGCTGGAGTCAGCACTGGCTAATATGAGTGCATTAATGTTGGAACATATTATTAATTTAAATAAAATGTTTATCTTGTCTCTTCTCCAGAATGCCCACAAAGTGCCCCCTCCGTGGCTGATTGCCATGCAGAGGTACGGCCCCCCTCCCTCCTACCCTAACCTCAAGATCCCTGGACTGAACTCCCCCATTCCAGACGTAAGACAGAAATTCATTTTGCCATTCATTGTAATAAAAGCAGATATTGCACCCGAACTCAAATAGATGAATATAGTCTATTAATGTGTTAATAATGTGTGTTTTTTATTTATTTTCCCGCTGTGCCTGTTAGAACTGTACTTTTGGTTATCATGCCGGAGGCTGGGGGAAGCCGCCCGTTGATGAAATGGGCAAACCACTTTACGGCGATGTGTTTGGCACCAATTCTGCCGACTTCCAGGTACCGAGCCTCTCACGCAGGCACATACTCACTCACCCCCAGACTGTTTTATCTTCTTTGTATAATCTGTTGATCTCATGTGATATGAAAGATATGCTGTAGCCACACCATTGGTTTGCAATGTGTCATTCTTATGGACTGCTGAAGTAGGCTGGATTAACCAAAATAAAAATGTTAACTGTTGATTACGACTAAAAACTTCTAACGTTAAACATATATCAATATTGAAATACTCATTACTACCAAGGTCAGAAGGGGGCTGGAAGTACCACCAGGCTTTTTTCAACTGCTATTAACATAAGAGAAACAAAGTATTACCACCACCTAGCTCTAATAAAAGCTGTACTAACAGCAGAAGCATGCTACAACCAGGAAAAAGTTTAGTTTGGAAATTAATTACAAATAAAAAGAGGCACAGTTGCATTTTGTCACCATGATGTCAATGAAGCTCCAGCACAAGGAGGTTCACCCACAGTTCAACAATGACCAGCTTTGTCAGCAAACGAAGTGAGTTTAATGTTAGAGGTGCAGAATCGAAAATCGCGATGTGGACAAGGGTTTTCTAACGGCCAGATGATGGAGTTTGTTGAGCCTGAGTTTATAAGACCACCCAGATAAAAATGCCTCAGGACTGCAGTTTCACTGATATTCCAGTTTTCATTGTAAAATTTATATATATATAACACTTATGGACACAAATGTTTGTTTATGATAAGGCTAAAGCAGAGGAGGAGGAGGTGGATCACACACCTTGGGGAGAACTGGAACCTTCAGACGAGGAGTCATCAGAAGAAGAGGAAGAGGAGGAAAGCGATGAGGAGAAACCAGACGAAACTGGATTCTTCACACCAGCAGACAGGTAACTGACATGCTAACCGCGATGAACATTAAAAAAATGATTTAGGGTTTGATTAAGGTGGGTAATATCACTTTATGTGCAATGCGCAGTTGAATATTGTTTTTTTACATAATGAATCATCTAAAATAACAATGATTTCAGGATTGAAGCACCAGCTCATTTGTGGCATTTTCTTATCTTCAGGGTTTTGTGCATGTATAGATGAGCGAGGGCAATTTGTCCCTTTATGTTGCATCAAATTCATCCAAGCACACAGATGCATTGAAGAAGATGGACACACATGGATGAATTCATGATGCACATACATGTTTTCTGTTTGTTTCAGTGGTCTAATCACCCCTGGGGGCTTTTCATCAGTACCCGCTGGCATGGAGACCCCCGAGCTGATTGAGCTGAGAAAGAAGAAAATTGAGGAGGCCATGGATGGGTGAGTCATCCCAGTAATGCATGCTGTTTTAATTTCCAATTTACTCCTACAATAGTGCTCCTGCTGTTCTGGTTCATCATATGCTAGAGACAGAGAGAGCATCTGGCCGCTCCTTTCCAGTTCATGGGTTTATGAAAGAGTTTAGAATCTGAAAAATACAAACATCCATGCTGCATAAATACAAATACTGTGAATCAGTTTTTGACCCCCCTCTCTTTTATGTTGTCTGGATTGCATAGTAAACTGTTAAGGTAATGGCAACCTTAGTAAACACAAAAGAAAAGTTCTAAATGGCTACCCAATATCTTAATCAACAGCAGCAAAACATATTCCCATCTGAATTCAATGGATAGTTGTGCTGTTGCAGCCAAGCTCTTCCGATAACTGGAGATAGGTCTCTGACATCACTGTAGTGGAATTTTAGCCCAAACTTTTTTGCAGAACAGCTTTGGTGCAGCCATACTCTACGGGTTTGTGAGCATGAACCTGATCTTGTTCGGTCCAACCATCATCTCAATGGGGTTCAGGACCAGACTTTGGCCAGGATACTCCAAAATCTTAATCTTTATTAGTTTTAACTCTTTCAGAAATGGACTTGCCCTTCTTCTTGGGATCAGTTTCTTGCAGCATGACCAAGTTCTGTTTTAGCTTCAACTAAACAAAATTACGATTTGATGGGTTCCTTTAGAATCTTGTAGCAGAGATTAATATTTACGTTTCCTCCAATTATGGCAAGTCCCCCTTGTTCTGAAGCAGCAAAGAATTCCCCACAACATCAAACTGTCACCTCCATGTTTGATTGTAGGTATACAGTATTTTACGCCAGATGTAATGGACCCCACTCTTCCAGATAATTCGACTTAAGACGGCTCATAGTTTATTCTCCATAAAGCTCTAATGAGGGCTGTCCCGGTGTCTGGGACAAATGGAACATTCAGGGGAGCCTTAATGTTCCTCTGGGTGAGCAGTGGCTTTCACCTCACCACATGCCAAATGATGCCATTTTTTCCCAGTGTCATATGAATAGCAGAGTCAAAAACTCTTACTTTTATTGAGGTGGTACTTGTTTGACCTCGTGAATGAGACTTCATCATGCTCGCTGAGGATTCTTGCTGGGTTGGACACTTCTGTGAAGTTTCATTATTTTTTCAACTATTCTCCATTTGTAGATAACTTTGTCTCTCTGTGTCCCCGAACCTTAAATAAAACTTTGGAGCCCTCTTAAGACTGATGTATTTCAAGTCCATTCTTCATCATATCATGAGGAAGAATATGAAATTTATTTTAATTTTGGCATAGTATACCATAGCCTTTTTCCTGCTTCTCAAAATGGTCTACTTAAGTGATAACGTGATTGATCTGGTCTGGTTGTGTCTAGTCCAGCGGAAACTAGTTATTAATTCAGTTTTTGTAGATTTTTGGATTTACAGGTAGTAGATAACCTTATTGGTTCAGAAAATAAAAATATGATATGAATGTGTATGTTTCGTTTACTCAGGTTGCTTTTATTTTAAATTAAGAGATGCACACAACAGTAAAATAATCCAGCTACGTTGTAATAGCTTAATACATCCTGCTATCTATAATTTGATTTAAAAATGTATAGTGATAAAAAAGATGTCATAACTCATATACGACCATGACTGCATTTAATGCTATTAATGTGAGAAAGGTGTCCTTGCATTCTTCAAAAGTGATAATGATCAAAGTCACAACACGTATGTAAAAAAAAATGTTATTCCTTCTAATACTCTAAAATGTTATGTCTGTGTGGTCTTCACAGAAATGAGACGCCTCAACTGTTCACCGTTCTCCCAGAGAGACGAACTGGCACCATAGGATCAGCAATGATGGCCTCAACCCACATCTACGACATGTCAGCGGTGAGACTACAGTGTGACATTGACATGAGATGATTGAATGTCTGTACGCGTCTTATAACTCTTTATTGGTCATTCTCGTCTTCCCTACTGTCTTCAGGCCATGGCAGGTCGTAAAGCAGGTGGAGGTCAGGAGTCACAGGGTGTGGAAGTGGCCCTGGCCCCGGAGGAGCTGGAGCTCGACCCCATGGCCATGACACAGAAATACGAGGAGCACGTCAGAGAGCAGCAGGCCCAGGTGGAGAAAGAGGACTTCAGCGACATGGTAGCGGAGCATGCTGCAAAACAAAAGGTAAAGAATTGAAGTTGTTTTTCATATGAATAATTGTATTAGTCTGATTTTCATGGCCCAACACTCATTTAAGCTCTTGAACGCTTTTCCATTTGCTTGTTTCTAGTCTGACCAGTATTTTTCCAGTAAACATGACTGATCTAAGCAGCTGCAGCAGAGAGCTGCATATTGGATATAGTAAACACATTCTACAAATAATTTTAGAGTGTGCTCATAATATCAGAAGTGAAATGGACTGTTTGAAGTTACTAAGATAGAACTTTATTGTCATTGTTGCATAACAATGAAAGGCAGTTTGGCAGCTCTTGAATGAGCAGCTTGTAAGAGCAAAATTCAAAGACATGTAGAATACAAGAGCGCAAGAAAACAACACAATGGTAAGGTGTAGAGGGAATACTGCAATAGTCCTTCAGACTATTGAAGGCAAGCATGAAGTCAACTAATCATCAGTTCAAAACCAGTGACCTGGGTTACAGAAAGTTGAATTGTTAATGGTTGTAATTATAAGTGTTAAAATGAATTATAAGGGATTTTCCTGAAACCATGCTATTAGCTCAAACAAAATCATCCTCTACAGCTCCCTGTCCTTGCTTCATTTTTGTATTATGTTTCAGTGACATTAATGGCCGTCAATCGTTGTGGTGTTGTGAACATTTGTTTTGCGTTAGGTGCAGCATTAGGATTTGGGTTTAAACGAGAGCATTCCTCTTACAGATGAGGTGCATTATTACAAACCATTGGTCATATTTAAGGCTCAATGATGAGTGAATTGCTTAACAGCCAATCTTCCATTTATGAACTTAGAGATACTTATTATTTAAGTATTGTTTATGGCATTTGACTATTAATAACCTAATTTCCCTTCTCTATTTTACACCAGCAAAAAAAGAGGAAGGCCCAGCCGCAGGACACGCGAGGTGGTGCCAAGAAATACAAAGAGTTCAAGTTCTAGAACATAAAAACACCTGGATGGAGTGCAGGAGGAATTGAGTCACACAGGAAATGAAAGAAAGCTGTACACAGATTTTATCGTATGATGATGCAGACCCCCTCAATCATCTGATAAACCTGTAGCAGCTAACACGATTTTGTTCTGTTTTTAACACCATGAATAGGCAATGCTTTTGTGACCCACTTCATGTAAACTGTGACACATGATAGCTGTGACATACATTTCCTCTGTATGACTCTACTTTTTATGTCTTGGTTAGTTTTTTTTCCATTTTACCCATGTCCTCTTTTCTTGTTTTTGTAAATAAAGTGAGTACAACATTTCACAATAGTTCTGCCCCCATGTTTCCATTTTATTTGTTCATTTTCATAACTACGTGGGAAATTTCCTTTGTTTATATACATGAGGTCATCAGGTTTGTGTCAGGTGATCCAGTCATGAGCAGTGGCTTAGATTGAAAGGTGTGAAAGGAGCTCTTGTGTGGAGTTAACCACCTAATTTACTCTCACTCCTTCGGCTACAGTCGCTGAGGTCTGATAGTTTTAATCCCATTAAGAGTTTATATTGTGTAAGTGAAAACGTTAGACATGCTGGAGGGTTGATGAGGCTGATTCTGATAAGGACCACAGTCAGGTATACCGAATGTTACATAGTTCTATATAGCTGGGAACCATATCTTGATTACCACAGACCTATCACTAATATATTGGAGGCTACCGATCACAAATTGAAATTTGCTATTGCCAGTCTTCCCCTTGTTCGTACCAAGTGTGAGTGTGATCCAACTATATTGCAGCTGGTCCTTATGTTGTGGCTGGTGGGTGAGCATTACATCTTTCAACCTTTATGGTACTGTCATTTTGTGAATTAGTTTCTGTTGGATGTGTACCTCAGTTCCACAGCAAACATCAATAGTGTTTAGAAACTGCTGACATACACCAATATGCCTAATCATTACAGACACTAAATAGTATTAATGTTTTGGCTTGTCTGTAAACTCTCTGGAGTAGAGATGTATTTCAAAAGTTTGAAGTATAGCTTTGCACAAAGATGGGCGGTTTGGAGGTAAATATACTGCCCAAAATCTTCCACCAACACCTAAAAGGTGCTCTAGTCAAGATGTTGGATCATTTGATTTGCACAAGTTCTTGGAGATGATCTGGAGTTTTTACTCATTGCCTCATACAGGTAAAGAAACATTTGGCACAACTCCAGAATCCAGGTTCGTACAGTGAAACAGTCCTGGTTCCAGGTTCATACAGTGAAACAGTCCTGGTTCCAGGTTCATACAGTGAAACAGTCCTGGTTCCAGGTTCATACGGGGAAACAGTCTTGGTTCCAGGTTCATACAGTGAAACAGTCCTGGTTCCAGGTTCATACAGTGAAACAGTCCTGGTTCCTGGTTCATACAGTGAAACGGTCAATGTTTGCGATGACATAGTCCGAAATCTTCAAGTTAAAGTTGAAACATACTTGCAGGGTTGTCATAAATCGTTATTTTCTCTATGAATGCATCCTGATAAAAGTTGTGCTGCAATGCAACGAGCTGCAGTGAGGGTTTGTGCCGCTAGAGGGAGCTGGAGGACTGGAGGTAACATTCCCCTGACTGTCAGGAGGAACCGCTGACCTACATTCGGCTCGTAGCTGCTGCTGCTGCCTGTTGGCTCGTTAATGTTAAAACAAATGTTAAATGTCGTATTTTGTGTTAGAGTGTTTGTCATTACTGCTCTTCCATTTTTTGTTTTAAAAATATTTTCAATTGTATACGAAAATGAAATGATTAAAAGAAATACACAAAATTGTAGGTTCATTTCTAAAATTTAGCAATTCATCGATTTTGCTGGGGTGTCTCGGGTATAATATATTCCATTTTGCAGTTAGAGAAAACATCAGAAAACGGACTAATGAGGTGAACTTAACTCTGATTTTCTCTGCATAGAAGAAGAACAGCAGAACAATACCTCCTTGACCTCAGCACGCCTCCCTCAGGGAGGCAGAGGTGCTGCTGCCTCACCTCATGTTTCATTATGGTTTTATGTGAGATCGGCAAGACTAAATATGTTATACACATACGTGAAAGGCATGAGTGACTGTGCTATCATAGATAACGCTCAGCTAATAGCTGCTTCACCTTGCGCGTCTCCTCTCTATTTGAAAAGAAAATACGCAAAGTTTGTAATTTTGATTATATCAAATGATTGGAATCATACAAAAATTACATTTAAAAAGAAGAAATCTTTTATTGATCTCATACAGCCACACAGTACAACGTAGTGAAATTATTTCTCGCTGCATTTGATGGATGGGATAAAGCACATATATATATAAAATGTCTTAAAGCCATAGCCATTTGAAGAACGTGCTATTATCATAAACTCCTGATCAGGTATCGTTATAATTATTTACAGTGGCACCTTTATGGGTGAGACATGCGCCCATTCTGGAGTTAATGACATCATCAGCTATGAAGCATGTTATAGTCTGTGAGCCATTGCTTCAGTAATAACACAGCCCACAGAGCCATGGGTCCATTAGACTGACAAGAGAAACATTTTGTCTAAAGTAGACTTTGGAAGTGTATGAGAGCTGAAATGATTGTTTCAATGGACAGAGATAAATGGAAAATTATTTTGTTTCGATTTCTATTATTGCTCAGTATCATTAGGTTTTCTTCTGATGATAAACTGACTAGCTTTGAACTGTTGATCAGATGAAACAGGAGCTTTGGATATATCATATTGGGCTCTGGGATGCTATAATTGTCCCTTTGCATTAACATCTGATATTTTAAGGAGTAATGATAAGGATAGAAACAATAAATGATGAAATTAATTTATTAATGATGTATATAGCCAATTACTGCAAATACATAGTAGAAATCTTGTCAATTACTTTGTGAGTGTTTGAAAATTGCGTATCCATCAAGACACCTATAAATAATCATGTTGCATAAGAGACGGTGTAAATTTAATTGAATTTGACATCGCCTGCAGTATCACTTGATGACCTGGCAGATTAGGATCACCGTGTAAAAAGTGACCCGGGATTATCCTGTAGCCATGTTTTAATCTGCTTGATTCTAATCTCTTTATCAATGGGTGAAAAGAAGTGTGTTAAAAAGAGCAGGACGTTTAAATCATCTAGCTGATAATTCAGAGCGAGGGGCAAAAAACGGGGGTAAGCAACCAAATGGAGAGTCTGTACACTTTTATTCCCTCCTCACTAGTGAACCAGCGGATTTGTCCTTCTGTCACATCCTTCAATCCAAGACAAACGGCTACAGAGCCGTGACTCACATCTACATAAACGGTAAATACTTGACATTTCACTGCTTTTCTGTGGATGTTTGAACCTGCAATCTACTGGAAACACACTATCCAGCACAATTAAAATGGCAATATAGGTACTGCTAAAAAGGAAAGTTTTAAGTCCTTTTTAAAATGTGTCAGTCATCTGTGGAGCCCTCATATGGTCAGGGAGGGCATTCCACAGACGAGGGGCAGCAAAACAGAAGGCCCGATCACCCATGATGTTGAGCTTAGTCCAGGGAAGGAGGAGGCGGTATGAGTGGGTAGAACGGAGGGATCGTGTATAGGTCAGTGGGGTGAGTGGTTCTTTTAGGTAGGGGGGTGCGTTACCATGGATGCACTGGTGAGTGAGGAGAGAGATCTTATAATCAATCCTGGTGGAGATGGTAAGCCAATGAAGGGAATGAAGAACGGGGGTGATGTGTTCGTGTTTACGAACTCTCATCGGGATCATTGCAGCACTGTTTTGAACATACTGAAGTCTTTGAAGACTTTTATCAGGGATCCCGATGAGAAGTGCATTACAGTAATCCAGTCCGGCGGAGACAAACGCGTGGACCAGCTTTTCAGCATCACTCAAGGTTAGTGAAGAACGGAGTTTGGAAATATTTCTGAGATGGTGAAAGGAGATCTTGCAGATGTGTTTGATGTGTGATTCAATAGTGAGTTGGCGGTTGTTTTGTTTGTTCCCTGTTGGGGTCGCCACCGTTGATCATCTGTTTCCATCTTGCCCTGTCCTATTCATCCTCGTCTGTCACACCAACCACCTGCATGTCCTCTAACAGCTTCTATTAAGGTCGTCTCCCTTTTCTCCTGACTGGCAGCTCCATCTCCATCATCCCTTAACAAAAATATATCCCCAACACTCCTCTTCAGGTGTCCAAACCATCTCATACTGGGTTCTGTCGGTCAGCCTTTCCATCACCACAGCAAACAAGAAGGTGTTCAGATACGATCTTTGGTGCAGTCCCACCTTCACTTTGAAGACATCCTTCACTACTATTGCACATCTCACGACTGTCATACTGCTCTCACACATATCCTGCAGAAGTCTTACATATTTCTCTGTCACTCCAGACTTCCTCATGCGTTACCACTATTTCTTCCTCTGCACTCTGTCCACGCTTTCTTTAAGTCCAAAAACACACGACGCAACCCCTTCGGACCTTGTCTGTACTTTTTCATCAGCACACTCAAAGCAAACGTCTCATCTATACTGCTCTTTCTTGGCATGTAACTATATTGCTTCTTACAAATTGTCTCCTCCTTTCTCAACGTCCTTTCAGCTAATACTACTCTTTCCCAGATCTTGTGTGGCCCATCAGCTCTAGACCTCTGTAGCTGCTACAGCTCTGAACACCACCTTATGTCTGGTGCTGATCGTTCTTGAATACCAACACTAGAACACCTTTTCTCCATTCCTCAAGCATCCTCTACCAGATAGTGTTGAATAATGTATTTTAAAAACTCCACTGCCCTCTCTCACACCTCCATACTGCCTTCGGTAGGTCATCAGCACCAACCGCCTTTGGTCCAAAAGCGGAGCAAAAAACTGATTTCCAAAAGGGCATAATAATAATACTGTGATAATATGCATCCAATCAGACACACTTCCATCTGTTCATTGCTCCTGATTATTTAAAAAATATATGTGTTAAGGGTATTGTCAAAAAGAGGACAATAATTAAACATTGCAGTCCAACAGAACATCTGTGGCTGACGCAGGAGAACCATAATCCAATGCAGTCTTTTCCCTTCCAATCAAAACATATCATTAATACCCGCAGTACCACTCTAAAGCCAGCAGTTGGGTCAGAAATCCTGGTATGTTATGCAAGTAGCGGCTCACGAAACTCGGCTGGTAACTTTTTCCATCTGATTTTTAGTCTTCAATCCTCTCTGATGCAGATTCATTCTACTTCTCTTGAGGTGATTGATCAGAATCTTCTCCCTCTGGTTCCTCAAAATGTTTCTGACAACTTTATTCAAATATGCAACAGTGTAAAGTCAGTGGAGTGACCATTTCAGATCTTGTAAGATCTTATAGTTGCAACAAATATAACATTGTACCTGTACACGTTGTTTATAGATACATATCGACGTAGTGACAGAGAGAATTATCAACATTCCATCGGTATATTGTATTAAAATGTTGCTGTTACTTCTTTGTAGATGTTGTTTCACTGTTTCATGTCCCATAACTTCCTACTAAAATATTCAAACTTAAGGGGCCCAGCGGCTCAGTTTTTTTCCCCTGGCCCCCTGTAACAGTAATTTCTTGTAGTGAAGATACTGTATAACAATGTAACTATACTGTGACATAGATGTGTTATGCTTTACTTCTCTCTAGATCAGGGTTCACCAACTGGCAGCCTGCTGACCAAGTCTGGACCAAAAGAGGCTTCCATCTGCACCGCCAAGCAATTTAACATAACGGGAAAATATAGGCCCATTGCTAACTTTTGTCATCAAGGAATTGGCTGGATTAAACTTTTTTGGGTACAGGGTGCCCAGGTATTGAATATAAAACATTATTTTACTAATGAATAGATTAAGTAAGGCAACATAATGGTTATGATAATTGACTTTTATCCAGGGGAGCAAAGTTTGATATACAGCCATTGCTCTTGTTTATTGTTTATTAATTTTGAAGTTTTTCATTTCCTCTGCATGCCTGAATGCCCACTGCTCTGACAAAAATCATTTAAAAAATACCCCCCCCCCCTAAAAAATTATGTAGGAAACAACGACTATTCATTCAATGAGATCAACCTGTGATCGAGGCGATGGGTTAATTCTCAAATAAAACATGAAGAAGGTACATGTGACTAAGGCATCAAAGACATCAATTCACAAGTCAAAAACATCAAAGTCATTTACTTACTTGTCACAAAGACACCAAAGACATCATGTCAAAAATGTCAAAGCCATCAAGTTACATGTCACAAAGACGTCCCTACTATGCTAAAGTTCATAGTCCATCTTCCCAAAACTTCAAATGCCCACATTAAACTTCCTTGATAAATGTTCTATTTTTATGTTACTATTCGGGTCAACATTCAGACCATCTCCCACAGAATGCTGCTGTATCATAAAATCACTACCAACATTCAAAGTACATTTGTTTTTCATAAACTGAAACAAGTAGATTTAAATTTTGAATCGTGTTATACTGTACAAACACACAACACCTTTAAGTGTTTACTTTCTGTTACATCATGATGGCCAACGGTTTCTGCAGAAGCAAACTATCCAGTAACACTTCAAGCACATAATGTTGTTACTGACTGTGATGACTGATGTGATATTCTTCCTGTACGAATACCAAACTCAATGCAACTATCCAGCTTTGACATTGATGCAGCGATCAAGTCACCTTCTTCTTCATGGTCAGAGTCAGAGATTGTAATCACATCTGTACCTTTGTCATCTGAGAGTTTACCTTCTGATTCAGGATGTTCTGATGAGCAACCAGAGACACAATGAGCTGCAGCATGGTGCTTGGTTTACAGGTTACCTGTCATAGGGGTGATGTGCCGGTGATAAAAAAGGTGAAACGTGGTACAAAAAAAACAGATTTGTGATAGGTTCATTAATAGAGCATACTTTTCACACAAATGATAGATTTAACATCATACTTTTTCCTGTAAACATCAGCAAAAGCCTTAAAACACATGTTTTCCCAGGTTCACTGAAAGAGTTAACAGCTTCATAATATGACTTCTCAGACTGTAACCGGTTTCGCACCTTTTCATATCTGCTTGCTACAACAGCCTAAGGAAAATGTGTTTGAGCTTACGTGTGTGTATGACTAATGGGAATAATTGCAGCAATACCTGAGATTCTATTCAATCAGCCAAAAGGGCTTAAAATACAACAATTGCATACTGACCCTTAGGCATACATATAATGTATATATTTAGTATGCATATAGGTTTTTTTTCTAACTCTATAGTGTACGAATAAAAAATACACTCGAACAAAGTTTAATTCTGAGGTGGTGTAAGGGTAAATATTGGCATCGATACTAGTTAAGGTCAACTAAGGTGGAAAATGTGTTTCACTGTGTGCAAAGTACTACATTGATGATAATGATTGATTACTATACTATATATATATATATATACTGATATAAAGGTTAAGTCACAACAATATAGGTTAAGTCACAACAAGGTTAAGTCTCAAATTAGCCTTATTTGCATGACCATAATTATGTTAGTACAGAGGAAATACCGCACTATGTTATTATTGTTATTCATTGCTGTAATGAATCCTTGCACCTCAAACCTCATTGTAATAAAATATGCTACAACCGCATATAAGATCCAGAGAAAAAGACAGTTAAATAGTTTATGCAAATTATGCATTAGATAAGATTTCTCAATGGTAAAAGACCAACTTTAATCTAGATTTAAAGACGGAAGCATGAAGGCCCTGAGGAGCAGAACTGTACTCTGAAAAGCACTAAAGATGTTTGTCAATAAGGGTTAAAAAATTTGGAGTCTCTGGTAGCCAGCAAAAGTCAAATTTTGTTTTATATTTTTTGAAAAACACTTGTAATATCTGTGTTATAGATGTGTTTAAACTTTTCTTCTTTTAAAAAAATGACAAATGATCAACGTAATATGCAACGGTAGGCAGATATTCTGATCCGTGATAACATAACCACATCAGGGGAGGGTTCCCTTTAGTTTCCCACCAAACCACCTCTGACCTTTTGTGGCATGGATTCTCAAACGTTCTGAGGGTGTGTGCTGTGGTAATGGATCAGACTTGTGCATCAAGCACATCCCACATTCTTGCAGTGTGTCAGGGCGCATTATTCTGCTGAATTATACAGGCAGACACACAGACAGACAGACAGACAAAGAGAGAGCGAGACAGAGAGAGAGTCAGAGAGAGAGAGAGAGAGAGAAAAATAACATTTGAAGAGCACACTATTGGCCAATCTGCCCTCGTGCTCCCTCTATCGAGCTCGAGCTCTCACACGCGCCCGCTCACTCTTGCTGTAGAGGCGTAGCTCGTTGCTGTCGTCTGCCTCCTTCGAGAGAAATTTCCGCTTCCTGCACCGATCAACAGCAACCAAAACAAACCAAGCAAACGCGAAGTTGTGGCGCGGGGCCCAGAGAGCGTACCAAGCAACTGAACGCGGATTTGTCGCTTGTCTTCGGCCAAAAAAACGAGCTACTGCAATCTGTGCGTACTATCTGGTGGACAGTAGTCCACAACAACGGTCCGCCTTCCGCCTGTATTGTGCGCGCTAGCCACTCATTCTGACCACCAGGAGCCTTTAAAATAAGGTAAAAGGAGTTGGAAGAGGACCCAGAGAGGGAAAACCACAACGGAGAAGGCAGAGGGTTACGATTATTCGTCCTATTAGCTCCGTCTGAGAGCCCGTTCCAGCCTCCAGGATGTCGGAGCGAGGAGGGCTCCCGCGGACTGGGGGCGTCCCTTCGCCGCACATGCAGCCCTCCAAGCCAGTCAGCATCACCTCCAACCGGCCGGTCCACATGAACCTGTACGCTACCTGGGAAGTGGACCGCTCCTCACCAAGCTGTGTGCCCAGGTACGTGCGTGGTTCCTGCATACAAGGGTGCATGACTTAACGTTATTCATTGGTGAATGAGAAAAGACTCTTCCATTATGGTTATACTGGGGAACTTGAATCGCAAACACCCACGAGTGCCCTTTTTGAAAGCACCTCATTTGATCTAACTGTAATAACACAAAAGCAGGTCACACAGATTGGAATATTTCACATGTATCTAGTTCTAACTGGGTTATTTACCTTTTTTTTTGACCATTAATTTAATCCTAAAACCCAAATGTCACCCAAATAATCATTACCCAGTTACTTCTACAACCCTAGAGTGATAAAAACCTGTATTATGTCACCTAGTTGTAGTTTATCCTAATAAAGATTACTGTGATTGGCCTCTCACAGCAGCTGTTACTCACCTTATCAGTGCTGACAGACTGGTAAAGCATTGGATTGTGTTAATGCAACTGGAGAGAGGCATTATAAGGTGAATTCAGAATAATTATTATCTCATTACAATGGGACCTGTCAGTGAATCAGATATATTTGGTAACAAGTGAACAATTTGTCCTTGAAGTTCATGTGTTGGAAACAGGAATAATGGGGAAAAGTAAAAATTGGAACTGAGAATATTAGGAACTGCAGGTCTTGGTGGGCGTTCTCGATCTTCTGGGGTCAGCATCTACCAAGTTAGTCTGAGGAAGGACAACTGGCAAACAGGTGACGGGGTCACAGACCCCCAAGGCTTAATGATACACATTCGTAGCGAAGGTTAGACTATGTTGTCCAATCCCTGACTGCTAAGAATGTCAATGCAGGTTCTGATCATAAAACGATCCGAACCTGCATTGACATTCAGATCAGAACATACTGTGTACCGCAGAGCTGTTTTGTAGTCAAAAAGGAGACATACACAATATTAGTCATATGGTTTTAATGTTGTGGCTGATAGATGTATGACACAGCAGCAAAAACAGGCTTTGGTTTATAGAAGAAGTGGAAAATGCTTTAGTTGACTCCGTAGGCATAAATGAATAATTTTTGATTCAATATTTTTCCTGTTTAACTTTGGATCAGAACAGGCTGCAATACAATAAATGTTTTGTATGTATTCATGTGAACATTGTAGCAGGGGTAAAATATCTGATACACCTTATCCACCTGAGGTTATTTTCAAACAAAGACATTCAAGTCAGCCTCTTTGTCTCACTGATTCAATGCTGCTCTTAGAACAGCACTTGGAGTTGTTTCATCTGCAGGAAAAGGCACATATTAAATGTGACATTTATGTTTGAGCTGCAGGCGAAGTCTGTCGCCTCATAATGCCATTGTAATGACCGTGGTCATTATTTAAATTCAAGGTCAAAGGTTTACCATTATGACTGAGGTGCCATTCATACTAATCATATTGAAAAGAGTAATGCTTTAAATATAAATTTCCATGATTTTTGTTGCTGACTACATTTGTTTTCATCTCTTAGGAAGACAAACACATTTCCATTCTGAATAGTATATTTCACCTACCTTGTAAATCTGCAATTGCATGACAGTTAAAGCTTTGATTCGTATTGTTTTATTTAATTGCAAACTGTTAGTTGGAATAAAGCATGTGGGTGAAAACATCACATGTTCACAGCTTAAAGCTGCTTTCTAAAATGCTTAGAGGCTTTTTCGGGAGTAGAGGCAAATAAGCCTCCAGGGTATGTTTTGCCTCTTAATATTTCTGCAGTGTGTGTGAACCATTTGTGCTTGTGAATAAAATTATGTCATCGTTTTATCATATTTTGGAGTAGATTGCATGAATGAAAAATCATACGTTAGCCTTTAATTTAAATGTTTTTCTTTTTGACCTCTCCTTTGAGATGCACATAATTACCTGTCGTGTTTACATGATAATATCCACAACCAATTTTGGATACCGTTCTACACTGTTTAGAAATTTGATGGTAGTCTTGTTTTTTTTAGCAATATGCTTCATCAGCTGACACAGTTCAAATAACTTCCATTTCACCGCAGTTGCAGCAAATGAAACAAATTGGCAGAAATAGAAATAACCAAAAAATGGTTGATATAGAAAGGATGAGACTAAGATATAGATGTATAGGTGCACGCGCCAGGAGAAATGGTTTCATGTGATCGACAATTGGCTTTCCAGCCTAAGACTAAGGCAGGTCGGGTGCAAAGTAGGGGACAAAATAAGCTGTGGAGGAAAAAAAAACACGAAATGTTTGACACAACAAACTTAATCAGACACTTCAAAATGAATCACACCGAGGAACATAGCAAGTTTCAAGAAGCTAACGTTTGCAGAGGGGCTAAAGCTAATGAGACTGCTGAGCCAGCCTTGACCCGCAGCATGTATATATACATGTATGCGATCAATTATAGCTTTTAAACATTTAAAAAAAAAAAAATCTATATCAGACAAAATTCTATCGCCCGGTCAGACTTCATTAAAATCTGGTATTGTCCAAGAAAATTGCAATCGTGCACCTCTACATAGAAGAAGAAGTGGTGGCGCTGTCATCTACAGTTAAAAAGGATTTTCTAACAGACACAGGTAGTAACAGCAAATAGTGGTGACAAATAATCCATTGAACAGTCTTCCAGAGCTCTAAGAACCTTTATGAGCCCTGATGTTTTTCAGTAATCTGTCTGGAGCTTTTTTACCTCTTGTTGCTTAATCTTTGCTCCTCCAAGGGCTCTTAAACTTCCTCCTCCTCGCTAAATTGCATTTCTTCTAACCACTTCTTGTCTACCCAAAATGCCACTAGTCTACCCAATGCTGTTTATGCTATCCAGTGGATTGAATTGTCTCAATCTGGCAAAAACAGGATTTTAGTGTTTATACCAAATCCAAATGTTTCCCAACTTTTCTAAGGATTGTTTGTTTTAGTGGTATGTCTGATCATATTCAGGGGCGAATAAAAGGAAATATTCAAGAACAGACAGAAGCGTAGTCATTTGAAATTACACACATCTTCAAACCAATGGACACAGCCTGAGTGCCTCTGAGGTCATTTATTGTCAGGCCATCCATACCATCCAATCTTTACATGAGAGTAATGAGTCATTTCACCGCTTTAAAATCAGCTCCTACAGTGTGTAGTTGTAGTGGGGGATTCTTCTCTCTGCTGCCTTTTCTCCAGTGTCATTAACACACACATAGTGCTTATACCACTGTCCCCTGTGTTTGGCTGATTGGTTCTTCTTCCTCACCTCATGAGATAAAACCTCTGTTTTCTGGCAGGCAAGCAATCCCACTGATGAACACCGCATATGTCCCAGACGCCAAATCTCACCTCATTCACATAGAGACTGTGAAGGAAAAAGAAGATCTAGGGTGTATTTAATGTTACTTTCTGGTGGAATGTCGATGCCGCCTGCAACTGTTCACACCACAAACGGTTTAGATTTAAGTATCTAGCAGAGTTTAATTAAGGCTCCCTTGTGCAGCCACTGTGTGTCAGGTATTCCAGGAATGGGCCCTGTTGCAGAGCTCCTCCCCTTACATTATTAAGGGTCTCCTTTAAGAACTGAGTGGAAGGTCCCATGACTCAGAGCCATTGATGGATACTGGAGTAAAGGGCATATTTTGGACCATAATGGAACAATTTTACAGCTTATATCCTGCTAAAAAGAAGCTATGTCTGCTAAACAAAAATTTAGTGAGTTATTTCAAATCTATGATCAACACTCACAACATGTTAGTGACTGAAAAATGAAGTGGATTTCTTTACTTATTAATAAGCTGCACTAAGTAATTTGTTGCATTATTCATTATTAAGTTTCATATACTTGCTCAAAAAAATTAAGGAAAAACTTAAATCATAGTTCTGATCTCGATGAAAGAAACATTCAAGTTGAAAATCTTCATTGATATACGTTGAGTAATTTGTTTAAAACAAAATTATGCAAGAACGATCAATGGAAATCAAAATCATAATTGAAAAACTGAAATCAAAATCTCTTACGCTTCCTAAATAGACAGATTGATATCCCTGAAGTTTAACTGGCTTGGATGTCATACTGCGATGATTATGTGTTAGTCGAGCTCTCAGTGCTGATGCCATGTGGGGAACCACTTGTCAAAAAGATGTGTTTCCTGAATTGGCTCACTCTTTCTGTTAGGGATGGGAATAGTCGGGCCAAGCGATTCCATATTACTAATTTATAATATTTAACATTTTTAGCTCTACAGTGTGATGTGATACAATATATTGCCTTTTTTCAACTGTAAATGATGTTCCCAAATGGGTTTTAACCAATCTGATACATTCTAAGCCTTTACTTTACTTCCGCTAAATATATTGGTTTGAAGTGGATCATTAAACAGACACATTTAAAATGTTTCTTTTCAAAACTGTTGCTGCCGCTGACAAACGGAACTGTCCATAGAGTCTAGTACAACTTAGCTAAAGAAATTGTGTGGACTGCTGTACTATCACAGGTATGTAGACCAGCTTTGGTAGCTGCCCGTCCTCAGTGAAATAATTACTGCATGAATCCACCACTTGTGACGTCCATATGTTGTCCCCGAACGTCACACTTCACTTCTCTGTAGATTATGGGTATGGTGTTGTCCTTGAATTTATTTAAGACAGAGTTACATACATATGTAACAATATCAAGTTCAAATAACAAAACCCCTAATTTTCCACTACCGTAGTCTGGCTGTAGGTCATTACATTGGAGGTAGATGATGAACTGTGTTGTTTTCATAGCTCACTCTCGATTTGGAGATAGATTTGTCCAGCTAAGAGTGTCCAGTGATGTTGTGTTTTTCCCGAGGGTTAATATAGTTCTAGCTTTGCTGTCCTCGGGTAACAGTCTCCTCGTCGTCACATGTTCCCCCATGTTCGTCTTACTGGTGCAGCGTCAAACCGGTCCGTTCGCCTCTTCAAAGCATAAACCCCCCGCCTCCTCTCCCCATCATAACAAGCACTATTTGGCACCACAGTAAAGTTAGTTTCATGATTTTGTCTTTCATAATTTATTTAGATAGAGTTTAATACTCTCAGAATTCAGTTTTACATTTTTTCTAACAGTGTAATGTGGTTATTTTGGGTTTTGGGGATCCTTAGGAGCCACTAAATTTTGTTACATAAGTTCTTCAGTAGGTACAGCGTCGGTTTGCTATATGGTACCGCACCAATGAATTAACAACTATATAACCCACTGTATCTGATATGGAACTCCTCCATGTCATATCCATCACATTCACCCCTTCCCTTTTCAGAATCCAAATTAAGACTCCATGTTTGTTTTAAACAAAGACAGCAGATTTCGTTATTTCCAACAAAGCAATGTGGAAAGATTGTCTTGGCACACAGACTAAGTGTTGCTATACTTTCTTCATACCCACTAAGAATTAGTTCTCCAATGTTATTCTCCTTTCTCTGGCTGGCACACTGACCATCATCTTTGCTGCCGACCCCAGGAAAAAACACTACAGCCCCAATTACTTAGTTGCTTTGAACATCAATTGATTTTATCATGATATTATCAACAAGTTCAGTTCATATTTTCAATACATGAGATAAAATATAGCAATACTTGGTCTGTGTGCCAAATGCCCAGACAAGGCAGAGCTTGGGAAAGGCACTGCGTCAATTACTTGATGAGAGCTAGAAGGAGTATTCATTTTTGCAGAGTAAATATTGAAATAGAAGCTGGAATTGAAAACCATAGCTTGGCATTAAGACAGGAAACAGGTGACATCAGCTAAATTCTTTAAGAATCTCTATTTTGTGTTGCTATCACTTAGAGCGGCACAATAAAACATAAACATTGGAATATATTTAAACCCAGAGGTTAGTAATAAGAGGAACTTCATGTAGGATTGAATGATTAATTTAAGACCTAGCTATTTGATAAGAACATTTATGCCCTTTTATATTTTTAACACTTCTTGATAGTGGTAGGGGTTTCACTCTCGCCATTCTGTCAGAAAACTCTTATTTTGCTTTGCTTTCCACTCTAGTTGCTTGCACCTTATAGTTGCCTAGTCCTTTAAAGAAATAAACATTGAGATTAGTAATCTCAATGTTTTTTAGTTTCTAAGGCAAGAATATTCATAATAATCTTCGTTGAACATTGTTCATGCAAATGTTTTTCATCTGGAAGAAATCTAACTTTTATTGTTAGATAATTTAGAAAAAATGATTTTGATTAGACATTTATAGCCACTTTCATGTATGATCCCTTTAGATGTTCCTTAAAAGAGCATCAGCAAAAGGAAAAATATTCAGAGCTAAAAATAAAGATCCAAATAAGTGATAATAGTGGGCTTGTGTCACCAAAAAAAGGCTTATTTGCGGACCTGATAATTAAAACTGTGGGTATGAAGAGATGCTGAGCAGAAATGCAGGATGTTCTGACTTGTTAGGACTTGTTGGCTATGATTGCCCTGCAACACAATAGTTGGATGACACTCGTTTCTCGACTGACGTTGTTACATTATTCACCCTGCCCCCTTACCCTGGGCGCTCAACACACAAATGGAAAGAACTGTGGAGTGCTAACACACTATCGCATACAGGCGCACACACACACACATACCCACGCTGACAGGGTTGAAGTATTGATAAAGTAGTTTTGGATTTGTCACTTTCCTCGACACTGCTTGTTCCTCCTGATTGGCTGAGAAGTTCCATCTGAACTCGGCTCACTTGTTGGAGGTAAAGGGAGATAGAATGTTTCCTCCTTTTCATCCTCCTCTTCATCGTCCTCATCCTGAGGATTACTGTTTACTATTTCTGATTATAGCTGTGCAACACCCAGTGAGAGATTTTTGACTATGAAATTCGCAGCTATTACCTGCGAATTTCATAGTCAAAATACTGGACGGAATTCAATGAATGATATTGTGCCGGTCTATTGTTTAAAATGGCAAGATGGGTTTCTTTGAGCAGAAGATGCGTAACATATAGCAGAATAATTGAGCAGCGCATTCTTAAATATACACATCTACATAGAAACAAACATTTTTTACCTTCAATGTTATCTTCAAAGGCTGATCTTGTGTGCTGCTCTGAGGTTAAGGAGTTCCAGGAGATGCACTGTCCCCTCAATCTGGAAACATTTTCAGTGGGTTATCTTCTTTGAGTTATATGAAACCTGCTCTTAGCTGCTTTTAGGATTTCAAGTTGTGAGTTACACACATAATATGCACAAAAACATCACAAATCTGTCTCTACTACTTATGAGGGCAACAACCTACACACCATCCCGCAAAGACTGATGTGTGATCTACCCTGATCTCTGCTCCTATTCTAGCAGCAAATCTCTTCTCTGACACCTTTTTCTCTTCATCAAACACTAAGCACTGGTTGGATGTATCCAGTTTTCAAGCAAACAGTCAGCTGTCTTTTAGGTGTGCCCAAGTTTAACAGTTTCATACCACATAAAAATCAGTTAGAGGAAGAGGGTGTGATGGATCCCTGGCAGAGATGAATCCTTGCGACCGATAGCTGTCAACTTTTTTTTTGTCATTCTGCTGCCCTACTGTGTCCCCGAGGGTGCAAGGAGATAGTCTTGATGATTGAACTCTCAAGGATTTCAAAGTGAGACAAATTCTAATGACGAATAAGCTAAGTGATCAGCATTTTCATGATAAGTTTAGCTTTTTTGAAATTTCGTCAATTCTATCATATTGGCTACATCAGAATGTTTTTTTATTTTTCACATACTCCTGACAAAGTCAAACGGCACCCCGATGTGCTGTGGCAGAAGGTATCTAACGATATCTAACCCTGCCCTTCTAAACCGTGGCCTGGTTTAGAAGGGCAGGGTTAGATATCGTGGTTGATTTGGGCCGAAACTCTGCCGTATCTGGGTAGTTCCTGCTTTGTAAGGTTGTTTGTTTTTGAGAGCTTATGTCTCTTGGCATAGATCCCCCTGCTGCAGAATCATAGACTTCCATCTGGCAGCTTACGTATACACACACATAAACACAATTTCCCTTTCCAAGGTGAGGTGACACTTTTTTACAGACAATGGCACAGATGTATGCTTAGCTTCCCTTTAATGTGTTACAAACAATGATGCTGCAGCGCACACACACACACACACACACACACACACACACACACACACACACACACACACACACACACACACACACACACACTTGGACTCATATAAGGAAAAAGCTGTTTCTACATTATAAACTAAATTATAAACCGGTTGAATCATGAGCTGAAATGCTTAGATGGAAAGATTAGTTCATTTCAGTGCATATATTGTCCTGAAATTAACACGTACCTGTGATTATTTTTATTTTGTACATCTCCAAAGCATTCAAAGAAGTAATTGCTGTGTGTTATTGACACACACACGAAGACGATGAATTAATCCATAAAGCGTACTCTGGCCTAAACACCACAATGCTACCTAGATTTGTTTCTCTGAATTGCTGCTGTAATTTCTCCTCATGTCAATGCAAATAATTTGTGCACACGTCTGTAATCCTCTGCAGCTCAGGTTGCACACTGTTTCACTTGTGTATGATAACACAAGCTTGTAATGCACTTAAAACAGATTGACCTTGACACAGTGCCTGTGTTTCAGGATTACTGCAAATCATTTGTTTAAATTGTTTCCAATTCAGTTGCAGAAGGACTAAAAACAAAGCAGGAGGAACTCAAACAATTTTAGAACATTTCAGCCCAGAAAAAATATTGTAAATACCAAGTAATATTCTTATAACTGATAGTTCACAGTCTAAGAGGTTTATTTGTAATAGTTTCTTGCCAAAAGCTTGATAAGATTCATGCCATTTTTATGTCGCCACAGGAAATATGGTGCTACTTTCAGGACATGGTGAGTTTGGAAACAACGAATTTGACAATTTACCTTGTGGGGAAATCTTGTTTGAGGTTTTCTCTGAAAATAGAGGAGTAGATTAATAACCCTCTCATATCTTTGTGCTACAAATGAAGATGGTTAGTATTAGAAACTCTAATTCTATCCAAAAACAAAATCCAGTTGTCACTAATGAACATGAAAGCGGTTTGAGTGGTCGTGCAGACTAGAAAAGCGCTATACAATTACAGTCCATTTACCATGTTATGTCTTGTTTCTTTAATCTGTGCTGTAGGTGTAAAAATTAAAATAATTAATGGTGGGTTGATTTCCCCCTTAGACATAGTCAATCCCCCTGTTTCCAGTGTTTATGCTAGATAAGCTAACTGCCTCCCATGGCTTTTAGGGTACAGTTCCAACATGTTAGGAAAAGGACCTGCTCCTTTTTTGGATATAAATGACATTTTCTGAGTTATCATAAAACAATTATTTTCATTTTCAGCCGCTTGTACAGTAACAAAAAAATAGATGAAAATTATATTCCAGTTATTCAAAGAGATATCACAAAATATTAGACACTGCGCCTTTTACTTTGCAATTGGTGATATACGAGTGATATTTATCAAATCTTACTCTTGACAACAAAGTAAGTAAACTAGATTCCTTTTAATTAAAGGTAATGTTTGAATGAGCTCTTGTGTTATAATGAGTTCATTGAGAGGCGCCGTCACTCTCAGTCACTCTCAGTCACTCTCAGTCACTCTCAGTCACTCTCAGTCACACTCAGTCACACTCAGTCACTCTCAGTCACTCTCAGTCACTCTCAGTCACTCTCAGTCACTCTCAGTCACTCTCAGTCACTCTCAGTCACTCTCAGTCACTCTCAGTCACTCTCAATCCTTATGGTGGCTGTATCAATACAGGAGTGGGTCTGATTAGTTGATAACCAGAAACTAATTTGATTTGCCCAGTCAGAAAGAGGTTTCAAGTTGCGCGGTTGTGAGGAGTGGCAGAAAGTGAGCTCCGATGGCATTGTCTCCCCACTTCTCGATAAATAGGATTAGGTGTGTGCTCACCTCATTAAACTGTAATCAGTTTAATGAAGTGCAACTTATATTACTTATATATGTACACTTGTGTGAACACAAAAAGAGCAATCCTCCTCTAGTCTACTACCTAATGCAGATTTAGGCAAATGCAGACACACGTACAGAGACCAGGTTCATAAGCAAGCATTTTTCTACCTTCTTTTAACACGAACACTATCTTATCTATTCCCTCACACACAGAGACTGAGACAGAGACACAGAGTGCAGGTCATATGTTTGGTTTAGTAAAGGGTATAGGCCAGACAACACCCCTGTACTCTGAATAACAAAGGGCAAACTGGCAGAAACATGATTAGCAAACTTGCCAAAATAAATTACTTGTGTTCACAGTGTTGTTTTTTAAATACAGTGGACAAATGCTGCGAGACGTGCAGCTTGCCATTTTTTCTTGTAAGCATATGAGAAAGGCTTTGACAGAATCGAGTTAGCTCTGTGTATTTGAGTGCAAATGTATGTGTAAAGGTTGGTTGTGCCCTCTTTAGGAAGTACCCGGCCTCATTGTGTCCTTGCTTGTGGCTCTGGCAACTAGAGCAAGACGGGAGGAGATGGAGGGAGAGAGAGAAATGGGCAATGGATGAAGGAGAGGGATAGGCAGAGACAAAGATGGTACATGCAGAAAAAAGCAATCAAAATGTGATGGATAGATGTTTGGATCAGATTATCCATACCACTGCACACCTTCAGAGAACTTGTGGAGTGCATGGTCTCTATTTCCTACGTATCACTGTGTGTTCATGCTCTCATTGCAATGTGTTGTAGCACTTGACCTAACATGTTTCTCACCTTTATTTGTACACCATACGCAGCATTAGGGCATTTGATTTTGGGAGGGTCCGCATAATTTTAAGTGGGCCTTTTTAATACCACGATAAGTTGATAGTTTATCTGTTTGACTTCCTTTTAGGTCAAACAGAAATTATTATAACGCGTCCGTTTCTTTATAAGATGTGGAAACCCTATCGGAATCTTGCAGGATTTCGATTCAGATCCTATGTACATCTCAAATGGGTCTGTATGTATTACAAGCACCACACACCGAAATATAACTTACATCGGGTGACAATAAAGGAAATTATATCAACTATCACCAACACATCTACCCATTTTGAAATAAAGATATTTTAATTCTTGATTATTAGATCTGTCTTTCTTTTAAAAGGGGATGAAAGACAGACACATTGGTTGAGCTACAATGCATTTTAACGTTACGGGGAGCTGCCCATTGTGTATTGTCATTGTTTCACTCAACAGTAGAAAAGTATTTCAAAGTTATAAGAAGAAGTGAGATTTTCAGATCTACTTCCTGTCTGTTATACACTTCTTTCTATGTTCTTTTTTCTTTCTGTTCCGTATTAAAGTATAATCTTCCTACAGTGTTTTATTTATAGGTTATGTATCTAGATAAGTGTTGAATCTTAACAATGGAGATATGCATACCCCTTGTATGGAAGCACTTAAGGCAACGTCTTCAATGGTGTTTGTTTTTTCTCCTGAATCTGTGCCTTGTAGTATTACTGTATGTTTCACAAAGGACACATCGCCTTGCCTCACCTCAAAACATGCATCAAATAACACATAACCGTGTGCACATGTGAAGGGCAGGGCTGGGTGCTTATGCCTCAGGCTAAGTGTCAGTACATGGCAGCAGGGTGACTGCTGATGTCTAGAGCGGCACTGTGAAGACAGATTAAAGCAGGGAAGAAAGAGAAAAAGAGGCGAGAGTGGGATTAGCTGTTTTCTGGGCACAGCCGAGAAAATTAGGTAATAAAAGTAAAAAGTGACACCAGCCTAGTTCCAAACATCTGAACCCTCTCAGAGTTTTAAAGCAATTTCAAAATGTTCTTGTCTTGTTTACATAAATGTCAGTTTTATTTAATTTCAGGAAATCTCACAGACTTGGCCCTCAGTAAATCTACTCATCTCTCAATCTTTGAAACACACCACCACAACTTCCCACAGTGCAATTTGGAATCTTAAAATTCAAATTATTTTGCACCAACACCCTGAAAACGTATACAGCATATTAAATATTCTGTTAATCATCAAAAAATATTTTTTCTAAATATTAAAAATATATTTGCTCACACTAAGTGTTAACTTCACTTATTCATACAAAAAATCCAACGCATCAAGTGTCCCGTGAAAATCTTGAAGCAAGACAGACTGTTGTCAATTTTACAGGATTGTTGACGCCATTATTACACGATGTTGCAAATGCTTGATGAGGGGTCATTATGTTTCCGCCACTCTGCCAACAGTGGAGTTAGTGACAGCGGCAAAAAGTGGTCTGTGAGCCAATGACTTGGTAGGATGAGAAGCATTTTTGATATTGATGATTATTATGTGTGCTTACCCACAGCCGGGAGATTGAAAGATAAGATAAGGAGATACTTTATCCATTCAACATGATGAAATTCCAGAAAAAGGAGATTCAGCGATTCAGTAAAGTTGGTTTCTGTCCATCGACCTTTGTGTTATGGGCCCATAATGCTTCTGCTGCTGCAATCTGGAGACCAGAATTCTCATTTCGTAGAAGGCCAAGGCGCCAAGGCGCGGAGCCTGGCGCCTTGGCCTTCGCGTGATCTCGGTGCATCGGCCAAGTGGGTGATGCAAAGGAGGAATAGGATGGGAGAGGAGGGCGTCATTGTGAGAAGTCAAGGAGGAGGGAGCGTGAAGCTGAGGGGGAGATGAGAGCAGTGGATAGAAAGGATTAGACTGTAAAGGGGAGAAAATTAACCGGAGTGGATCAAGGTGAGAACAAGGTGTTGGGGGGAGTGGCTGATGAGAGGTGAAATCAGGAGGCTTTATTAGAAAAGGATGACATGAAAGCCTGTGTGGATTGGTAAAAGGAGAAAGGGGAGCAGCTGTGGCAGAAGGAGGAGACAGACTAGAGAAAGCTGAGTAGATGGAGGAAGTAAACCCTGCCACATGCTCCCTTTTTCCAATCACCTTATTTTCGTACCTTTTTCCTCTCCATCTGCTTCTTCTCTTGTGATTTCACATATTCATGTGACTCGCATTTATACCACTCTCCCCATGAGTCGTGCTTTACTATAACATCAGCTCTGCCTATGTATCTCCCTAGTCTTGACTATAACTTAATCACCGTAGAGCTGCCTTTACATTTCTACCTCTCAACTCTTCTTTATACAGAGATCACGCAACCAAGCTACAACGAAGACCCTCTTTAGATCTCCTTTTTTTTTTGCACTTTAGACAACAATGGCGAAAAAGCCAGGATTCCACCAGCAAGAGGCTTGTTGTATCTCGCAGCAGCGGCTTCATCTGTTTTGACGTCATACACATGTGTTGAGCAGCATTTTCTAAGCAATTTTGAGTAACATTGGAACATCATTTGTCCTCCTGTTACATAGCTGCTGATTTCATATTAATCTCCGAGGGTAACGAGGTCCTGGAAGTTGCGCTGTCTTCCCAGTTGGAAGACTTTTTTGGTTGATTTTCTTCATTGCATCTATGTCTATGTCTGATTTGACTATGTTACTACTTCCCTTGCCGCTACTACCTCACTTATCATTGATCTGCTTCCAAATGCCAAAATTGTTTCTGGAGGAGTCAAAAAGCTGCCATCGTGCGTCTCAGAGTGGGTTTAGAGTCGCCCATTTTCAACTGTTTGGTACCAACTTGACAGTCATGGGCTCTATTTGATTTCTGTTGTGCCATACCGCAACTACACCAAGCTTTCATGAGTACGAATGTTTACTAATACACATATTAAACACTATTCTGGTCAGTCTCTCCATTTAATCAATGTCGCTCACTATGCAGAGGCATGGGTGAATAGTGATGTAATGATACTAACTAAACTAAACAGAGGGAAGAATGAAAACCAGCAGAACAGTAACATGTATGTATTATGTTCTGTTAAAATGTTAATTTAATATACTGCCTTTTATTCCATTTAGCAGCCAGATACAGAATCCCCCAAACTTCATCAGAGTATATTTGTTATGGTGGTTCCTGAAATATTAATACAATCAGAAATAGGTCTTAGGTTGAGAATCCATGGTATACAATGCTCAGTGTGCCAAACTGGGTACTTAGAACTATATTTTGGTTTCCTTTACATCTGTCCACTGTATTTTATATTCATTATAGGTGCAGAGCTTATAGCCCAAACAACATGTATTGTGCATTTAACTACTTTCAGATGAGCGTTTTCCTTGCAGTCACTGTGAACCGGACTGACAAAGACACATTAAAAGTAGAAGATTAAATTCGCTTTGGGGAAACTGAATTACTTCCTTCATGCAATGCAGCAGAATTGCTGACATGCAGCTTAAACTTTGAATAAATTCAGAATAATATTTTCCAATAAACATTCCTAGTGAACCATAATTTCTTCTGAAGGAACCATAAGATGTGCGTCTTCTTGGTTTATGGGTTAGGTATGTATTCAGGCCATAGCTGCTGTTAGTCACCATTGCCGAGAAAAATACTTCCCTTTGTGTATTTTCTGCAAGCCATTTCTTCAAAGCCTTACATAACAGAATGACAAGTGTATAACTGTGTGGTCTCGCATGCGTTTGTGTGTGTGTGTGTGTGTGTGTTTGTGTGTGTGTGCGTGTGTTTTTGTGTGTGTGTGTGTGTGCGTGTGTTTTTGTGTGTATAGTGGAGAATGCATGTGATCAGTGAGCCTTGTTTTTATGTATTTATCTAATTTTTATTATTTCTTTTCCAGTGCAGATGTAGAGAAAAGCTACATACAGTATTAGTTGTGCCAATAGCAGCACAAGCCCATGGGAGGCACACAAACACACACTCAAACACCCAACTGCATATATGTATATATTTATTCAGCTCCATGAGTGACTTTCCTTTTCCTTACCTCCACACCAACACACCCCAGTAATGCTCCTTCATCCTAGCTAAACACATAAAAAAGTCATTTTATCTCAATTGCCCCTCTTATGTCACTGTCTTATTTCGTCACTTTTCTCATTTTATTGCATCCAGTGTAAAAATGTTTATTGACGGCAGTTTTCATCACACCAATTTAATTTAAAACATGGAGTCGGCCACCTCACAATATTATTAGATATACTGTGTGTTCTTTATAGTTTGTTCCTTTTCAGTTGTGCGTTGACCGATGCAAATGGGTGGTCCAACCTGGGGATTAGAGGCAAGAGACTAAAAGAGTAATGGCACCGCCTTGAAAGGATTTCTAGTCATGCTTTATCTTAAAGCAGGCAAGAAGCCTGGCTCACTTGCTTTGTTCAAAATAAATATGCAAATGACATCTTCTTCCATGTCTGGATGTATTCCTTGAACTGACGTCATCAGACCAGGCACCTTCTTCAAAGCTGCTGTCTCGATCGCTCAAACCTGTTTTTCATCAATAAAAATAATCTTATGTGAAAAAGGAGCAAAATGACAATAAATGTTCTAAATAAATAAATAATTTTGGCTTGATTACATTGACTGAGAAAACACAAAAATGCCAACACACACACACACACACACACACACACACACACATATGGACATATACTGCATATCACTTTGGATTAAATATGAGTAACAGTGTAGGGAAACCCAAATACACTAAAGGTTTCATAGGCATCTGAATGATGCATATACTTCACTTTGTCCATGGGGCACACTAGCCACTAATGCACAAACAAACACTCAAACACCATGACCGTGTTACGTACCGTATACTTGCAATGTTCTTATACTAATGTACACCCACTGTTCCTGTGACTGTTTCTCCCACACATGCACTCTGACACATACATTTACGCACTCATCTCATCCTCTCACATGGATACTGGCTGACTGATGCGCTTATTCATGAGATCCTTCTGTCATTAATGGACTCGATACAGCCGGGGTAGAAAGGGAAGGCAGGAGGCAGAGAGTTCACAGAGGTCAGAGGTCTCTTGTAAACTGATTGTGCTGACATTTGGCAGCCTCAGGAATCTTCCAGTATATGATTTTTCGGAAAGCAAACTAAACATTCTTAGACATACTGTATCTTACTTTAACTTAAACATATTTTACTTAACTTAGACAAACTTTATTTTACTGGGCCTTCAAAATTTAGGTGACCACACTTACATACTAGATGATCCTTCTTTATCTAACCATTTATTTAAATGAAATAAATCTTTCTGAAATTGTTGCTTAAGATGTTTTATGTGGAACATTTTTACAGGGATTCAGTGAGAGGACATGATATTGATCTGTTATCCTTAGCTCTTGAGTTGTATCAGATATATCAGATAGATCTGATACAACTCCGTTAGGCCTTTTTACGGCCGAAAGGCCGTAATAATGCCTGGGTCACTCCGCAATTATCTAGTCTTTTTCATGAACGAATCTGGCATGGGCAAAGGCTAGAAAAACCAAGAAGAACCCTGACTGGTTGGTCTTCAGGCAGCTTCGCAATGCGTATACCACAAAAAACGGAAAAGTTAAAGCTGATTATTTCCTCACTCAAACCTCAAACAATCTGAATAACCCAACAAAATTCTGGAAAACAATTAAATCCCTGTCTGGCAAGAATAAAGGCGTAGTGCGTCCCCCATGCGTTGTAAATGGCTCCCAAAACATTATGTACGAGTTTAAAATGCATGATTGTTTTAACAAACATTTTATAGTTTTTTATTTGAGTCCTTTTATCCTTACAATCACTGTTCCCCCTCAGTTCGGTCTGCCGGTCAGGAACTGTCAATTCCCTCTTTTAATCTGCATCCCATTTTAACATTTGAGGTAAACAAAGTCGTTTTGCTTTTAGACACCACAAAGCTGCAGGCCCTGACAAACTGGAGCCCTTCTTTTTAAAACTAGCAGCAGATTTTATCGCCCAGCCCCTAACGCACATTTTTAATCTTAGTCCGGTCACAAACATCATCCCCTCTTTTATGGAAGTCAGCCTATGTCCTCCCCCTTTTAATAGGGGGTGACCCCACTCTTTTAAATAACTATAGGTCTATCTCCAAACTGTGTGTCCTGGCCAAATTCCTTGAATCCTTTGTTAGTGATAGGCTAAAATACTTTTTTAACAGTAATAAGGTTTTATCTGATTTCCACTTGGGTTTTAGAAAAAGACATAGCACAACAACAACAGCTCTTAAAGTTCTTAATGATTTTATTGATTTTATTGACAACAAACAACACTTTGCAGCCCTTTTTAATGACCTCTCCAAGGCGTTTGATACACTGGACCACACACTGCTCGTGGGCAGCCTATCTAGAGCAGGTCTGTCTCCTGAAACTGTTTGCTGGTTTGAAAACTACTTAAGAGACAGAACGCAGTGTGTGCAGACAGAAGGTTATACCTCTGAGTCGCTTAAAGTAACAAAAGGAGTGCCCAAGGGGTCAGACCTGGGGCCACTACTTTTTTTTCTTTATATCAAAAATATTGACCAAAATGTGTCTAATGCTATGTTACATTATTATGCTGATGACACTGTGTTGTACTGCACAGCCGCCACCTCAACCAGGCACTCGCCCAATTACAACTGGCTTTTAATTCGGTTCAGCAGAACTTTTAATGGTTTAAAACTTGTGTTAAACACAGACAAAACTAAAGTCATGCTGTTCTCATATGCTAAGGCTAAACCACAGAACCTGCCCCCAATTTTCTCCTCACAGGGTTTACAGATTGAGTCTGGATCATGTTACAGGTATCTTGGTATTTTGATTGATGAATCTCTCTCATTTGCTCCTTATATTCATCAGCTGGTAAAAAGGCTGAAACTGAAACTGGGTTTTTTATTTCCGGATTAAGTACTGCCTTTCTTTTGAATCCAAAAAGAGACTGGTTGCTGCTACTTTTTATGGCGGTCTTGGACTATGGTGATTTTTTTGCACATGCAGCTTCGTCTCAGAGGCATGCTCTGGATACAGTCTATCATGGGGCTCTGAGGTTCATCACCAACTTCAGATCTCTCACCCATCACTGTTTGTTGTATGAGTCTGTTGTATGTATTGTTGGATGGTCTTCTTTGTCTGCTCGTAGACTGAAACACTGGTGTATTCTTGTTTACAAGGCTATTCTCTGTCTTCTTCCTTCCTACCTTCATCAGTCAGAAGGGCTCTGGAACCTATCATCTTCGTTCTCAGGATGTTTTGTCTCTTAGAGTGGGTGATCCCCATTTCAGTGGAGAGACCCTGCCACTGATATAATGTGAGAAATCGTGACGTGTTTATAATTGAGTTCTTCTGTACCTAAGTTTTTATGCACTGATTGTAGAGACATACTTAAACCATGTAAGGAGGTAATGGCATGCAAAAAACAGGAATTACACTCTGGGAACCCCTCGCTCCACTTTGTATGTGGCAGGAGATGTGAAAATATGATGCAAGAAAACCCATATCTATATATTTATATCTATATATTATCGTTGCTGGTAATAATAATGGTATAATGGACTTTTATTGTTGCTATTTATGGCGCTATTAAAAGACAGACAGCGACCAGACAAGGATCATAAAGTCAAAATAGATGTCAGGGAGAGAGACGGATGACACAGAGACCGAACTGGACCAGATTAACACAAAATCAATCCAAATCCTATGTTGGAGACAGATGGAGCTAAGCAGAGATGGAGATCGAACTGAATAACAATGAAAATATAGGGACTAGCACAAGATCAGAAGGGGGAGTAGGGTGACGGAATTTAGCGGACAGAGGCACCATCAGATGTGACTGATTTAGAGGATGGAAAATTTTGGAACGAAAGGAGAAACGGACAAAAGCCTTGAAAGAAGAGAAGGGTGTGGGCTGGAGATGAAAGGCAGGCGTCAAGAAAGTCCTGCTTTTTCCATTTCCATTTTCTTTGACTGCTTGTGTAACTGGAAAATAAACTTTATAGAATGAAAATTGAAGAGTAGGGAGGACAAACTTAGACGGACAAACACGTTAAACAATACTTCAGTGTGACCTTGACCCCTTTTACATCCTTTGATGCTAGTGACATACCTTGAAATGCATATTCCATATATTAAATATTTACTGAAAGACAAACACAATGTCATGCTCATGCTGGATAAATAAACACACTCCTAGAGAAGGGAAGGGTCACAGAGTTGGGAGGGACTCCGGTAGGATTGACGGACAGTTTTATTTCATGGCTATCATTCCCTATCAGAATATTCTGGCTAAAACCAAGCGTTTTTTTTCAAATTTCTTTTCATTCAGTGGAGCCCCTGTAGCCTCACTGCACCCATGTCTCAGTAAATTCAATCCCCCCTCGCTTTACTTTCAACGCTCCTCTAGATGGGTCATAAGAGCTCCCGTTTATAGAAAACAGAATGTTGAAAGCAGACGTGGATGGAAAGATAGGTGGATGCATCTATGAGCCATTAGTTGATGAAAGCTTGTTTAATGTTTTGCCATTATTATTTGTCAAAATTCACCGTGTATGTCATGGTCAGTTTTTGGGTCATTATCACAAGGTTTTTGTTTCGCACTTGTTTTCACACTTTGTGACACTAAGCAAAAACCTTATTTTTTCTGTAGAAATACAACTTATTTTAAGCAGGAGAGATAAATCATTTTACATTTTACATTTTTATTTATCTTAACCACCACAGCACACATCCAACCGGACCTGCAGTTCTGGAGATGCTTTGACTAAGATGTCTAGCCATCACTATTTGATGTTGGCTGTGACTCAGGAGGTATAGTGGTGATCCACATTTCAGAAGGTTTTTTGTATGCTCCCAATGGTGGTTCCATTGGTGTATAAATAGTTAAGAAATCCTTTTTTGATCACGTACAGATACGCACAGTACAACATAGTGAAATTATTTCTCTGCAATTGACCCATCCCTGAGGGAGCAGTGGACAGCAACTTTGAAGAGCCCGGAGAGCTAGAGTTTCAGGATCTTGCTCAAGGACCCTACGACAATTAGATCCTTGTGGGACCTTAGAATTGGGAGGCAGCTGCTCTACCCACTGAGCTAAAGAAGCCCCAATTCCTGGGGGAATCATTCATTATCATTTGTGATAAGCATTTCAGATCAACATGACTCTAGTGGCAGACAGACTCTGGCTCCCTAAATTGCCAGGAGGGTTGCAACTTCGATCGACACCGATATAGTATTAAAAGCTAGTGGCTTAGTGTCCTGTTGCCGTGCTCTCTTGATTCTCTTCCTCCTTATTTCTTGTCCCCTCCCTTCTTTTCTACACCTCCCACCATACCACTGTTGAAGAAATACATTATTCATGCCAGCCAGAAAAGTATTCAAGCAGATTGATCAGCATAACAACAATAAGCTTCCTCTGGGATCCTATTTGTGTGCATCCATCTCAGTGTTTGGGTGTGTGCATGTGCAGCCGTCAGTCGTCTGATTTGTGTCAGCTGCGTTCGATGCTGTGCTCCGTCTGGACAAACATTGATAAGATGGGAATCAGAACAAGTCTGTACAACTGTAACCAAAAGAAAGTGTGTTTAAACAGGCAGTTAATGCTGTGTATCGATACGTGTGTATCGACACACACTCAAAGCAGTGCATCCTCCAGAACTTTCCCCATGACAGATTATAACTGAGCAAGGCTGCATCAGAATACTAAGTGGAATCTTAGTATTTGCAGAAGCAGTGCAGTCATGCAACGCAAAATCTGAATTCTTTCACAAAGAAAGGCTTGTGCTTATGACAGGGCAGAATATAAACCTGTAATGTTGCTATAGTTTTTATAGTTCTGTTTGTTAGGTATTGTTCCATGAGTAACCTGCTCCCTCCTGAGAGGTCATGCAGAAATAGCTCCTAAATGAAACTTATCACAACAAAGTCTATGGATTATTATGAGAAACTAAAAACAAATACATTTTCGGCACTTTGAGCAGCAGATGCAAAATACCATGCATATTTGAAAGAAGGGAGACATCTCTCCAGTCGTTATCTCAAAATTGACAACGTATACCAAAACAATATTGCTGGATAGATGGAACTACGGTTCAGGGGGAAAGAATGCATTTGTGATTTAGATGCGCAGTGTCTCTTTAAAAAAGAAAAAGAAATCAAGATTGATATACCAAATCCCGTGTGATGACTTTTTATCCCATATTTTCTTCTAACAACATGGCACCGATATTATCTACCACGTATCTCCACTGTATGTAAATCGTTTTCTCCGGAGTGGCCAATATAGCCACAGGCAGCCATGAGAAGTGGATGACAGATGATAGTCTGTAAAACGCAATTATTTTTTCTTTCCAAACCCAGAGATTTATTTTATTTTCCAATTTTTAATCTTCTGCTCCAACTGAGGACTCAGTTGAAATCACTCAATCAGACTTCATACAACAATACCTTTCACATAAGCATAAGTTCTGATGTACATATTTATTAAATGCATACTCAATGGAAAGAAAATGCAGCTTCTCTTGTTGTGAGTAAGTCTGGGGTTCATGGAGCTTTTTAAAATTTGGATTCAATCGTACACGCACAGGCAGATACTCTGTAACGTGCCAACCCGACCACAAAGTATGTCCTTCTTTCCTCGCAAATGTTTGCCAGAATGTTCTGCCATGCAAAGTCAATCTCATGTTACTGGAGGCATTACCCAGCTGCACCATTGGGGGCAAAGAAGTTGCCTCAGCCATTGCAGTGGTTCCCCACCAGTGTGACCTGACTGCTAATCATTTGTAAGAGCAAGCTGTAACCTATATACACTCCTACCTGAGGTGCACCGTTTGGCTTCAACCCCATTTCTTCGACTTTTCCATCCTCAAAGTTTGATGCTTTGGCAAACCCATGCCATGCCACATCCCTCCCCTCACTGATCTGCAGGCCCCACCCTGTGAGGCAGCTCATTGGTCATCAGAGATGTATCAGTGGGATGTGGATGAGAAGCAGAGCACACTGCAGAGCTTTATGACTCACTCTGCTTTGCAGGCAGGTTGTGCTTCTGTTAGGCGAGGCTTGTTCTAAATAAAGCCAGGGATTCACTTATTTGATGATTATCACCAGCTTGTCAAACCCTGGATAGTCGGATGAATTCTTCTTAACCTTTTATAAAAATGTGACCTTGAATATGGTCCTCATCTAATGAATACCAAGAGGTTCAATACCTTTTCTTTTTCTTTTTCTTTTACAATGATATGATGTCATAGCATTGCATTGAAGACCTTTCTCTGTTCCGCCTTTGTTTGTCCACACTGAACCCACCAGCAGCATCATAATGTCATTCCATTGTCTCCTTTTATGCAGTGTTTTGGCATTACAGAAACAATAGAGACTAAATGCATACCATTGCTGTGTAGGGTGACATTTGCATCAAGAAGCACTTTGTAAACAAACATTCACCTTTCCTGTTGAAGGTGATCGGAGGCCTTTGCTTGGAGGTTAAGGAGCTCCTGCACCTCCCATTGTGTCCCCAATTTGGGAATATCAGCATCTGTTGAACTTAAAATAGTATTATAGATAGAAATGTCATGAAGAAGCAGAGAAAATAATTTAGTGTTATTTGTTTGTACATTAATGTGTTGAAACTGCCAGTATGTTTAGTGAAGTAATCAAAACTCCCCACCTGAAGATTAAACCACAAACACACACAAATGCAACAGCACTAACATTACCTAAATATTTACCAGGGGTGTTAAAACCCTTCGCTTAACATTACAATGTGTGCAATTGTCGAAATTGTGGTTTAGCCCTATGAGGACAAATTGATTTTTTCCCGTTAGCAGAGGCATCTGTGTCCTTGAACACAAAATTTTTAGTTTTATTTTTTTCTAACTGTGTCTGACCAATAGATCTACCAGGGTCAGAGTGCCTCTTTAAAGATGGCAATTAAGTGGATAATCGGCAAAGGATTTGGCTGACTTTACTCTTTCTTACTCCCAAACACACGCTTCCTACACACGCTTGGCCTTGTGTAGGATTTTTTTTATGTGTGTTATTGTGTGTCCGGGTGTGTAATTTTGCCCTAGTCAGAGTGTTTATCTGTTAAGTTATTGTTGCTTCTCTCTGTTTTTGAGTTTGGTGTAAACTGCTTTTGTTTACATTGCTTTTAGGTTTCTGTTATGACATAAATATCCACCTTCCATGTTACACCTCTGTCAATGGACAAAGTCAAAGCTAGTGTTAATTCTGTTTGCTATTTTACAAATTTTGTCTGGTTCTTAGTTCTGTGTCATATCCAAATCATTTTTCAATCATATTGAATTAACATTATCCTGTTTTTGTCAAGTTTTACTTGATTTTCTTGGCATTTCAGTCCAAGAATATCAAAAGTATTGTTTTGTTAGTCAATCATAATCATTACATTATTAACATTTCAGTCTAGTCAACGCAAAAAACAATGTTTTTGTTGTTTCCCTATTATTTTACTAATTCATCATATCACTATATTTAATATATGCTATCACTTTATGAATGTAAGTTTGAATGGGTGAATGCCGGCTTGTCTTGTAAAGTGCTTTGAGTTATCAAGCAGACTAGAAAACTCAGACAATTTGTCAGATATGAACTTTCAATTATACATATATTGTGTATTTTAAGAAGGGTAGGTATACTGTGCTTTAATAAGCCTTATAACTTTTCCCCAAATTGTTACTGATTACTGTATAACTCAGTGCAGGGGATGTTAAATATCTCCATCAGTATCATCACTAATGATCTTAAAGAAATTCTAGTACATGGGTTGACATTTCAGATCAGCATGACTCTAGTGGCAGACAGACTCCGGCTCCCTAAATTGCCAGGAGGGTTGCAACTTCGATCGACGCCGATATATTACTAAGATTAAAGTGATGAACTCTGTTATATTATTTAAGAATGTAGCTTTGCTGAAGGTGTCTACGCTGATGTCAATTTAAGGTCTCTAACCAGGCCTGGAACATGTTCTGATTTGCTGATTATTTTGAACCAGGTGGCTGAGATTCTTATACCATTTCAAGTCTGAGGATAGGTTGAGATAATTTTTGGCCCAATACTTTTAACCGATGGCTTTACCAGATAGAAAGTTTCTGTGTGTCAGCTGTCCTGAGGGGGGCAACTAAAGAAATAAGACCATTTACACCTCCGGACCACTGCAGGCCTCAGAGTACTAGAGGTAAGAATATTAGATTTGTAATATAGTGTACACAAACAGAATATAATATTTTGTCTCCTCTTTCTTCTTGAGGAAAATACAGAGATATATTGGTAACATTTTTATGTTTTACTTCATTTTTTTTTATCAGATGTTGTCGTCAACAACAATAGCATGTTTATTTAGTCACATCCGTTTCTTCTAATTATAGTATCATCTTGGTCATTTATAAGAACCCAAAGAATTTCCCCCATCTGAGGGAAAAGCACAAATTTAAAAAAGATAATTTGCTCATTTTGCTTCAGAATAAAACACAAGAGACATTTCTCTTTATCTCTTCAAAACACTGATATTATATATTATAATATTGTTCAAGTTCTAAGTCAAATACATTTTTGCTGCTAAAACACAATACCTTTTAAGGTATGTTGTGGTTTCTGACACTAATATGTGAGCTTTAGGTCCTTTGAGTCTTGTCTTTTAAGTTCTGAGGTGAGGCCTCCATCTCACAGATGCTGGATTAGATTGAGATGTGGGGACTTTTGATGCCAAGTCAACACCTTGAACTCATTGCTGTGTTCCTCCAACCATTCCCTGAAATTTTTTTTCTGTAAGGCAGGGTGCATTATCCGGCTGAAAGAAGCCACTGCTATTACGGAATACCATTTCTATGAAGGGTGTACTTGCTCAGCAAAAACTTTCTAGTTCGGTGTCAAAGTAACATCTACGTTAATGGAAGGATGGATCCTTCAATTCCCTGCAAGACATTGCCAACACTATCACGCTGCCTTCCAAGGTAAAAGAGATTGTGATTCATCAGATCAGGCCGACTTCTTCTATGGTTCCTTGGTCCAGTTCTGATGCTGACATACCCATTGCAGGCACTATTAGTTGTTGACAGGTAAGCCTGGGCTCTCTGACTGGTAAGCAGCTGAGCAGCCCCATACATAGCAACCTGAGATGTACCTTGTGTTCCGACAGAACTAGCATGAAGTTTTTTCAGACATTTGTGTAACCGTAGGTATTCTGTTGGAAATGGACATAACAGGCTGGCTTTTGCTCCCTCCGCATCAATGGTCCTTGGCCAGTCTTGACCCTGTCACGCTTGTTGCAGGTTGTTAGATGTCCTTCCTTTGATGACATTGGTAGGTGCTAACCACTGCAGACTTGAAACGGCCAACAAGACCAGCTGATCTGGAGATTCTCTGACCCGGACGTCTAGCCACTAAAATGTGGGCTTTGTCAAAGTCCATCAGACTGTCACATCCAACCATTTATCCGTGTTCCAACACAACAACTTCTAGGACAAAATGTTCATGTGCAGCTTGATATTACCAACCCACTAACAGGGGCCATTGTAATGAGATAATCAATTTTATTCATATCACCTTTAAGTGGTTTTAATGTCATTGCTCATCGCTTAATATAATCTGTAGTTAATTTGACCTATTTGTCTGAGAGCTTTCGGAGTAATCAAAAAAAGCCTTCTGTAATCAGAAGATGTGTGATTACAGAAGATGATCTTACTTTAATTTTGATGTTGTTCATTAACCTGGTACCGTGATGAATTTTGATTCTGAATTAGCTTCTATTACCTATAAGCTGCTATTGTATGTGTTTGTGTGTGTGCGCTTGTATGTTTTGCTTTGTGTTCTTATTGAGGAGTTTTTGGGGCTGGCTGTGTGTCAGGGCTGGACTTATCCATGTTATGGAATGATAAAGAGTTTAGAGGAGAAAAAAGGGTATGTTTATATAGACGGAGGGGACAAAAAGGCTCTTACTCTTTATGTCAGTGAAAGCACCAGCGCTGCCATTGATCATAATTACAGAAGGGGAGGAGGGTACATCACATTACTTAAGTGAGAAGGTGGGGAATGAAACAGGTGCTAAAGGGAAGGATAGGAGTTGAATTATGCAAGGAAAGATGGTAGTCGTTGTCCTTAAATAAAGGATGCCACAACACATTGATGACAAGTGTAAAAGACAAAAACAGTAGGAGGGATGAGGAGGAAAAGAATGGAAGATATCCTCGGAAAGAGGGTAAAGGGAAAAAAAGAGTGGAGGAAGTGTTGGGGGTCAAACAAGTGCAGGTTGAGGAAGAAAGTTAAGATTTAGGGGGTTGTGAAGCAGAGGAAATGGGAGAAACGACAGTGGAAGGACTGTTTTACCCCAGTCTTGTGTTCTTGGCATGTTGGTTTGGCTGTATGACACTGCAAGGTCACACCAGCCGTGACAGACTGTTGTCAAGGGAGCCATCGGCACCTTCCTCTTAAAGACACAGGCGATCACTACGCACTCACAGCTTCAGACGCTTAATCTTCTCAAATCTCTTGAAGAAACGTCTTGATGTTTTTATGCATATATTTCCATAATGTCTTTGTCATATTGGCAAATCGGAAGAAATGTTCGGTTTTTGAGTGGATAAGTTGTTTAATCACTCGCGTTTTAAGTTGTGGGAAAAAATATACCAGGAATTCTT